>CAWUFW010003440.1:0-1200000 GCA_963921515.1 Calotriton arnoldi | reverse complement strand
CCTGAGGGTCCCCGGAGTCCAACTAGCCCACCATATACCTCCAAAAAGCGCCACAGAGCTGCGTTGCAGAGAGGTGTAAAAAGGGGCGTGGCCTCTGTACACCTCTCTGCAAGGCAGCCCCCTGGCGCATACTGGAGGTTCCTGGTGGGCTAGTTGGCCCCCAGGGACCCCCAGTATTCAAGGGGAATTCGTTCCCCCTCTGCAAACGCGCCAGGGGGCGCGTTTGCAGAGTGGTGAAGGAAGGGGGCGGGGCCTGCGGGCCCGATCGTTTTTTTTTTGTTTGTTTTTTTTTGTCCCCTGAAGGGGGGCTGTGTGGCCCCCCTTCCTTTTTTCTCTTTTTGGGCCCTGGGGACCCCATCCCCCAGGGCCTTACCCCTTTTTTTAAATTACAAAAAAAAAAAAAAAACGGGAAGGGGGCCGCGTGGCCCCCCTTCCCTGGGCCTGTATTGGCCCCGGGGACCCCATCCCCCGGGGCATGGCCTCTATATTTATTATTTTAAGGGGGGCAGCGTGGCCCCCCTCCTCTGGCCATTTTAAGGCCCCGGGGACCCCATCCCCCGGGGCCGGCCTTTCCATTTTTTATTTTTATTTTTTTTTCTCTTTTTTGGGAAGGGGGCCGCGTGGCCCCCTCCCGAGCCACTACTTGCCCCGGGACCCCATCCCCCGGGGCTGGCCCTCTCCGTTGGGGACTGTGGGGGTCCCCAATCCCCCCACAGTCCCGCCGGCTCCCCACGTCCCTTGGGAGCCGGCATTGCTAGTCCCACATGGGGAGCAGCTGACATGCTGCTCCCCATGTGGAAAAGCAATCGGCTTTGGATATTGGAAGAGAGAGCAGGTTTCCTGCTCTCTCTTCCAATATCCAAAGCAGTTTGCTATGGCAGGACGGGAGCCGTGAGGCTCCCGTCCTGCCATAGCAAACTACAGTGTCCCGGGGTAGGTACCCCGGGACACTGCAGGAGCCGGCCCTGGGGGGTGGTGGTCCCCAGGGCCATCAAGGGCTCCAGGAGGGGGGCCGCGCGGCCCCCTCCCATTCAGTACACAGCCCCGGGGAGGTGGTGGTCCCCGGGCTCTCGGGGTCCGTAACGGACCCCCATATTAAAATGTTTAGTGCCCCGGGGAGGTGGCGGTCCCCGGGGCGTGTGGGGGCTGGAGCCCCCCACACAGGTTTTCTAATGTATAAAATAAAAAGCCCCGGGGAGGTGGTGGTCCCCGGGGCTGCGGGAGGGCTCAGAGCCCTCCCGCACCATTTTAAAAAAAAAGCCCCGGGGGGTGGCGGTCCCCGGGGCTTGGGGGGCCCTTTGAGGCCCCCCTCACATTAAATTATCCCCCCCCCACCATGCCCCCGGGACTTGGCCCACCCGGGGGCCAATTAACATCGAAGCGCGGGAGCCCGCGCTTCGATTTTTTTTTTTTCGGCAGGATTCGCGCACCCTGAGCGCATCCTGCCGATTTTTTAAAAAAACAATTTTTTTTTTTTTTTGCCCAGGGGGTCCTTGTGGGAACCCCTGAGCAAACCTAGGGGGTCAGGGTGTTTCTACCCTGCCCCCTTTGTGCGCTTTGCGCACTTGTTTCTGTCCCTCGGTTCTACTGAGGGACAAAATGGCTGCCAACATTTCCTGAATCGGAATGTTGACAGCCAGCTGACAGCCAATTAACATGCAGCTCGTGATCGGGACGGTGCGCGCAGGGTGCGCTGAGGGTACGCGGACCCTACTCGGCCATAGATATCACTAACTTTTTACTTTTCATTTTCTCAGCAACTACTGAACGGATTTACACCATTTAACAAAAGGGTTCTTTCTGAACCAAGAACTACCTCTTTGCCAAATTTGGTGTAATTCCGTTCAGCAGTTCGGGCTGTAGCCGTGTCTAAAGTTTCCTATGGAAAAGTGCATGGGGAAAACGCGTTTTGGGACCCCCCTTTTTTCTCGGCCCCCGCTTGACGAATCCCCCCGAGACTTTCAGGGTAGGAGCGGACCGGAGCGGGCCACAAAGTTTGAAAATTTCGCGAAGATACGTCAACCGGCAAGAGAGTTATTTCAAATAGAATGTCGCGGATTTCCTATGGATAATAGGTTGTAACTATAACTATCTACTATATATTCACTGAAAAAACCATAGGTTTTAGGGACAGTTATAGTTAGTTGGACATTTCACTCGTACAAAACCATAGAAATTCCCCGTTATAGTTAGTTCAGCTAACTATAACTCGCGCCCCGCAATGCACTGCTGATGACGTCACATATTACATCACTCATGACATGGTCAGTGACATCACTGATGACATCACTGATGACATCTCAAATGACATCACTGATGACATCATCCATGTGATAATTTCATGCATCTTCTCACACCCTAATATAACTTTTGATACACCCACTCTAAATTACAGACTGCCATTCTCAAAACCATAGACACTCCAACACCAAAAACTACATACCCACTCACTGATTCTTAGGTCTACACACACATCCACTCACTCACCCGTACAGTCACTCATACTTAGTCACTCAGTACAGGACTATCATATGCACTCATACACCTATATAAACACTCACACACCGCCACTCATCCATAGAGGTACTCACACACCTAGTCAGTCATGCAAAAATTAATCACACAGCCATTTACTCACCTATACAGTTATACACACACCAGCTCACTTACTCATACAAATACTAGCACATTCTTATGCTCTTATACAATCACTGATACAAGTACACACTCATCCATACAGCCACTCTCACAATCACACACTCTCACTTATAGCCATTTATATACTCCAACACACATATATACTGCCTTTCACATATGTAGTTACTCACACATGTACCACTGAGATATACATTCAATCACTAACACACCCATACACACACTCACCCACCCATACAGTCCATCACAGATGCACTCTTGAAACCATGCACCCAGTGAATCACCAACTCACACATCTATGCACAGAGTCACACACACCCCACCCACACAAACACTCAGGCACCCATACAGATACTCAGACAATCAATCAATAACCCATGTAGACACTCATGTAGCTATTCAGAAAGCCATGCAGCCGCTTACAAACCAACAGACAGACGGATACAGACATTCACACAGTTTAGTCACTAACCCATGCATTCAGTAAGATACATTTAATCACTCACTTGTAGAGTCAGTCACTCACGTACTAAATCATCCATTCAGACACTTATACACCCACTCATTCTTCAATACGCCTTTCCCTATATATATTAAACATATTTAAACTTTACAGAAACACACAGTCACTGGATGATGTCATCAGTGATGTCATCAGTGATGTCATTTGAGATGTCATCAGTGATGTCATCAGTGATGTCACTGACCATGTCATGAGTGATGTAATATGTGACGTCATCAGCAGTGCATTGCGGAGCGCGAGTTATAGTTAGCTGAACTAACTATAACGGGGGAATTTCTATGGTTTTGTACGAGTGAAATGTCCAACTAACTATAACTGTCCCTAAAACCTATGGTTTTTTCAGTGAATTTCAAAGGTTTTTTAAATGCTAATTTCTAACTATAACGTGTCTGAAACCTATGGTTTTTTCAGTGAATTTCAAAGGTTTTTTAAATGCTAATTTCTAACTATGCCTACAGAGGTAGGACATGTGAAGAAAGAAGAAGAAACGCACAGAAAGAAGCAAAAGATGTGCAGAAAGAACCAACAGAGGAGCAGAAAGAGGCCTTGTTGCAAAATCATCCTGTGCCTACAACTTTTTTCAGATTTGTACTGGTGGTAACTGACTCTGACTAACCAGAGCCAGTGCTATGCTAAAAGACACTTAAAATACAGTGAAAACACCTACATACACTAGGGAACACTATGCGTTGGGGTACCCCTGTGATTAGCATGACCTCCTCTGCAAGTCCCTAGTACATAATAGGGCAGGGGGATTAAAACTACCTCTTAAAACGCGCTACAGGGCGCGTTTGCACAGTGGTGAAGGGAGGGGGCCTGAGGTGACATGTGTGCAAACGCACCCCGTGGCGCGTTTTAAGTTGCGGAATTAAGTCCCCTTGAATTCTGAGGGTCCCTGGGGCCCAACTAGCCCCCCAGGTACCTACAGTTAGGACCACAGAGCTGAGTTGCAGAGAGGCGTTCCGAGGCCACGCACCTTTTTCACCTCTCTGCAACGCAACTCTGTTGTGCTTACTGAAGGTACCTGGTGGGCTAGTTGGCTCCCAGGGTCCCTCAGGATTCAAAGGGAATTAATTCCCCAATTTAAAACGCACCACAGGGCGTGTTTGCGCACATGTCACCTGAGGCCCCGCCCCTCCCTTCACCACTGTGCAAACGCGCCCCGTGGTGCGTTTTAAGTTGGGGGATTAGGTCACCTTGAATCCTGAGGGTCCCTGGGGCCCAACTAGCCCACTAGGTACTTCCAGTAAGCACCACAGGCCTGCGTTGCAACGCCTGTAACAAATTGTGCAGGTGTGTTTAGGTAGTGAAGAGGGTCGTGCTGGGGGTAGTGTTTTAGGGTTTAGGGTAGTGCAGTGGTGTTTGTGTAGTGTAGGGGGTCATGCTGGGGGTAGATTTAGGGTTTAGGGTAGTGCAGTGGTGTTTGGGTAGTGTAGGGAGTCGTGCTGGGGGAGTGTTTTAGGGTTTAGGGTAGTGCAGTGGTGTTTGGGTAGTGTAGGGGGTGATGCTGGGGGTAGTGTTTTAGGGTTTAGGGTAGTGCAGTGGTGTTTGGGTAGTGTAGGGGGTCGTGCTGAGGGTAGTGATTTAGGGTAGTGCAGTGGTGTTTGGGTAGTGTAGGGGGTACTGCTGGGGGTAGTGTTTTAGGGTGTAGGTTAGTGCAGTGGTGTTTGGGTAGTGTAGGGGTACTGCTGGGGGTAGTGTTTTAGGGTTTAGGGTAGTGCAGTGGTGTTTGTGTAGTGTAGGGGGTAGTGTTTTAGGGTTTAGGGTAGTGCAGTGGTGTTTGTGTAGTGTAGGAGGTCGTGTTTTAGGGTTTAGGGTAGTGCAGTGGTCTTTGGGTAGTGTAGGGAGTCATGCGGGGTAGTGTTTTAGGGTTTAGGGTAGTGTAGGGGGTCATGCGGGGGGTAGTGTTTTAGGGATTAGGGTAGTGCATTGGTGTTTGGGTAGTGTAGGGGGTCATGTGGGGGTAGTGTTTTAGGGTTTAGGGCAGTGCAGTGGTGTTTGGGTAGTGTAGGGGGTCATGCTGGGGGAGTGTTTTAGGGTTTAAGGCAGTGCAGTGGTGTTCGGGCAGTGTAGGGGGTCGTGCTGGGGGAGTGTTTTAGGGTTTAGGGTAGTGCAGTGGTGTTCGGGTAGTGTAGGGGGTCATGCTGGGGGAGTGTTTGAGGGTTTAGGGCAGTGCAGTCGTGTTCGGGTAGTGTAGGGGGTTGTGCTGGGGGTAGTATTTTAGGGTTTAGGGTAGTGCAGTGGTGTTCGGGTAGTGTAGGGGTCGTGCTGGGGGTAGTATTTTAGGGTTTAGGGTAGTGCAGTGGTGTTCGGGCAGTGTAGGGTGTCGTGCTGAGGGGTGGTGTTTCAGGGTTTAGGGCATTGCAGTGGTGTTCGGGCAGTGTAGGGGGTCGTGCAGGGGGTGGGGTTTCAGGGTTTAGGGCAGTGCAGTGGTGTTTGGGCAGTGTAGGGGGTCTTGCAGGGGTGGTGTTTCAGGGTTTAGGGCAGTGCAGTGGTGTTCGGCCAGTGTAGGTGGTCTTGCTGGGGGTGGTGTTTCAGGCTTTAGTGCAGTGGTGTTCGGGCAGTGTAGGGGGTCTTGCTGGGGGTGGTGTTTCAGGGTTTAGGGCAGTGCAGTGGTGTTCGGGCAGTGTAGGGGGTCTTGCTGGGGGTGGTGTTTCAGGGTTTAGGGCAGTGCAGTGGTGTTCGGGCAGTGTAGGGGGTCGTGCTGGGGCTGGTGTTTGAGGGTTTAGGGTAGTGCAGTGGTGTTCGGGCAGTGTAGGGGGTCATGCTGAGACTGGTGTTTCAGGGTTTAGGGCAGTGCAGTAGTTTTCGGGCAGTGTAGGCAGTCGTGCTGGGGCTGGTGTTTCAGGGTTTAGGGCAGTGCAGTGGTGTTCGGGCAGTGTACGGGGTTGTGCTGGGGCTGGTGTTTCAGGGTTTAGGGCAGTGCAGTGGTGTTCGGGCAGTGTAGGGGGTCGTGCTGGGGGTGGTGTTTCAGGGTTTAGGGCAGTGCAGTGGTGTTCGGGCAGTGTAGGGGTTCATGCTGGGGCTGGTGTTTCATGGTTTAGGGCAGTGCAGTGGTGTTCGGACAGTGTAGGGGGTCATGCTGGGGGTGGTGTTTCAGGGTTTAGGGCAGTGCAGTGGTGTTCGGGCAGTGTAGGGGGTCATGCTGGGGGTGGTGTTTCAGGGTTTAGGGCAGTGCAGTGGTGTACGGGCAGTGTAGGGGGTCTTGCTGGGGGTGGTGTTTCAGGGTTTAGGGCAGTGGTGTTCGGGCAGTGTATGGGGTCTTGCTGGGGGTAGTGTTTAGGGGTTTAGGGCAGTGCAGTGGTGTTCGTGCAGTGTAGCGGGTCGTGCTGGGGGTGGTGTTTCAGGGTTTAGGGCAGTGCAGTAGTGTTCGGGCAGTGTAGGGGATCGTGCAGGGGGTGGTGTTTCAGGGTTTAGGGCAGTGCAGTGGTGTTCGGGCAGTGTAGGGGGTCGTGCTGGGGGTGGCGTTTCAGGGTTTAGGGCAGTGCAGTGGTGTTCGGGCAGTGTAGGGGGTCGTGCAGGGGGTGGTGTCTCAGGGTTTAGGGCAGTGCAGTGGGGTTCGGGCAGTGTAGGGGTCGTGCTGGGGCTGGTGTTTCAGGGTTTAGGGCAGTGCAGTGGTGTTCGGGCAGTGTAGGGGGTCTTGCTGGGGGTGGTGTTTCAGGGTTTAGGGCAGTGGTGTTCGGGCAGTGTAGGGGGTCTTGCTGGGGGTGGTGTTTCAGGGTTTGGGCAGTGCAGTGGTGTTCGGGCAGTGTAGGGGGTCTTGCTGGGGGTAGTGTTTCAGGGTTTAGGGCAGTGCAGTGGTGTTCGTGGCAGTGTAGGGGGTCGTGCTGGGGATGGTGTTTCAGGGTTTAGGGCAGTGCAGTAGTGTTCGGGCAGTGTAGGGGGTCGTGCAGGGGGTGGTGTTTCAGGGTTTAGGGCAGTGCAGTGGTGCTCGGGCAGTGTAGGGGGTCGTGCTGGGGGTGGTGTTTCAGGGTTTAGGGCAGTGCAGTGGTGTTCGGGCAGTGTAGGGGGTCGTGCTGGGGGTGGTGTTTCAGGGTTTAGGGCAGTGGTGTTCGGGCAGTGTAGGGGGTCTTGCTGGGGGTGATGTTTCAGGGTTTAGGGCAGTGCAGTGGTGTTCGGGCAGTGTAGGAGGTCTTGCTGGGGGTAGTGTTTCAGGGTTTAGGGCAGTGCAGTGGTGTTCGGGCAGTGTAGGGGTCATGCTGGGGGTGGTGTTTCAGGGTTTAGGGCAGTGCAGTGGTGTTCGGGCAGTGTAGGGGGTCGTGAAGGGGGTGGTGTTTCAGGGTTTAGGGCAGTGCAGTGGTGTTCGGGCAGTGTAGGGGGTCTTGCTGGGGGTGGTGTTTCAGGGTTTAGGGCAGTGCAGTGGTGTTTGGGCAGTGTAGGGGGTCTTGCTGGGGCTGGTGTTTGAGGGTTTAGGGTAATGCAGTGGTGTTCGGGCAGTGTAGGGGGTCGTGCTGGGGCTGGTGTTTCAGGGTTTAGGGCAGTGCAGTCGTTTTCGGGCAGTGTAGGCAGTCGTGCTGGGGCTGGTGTTTCAGGGTTTAGGGCAGTGCAGTGGTGTTCGGGCAGTGTACGGGGTTGTGCTGGGGCTGGTGTTTCAGGGTTTAGGGCAGTGCAGTGGTGTTCGGGCAGTGTAGGGGGTCGTGCTGGGGGTGGTGTTTCAGGGTTTAGGGCAGTGCAGTGGTGTTCGGGCAGTGTAGGGGTTCATGCTGGGGCTGGTGTTTCATGGTTTAGGGCAGTGCAGTGGTGTTCGGGCAGTGTAGGGGGTCGTGCTGGGGGTGGTGTTTCAGGGTTTAGGGCAGTGCAGTGGTGTTCGGGCAGTGTAGGGGGTCATGCTGGGGGTGGTGTTTCAGGGTTTAGGGCAGTGCAGTGGTGTACGGGCAGTGTAGGGGGTCTTGCTGTGGGTGGTGTTTCAGGGTTTAGGGCAGTGGTGTTCGGGCAGTGTATGGGGTCTTGCTGGGGGTAGTGTTTCGGGGTTTAGGGCAGTGCAGTGGTGTTCGTGCAGTGTAGGGGGTCGTGCTGGGGGTGGTGTTTCAGGGTTTAGGGCAGTGCAGTAGTGTTCGGGCAGTGTAGGGGATCGTGCAGGGGGTGGTGTTTCAGGGTTTAGGGCAGTGCAGTGGTGTTCGGGCAGTGTAGGGGTCGTGCTGGGGGTGGTGTTTCAGGGTTTAGGGCAGTGCAGTGGTGTTCGGGCAGTGTAGGGGGTCGTGCAGGGGGTGGTGTCTCAGGGTTTAGGGCAGTGCAGTGGTGTTCGGGCAGTGTAGGGGTCATGCTGGGGCTGGTGTTTCAGGGGCAGTGCAGTGGTGTTCGGGCAGTGTAGGGGGTCTTGCTGGGGGTGGTGTTTCAGGGTTTAGGGCAGTGGTGTTCGGGCAGTGTAGGGGGTCTTGCTGGGGGTGGTGTTTCAGGGTTTGGGCAGTGCAGTGGTGTTCGGGCAGTGTAGGGGGTCTTGCTGGGGGTAGTGTTTCAGGGTTTAGGGCAGTGCAGTAGTGTTCGGGCAGTGTAGGGGGTGGTGTTTCAGGGTTTAGGGCAGTGCAGTGGTGCTCGGGCAGTGTAGGGGGTCGTGCTGGGGGTGGTGTTTCAGGGTTTAGGGCAGTGCAGTGGTGTTCGGGCAGTGTAGGGGGTCGTGCTGGGGGTGGTGTGAGAAGTTGGCCTGGCATATGCTGTCCACTAATTATAGTGGGCACCTTGCACCAGTCCAAATCGACTCTTATGGTAGGTAGGTTAAAGACAACCTTATTGAAAGCTATCCTAGTGGTAGCTATGGAGAGCAGCCTTCAGGCTAAGTCTTGAAGGAATGTAAAGCAGCTTGTTTTACCAGTCTATAATCTCTTGAGTGACCAAATGAAAGAGCACCACACCAGGTATATATTCAAAATATATGTATTTATTACTAAACACACCCCTCTAGTCTCTTTATGAGGCTAGAGTTCGAAGTACATAAGTTATAAGATCTTAAATCACAATAATAGCACAAATACACGTTTGGGCCCTAGGGGGTTACCAAACCATATACCAATAAAGTGGTATGCGAACCACGACTGAACTAGACACTAGGCCTAGAGCCTCTAGAAGTGCTTGGACCCCAAGGAACCACCCAAGGTAGTGACACAGGGGACCCACGGGAGACGCGTGCAGTGTAAATACACAACCGCGATACGCCGTTAACTTCTATGGAGAAAGTCGGGATCGGGAAAATAGAGGAAAGGGACACTTAGAAGAGGACTAGGACAAAACCCTTTGAGATCTAGGACTTTGAAGAGTCTCTACCCACGTGAGCACCGGAGTACTCGTGTTACCTCACCCAGGGAAGCCGGGTGCATAGGTGCCTTTCGGGGTCGGGTTTCGTCGTCGATTCGAATGGCGATCTGCTGCAAAGTGCTGCTGGCGGCCAAGAGAAAAGTGTCCGGGTGGATCCAAGAGTGGATCGGAGTTCTGGTGAACCTGAAAGCAGAGGGGACAGAGTCTGGGTCACTAGCCAGTGACCAGGAAGGCGATGGACAGATGCCCACCGATGTCGAGTGCTTCAGGTGCATTGACGGTCGTCTTGACTCTTCAGCCACGAGGTCCAGGAGGCGTTGTCGGCGACCAGGAGCAGGATTCGGGCTGGTGCTCAATGTCTGTCGAGTGCTGAGGTGTCGGCGACCGGATTGGACCCAACAAGCCTTGGCAACGGCAAGTCTTGAGTAAGATGAAGATCGTCGATGGTGCAGACCAGCAAGGTCTGTGGAACTCACCCAGCAAGGGTCAGTGAGGGCAGGCCTGGAGCAACCAGGATGCCAAGTAAGGAAAATATTGGCCTTCGTTAAGGGCTACTAGCCAACGGGCTAGTGACCGCGAAGGAGCCTCGTGACGCCGCACGTGGAGCTGGCTTGCAGGACACTCGTGGAGTGGGGGCCAGTGATCTTCGGTGCAGGTGGTACTGGAGGCTAGGGCTACTCGGAGCCCAAAGCATGACTTCTTGGGAGACCCAGAAGATGGTGCACTTGCAAATGTGCTCGGTGTCCAGGGGTCACGGTCTCAAGTCACCCACGATAGGCACGGGTCTCAGCTTTGCTGGGGACTCAGGGTAGCCTCGGGGAAGTCTCAGAATCCACCTCTGGTGATGCGATGACTTCGGCGTCCGACGGGAGCTTCAGTAATGCGAACCGGACAGATGCTTCTTTGGTGCCTGCCAAGCAGGGGAGTCACTCCTTGACCCCAAGGGAGATTCTTCAGTCCTCTAATCTTGTCGTAGAGCGTCGAAGGTCCAGGATTCAGTTTCAGAGTTTCGTCCAGGTGTAATCTAAAGTCCTAAGGACTGGGTTCCTACCTTTATTCTAAAAATAGGGGTTGGACTACTCTGTGGCCCCACCTATGGGTGGGTCAGGGCAGAGGGGTGGCTACACCCCTTTCCCTTTGTCCAGTTCGCGCCAAAGCAGGGGCTGCAAGCCCCTGATCCGGTTTGAACTGGGGTATGCACAGGGACACCAAATGTGCCCCCAGTGCAGGACTTCAAAGCACCCGAAAGTGCTCCCGCCCAGCCCCAATACACATTATCCTGTCTGGGGAGGTGGTCACACCTCCCTGGGACAGGAAACCTATTGTCCAGGCCTCCCCTGCCGGAGTTTCGTCCAGCAGCAGGAGGCCAGACTCGTGTCTGTTGCAGCAGCATCCATTTTGTGATGCCAGGGCTCTGGAAAGAAGTTACCGGACTCGTCAGAGTTAACATGTCTTTCCCTCTAGAAGGGTGGAATGCTACCCCCGCCGCCAGGATTGGTGGGGGGTAGTATTCCAAGATGTTTGACACCAAACACGACATGTTTAGGTGCAGCCATTCCAAAGTTAGCATTTTACCGCGAGGATATAATGCGCTTAAGAGTATATGGTCAGGCTGCACTACAAACAGCATCAGAGATGGTCTCCGAACGCTGCAGAGGGGCCCTGCTCATGCAGGGTCACCCTCTCACATAGGAACCATGCACTCTGCCTTTAGGATTGATAAGGCCTGCCTTAGGAGTGACTTATAGGTTTATATGTGTGTATGTATTTCGTGATATAGGTAACCTATATCACAGTAAGGGGTGCTTGCACCACCTTACCCAGGCTGCAGTAGCAGACCTGTGGTGTCAGTTTGGATGGCCTTCCAGGGGTGGCATAATACATGCTGCAGCCCCTGGCAGGCCTCTGAGGTACCTATGCCCTTGGCACATAGTATACCATATACTAGGGACTTATAAGGGCACTCCAGATCCCAATCAGAGATGTGCCTAAGGCACATGGAAACCATTTTAGAGAGGAAGCAGCTAGGCTGGGGTTCTGATTAGCAGGGCCCCAGCCAGACTAATGTCGAAAAACAGTGAAGTATCAGCAAAAAGTGGGGGTACCCCTGTGAAGCAGATCCTACTCTCCTACAGGTGGTGTTTCAGGGTTTAGGGCAGTGGTGTTCGGGCAGTGTAGGGGGTCTTGCTGGGGGTGGTGTTTCAGGGTTTAGGGCAGTGCAGTGGTGTTCGGGCAGTGTAGGAGGTCTTGCTGGGGGTAGTGTTTCAGGGTTTAGGGCAGTGCAGTGGTGTTCGGGCAGTGTAGGGGTCATGCTGGGGGTGGTGTTTCAGGGTTTAGGGCAGTGCAGTGGTGTTCGGGCAGTGTAGGGGGTCGTGAAGGGGGTGGTGTTTCAGGGTTTAGGGCAGTGCAGTGGTGTTCGGGCAGTGTAGGGGGTCGTGCTAGGGTATGTGTTTCAGGGTTTAGGGCAGTGCAGTGGTGTTCGGGCAGTGTAGGGGTCGTGCAGGGGCTGGTGTTTCAGGGTTTAGGGCAGTGCAGTGGTGTTCAGGCAGTGTAGGGGGTCGTGCTGGGGGTAGTGTTTTAGGGTTTAGGGTAGTGCAGTGGTGATTGTGTAGTGTAGGGGGTCATGTTTTAGGGTAGTGCAGTGGTGTTTGGGTAGTGTAGGGGGTCGTGCTGGGGGTAGTGTTTTAGGATTTAGGTTAGTGCAGTGGTGTTTGGGTAGTGTAGGGGGTCGTGCTGGGGGTAGTGTTTTAGGGTTTAAGGTAGTGCAGTGGTGTTTGTGTAGTGTAGGGGGTCGTGCTGGGGGTAGTGTTTTAGGGTTTAGGGTAGTGCAGTGGTGTTTGTGTAGTGTAGGGGTCATGTTTTAGGGTAGTGCAGTGGTGTTTGGGTAGTGTAGGGGTCGTGCTGGGGGTAGTGTTTTAGGATTTAGGTTAGTGCAGTGGTGTTGGGGTAGTGTTTTAGGGTTTAGGGTAGTGCAGTGGTGTTTGTGTAGTGTAGGGGGTCATGCTGGGGGTAGTGTTTTAGGGTTTAGGATAGTGCAGTGGTGCTTGTGTAGTGTAGGGGGTCGTGCTGGGGTAGTGTTTTAAGGGTTTAGGGTAGTGCAGTGGTGTTTTTGTAGTGTAGGGGGTCATGTTTTAAGATGCAACGCTCCAATACCTGACCAGTCTGCACTACATAAAACTGCAAATAAACTAAGAATAAAAAGTGTTTTGCACACTTTTGTCATTGGGCTATATGTGGGCTACATCTGGGTAATATTTGTGCTACATTTGGGCTCTTTTTTCACTGGTGGCCATCTTGGAAGACTTCTTTGTTATGAAGTTTCCTAATTTCCTCATTTACTGCAGTCTCCTCAGTAGGAAATGCTTTCAGTTTTTTACTTTGATTCCATCAAGAAGGCATTCAGATGTGTCACACATTTGCCATAAATTCAGAATGTTATTACTCTAGTTGTTCATTAGATCACTGTAGTAAAGCTACTGCTCACCAAGGAGTTAACTGGAAGTCTACTGCTGGTATTGAAAGTGATTGTTTCAGTCTGCATGTCAGAATTTTCTAATGAAATAGAAGAGGATTTGAGATCTCACTTAAAACATGCACTAAATTTTCTTTTTGCAGCACTAACCATAATTTCTATGGCAAAATGAACCCCCTCATTTTGTTCCTTTTTAAATTAAATGTTTTAAGTGTTACCAGTTTATTCCAATCAAGATGGCTTCAGGTGTGCCATACTTTTGTCATAAGTAAGACTGTTAGCGCTCTAGTTATTCTTTAGAATACTCTGGGAAGCTGCAGTAGAACACAAAGGCATCAACTGACAGGCTGCTCCTGTTGAAATATAACAGGAAGATATTTGAGATCACACTTGAAACATGTCCTAATTTTTCTTTCTACAGCACTAACCATAATTTCTATGACAAAATGAACCCCATCATTTTGTTCCTTTTTAAATTAAATGTTTTAAGTGTTACCAGTTTATTCCAATCAAGATGGCTTCAGGTGTGCCATACTTTTGTCATAAGTAAGACTGTTAGCGCTCTAGTTGTTCTTTAGAACACTCTGGGAAGCTGCAGTAGAACACAAAGGCATCAACTGACAGGCTGCTCCTGTTGAAATATAACAGGAAGATATTTGAGATCACACTTGAAACATGTCCTAATTTTTCTTTCCAGAGCACTAACCATAATTTCTATGACAAGATGAACCCCATCATTTTGTTCCTTTTTAAATTAAATGTTTTAAGTGTTACCAGTTTATTCCAATCAAGATGGCTTCAGGTGTGCCATACTTTTGTCATAAGTAAGGCTGTTAGCACTCTAGTTGTACTTTAGAACACTCTGGGAAGCTGCAGTAGAACAAAAAGGAATCAACTGACAGTCTCTGCCCTTGTTGGATGTACATGTTTTACTGAGAATGTCAGACTTCATTCTCACATGACTGAGAAAGATAATGTGAATTTACAGAAAATATGCTCTCATTTTAGCTTCTGGGGCACCTTCCAAAACTGTATGGGACAAGCATGTGAAAATAGTTTTCTCTCAAACATGATTCATGATATCCCAGCAGAAGGTTTTTCACAGGGTAAAATCACCTTAGAACACACCACAATTCCTGAAATTAGTATGGTACCATCAACAAATGAATTCTAATGTAACTAAAGTCTGTTATCACCCTTTATAGTTCTCCTTTTGGTAACCCTCAAAATCTTTGATTCACTACAATGCATTTCAATGGGGTACTATCATTTATATTGGTCCCAAGATGGCTGCCAGCAATTCCAGGATGAAGTGCTGACAGCCAATCAGATCTCACGATGACATGTGTGGTTAGGCTCCGCCCAGATATATATGTGTTTTTACTTTTGATTTTCTCAGCAACTACTGAACAGATTTACACCATTTAACAAAAAGGGTTCTTTTTGAACCAAGAACTACCTCTTTGCCAAATTTGGTGTAATTCCGTTCAGCAGTTCGGGCTGTAGCCGTGTCTAAAGTTTCCTATGGGAAAATGAATGGGGAAAACATGTTTTGGGCCCCCTTTTTTCTCGGCCCCCGCTTGACGAATCACCCTGAGACTTTCAAGGTAGAAGCGGACCGGAGCGGGCCATAAAGTTTGAAAATTTCGCGAAGATTCGTCAACCGACGCAAGAGTTATTTCAAATAGAATGTCGCGGATTTCCTATGGAAAATAGGTCCTAACTATAACTATCTACTGGCGACCGCCAGTAGATAATATATATATATATATATATTTGTAGGAAGGTGGAATCTGACTATATGGTTGCCCCCACTTTTTTTATGGTGTTTTGCTGGTTTATGACTTAGTTGGACTGGGATCCTGCTATTCAGGGCCCCAGTCTATCTGCTTTCTCTGTAAAAAGGTTTCCATGTGCCTTAGGCACATCTCTGATTGGAATCTGGAGTGCCCTTATAAGTCCCTAGTATATGGTATACTATGTACCAAGGGCATAGGTACCTCAGAGGCCTACCAGGGGCTGCAGCATGTATTGTGCCACCCCTGGAAGGCCATCCAAACTGACACCACAGGTCTGCTACTGCAGCCTGGGTAAGGTGGTGCATGCACCTCTTACTGTGATATAGGTTACCTATATCACTAAATGCATACACACATATAAACCTATAAGTCACTCCTAAGGCAGGCCTTATCAATCCTAAAGGCAGAGTGCGTGGTTCCTATGTGAGAGGGTGCCCCTGCATGAGCAGGGCCCCTCTGCAGCGTTCGGAGACCATCTCTGATGCTGTTTGTAGTGCAGCCTGACCATATACTCTTAAGCGCATTATATCCTCGCGGTAAAATGCTAACTTTGGAATGGCTGCACCTAAACATGTCGTGTTTGGTGTCAAACATCTTGGAATACTACCCCCGCCAATCCTGGCGGCGGGGGTAGCATTCCACCCTTCTAGAGGGAAAGACATGTTAACTCTGGCTTACCCGGTAACTTCTTTCTGAAGCCCTGGCATCACAAAATGGATGCTGCTGCCACAGACACAAGTCTGGCCTCCTGCTGCTGGACGAAACTCCGGCAGGGGAGGCCTGGACAATAGGTTTCCTGTTGCAGGGAGGTGTGACCACCTCCCCAGACAGGATAATGTGTATTGGGGTTGGGTGGGTGCGCTCTTAGAGTGCTTTGAAGTCCTGCACTGGGGGAGCAAAAGGCTCCTCTGTGCATATGCCAGTTCAAACCAGCTCAGGGGCTACCTGCCCCTGCTCTGGCACGAAACTGGACAAAGGGAAGGGGGTGTAGCCATCCCCTCCCTTGACCCTCCCATAGGTGGGGTCATAGAGTTAGTCCCTCCCTGTTTTACTGGTTAAAATGGGGAACCCTTGCCACAGCAAGATTAGATTATACCTGGACGAAACTCTGAAACTGAATCCTGGACCTTCGACGCTCTACGACAAGATTAGAGGACTGAAGAATCTCCCTTGGGGTCAAGGAGTGACTCCCCTGCTTGGCAGGCACCAAAGAAGCATCTGTCTGGTTCGCATTTCTGAAGCTCCCGTCGGACGCCGAAGTCATCGCATCACCAGAGGTGGATTCTCAGACTTCCCCGAGGCAACCCTGAGTCCCCAGCAAAGCTGAGGCCCGTGGCTATCGTGGGTGACTTGAGACCGTGACCCCTGGACACTGAGCACATTTGCAAGTGCATCATCTTCTGGGTCTCCCAAGAAGTCGTGCTTTGGGCTCCGAGTAGCCCTAGCCTCCAGCACCACCTGCACCGAAGATCACTGGCCCCCACTCCACGAGTGTCCTGTAAGCCAGCTCCACGTGCGGCATCACGAGGCTCCTTCGCGGTCGCTAGCCCGTTGGCTAGTAGCCCTTAACGAAGGCCAATCCTTTTTTTACTTGGCATCCTGGTTGCTCCAGGCCTGCCCTCACTTACCCTTGCTGGGTGAGTTCCACAGACCTTGCTGGTCTGCACCATCGACGATCTACATCTTAATCGAGACTTGCCGTTGCCAAGGCTTGTTGGGTCCAATCCGGTCGCCGACACCTCAGCACTCGACAGACATTGTGTACCAGCCCGAATCCTGCTCCTGGTCACCGACAACGCCTCCCGGACCTCGTGGCTGAAGAGTCAAGACGACCGTCAACGCACCTGAAGCACTCGACATCGGTGGGCATCTGTCCATCGCCTTCCTGGTCACTGGCTAGTGACCCAGACTCTGTCCCCTCTGCTTTCAGGTTCACCAGAACTCCGATCCACTCTTGGATCCACCAGGACACTTTTCTCTTGGCCGCCAGCAGCACTTTGCAGCAGATCGCCATTCGAATCGACGACGAAACCCGACCCCGAAAGGCACCTATGCACCCGGCTTCCCTGGGTGAGGTAACACGAGTACTCCGGTGCTCCCGTGGGTAGAGACTCTTCAAAGTCCTAGATCTCAAAGGGTTTTGTCCTAGTCCTCTTTTAAGTGTCCCTTTCCTCTATTTTCCCGATCCCGACTTTCTCCATAGAAGTTAACGGCGTATCGCGGTTGTGTATTTACACTGCAAGCGTCTCCCGTGGGTCCCCTGTGTCACTACCTTGGGTGGTTCCTTGTGGTCCAAGCACTTCTAGAGGCTCTAGGCCTAGTGTCTACTTCAGTCGTGGTTCAGTTATTGGTATATGGTTTGGTACGCCCCTAGGGCCCAAGCGTGTATTTGTGCTATTACTGTGATTTAAGATCTTATAACTTATGTACTTCGAACTCTAGCCTCATAAAGAGACTAGAGGGGTGTGTTTAGTAATAAATACATATATTTTGAATATATACCTGGTGTGGTGCTCTTTCATTTGGTCACTCAAGAGATTATAGACTGGTAAAACAAGCTGCTTTACATTCCTTCAAGACTTAGCCTGAAGGCTGCTCTCCATAGCTACCACTAGGATAGCTTTCAATAAGGTTGTCTTTAACCTATCTCCAATAAGGGGTTGTTTGGACTGGTGCAAGGTGCCCACTATAATTAGTGGACAGCATATACCTGGCCAAATATATATATATATATATATATATATATATATATATATATATATATATATATATATATATATATATATATATATATATATCTCCATCCTTCTGGCGCTTGCCAGTAGGTAGTTATAGTTAGGACCTTGTTTCCATAAGAAAAGCATATATTGACTTGGCTATAACTCTGGCATCGTTTGACCAATCTTTATGAAATTTTCCCAAAAAGGTGCCAAGGTAGGTTCTGATTTTCATGGAAAGTTTGGGGTTGATCCAAGCAGTGGGGACTGAGAATTTGGGGGGGCGAATTAAGGATGTGAACCGCTGAACGGACTTACACCAAATTTGGCAGGAAGGTAGATGTTGGCTCCAGGAAATGCCTTTTGCTTATTTGGTGTAAATCCGTTCAGTAGTTTTTGAGAAATGTAAGATTAAAATTATAGTGATATCTCTAGCCGCAAAGTCTTCACAAACAAAGAGAGCTCGTGCAGGGAAATGCACTGCTCTAATTGGCTGCCAAAACTTCAAACATAAAGTGTTGGCAGCCATCTTGGGACTCTGCTTTAAGCCAAGTCCCCCCTAAAAAAGTAAAAATAAAGAAAATGGGGCAGGGTCCCCCTGGGACCTGGCCACGGCATAAAACCATTTTTTTTAAAATTGCTGTGAATTCACGATATTTGCAGTAAAAACTTTTTTTTTCTTTTTTTTAAAGCAGGCTTGGGCTTCTTAACAACAACATCAGTGATGTCATTTGAGATGTCACCAGTGATGTCATCAGTGATGTCACTGACCATGTCATGAATGATGTAATATGTGACGTCATCAGCAGTGCATTGCGGGGCCGCGAGTTATAGTTAGCTGAACTAACTATAATGGCCGAATTTCTCTGGTTTTGTATGAGTGAAATGTCCAACTAACTATAACGTCCCTGAAACCTGTGGTTTTTTCAGTGAATTTCTAAGGTTTTTTTAATTGCTAATTTCTACCTATAACGTCCCTGAAACCTATGGTTTTTTCAGTGAATTTCAAAGATTTTTTAAATGCTAATTTATAACTATAACGTCCCTGAAACCTGTGGTTTTTTCAGTGAATTTTAAAGGTTTTGTAAATGCTAACTTCTAACTATGCCTACAGAGGTAGGGCATGTGCAGAAAGAGGAAGAAAGGCGCAGAAAGAAGCAAGAGAAATGCAGAAAGAGGCAACAGCAGTCCAGAAAGACGAAGAAAGGTGCAGAAAGAAGCAAAAGATGTGCACAAAGAACCAGCAGAGGTGCAGAAAGAGGCCTTGTTGCAAAGTCATCCTGTGCCCCCAACCTTTTGCTGACTGGTACTGGTGGCAACTGACTCGGACTAACCAGGCCCAGAGCCAGTGCTATGCTGAAAGACACTTAGAGTACAGTGAAAACACCTACATACACTAGGGTACACTATGGTTGGGGTACCACTGTGATTGGCATGACCTCCCCTGTATGGCCCTAGTACATAATAGGGCAGGGGGATTAAAACTACCTCTAACTAAGAGGTGCAGAAGGAGGCAAGAGAAGTGCAGAAAGAAGCAACAGAGGTGCCGAAAGAGGCAAGAGAGGTGCAGAAAAAAGCAAGTGAAGTGCAAAAAGAGGCAAGTGAGGTACATAAAGAGACAACAGGGGTGCAGAAAGAAGCAACAGAGGTGCCGAAAGAGGCAAGAGAGGTGCAGAAAAAAGCAAGTGAAGTGCAAAAAGAGGCAAGTGAGGTACATAAAGAGACAACAGGGGTGCAGAAAGAAGCAAGACAGGTGCAGAAAGAAGCATGGAAAGTGCAGAATGAAGCAACAGGGGTGCAGAAAGAGGCAAGAGAAGTGCAGAAAGAGGCAAGAGAAGTGCAGAAAGAAGCAACAGAGGTGCAGAAAGAGGCAAGAAACCTGCAGAAAAAGGCAAGAAAAGTGCAGAAAGAGGCAAGTGAGATGCAAAAACAGGCAGGAAGGGTACAGAAAAAGGGAAGACGAGTGCAGAAAGAGACAACAGGGGTGCTGAAAGAAGCAAATGAGGAGCAGAAAGAGGCAATAGACGTGCAGAAAGAGGGAAGAGAGGTGCAGAAAAAGGCAAGGAAAGTGCAGAAAGAGGCAAAAGAGGTACATAAAGAGACAACAGGGGTGCAGAAAGAAGCAAGACAGGTGCAGAAAGAAGCATGGAAAGTGCAGAATGAAGCAACAGGGGTGCAGAAAGAGGCAAGAGAAGTGCATAAACAGGCAAGAGAAGTGCACAGAGACAAGAGAATTGCTGAAAGAAGCAACAGAGGTGTAGAAAGAAGCAAGAAAAGTGCAGAAAGAGGCAAGTGAGATGCAAAAACAGGCAGGAAAGGTACAGAAAGAGGGAACACGAGTGCAGAAAGACAACAGAGGTGCAGAAAGAAGCAAATGAGGTGCAGAAAGAGGCAACAGAAATGCAGAAAGAGGCAAGAGAGGCGCAGAGGGAAGCAAGAGTGGCTTGCACACCATTAGTACCAATTTAACACCCACATTTAGCAATAAGTAACAGGTGACCATTCTAGGTTTGCAAAGGACCTTCCACCACGCTGTAACACTTGTCGCTGCATTTTTGGTAACGTTTGACCCATTTCAGCTAGAAACAAGGCTTTTTTTGTTCAAATCTGCAGATCAGGGTGCAGATGATGAATTATGTGGCTAATGCAGAAAATGTATAATTGTGCGAAAGTCGGTGCAGCCAAACAGTCACATAATTCCAGTGGCCCTGCTCATACCTCTGACTAGGTCCACAAGTGCTCCTCAGTGATATCATCTTTTTTTGTCTCACTGAGTTCATACTTGAGCTTCTATGGAAACGAGGAAGACTAAACCTGAGGTTACCACTCCACAACACAGACTACCATACCACATAATTACTCTCCATAACACATAATCCCACTCTACATAATTCCTATACACTAAATACCACATACTTTCTATCCACATAATTTCACTGCACAACATATCACATAATTCCACTACACACAACGTACATCCACTCCACTCCAAAAAACATTAGTAAAAAACTTTTGCATTTACAACACCAATAGCTCTAATTCTCGCAAATGCGAAACCTATTACATTGCAAACACTTCTTTAACTAGTAGTCGCGCTTGCAGAGTGGTGGAGAAAGGGTGCTGGGCCTCCGACCAGCGCTCAGGAATTCCGGTGCGTAGGGCTTGCAGGAGGTACCAGTCGTGCTTCTTGGCCCCCAAAGTCCCTCAGGAGTAAATTGGACTTCATCCCCCATCCTGTAGTCGCCAGGATGCGCGTTTGCAGAATGGTGGAGAAAGGGGGGCATGGCCTCCGAAGACGTCTTAGCAATCCCACTGTGCGGGACTTACTGGAGGTAACAAGAGGGGTAGTTGGCCCCCAAGGACATCCTTGGGGGCCAACTACCCCTCCTATTACCTCCAGTAAGTCCCACACAACAGCATTGCTAAGTTCGAAGAGCAGGCCATGCCCCCTTTTCCCACCACTCTACAAACGCGCTCCTTGGCGCGCTTTTGAATGGGGATTGAAGTCCCCTTCGCTGCTGGGGGTCCTTTAGGGGCCAACTAGCCTACCTCTTACCTCCAGTAAGCCCCACACATTTTTGATTGCAGAGAGGTGGTCCGAGGCCACGCCCCTTTTTACACCACTCTGCAAACGCGGCTTCTGGCGCACTGCTGCTCAGAGGATGAAGTCCACTTGTGTCCTGAGGTCCTCAGGACACAATAGGACCTCATCGCCCCACCAGCAGTGCGCAGAAGCCGCGTTTGCGGAGTGGTGTAAAAAGGGGCGTGGCCTCGGACCACCTCTCTGCAACGCAGCTCTAAGGCGCTTACTGGAGGTACCTGGAAATTTACAATGCGCCAGGGGGCGTGTTTGCACACTTGTTATGTCAGGCCCCACCCCCTCCCTGCACCACTGTGCAAACGCGCCCCCTGGCGCGTTGTAAGTTGGGAGATTAAGTCCCCTTGAATCCTGAGGGTCCCTGTGGGCATTGCAGAGAGGTGTAAAAAGGGGCATGGCCTCGGACCACCTCTCTGTAACGCAGCTCTGTGGCGCTTACTGGAGGTACCTGGTGGGCTAGTTGGCCCCCAGGGACCCTCAGTATTCAAGGGGACTTAATCCCCCAACTTAAAACGCACCAGGGGGCGTGTTTGCAGAGTGGTGAGAAAGGGGGCGAAGCCTCCGGCGAGATGCCAGGTTTTTTTTTGTTAGAAGGGGGGCTGTGTGGCCCCCCCTTCTTTTAATCTATTTTTGGGCCCTGGGGACCCCATCCACCTGGGCCTGCCACATTTAAAAAAAATCAACCAAAAAAAAAACATGAAGGGGGTCGCGCGGCCCCCCTCCTGAGGCCGATTTTGGCCCCGGGGACTCCATCCCCCGGGCATGGCCTTGTTTTTTCTTTTTTATTGTTATATGGGAGGGGGGCCGTGTGGCCCCCCTTCCCTGGGCCACTTTTAGCTCTGGGACCCCATCCCCCGGGGCTGGCCTTCCGTTTTTAAATTTAATTACGGGAGGGGAGCCGCGTGGCCCCCCTTCCCTTGGACACTTCTGGCCCCGGGGACCCCATCCCCCAGGGCCTGGCCACCCTTTCATTTTTAATTATAGAGGGGGGCCACGTGGCCCCCCTCCTCCGGCCACTATTGGCCCCGGGGACCCCATCCCCCGGGGCCCAGCCATTTTTTTTTTAAATAATGGGGAGGGGGGCCACGTGGCCCCCCTCCTGGGCCACTTCTGGCCCCAGGGACCCCATTCCCCGGGGCTGGCCCTTTGTGTCCCACCTGCTCCCCGCCTCCTGTCACAAGATGGCTGCCAACACATTCTGGTTTAGAGTGTTGGCAGCCAATCAGAGTGAAGCTCGTGCCCGGGAGGAGTCGCGACTCCTCCTCGGTGCTCAGATATCGATATTTTTATTTTTTAAATTGCTCAGCAACTACTGAACGGATTTACACCATTTTAAAAAAGGGCTCTTTCTGAACCAAGACCTACCTTTTTGCCAAATTTGGTGCAATTCCGTTCAGCAGTTCGGGATGTAGCTTTGTATAAAGTTTCCTATGGAAATTAACATGGGGAAAATGCGTTTTGGGACCCCCTTTTTTCTCGGCCTCTGCTTGACAAATCACCCCGAAACTTTCAAGACAGGAGCTGACTGGAGCGCCCCACTGGTTTTGACAATTTCACGAAGATTCGTCAAACGGCGCCAAAGATATTGGCAAAAGAAAAAACTATTTTTGAATAGGAAAAAGGTCCTAACTATAACTGTAATATATATATATATATATATATATATATATATATATATATATATATATATATTCACTTAAAAAACAAATGTTACAGAGACGTTATAGTTAGGCTGACATTTCTCTCGTACAAAACCAGAGAAATTCAGTTGGTATAGTTACCTGAGTTAACTATAACTCATGCCCTACAATGGATTGCTTATGACCTCGCATATGACATCACTCATGACATGGTCAGTGACATCACTGATGACATCATAGAGTGACTGCTTTTAAAAAGTTTATGAGTGCTAAATATATTTACTAAGGTGCATTGGTGAATCAGTGGTTGTATGAGTGCCTGTATGGATGACTTAGTGGGTGCATGACTGACTGTATAAGTGAGTGATTAGGTGTCTCAGTGAATGTATAGGTGAGTAACTGGTTGCATAAATAAGTGTATCTGTCTATCAGTTCATGTCCAAGTGGGTGCATGAGTGTGTTAGTGGTTACATGAACGGCTATGTGTGTGCACTGCTCTGCTGCCTTTAAGACTTGGTTTGGCCTTGAAAGCTAAATCTGGATATACAGGACGAAGGCCCATCCAATATTAAACCAAAATCTGGTCGAATAAGGAGCTCGAACCAATCAGGCAGGGTCTCTATTATGTTATCTGAAGACCATAAATGATAAGGATCCCATGACTGAGATGCATAAAAACACACACTTGCTGACATGGGATTAGGCGAGGATGGGTCCAACACTTTCTCCATCACCACAAACATTTATTGTATTGTCAAGGAGACATTTTGGGACTGTGCACTTGAGAAACTGTTGACAACATCCCTCATGGGCAGATTGTCTAGCGGTTTTTTAACCAATGAAATGTGATTAGAATATGAAGACTGTTTGGATTTGTTAGATCTGTCAGCCTTAGGGTAGTCTCTCCCCAAACGTTTTGCCTTCCTCCTCCAGGTTTGCAGATCGTTTTTGCTGGGCTTAGGACTCTGTGCACTTTACCACTGCTAATCAGTGCTAACATGCATGTGCTCGCTCCTTAAAACATGGTGACAATGGCTTAGACCAAACTGGCATATTTAATTTGCTGATAACTCCCTAGTAAAGTGGCAATACAGGTACCCAGGGCCTGTTAGATAACTGCTACTAGTGGTACTGCAACACAGATTGTGCCACCCACCCTAAGTAGCCCTTCAAAACAAGTTTCAGGCCTGCCATTGCAGCTTGTGTGCGCCGTTTTTTGAACTGCCATTTCAACCTGACAAAATAAGCCTTTCGCCAGGCCAAACCTTCCCTTTTAATAAACATGTCATCCCTAGGGGAGGCCTTGAACAGCAGAGAAGGCACAGTGCAGTTTATTTTAAAGGTAGGACATGTACTTTTAAGTTTTACATGTAGTGGTAGTGAAAAACTTTTAAATTTGCTTTTAACTACTGAAAGGCCTACCTCTCCCATAGGATACCATTGGAGTTACCTTATTACATTTAATAAGTGGTAACTTCCCAATGGGAATAGGTGGCCAGTTCATGTTTGGTGTCTTTGGAACTGTAATGAAAGCTCCTCTCTTACGGTTCAGTCATATTTTAAATTACAATTTTGAAAATGGCACTTTCAAAATGTTGGCCTTTTGCTGGTTTAACCGTTTGGTGTCAGCAGCCTGTATCTGGGTCACATTTCTGGGTGTAGTTGACAACTGGTCTTTGAGTATTCATCCTAGACAGTCATAAAAAATAAAAAACTTAGGTGTGCCTGGATGGGCCATCACTGGCAGGGTGGGAGGGAGAAGCTGGGCACAGACTTCGTTACACCTGAATAGGCTGTTTCCTGCCTCCACACAAAGGGCTGTATACCCCCCAGTAGTTAGTCCAGAGCCAGGGCCAGAAAGTCAGGACACCTGTGTACTTCAAAGTGAAACCTCTAGAAGCTCCTCCCACATTAAAGGCAGAACTGGGTATAACTTTTGGACTTCAGACATCAACTCGTCAGTACACTTCTGTACCCATGGATACTCTACCAGGAAGGACTGTTGCTCTGCTGATCTGATGCTCTGAAGTATTACTACCCTGTTGTACTGACCTGCTGCCTTTTTGCCTGAGTGAGAAGGACTGAACCTATCGAACACAGGACCCCAGAGTGACTCCAAGGGCTAATTGGATGGCCTCCTGACTAAAGCCTCAAGAAAGAAGGCTCCAACAATCTGGAACCCAGCACCAGGACTCTAAGTGCTGCCACTCCAGTCCTGGACCTTTGGAAGTGGGCCTAAAGGTGCTCTGCCAGCCCATCTGCAGACCCAGAAGAACTGACACATCTCCTCTGCTGTGCGGTGCAATCCCAAGCAGCACTGACATATCACCTCTGCTGCAAGGGTTCTCTCGCTGCAAGGACTCTGCCTTGACCTTGCAGACTGCATCAGAACTGCTGCCGGGGGAAAGCTTTCCAGGTGCAGGCCCTCACATTGCAAATCTCTCATTGACAGCAGCCTTGACGACAATGCAGGCTCTCACATTACAGCCTCACAGCTCCTCAGAACCGACACATTGCCTCAACTGAGCGACACATCCTTGACGCCAGACTTCGCATTGCAAGCCCTTGTAGACAGGAACCTTAATGATGATGCAGGACCTCACATTGCAGCTTCTCTAAACTGATGCATCATCTCGGCTGAGCGATGCATCTTTGGGGCAGGACCTCCCAACGCTCCGCATCCAGGATTTAAGGTACTCTTGTTCAGTGGGTCCAACTGGGTACCTGTAACCGGCACGCACCCCATAGTGGTCGGCCTGAACAAGCAACGTTGTCTCGGTCCAGCGTTACCAGGTATCCGCAGTTGGAGCTTTATGCTTTTTGGTGCCACTTTTACGGAGATCTTTCAAATTGCATATCTTCGGTTCTATCAATTGGATTTTTGTTGTTTTAGTCTCATTGCCTATGATTCTAATATACTGTGGCCTCCTTTTATGATGTGTTTTCACTGTGTTTCTGTTTGAAGTGTTACATAAATACTTAACACATTGCCTCCGAGTTAAGCCTGACTGCTCTGTCAGAGGGTTGAGCACAGGTTAATGTAGGGTTTACTTGCGACTTCGTCCTGGCAAGGATTGTTGTTCCTGCTTGAGTAGGGTTGTACCCCCTCAACCTTTAGCCCAATGTTGTACAGGATTATATTAATCCTCCTTCAGCCAGCACAGTTTATATAAAGTTCAGGTTAGACATCCTACCGATAGAGTCTTTCAAGGCCATCTGCTACCAGAATGCTAGTTATGACCACCCTGTAAGCAGTCTGATGAGACTGAAGCACATGTCTAATTCTTTAGTACTGCCTGCAAGAAACCAAGGTCACAGTGGGTCAAACCGTTCTGTTTGGTGTTAGGAATAAAACCGCTCCAGGCTGCATTTAGAATACACAAACTTGACACAAGCATCTACATGGGTTTTGCCATCTCTAATTATATGCAATCAGCTTGGTACATAAGAAGTAAAGCAATGAACTCTGTGTTTATGTATGTACTGAACAGATGAACTAGCAATTCTTTTAGATTGATTTTATCTTGTTTTTTATTGAATTTCGAATTTGGATTAAATATTTGTTTTGAAAATGTGTACTTGCTGGATGTTTCTTATCCAAACTGGCAATAAAGTAAATTATTTTACTTAACTGTGTAGTAAATGCCTGCAGAGCCCAAATGGCTTCAAGCAAAAAACACCTTATTCAGCTGATCATGTGAAGGGTACTTGAAATTAAAGTGTACAATCATTTGATCTAAATTTGTGGCATTTATTGATCAGTGCTATGTAGAGGATTATCACAGTAAAACTTTAAATGAACCTGTGCTTTGCCTTTCTTAAAACCCATATCCAGCTCTCTTAACATTATCTAGTGTATGTTACTTCAAATATCACCCTAACAAGAGTCTCCATTCTTCACCTCTCCGCTGCCTTCCAGCACTAGAGACCTGCGAGTGGTTGTAATATGCATTTTGAGATTGTAAGAGGAACACATCCATGTCTTTAGGGGTTCCAATAAGCATTACCAAATGTTCTAGCCTTGGGCTGGATGAATAACAATGGGGAAAACATGATCACTCGCAGCACAGAGTGGATCTGAATTGTTGCGAGTTAGGTTGCAGAACTTTCGCAAACTTCAGACTACTCGCTTTGGAGATCTGTAATGACATCTTGCTGCCTGCAAAAGCTAATGTGACCACAACACAAAAGACACCATGATATACTGTACAGAAAGTGGGCTTTCGGTCACCACTCTAAAGTCAGTAAAAGGTTTCAGTGATACCTCTTCACGACCCGCTCGTCGCAGGATTCCTTCATATTTTTAACTTGACCCCTGGTATTTCTTAGATGTTGGTATTTTAAAAACAGTCCTTCTCGGGCTCCCACCTGCCGTCCTCATCCCCGTCATGATGACCCAAAGGACATTTTCACACGCAGTCTGGAAGCTGCAATGCCCCCCTCTACACATGAAGGATAACTGCTGCATGGCACCTACCAGGGCTCCAACACCAGTAGAGAACGATGGCGTTGAGCGTGCATGGGTGGGGATGGACATCCCCAGGGCCTGGGGTCGAAAGGTTATCACCTCAGCTGAATAAAGCAACACATACACAGACCTCTGCACTATCAAACAGAAGGGGAATGATTGTTCATAGGAGAGCACTCTCAGATCTTTGTCATAAAGCAAGCAATGTCTTGAAATAGTATGCATCTAGTTATATCACTGCTATTAAGTGCCGATTCTATACTGATCCTATTTATTTGATGTCTAATTGGACACGTAATTGAAAGCCGAATTGGTAGCCATTAATATTTCGTGGGAGGATTTCATAAAACATATTTGTGTATTATGGTGTTTTACCAGAGTGTGCTCATATATTCCTTGAAGGTTAGCGTTGTGATGATGAATACGCAAGACATCAGCATACCTTTAGCCTCACTAAAACGTGAGTGAGTGCAGGAAGCACTGGAGTGAGGAGGCACACTTAGCAATTCACTAGGATTTACAGAGTAACGGGGGAAATCTAAACTTGTAGTTTGTTTTAAAGATTGAGGGTTTAAATCTGAACAGGGTCGGCGAATTACCGAGTGATGGGGCAATTCTGAACAGGCATAATGGTGGTAACTGTTGCCACATTGTGGGCATTGTAGGCGCAATGGGGACCACTCCCCTATAATACTTGCACTGGCATAATGATGGTAATTCATGACGTATGGTAGGACACCTTGGAAAGATGGTTCTTGGCACTGGTGTAACCCTTGCATTCCCATGATTGTGATATTTTTTATTTTAATACAATTGGCATTCTTGGCACAGTGGTGCAGAGTGTGATGTAAGGATGGCACTGCCATCATATTGGTAATTCGGAGCATGTTGTGCAACAGTGTACCCTTATGATTGTCCAAGTCCATTGCATGTAAGATTGGTGTAATCTGTTTGCACTGATTCATGCATTCCCTCACCCACTTAGTCATTGATGCACTCACCGGTTCATCCAGCCATGCACTCAGATTGTCATAATGCATATTTGCAATACCTAAAGGAACAAACTAGAGAAGATCTGGAAATGTACCCAGGTGACTGAGTGACTGAAATGGACATGAAGTTGAACCTTTTACCAGGAAATCATCAGCTTCCAAAAACAAGCATTAGAAATGCAATAGGTCTCGAATTTGTAAGAGTTGTAGCCACTAGCGGTCCGTGGTAGGAGTGCCGGCCGGGCGGTGACGTGGGGCGGGGGAGGGGCAGGGTGGGGGGTAGTAAACCACGGATTACGGCCGAATACAGGTAAGTAAACATTTAAATAAATAAAACGAATTTCGTAGCGCGCACTGCATCGCATTTGGCGATGCAGCGCTCACAACGAAATTCGTTTTATTTATTTAAATGTTTACTTACCTGTATTCGGCCGTAATCCGTGGTTTACTACCCCCCACCCTGCCCCTCCCCCGCCCCATGTCACCGCCCGGCCGGCACTCCTACCATGGACCGCTACTGGTTGTAGCTATTGTCATTATAAATGGCAATGTTTTTACTTATGTGTTATGGAGTGTATGTATGTGGTGAGTTGTGTAATTGTGTGGTATGGAATTGTGTGGTTTGGAATGGATTTGCGTATTGGAATTCTGTGGCATGGTGTGTGGAATTATGTGGGTAGTAATTATGTGGCATTTAGTGGAGTGGGATTGTGTGGAGTGGGATTGTGTGTTTTGGAGTGTAATTATGTGGATTGGTATTTTGTGTTCGTGGAGTGGTATGTAGTGGAGTTTAATGATGTGGTGTGCTGTTGATGGCTGCCTTCCATGGCACACAAACACCTATAAATAATACTTTTAAAATTACATAATACACGATATAAATGGCCAAACATTATTGCACTTGGTAAGGATATGCCCTCCCCGCCTTAATATAAAAAAATAAAAAAAACGGTTGTGTGTCTTTTTTTGTTGAACTTTGTACAGCATGCTCATTACTTAATGAGTCACGTAGCACCGCTGGAAAGGAAGCTCACTGTACCAGCTCAGCACTTAAAAAAATCATCAAGGCACTGAGCTAAGCCATCACGTGAACTGCAGTCACATGAACAGTCTGCGTGGAGTGGCGAGCTGCTCTGGGCACGAGATCTTAAGTCTCTGATCGGTTGGCACTGGGACAACACTTTTTTACCACCAAGTGGTACATGGCTCTGTGGTGTTTTATAGATGAAACATGGGGCCTTGTACTCCATGCTTTGGTTGACTAGATGCTGACTGAGTGACACTAGACGGGGTGTGATGTGGTCGTACATTAAAAAAGCATGAGGCAGGCAGTTGTAATTGTCCACACTCTACTGCAGGTTGAAGTTTCGTTAGTTAGCCCATAAAGATGCTTCTGCTCTTGTCAAGAGGACAGCAGAGAAGATCAGTCTGACTGTGTTGCAGCAGAAGGGGCAGGATCGTAGAGATCAAGGGCAGGTGGTAAAGCAATGCCCTACTTATTCTGTTTATAAGAGTTATAAGGGCAGTTCTATGCATTGGCCTCTACCAAGCTCTCTATTGTATGTGATGGCAAGGAATGGTTGGTAAACCCACAGACATAGGCAACTCTGAAGGTGGTAGAATGGGTCCCATGGCTCCAAGATGCAGAAAGTTGCACTCTGACATATTTAGAACCATCCTCTTGCCCTCCAGCCACTGGTGGTCATGTGTAAGGGGGTAAATGACCAGAACAGTGGTTCTTTGGACTAGCGGAGAGCTTAATACATGCAAGTGAGTGTCATCAGCATACCTCCGGTGCCAATATTGAGAGAGTCGACTACACGGGCAAGACGAATCCTCTTTGCATTGAACCAATTTTAGGGCCAAAGCAGCAGCTTGGGGCATTCTGCTGAGACTAAGGAGAAGGTGCCCAGTTTCATCAGGTGACAATGATCAGAAAGGCTGAACTGGTATTCTACAGAGCATGGCCCTGACCCCATAAGGGTGAATAGCTCTTTGCAGATACCCATTCAGACAAGTTCAGTTCCACAGAAACTGCTAGAGCAGGACAGGAAGGTGCTGAAGACGTGATGTGTTCTAGGCTCACCAACAGCACATTGCTTGTCTGAGTTTCCAGTATCTTAGCCAGTGATAGCCTTAAGGTAAATAATGAGCCCTGCATTGTGTTACTTCAGCAAAAGTCACGATGGAAGGGAGGGGGTGCGAGTGAGGAGGAAACAGATGGGCAGAGATGGCCAACAAAAGCAGTGCAAGAAAACTCCCTTTGGAAACAAGCAGCGGCGCAGGAAGGATGGTAGCAAGGACGGGAGGTAGGGGGTGAGAACGCGGAGGCAACAAATGGCCAGAGCTGGCCAACCAAAAGAAACAATCTGTGATGTCCCCTGGGAGGGAACCAATCAAACAAAGGTGGGACAGATGGACACTAATGACCAACCAGAGCAATGGAATTTGAAAAGGCAGGCCAACCAAACAACCAGAAGCACTGGGCATGTTGAAAGCCCATGCACTGAATACAGAATGCCTCGCAAAGCAGTGCATGCGCTGCGCAGGCTTGACCTAATAAAAACATTATGGCAACTCCTAAGATGACCCTGAGCTGGTAATAAATAAAAAAAATGAAAATAGTAGAATATGAAAGTGATTTATTTGCTGTAACAAAGCTAATGTATTATCATTATACATACGCAACTTTTATACACAAGAGGCAACAATATTTAGACTCCAACTTAAATACAGGGGCAAAAAAAAGACTATGTTTTAGGCTTTTATATATCCCACTGTTGCAGTTTGAGGGTCTGGGAACAAGACTGGAGATAATAACATACAGTGTCGCTTGTGTAACCTATTTTCTGAAACAGTATAACACATCCTTTGTTTATGTCCTTCTGTGTAGGATTTGAGAAACACATTTTTTTTAAACCACTCTTTCAGCAAACAGGCACAAGTCCACTTAAAGATGCAACACAGTTTTGTTTTGCTGTTAGATCTAATAAATCCATTGGATGTCTAACAATTTTTTTCCACTAGCAGAGTGGTGGTTGAAGGCCCAGCTTAAATAATCTACATTAAGAGGCCGATGACGACCTGCGGAAATCCTCCTCCCGACAGTGGGAATCTCCTCGACAGTGTCGGTGCCCTTCCGAGCCCTTCTGACCGACTCGGTCGGTTTACATTTCGACCGCCCGATTACTATGTTCGCGGTTGGAATGTAACCCGCGCAGTCATTCTGAATCGGTTCCGAGAGACACGGAGTATTTGTGTCGGTCGGAACCGCATCGTACACCCCTATGGACAGCGTTTCCGTCCTCGGGATTACGATGTCGATTTCCAACAGCCTTTCCACGTCGGCCAGTCCGACAAGGAAAGGCTGTCGCAATCGGCCCTTAGGTGTTTTGCATTTAACATCATGAATTCAGATTTTAATCTTTGATTTACGAATGATTGATAATATCTTTTTTATATAATATTGGAATTGTTACGTTGCTTTATTATTCAATACACTGTATTGATTTTTAATTTAAGTTACGCCATACATTTTAAAATACCTACCATTAATTACTCATTCACACTGCTCTACATTTGTTAACCATGCACTTTCTCATTCACACAACCATTGATTCATTCTCATGATCATCAATGTCACTGCATGCACACAAACTGGGCAATCATTAGAGAAGAACATTTACCTTGAAATAGCCAGAGCTTTGCCAAAACTCACTTATCCTAGCTGCCTACAAGCAGCACATGCCATATGCTGCTCCTGTATGGACTTTAGCAAGCAAAGTTAGAAGTCTGCCTGGCAAATTCCACCTCTTTATGACAAAGAAGAGAAAGTAATTTACAAAATTGGCATTGGGCCATAGCATTAGCTGCCCTTTTGCTCAAACCCCTATCCCCTTACTTCAGCAGACATTACTCCTCAACTCAGCTTACTACAGTGTCTACATAGTAATTCAGATCTTCTCGCGTTAAATCACATATCATCTACCAAGGTGTTTGTCTCACCTGACTAGACCCGGTGGCACCTCCAGATGTCTTAGCATGTGGCAGAGGACTAGGAATCGTTTGCATGTAGGTTCACTCCATGTGGTATTTCCTGGTGCATATGCACGGCCAACAAGGGTTATGATTCTATCACAATTTCGGTTGAATGCATATAGTATTTCACTGTTAAAATTATTGCAGGACTGCTCACATTGCAATGGAAATCACAATCACCTTAATCATCCCCTGCATAGCAGATTGTATTGCAGTTTGTGACAGCTTCATAACACATAATGCGTAATATAGTGCCTGGCAAACTGCTCAAAACACTGAGATGAAGAACATGACGAACTGCAAAAATTATGCATGACTAATGTCTTCAATATTGTAAGTGTCCCACAGAGTAGCGTGCTATAGGTTCGCGTGGCTCTTCAACATCTCAAAGGTTGAGAGAACTATACAAATACCAATAAATTTCTCATAAATACAAATTTGTATTTTTCTACCGGGGCAGGTAAAATGAGGACAGCTAGGTGTTTATAGTCAATTAACGGAGAACATCTGGGTTGAAGAGAAAGAGAGTGGATGGAAAGGACGTATTCTAATAGCTCTACTACAAGGTCACCGAAGATCGCATAATGTTTTTTAATTAGAATTTAGAAGTTGTTTTGACAAATTAGCATGCAAATCTAACTTTTATTTATGTTGATAAATAACATGAAGAAGAAAGAACCGAGCAGGATACTTACAGGTCCTGATTATTATGTCAGGTGGTTTAACTTCGTTGCATTAAGGGACTGATATCCTGTTTTTTTGCATTATAAATTGCAATGAAAACAATCCCGTATTGCAAAGAGTTGATGGCTAAAAAGCTACGACTGGATGAGGGTGTTACGTGTGACATACACTTACTTCACAATTAGTTGAAGCAAATGATACTATCTTAACTTTTAGAAATCATGGCCTGGATATTGGGAATATTTTAACATAGAGCTGCATTAAGACTCCACGAGCTTCAGCTTGGAATAACATGCAATCCGGTTTTAGCTAGGAGTTCACACACTGCCTTCAAACCTGCACAGTTTTGGTTATTTGGATAAAGAAGAGACTGAATAAAGAAAATCACTGTTTATTTTCATCTTTTCGGTTGCCATAGGTTCGTGATTCATGATCAAAATAAATAACAAAAAACAAAAACGTCCAGAACATACAGAGTGATTCTTCTGACTGCTGCTACCCTGCTGCAATATTTTCCAATACTACTGTCAGGGTTGCTCAAATGCTTCTTTCAAGCACATATCTATGAAGTCAGTGTACGGAAAGGTAAGGGAGTTAAGTGACTGGAGCAAATATCAAGATTTCCCCAAGTCATTTGGGACACCTTTCGCCATTTCTGTTTTTTTTTTAGCCTAAAGTACTATTGTTAGACCTGGCAGCCTTGGTGTGGTTTTCCTGCTACCTTTTTGCCTTCAGACCGGTTTTGCTAACTTCGTTTTTGCTGACATTTGGACTCTGCACTTTGCGAGTCCTAACCAGTGCTAAAGTGATTGTGCTCTCTCCTTAAAACATGTTAGATTGGATTATACTCAATTGCCGTATTTAATTTACTTATACGTCCCCACTACCTGTGCCCAGGGCTTGTAAATTAAATGCTACTAATGGGCCTGCAGCACTGATTGTGCCACCTACATGAGTAGCCCTGCAAACGTGTCAGACCTGCCCTTCAGCCTGTGTGTGTGTGCAGTTTATTTATTTGTTTGTGATATTTCTTTTATTGATTTTGCAATCAACAGCATTACAAAAAAGAATACCAACATCTCGCCCAACCCTCCCCCACCCGCCCTCAGAACCAGATAGATAGACAATGCTACACAAATGTACATTACTAGAAGCCAGGTCATGATGTTCAGTTAACATTATTACAGCTGTACATATCGCACATTTTGGCGCCAGCACCCTGTAATCACTTCTCACCCAAGTCCCTCTGGCAGGATCATTTGACTACTCACCCCCCAAGTCCATTATATGCTTCTCAGTAGGTTCCTCAAGCTCATGCTGTAAGCGGATCTCCACCATATTCCCTTCCATTCTACCACCCTGGTCATTCCCACTGTATATCAATCTGTGTCGTGCTCCACATTCCCTCCCTCCCATCATGCCAGTTCCCACAGCCACTGTTTCTTGGTAGGCAAGTGATTGGTTATCCGGCATAATGCAATACATTTCTTTGCTACAACTAGTCTTAATTCCACTACTGTTTCTGCATGTCTTGTGTGTTTGGATCACGTCACCAGGCCCAGAAGTCACAGTTGTATTATGGGTGACAATCGTAATTCAGTCAAGTCCCCGAGTGTCTGAGTCAACTTGCCTCAGAAAGTTCCCACCTTTGGGCACATCCACCACATGTGGATATAGGTCTAAGAGGTCGGTCGACATTTGAAACAGTGTTCTGGTTTGGTCTGGTCTAATCTGTGTAACCAGTGTGGTGCAACATAATCCCTAAGTATACATTTATCATGGATTAGCTTCAACCATGGATTACGAGTCACCTTCCTGCAGATGCAATCTACCTATACGTCCCTTCTATATAATGGGGCATGGAGGTTTAGAGGCCAAGTAGATTTCCTGCACTTGCATGTGTATGCTGCTGTGTGCCTGAAGCTTTTAAAGGCTGTCTGCCTTGCAGCCGGTCTTTAAAAGAAATTCTCACAATTGTTATTGACAGACCCTATAATTCCCTAGTAAATCATAGGGCTAGGGGGTTCAAACTATTTATAAGTCCCTAGTATAAAGGAATGCCCCACATCCTGTGCAACAGCCACTTGGCAGGCTTAGAATAGGTATTTGCAGAGGTCAGGGGGAGGAGAGCTAATGGAAATGAGCCACACTGTGGGTTGGTTTAGCCAGCTCTTACTCCTCTGGCGACAAATCATCCATGTCGGATTTTGGAAGTGGAGTGCTTTGTGAGGCAAGAAGATGCCACACTTTGGAGGAAGTTGTCATGCTTTTGGCTGGCACACAGCATCTCATTGGACAGAGATGCCCCCCTGCTTGTTGACCTAGAACACAGAATAAATATTTGAGAGCTGCATAGCCTCTCAGATATGCTGCCTTAAACTTCAAGGAGAAGAAGGACTGCCCTTCTGGAATCTGGATTTTCACCCAAAGGCCTGCACCTGCAGCACAATCTGGTACTACAGCCCTGGGGACTGAGGTTTGAGGAATGGATCCCTGCAGTATGCAGGTTACCAGAGCCCACTTGCATCATCACCACCAAGAGTCCCCATCCTGGAGAGTTTCCAGTGGACTTTGGCCACGTGCATTGTGGGAATTGTAGTCCAGACATCCCAGAGACCATCTAGGACATTCCAGACCTTTGGATTGTGTTTTGGACACTTGGAACCTATGATGATACCTTCAGGAAGCACCTCTTGAAGTTTGGAGAACGTTTGTGAAAAAGCTCCAGGAGGTAACCGACCCGACGTCAGGAGTCACGCCAACTACCTCCAACCATGGCCCAGCCAGGATTTCAGGTTCGTCCAGCTGAAATATCTGAAGCTCCAGACATCCAGGATTTCACCAGGGTCTTGCAGAAAGTGAAGCCAGCGAACCCTCACCGAATCAGGCCTGCTGGGGAGGGTCGATCAATGTCGGAAGAAAAAGCTCCAGAAAAGTTTCTAAGTGTGAAGGTAAAATTTTGACCGAGGCCTCCCGCTTAGTGTACACGACCAGGGCTCCATCGTGGTTGGCCTCAAACTTTAAATTTGTCCTGGTCAAGCGCGACCAGATGTACCAAAGTGGAGCTATAGGCTTTTAAGCACTAGAATGTGTTAATTATTTAAAAGAAAATCATATCTCCGGTTCCCTACATTGAATTTTTGTTATTTTGGTGTTTCTTTGTTTATAAAAATATAACCTATTTTTATAAATTGGTGTGGGATTTTTATTTTGTTTGGCGTCTTACTTATTTGGTGTATTGGTGTTTTTAAATGCTTTACACTCCTGTCTTCTAAGTTAGGCCTGACTGCTCACTGCCAGCTACCAAGGGTTGAGCAAGGAACTACTTTATTGAGACCTTTATTGGACCTTACACTGCATTAGTGGCCTTATTGCTAGTGGTAGGTGCAAACTTACCCCTATCAATAACCACGTTTCCAAGAGCCTTTGACAACCCATTGGCTGCAAAAATCAGCATAACTCAGCACCCTACCATCCGCATACAGGTTGCCCAGGCAGTTCGTGCCACTGTCCTCCTCCCTATGCCTCAGGAACAGTTGTATTGAGGAGCTTATGGCCGTGCACCATGGAACTAATTGCTTCAAGCAGAAATATTCCTCTTCCCCCCGCCTCGTCATGCGTTCCAATATAGTTAACAAGTTAACAATGTCCGAACCTGCTCTGGCAGAGACAATCTATATTTGTGCATTTATAGTGGCAACGCCAAGAGCTTCCGAGGCCTGATCATGCAAACTATCATGTCTGCTACAGGATCTTTTCCCTCCCCTGGAAACCATGGTATTATGTGTTGAATATGAGTCGCCCAATACTACGTCCTGAAGTTCAGTGCCTGTAGTCCCCCACTATCCAATGGGAGTCGTAGGACCTCCAAGCTACTCCGAGCTTTTCTGTGCCTTCAGTATAACAGTTGGAGCAGCTCATCCACTCTACAGAAGCAGGACTCAGGGATGTGCATTGGCATATGCTGTAACACAGAGTATCCTAGGGAGCATTATCATTTTGCGTATATCTATGACTATGAGAACCATCAGGGACATCAGGAATCGCAGCCATTTCAATATGCTGCGTTCTAAACCATCCAGGTGCACACCCACATTTGAAGTGCAGGTTTCAGACATATCTGAGTTTTGGTATATCCCTAGATATATAACAGGTGTTGTCTGTATTTTAGAGCTGGCTAGTTCTGTCCCCATGGATATTGTCATCTGGATGGAGTAAAGGACTGACTTACTGAATTTAATCTAAACCCTGACTGGAATCCGACCTCAGTAATCGTGTTGTGTATCATGTTCCAGGTAACAGTTGTGTTTCCCACAGTCATCAGAATATCGTCTGTCTAGAGTGAGATAATCTCTCTCCTACCTCCAATCAGTATCTCAGCCATCTAATGTCTGGAGTGTAAAATTCAGGCTAATGGTTGATAAGCATGGTGAATATTTACGGTGAGAGGGAACACCCCTGCTGAGTCTCCCTCTCTAGTGGGCAGTCATCTGAAATTCTGTGCCTACTTTCACTCTAGTCCTGCTGTTTGTATATAATAGCATCACCCATTTTAAGTAGTTCATCCCCAGGTCGTATCTGTGTAGTGTTTGTGTCATAAATGCCCAATTAACAGTATCAAAGGCCTTGTGGGCGTCATCAATGCAGATCCTCGCAACGCTCCACAAACCAGGAATTAAGGTACATTGTTCACTGGGCCTAACTGGGTCCCTGTAGCTGGCCGTGCTCCATCACAGTTGGCTTGAACTTGTGACTTTGTCCCGCCCCAGCACAACCAGATATTCACATTGGCGCTTTGTATTTTTTGCCGCTATTTTCACTAAAATCTTTAAAATTGCATATCTCCGGTTCTACTGATTGGAGTTTTGTCATTTTGGACTTATTAAAAGAAGTTCTAATTTTCTAACTTCGTGTGGGATCCTTTTTGAGTGGTGTTTTCACTTATTTACTGTTTGACGTGTTGCACAAATACTTTACACATTGCCTCCAAGTTAAGCCTGACTGCTCTGTGCCAAGCTACCAGAGGGTTAAGCACAGGTTAATTTAGAGTTCACTTGTGTGCCTCACCCTCACAAGGATGGTGGTTTCTGTGGGACCAGGGCTCACAGCCCCGCCAACTAACAACTCAATTTCTACCAACTATTCAGCCTGATATTTTTGAGAAAAAACTTTACGTTGAAAGTGATTATACAGGTCTTGGAATGGCAGGTCCTGTTGGCTGAAAAGCAAAGAATTCATTCGAGGACCTCTGGTCATGGTGTCACTGTTATCTCGATGATTATGCTTTTCTCTAGCAAATAAGTGATCTAGTTATGCTCCTCATTCCCATAAATTATAAGAGATTGAGTGAGTTAGTGGCCACGATTGTGTGTAGATGTATGTGCCACACAGCGGGCACCTCAATTTCTTGTAGACTGCAAACAAATTTAATTCCCTGCACATAGAAGCTCATGACCCAACAGGTGTCATGTCATGTACCAGGCTGTTTTTTCCTCCTCCCAGTCTTGCTCTAATGTGACAGTCAGTGGTGACCGATTTGCTCCTCGCCCCGCTCTCCTTGCAGGACCCAGCATAGACAGCTACATGTAACTCCTTTATGCTGAGGTAGACTGGGATGGAGAGGGTGGTTAAGGCCTGACTCAAACACAGCCCCCAACCAGCATGCTTTGATACAATTATCTATAATAATATAGACCTGTGTAGATTTACAGCCTCTACATTGCATACAACTTACAATTAATAATTGGTAGGACACTCCAGTTAGCCAAGGCAGCCAGAGTTCTTGTTTGACATGTCACTGGTAGATGAGTTGTTAATTGTGTTTTCTAGGGTATAGTACATAAGTTCTTAATAGGCTTACTGTCTGATAGCTCCTGCTATACAAGCCTAAGTGCTTTTGTGAGGAGGTAACAGGCCATAATTCTGAAGGAGAAGAGGACACTGGAGATGCGTTCCTAGGTAACAAAACTCCCTCACCAAAGGGTTAGAAGCCACTTTTCTCATGCCTTACGTCTAGTAAATGCTTTGAATCCATGCAATACCCAACTAGTGCTGAGCTCCTTTTTAATAAATATTTGGAGCAGTTTGTGCTTAATTGTTTATAACTATTTTCCACAAAATATATCCAGAGCACATTTGTACCCTCCTTTTAAACTACATGATGGGAATTCTAAAGCTTCCCTGGGTGTGTGGTTTCTCCAGGAGGGATCAGAGAAAATAGCCAAACGTAGCAAATTTTTGTGTTTAAAATAAAATCGGGTTGGGGAAGTGAGTGCAGTGCAAAAAAGTGCTTTTTCTAAAAATGGCATCAACAAAAGGTCTGCTCTGCTAAGAAAGAGGCAGAGTTACAAAAAAACAAACAATTTTCACTACTGTAGTTTCTATTTTCTAATTGGCATTAAATATTGTATATATTTGTGGTTTCCACTTACTTGTAGTCTGTGGTGAACAGAGGTTTGAAACCCAAAGGTGAACCCAGAAATCTATACATCTCTGCAGAGTAGACAATAATCTAAACTTATCAAGGAGTCATTTGTGTAGATTGTTCATGGCTTACCCAGAGAAACTAATCATTGGAAAAAAAAATAGTTAAAGTATGGAGGAAAAATAATAAAAAGGTTAGAGCATTTTCATCTGTATTGTTTTGTACTGAAGGCCAATCTACAAAAGTAATATACCGTTATGTCCATCAGAATCCTCTGGTCTCAGTGATATATAGTGCTGTTTGTCAAAAAAATTTATAGCCTGAGCGATCAACCAAGGACCAGCATATAATGATTTTTCATTGCATTTCAAAACTACATCATTTCATAGGGTAAAATCTAACAAATAAAAAAATTGGATTTTCCTAAGTAGCCAAGCATCTAACTTAAAGATCAGTTATTTGTGCATCTTTAAATTTGGGGATTATTCGTGACATCTGGTGATTTGAATGCGTTAAATAATATGTGGTTTTGTGCACAATGACTTGCAAGTAGAAGACAAAAATGCAGAGAAGTTCAATAGAGTAATAATGCCTTACTATTCTGCATTCTTACACATATCTTCCATTCCTGGCATGGGGTAGATGTAGCATGTGGGTTTGCTCTTGGCCAACATCCAATGCAACTTACCAACTTCAAACATTTTTTTAAACTAGACACCCCTGGGATCCATGGTGTTGTGGCTTCCCTTGATTTCAATGTACTTTCTTCACCAGAAGGCTATGCTCTGGATACAATCACATAATTTCCTCACATTTCTGTGTTTGCAATCTGCAGAAATTGACAAAAGTTCTAACACTTGACATCCCAGGCTTCTCTCAATCAAGTGTGTGTGTGTGTGTGTGTGTGTGTGTGTCTGCAAAGACAGGTAATACCTAGAAACTCATCATAAAAACTTCAGGATTTTTGCATGGATAGTTGTCGGCTAGTTTTCGGCTAACCTTGCACACTGAAGGTGTGTTTTTTAATTCATGATTTTAGGACGTTTTAACCTATGCAACCATATCTCTACACAAATAACTTTAGAATTGGGGGCGCTCACTTTCACGGTGCTTTTTTAGGGGGACTTACTTTACTTTTACTGGCCTCACTTTGTGGTCCCCTCACGTGTGTGTCTCTTCCTTACTCCCCGTTCCGCTGCAGCATTTTTGTTGCTGTTTGCGCAGAGGGAGCCCTAAAGTCTTACTTCCTGTTCACAGCAGCCATTTCCTAGACAGGTAGCCGACTAGTTGTTCCCTCCTGCATATTTAATTAGACCATAGTGCCGAAGCGCAGCGGGCGCACCAAAGGCAAGCCCGTCTTCGCCTGTCCATGCCTGAACGTCGCCAGAATCCCTGCACCTTTTGACCCAGAATCTGTGAATCCTCATAGGATAGGCTATACTGGCAATGAGTTAAAACGTCTTAGACACCTAGACCAGGATTGCCTCTCTTTGCTTCCAAACAACTTAGAGGGCCCATTGTCTTGCATAAATTGCAAATATGTAAGCACATCGAATCTATCTTACGCAGCTATGAGGAAACATGAGATCGACATCTCCCCTATGACACAGTCTATGTTGTTAAACAATTCACTTATAGATAGCAGCCATACCTCTAAGTCTCCACCAATAAAATCACCCAGATTAGAATGCCTCTATCTAAATGCAAGGTCCATTCCAAAACATTCTATAGAGATATGGGACATACTTAGCCATCAGCTCCCATACATACATTTTATCACAGAAACATGGCTCCATAAGCCAGCCCTTTCTTGTGTCCCTATCGCACTTCCTGACAACTATAGACTGGTTAGATTTGACATAGAGAAGAGACCGGGGGGGTGGAGTAGGATTTCTTTTTCAAGATACTCTTAAACTACAGCTAATTGATACAATACTCTCGGAGTGGGCAGAAATAGCAATATTCAAAGTTAAATTACCCCAAAGGGAGAGATGGAAAGGTGCTTTAATACATCCTCCCCCGGGACACTAAAAAGACTTTAGTCTTAAACTATCTGAACTAATAGCTCCCTATGTGCTATCTTCACCTAATTTCATCCTAATTGGAGACTTCAACTACCATGCAGTACTAACATCTGACCACGACGTCGCTAATCTGCTGTCTAACCTTCACATACTCGATCTCCATTTGATCAAAACAGGCCCTACGCACATTGCTGGTCACACACTGGATCCCCTATTTTCCACCTCTCAGTGTATACATATTGACGAACCTGAACCTCTCACCTGGACAGATCACTTTTTAATTAAATTTAACCTTCTCATTAAATATGTACCCTTAACATCTGAAATAGGAAAAAAGATTAAAAAAAGATGTTGGAAGCAATTAACTGAAGCTAGCTTTCAAGCAGTTTTTAAAAATCCAGACATAGATAACACATCAAACATAAGTGCAGCCTGGAATAAGTACTCAGAATCCCTTGCGGCAGCTGTTGATATAGTTGGTCCCTATAAAACCTACACATCCAAATCATCTAGACCTATTGCCCCTTGGTTTACGACAGAATTGAAAATGATCAAATCAAACTGTAAGAAATTAGAACGTATTTGGAGGCCTTCGAAAGACACCCTCTATCGACACCAATACAAAAAAGCTTTAGGGGCCTACCACGCAAAATGTAATCTACCACGAAACTCAACACCATAGACAGAATTGATCTGGCAGGAAACTTCACAATAGAGCTGTTTAAAGTTCTAAAGGAACATTCCAACCCCCTTGCATGTAGCTCAGCTAACATAGCCTCTCAAACACTCTGCGACTCCCTAGCTGCCCACCTTGAAACAAACATTTATAACATTTATAGCAATTTTCACAATGACGTGTTGACGCCTAGTCATATAGAATTCAAAAGTATTCCAGGAAGCAGTAGCCAGGCTACTTTAGAAGGATTTGAACTAATCACACACTTAAGTATGGGATCTCTTGGCTAAAACGAAATCTGGCTCTCAGGTAGATTAATGCCCCCCCTTCGTCATAGCCATGCTATCTAATTCTCCTGCACCAACAGTTACCTCTCTATGGGGCACATGCATCATTTTAAATACCGGTCGCCTTTGCGACCGGTATTTTTGCATTTGGGATGCATCAACCCAAATGCAATCTGGCAATTTAGGTAATCGCAAATTTTGTGATTACCTAAATGCAATGCATGATGCACTTTCAAATTGCAATTTCGCGATTTGGGATTGCAAATTACCATCAATTTCAAGTTGATGGTAATTTGCGAAAACTTTGAAAAATGCACAAAAGTGCATTTTTCAAAGTGCCATGTTGCACACACACATGCCCTTGGGGCATGTGTGTGCACAACATGTGATCGCATGCAAATTTCAGGGATCCATCAGGGTGGCCTTTTGGCCCCCTTGCAGCCTTGAAATTGCATGCGCAATTTGCGAGTACCTATTTGGTACTCGCAAATTGCACATGCAATTCCCATTCATTACAATGGGCCTCTAGGCCCATAGGAATTAATGGGAAGCTATTCCTCAATTGCAAATCGCAATTTGCAATTCGCAATTAAGGAATATGTAGGAATCGCCAATATTTTAGCGAAACCTACATGCATAGGCAATTGCGATTCCATAATTGCGATTCCTTAATAATCACAATTATGGAATCGCAATTGCCTACAATGATGCATGTGCCCCTTTGCAACTTATCCTTGCATTCAGAAACGCTGCCTAAGGAATGGCAAACCGATTCGGTTACACCAATTTAAAAAAAAAACATCAGCCAATCCTATGGACGTATCAAATTACTGTCCTATTTCCTTGCTGGCCTTGATTAGCAAGCTTTTAGAATCTCACGTCAACAGACAACTTTCTGCTTATCTAGAAACACATAAAATTACTCTATTCCTCCCAATTAGGTTTCCGTCTGGCTCATAGCACAGAAACCACCCTTGTAGCTGTAGTCGACTTGCTTCGCCTATCATTGGATGCAGGAATACCAGCGATGGTAGTTCTCCTTGACCTGATGGCAGCATTTGATACTGTGTCCCATCCCATCTTGATCCAACGTGTGTTTGAGATGGTTATACACGGTACAGCACTTAACTGGCTAATAGACTTTAAGGACAGGACCCAAACAATTACGCTGAGGCCTTTTCAATCCAAGATTCAGGCATTACGAAGGGGAGTGCCTCAGGGATTGGCTCTGAGCCCCACACTTTTTAACATCTATGTCTCTCCTCTGGCTCAGTTAGTCAAGCCCTTCGGCTTTGAAATACTCTTGTGTGCAGACGATACTCAACTGGTCATTGCCCTCGGACCAGAGTTAGTGAATGTTAAACCTCGCATCACTACTTGCCTGAAAAACATTGCCACATGAATGTCACAAAATTGCCTTCAGTTGAATGGGGAGAAGACTGAGATCTTACTGTTTGGAGAGGCGCAGTCCCTCTGGACAACAGACTGGTGGCCCACGGAGCTTGGCGCATCCCCTCTCCCCAAAAACACAGCAAGAAATGTAGGCATTTTGATAGATAATAAACTATCAATGAAAGAGCAAGTTATAGCCACTTGTGGCTCATGTTTTGGTGCAATGTGCCTTCTTAGAAAAGTATTCCAACGGTTACCGGCATCTTACCGAAAGACCCTAGTCCAGGCACTTATAATCAGTTGCCTGGACTATGGAAATGCGTTACTCGCAGCATCCAATGAATGCCTTCTATCAAAACTTCAGGTGGTGCAAAATACAGCTGCCCGATTGGTAAGTAAATTGCCTTCGGGCACCCCGTCTGTTTCTTTGCTCAGGACCCTTCATTGGTTAACTGTAAGGAAAAGAGCAATATTTAAACTACTTTGTCTGACCTTCAAAGTGAGGTCAGGCACAGAACCAAGATATATATAGGATAAACTATTCCCCTATCTTCCGCAAAGAAACCTTTGATCAAGCAACCAGCTCCTTCTCCAACCTCAACGTATTCGAACTTTAAAATACGGGGGTCGCTCATTCTCATACCTTGCGCACCACCATTGGAACCAGCTCCCCTTCCACATTAGGGCATGTCCTGATTTTTCAAGTTTTAAAAGACATGTGAAGAGTGGCTCTTTTAATGTCACATGGCTAGCCACTCTGCTATCCAAGCACTGATGCCCTTTCAAGGACGAGTTACTATAACATAACAAAACATGGAACTCTCCCAACACTTGGCTTTTCTGAAAACTAGAGATCCAAGGAGGTGCGACATGCATGGATGCCGACATGTTTTGTTTCAGTGAATGCCCTGCAAACCTGAATACTGCAGCAATACCTCAAGTCAAGTGGGAGGAAATTGATATTTCTTTAGGTATAGTTTTGACTTATTGACTAGCTGAGAGGTGGTTAACTCCAAGTTGTCTCCCTGATGTTACATAAAGGCTGGCTGGTCCAGGAGGTAGCAGTAGATGTCAAAAAAGCAGGCACCGCACTCCTTAATATTTAGGACACCCATCCATTATGTCTAGTATGCTTTGCATCCCCCCCGCCCCAAGCTGTAAAAGACTGGTTATGAACCCTCCAATTCACCTGCCTAAATAGATAGAAAATGTGTATGAGGCTGGGAGGGTGTGCTGCTGATTGGTGGGACAGCTGTAAAACCTCATTAAGTTTTTAGCTTATCTTTTTTATGGTATACAGTTAACTTTTTGCCACCACAACGCGGGGTGGGGTGGGGGGGGAGAACTGTTTTGTGCCCAAGAATGGGACTGCCACCTTAAGCAAGCATAGGCCACATCTGTGGCCATTCTTTTATAATAAAATAGTTTAGCTGATACTTATTGGGCTTTCTGCCATTTTTTGGAGGGCAAATTGTGGGATCCCACAGAAGCCTTTCATCCAAAAAACCCTTAGTCATTTGTATCTACCCTCACTATGACATAAAGCTGCTCTCATCTCAGGAAGGAGGAGTTGTACATTCTTTCCACAGGGTTAGACCTGGGAGAGTATTTAGAGCTCTTAAAAGGGAACCCTGACTTATGTGATCTTACACAGGACTCTGGGAAGGTGTACAGTCAAGCATGATAAGTGCCAAAAACGTTTTGGTGGTAATTCTGTATTAATTGGGTGCACACGAATCACATCTAGTGCACTGGATAAAAATGGTACCTCGCCACCACCTCATTAGTGCACTCCTGGACCTAGTAGAAAACACTAGAAGGAGGAACAATCCTGTCTGTCCTGCCTTTGAAGAAGACTAAGGTAAACCCCAGCTCTCCACTTGACCCCAGAGACTAACACTGCTCTTAGACAATTAATTGGCTGGCTTGCTTAAACTGCCACCCATCACACAATGCAAAACACACAAGATGATGGACGGAATGCTGCACATTGGCAAACATTCACCCCCAGTCACAGATCTGGATTTAATCCATCGTTATTTTGCTTCACCATGCCACCCCAGTTCAGACATAGCCATATGCAAATCAGTCTTGACCCTGTGCCTCATGGGAACAGTCCAGACCGAACTGCCAAGCCATGTCTTCCCTGGACCGGAATCAAGCATCCTAGGACCGGTTTCAGGCTATCAGCCTTCATCAGCCAGGATAGCTTGACTCCAGTGGCGTAGTGAGCACGGGACCCACGTCTGGGCATACCCTTCCCACTGAGGGCAAAATGCAAAACACACAAGATGATGGACGGAATGCTGCACATTGGCAAACATTCACCCCCAGTCACAGATCTGGGTTTAATCCATCGTTATTTTGCTTCACCACGCCACCCCAGTTCAGACATAGCCATATGCAAATCAGTCTTGACCCTGTGCCTCATGGGAACAGTCCAGACCGAACTGCCAAGCCATGTCTTCCTGGACCGGAATCAAGCATCCTAGGACCGGTTTCAGGCTATCAGCCTTCATCAGCCAGGATAGCTTGACTCCAGTGGCGTAGTGAGCACGGGACCCACGTCTGGGCATACCCTTCCCACTTAGGGCAAAATGCAAAACACACAAGATGATGGACGGAATGCTGCACATTGGCAAACATTCACCCCCAGTCACAGATCTGGGTTTAATCCATTGTTATTTTGCTTCACCACGCCACCCCAGTTCAGACAGCCATATGCAAATCAGTCTTGACCCTGTGCCTCATGGGAACAGTCCAGACCGAACTGCCAAGCAATGTCTTCCCTGGACCGGAATCAAGCATCCTAGGACCGGTTTCAGGCTATCAGCCTTCATCAGCCAGGATAGCTTGACTCCAGTGGCGTAGTGAGCACGGGACCCACGTCTGGGCATACCCTTCCCACTTAGGGCAAAATGCAAAACACACAAGATGATGGACGGAATGCTGCACATTGGCAAACATTCACCCCCAGTCACAGATCTGGGTTTAATCCATCGTTATTTTGCTTCACCACGCCACCCCAGTTCAGACATAGCCATATGCAAATCAGTCTTGACCCTGTGCCTCATGGGAACAGTCCAGACCGAACTGCCAAGCCATGTCTTCCCTGGACGTGGGTCATGGGCTCACTGTGCCACTGGAATCAAGCTATCCTGGCTGAAGAGGGGTGAAACCCCGAAACCGGTCCTAGGATGCTTGTTTCCGGTCCAGGGAGGACCTGGCTTGGCAGTTCGGGCTGGACTGTTCCCATGAGGCACAGGGTCAAGACTGATTTGCATATGGCCAGGTCTAAACTGGGGTGGCATGGTGAGCAAAAGAAGGATGGATTTAACCCAGATCTCTTGACTGGGGGTGAATGTTTTGATTTGTTCTGCATTCCGTCCATCAATTGTGTGTCTTTTGCTTTCTCGCCCTAAGTGCGCCAGGTATGCCCAGACGTGGGTCCTGGGCTCACTGTGCCACTGGAATCAAGCTATCCTGGCTGAAGAGGGTGAAACCCCGAAACCGGTCCTAGGATGCTTGTTTCCGGTCCAGGGAGGATCTGGCTTGGCAGTTCGGGCTGGACTGTTCCCATGAGGCACAGGGTCAAGACTGATTTGCATATGGGCAGGTCTAAACTGGGGTGGCATGGTGAGCAAAAGAAGGATGGATTTAACCCAGATCTCTTGACTGGGGGTGAATGTTTTGATTTGTTCTGCATTCCGTCCATCAATTGTGTGTCTTTTGCTTTCTCGCCCTAAGTGCGCCAGGTATGCCCAGACGTGGGTCCTGGGCTCACTGTGCCACTGGAATCAAGCTATCCTGGCTGAAGAGGGGTGAAACCCCGAAACCGGTCCTAGGATGCTTGTTTCGGGTCCTGGGAGGACCTGGCTTGGCAGTTCGGGCTGGACTGTTCCCATGAGGCACAGGGTCAAGACTGATTTGCATATGGCCAGGTCTAAACTGGGGTGGCATGGTGAGCAAAAGAAGGATGGATTTAACCCAGATCTCTTGACTGGGGGTGAATGTTTTGATTTGTTCTGCATTCCGTCCATCAATTGTGTGTCTTTTGCTTTCTCGCCCTAAGTGCGCCAGGTATGCCCAGACGTGGGTCCTGGGCTCACTGTGCCACTGGAATCAAGCTATCCTGGCTGAAGAGGGGTGAAACCCCGAAACCGGTCCTAGGATGCTTGTTTCCGGTCCAGGGAGGACCTGGCTTGGCAGTTCGGGCTGGACTGTTCCCATGAGGCACAGGGTCAAGACTGATTTGCATATGGCCAGGTCTCAACTGGGGTGGCATGGTGAGCAAAAGAAGGATGGATTTAACCCAGATCTCTTGACTGGGGTGAATGTTTTGATTTGTTCTGCATTCCGTCCATCAATTGTGTGTCTTTTGCTTTCTCGCCCTAAGTGCACCAGGTATGCCCAGACGTGGGTCCTGGGCTCACTGTGCCACTGGAATCAAGCTATCCTGGCTGAAGAGGGGTGAAACCCCGAAACCGGTCCTAGGATGCTTGTTTCCGGTCCAGGGAGGACCTGGCTTGGCAGTTCGGGCTGGACTGTTCCCATGAGGCACAGGGTCAAGACTGATTTGCATATGGCCAGGTCTAAACTGGGGTGGCATGGTGAGCAAAAGAAGGATGGATTTAACCCAGATCTCTTGACTGGGGGTGAATGTTTTGATTTGTTCTGCATTCCGTCCATCAATTGTGTGTCTTTTGCTTTCTCGCCCTAAGTGCGCCAGGTATGCCCAGACGTGGGTCCTGGGCTCACTGTGCCACTGGAATCAAGCTATCCTGGCTGAAGAGGGGTGAAACCCCGAAACCGGTCCTAGGATGCTTGTTTCCAGTCCAGGGAGGACCTGGCTTGGCATTTCGGGCTGGACTGTTCCCATGAGGCACAGGGTCAAGACTGATTTGCATATGGCCAGGTCTAAACTGGGGTGGCATGGTGAGCAAAAGAAGGATGGATTTACCCCAGATCTCTTGACTGGGGGTGAATGTTTTGATTTGTTCTGCAATCCGTCCATCAATTGTGTGTCTTTTGCTTTCTCGCCCTAAGTGCGCCAGGTATGCCCAGACGTGGGTCCTGGGCTCACTGTGCCACTGGAATCAAGCTATCCTGGCTGAAGAGGGGTGAAACCCCGAAACCGGTCCTAGGATGCTTGTTTCCGGTCCAGGGAGGACCTGGCTTGGCAGTTCGGGCTGGACTGTTCCCATGAGGCACAGGGTCAAGACTGATTTGCATATGGCCAGGTCTAAACTGGGGTGGCATGGTGAGCAAAAGAAGGATGGATTTAACCCAGATCTCTTGACTGGGGGTGAATGTTTTGATTTGTTCTGCATTCCGTCCATCAATTGTGTGTCTTTTGCTTTCTCGCCCTAAGTGCGCCAGGTATGCCCAGACGTGGGTCCTGGGCTCACTGTGCCACTGGAATCAAGCTATCCTGGCTGAAGAGGGGTGAAACCCCGAAACCGGTCCTAGGATGCTTGTTTCCGGTCCAGGGAGGACCTGGCTTGGCAGTTCGGGCTGGACTGTTCCCATGAGGCACAGGGTCAATACTGATTTGCATATGGCCAGGTCTAAACTGGGGTGGCATGGTGAGCAAAAGAAGGATGGATTTAACCCAGATCTCTTGACTGGGGGTGAATGTTTTGATTTGTTCTGCATTCCGTCCATCAATTGTGTGTCTTTTGCTTTCTCGCCCTAAGTGCGCCAGGTATGCCCAGACGTGGGTCCTGGGCTCACTGTGCCACTGGAATCAAGCTATCCTGGCTGAAGAGGGGTGAAACCCCGAAACCGGTCCTAGGATGCTTGTTTCCGGTCCAGGGAGGACCTGGCTTGGCAGTTCGGGCTGGACTGTTCCCATGAGGCACAGGGTCAAGACTGATTTGCATATGGCCAGGTCTAAACTGGGGTGGCATGGTGAGCAAAAGAAGGATGGATTTAACCCAGATCTCTTGACTGGGGGTGAATGTTTTGATTTGTTCTGCATTCCGTCCATCAATTGTGTGTCTTTTGCTTTCTCGCCCTAAGTGCGCCAGGTATGCCCAGACGTGGGTCCTGGGCTCACTGTGCCACTGGAATCAAGCTATCCTGGCTGAAGAGGGGTGAAACCCCGAAACCGGTCCTAGGATGCTTGTTTCCGGTCCAGGGAGGACCTGGCTTGGCAGTTCGGGCTGGACTGTTCCCATGAGGCACAGGGTCAAGACTGATTTGCATATGGCCAGGTCTAAACTGGGGTGGCATGGTGAGCAAAAGAAGGATGGATTTAACCCAGATCTCTTGACTGGGGGTGAATGTTTTGATTTGTTCTGCATTCCGTCCATCAATTGTGTGTCTTTTGCTATCTCGCCCTAAGTGCGCCAGGTATGCCCAGACGTGGGTCCTGGGCTCACTGTGCCACTGGAATCAAGCTATCCTGGCTGAAGAGGGGTGAAACCCCGAAACCGGTCCTAGGATGCTTGTTTCCGGTCCAGGGAGGACCTGGCTTGGCAGTTCGGGCTGGACTGTTCCCATGAGGCACAGGGTCAAGACTGATTTGCATATGGCCAGGTCTAAACTGGGGTGGCATGGTGAGCAAAAGAAGGATGGATTTAACCCAGATCTCTTGACTGGGGGTGAATGTTTTGATTTGTTCTGCATTCCGTCCATCAATTGTGTGTCTTTTGCTTTCTCGCCCTAAGTGCGCCAGGTATGCCCAGACGTGGGTCCTGGGCTCACTGTGCCACTGGAATCAAGCTATCCTGGCTGAAGAGGGGTGAAACCCCGAAACCGGTCCTAGGATGCTTGTTTCCGGTCCAGGGAGGACCTGGCTTGGCAGTTCGGGCTGGGCTGTTCCCATGAGGCACAGGGTCAAGACTGATTTGCATATGGCCAGGTCTAAACTGGGGTGGCATGGTGAGCAAAAGAAGGATGGATTTAACCCAGATCTCTTGACTGGGGGTGAATGTTTTGATTTGTTCTGCATTCCGTCCATCAATTGTGTGTCTTTTGCACCCATCACACAATAGCAGAAGAAGTGTTCCATTCTTGGTGAAAAAAAACAGCTTCTTAGTTGAGAGTCGACTGCTCTGGACCCTGTGGAAGCCTTGCTGGAGAGAGTGCCGAACTACAGACATCTTCCATGATGTATAGGAGAGAACAGGAGTTACTTTCCCAGCATCAACAAGAATTGGTAATTTGTCATTTTTCTGACATATGAAGTACTGAGAAAAAGCAACAACAAGTTTTAGAGAAAGGTGTGTCCTGCTGGCTGAGGACTGTCAGTTTCAGCTTTTCCATTGGGAGATCAAAGCTACCATTGGACAACTTCAAAGAAGTTTATAATCCTGTGAAGCATTTGTCAGCTGCAGCCTCCTGTCTGGACCCACTGGCGAAATTGGATAATCAGTGAAAAAAACAAAAACAAGACCCCTATTACGGTCAGCCTGATTAACTGATCTAAGCATTAACTTCTATCACCACACACAGCGTGTTAGACGTGGCATCTTTGGCGTGGTTTGCCCTGACTTTTTTCCTCTACCTCCTGTATTTTTGATGTTGTGCTGGATTTAGTTTTTGCTGGCTTAGATTTTTGGGGCATTTTGCACTTCTGATCAGTGTCAAAGTGCAAGTGCTCCCTGTGTAAATTGTGTTTACAAATTGTTCTCCCTGATTGGCATATTTGAACTATTGGTAAGCCCCTAGTAAAGTGCACTGAGTGTGCCAGGGCCTGAAATTAAATGATACTAGTGGTAGTGCAGCACTCATTGTGCCACACACGAGTAGCCCTGAAAAGGTATCTCAGACCTGCCACTGCAGGGTTTGTGGCACCCACTTGCCAGGCCCTAACTGTAACAGGTCAGTGGTCCTGTTGTTGTGCCCGGCGTGAAGCCGGAAATGTCGCACCTACACCCTCAGGCCAGGCATGGCCCGAGGTTATAAATAAATCGGGGGATGGCCGCATGGGGTCACTCCACCCACTATCCAGTACTGCGTAGTCCTGTGTGTTTTGTTACCGCTGCATGTTCCTGCGCGGCCTAAGGCATTGGCCGCTACACTGTCGACGAGGAAGGTGATGCGCCCACTCACCTGCAAACCTCCGGTGGCGCCCAGCCCCAGATCGGAACAACCAGCACTTGCGCGAGGTGCGCCCAGCCCCAGAACAGAGTAACCAGCATTGGCGCAAGGCGCCGACCTGCGTCTGATCAGGCGCGAGGCTTGAACTGGCCCTGCACAGCCGGACGACAGCGCCACCCTGGCCCCGCCCTCCATGAAACATCAGGGTAAGCACGGAACACGCGCTAACGCTCAGCAGCATGGTAAGAGGCCTTTACTCACAGCACACGGCCCAAGCAGTCCATCCCCACAGAGAAGAAGAAAAAAATATATATAAGGGAAAAACAAAAGACAGCTGAGCCCCTGCAACACAGACACAGGGACAAGGAAAAAAATAATAAGAAAGACAAAATAAAACATGAAAAGGGAGAAGAAGACACTCTGAACAAGCAGAAGAGCACAGGACAGGATACGTCAAGAGAAAAAAAAGAATAATAATAACATCAGAGTTAAAAAGAAAGAAAAGAGAGGAAAACACAAAGACTACACAGAAAACCAGTGCGCACACAGGAAACATGGGGGAAGAGGCAGACGCAACCCAGCAACAGGCACGCACCATCGTGCAACATGCCCAAACAGGTGTCTCACCCCCATTCAGCGAGTTAGCGGACCCCGCCACCGCATCCCCAAGGTGGAAAACATGGCTGGGCAGCCTAGAAAATTACTTTGTGGAAACAAGAGAGACAGACGGGGCAATAAAAAGGTCACTACTCCAGCATTACGGAGGCGAAGAGGTGTACCTACTATTCAAGCACCTACCGAATACCGGAGCAGTTGCTGACTACGATGCTGCTGTGACTGCGCTAAACGCACACTTCGACCCACAGCTCAACCTGGATTTCAAGCGATTCAAGCTGCGCCAAGCCCAACAAAGGGAAGACGAATCCATCGACGCTTTTTATGCAAGGTTACACGAGCTCGTGGGCACCTGCACAGCCGATGACCAACCCAAGGAGATATGCGCGCAGATCATCCAAGGCTGCCGCATCAAGGTTCTACGTGGCTGATCCTGAGGCAACCGAACATAGCCCTAGAAGACATTCTGATATTAGCCAGAACACATGACCTTTCCACGGCAAGGGCAGATGAGATGGATCTGGCACTAACCCGAGCACAAGAGAGGAACGTGGTCATCAAAACTGAGCGCGCTGATGCAGTGAAAACAGGGGAAAGAGAAAAAGGAGCCCAAAGCCGCCCACCCCAACACCCGAAGGGCAAGTGTGGATACTGCGGGCGGGCGGAGCACCTCATCCAGTCATGCCCCGCCCAAGGCCAGATGTGTTCACACTGTGGGATACCAAACCACTTCGCAGTAGTATGCCGCAGGAAGACCCAAAGAAGAGATACCAGAGGCAGTAAGCCAATGAGACGGATGGTGTGTCAACTGTCGAACGCCTCCATCGCGACAGCGAGTGGCGCGAAAATCACCATGCAGTCAACCTACCAAGTTGAAGGCTCCTCAACAGAAGACGACGGAGAAGTAGAGACAATCTTGGTCTCCTTCATGCAGGAGTTGAAGAAGCAAAGGAGACCACAAGAGATGTGCGCCATCAAGATAGCTGGGTCAGAAGTAAAGGTAGTCATCAATACAGGAGCATCGGTGAACGTCATAGGGATCCAACACTACAATCGGCTGCGACCCAGACCCATGCTGATTCCCTCGAAAATGAAAATATTTGCCTATGGCAGTGACACACCCCTGCCCCTGCGAGGTCAAATGATGTACCCATCCAGTTGGAGAACAACGAAATCACCACAACAATCCATGTCATTAATCAAGAAGCAGACACGCTGCTCATCAGCCATGCGGCGGAGGATCTGGGCCTGGTAACGTTTGAAAGGAGCGTCTGATCAAACCAAACCAACTAGCTGCTAGAACAATTTGCAAGCCTGTTCGAAGGACTAGGATGCATCAAACGAGACCCCGTCAAGCTACGCATCGACCCCTCAGTGATGCCCACAGCGCTGAGGCACCGGCGGATCCCATGCCACCTCCGACCGCTGGTGGAGAAGGAACTGCAGAAGTTGTAAGACCAAGAGGGCGGATTGAGAAGGTGTCGGGGCCCACACCATGGGTGTCTCCCATGGTCATCGCCAAAAAACCCCGACAACCCGGCAAGATCACACTGTGCATTGATATGGCCTCCCGAATAAGGCTATCTGCCGGGAGCGACACCTGACACCGACAATGGATATGAGAGTGGCGGATGTCAATGGGTCCCGCTGGTTCTCCAAACTGAATCTGAACGCGGGATACAACCAACTAGTCCTGGTGGAGGAAAGCAGGTATGTAACGACATTCAGCATGCACCTGGGGCTACGTCGATACAAACGGCTCAATTTTGGGATCTCTTCAGCCGCGGAGGTATTCCAAAACACCGTAGGCGAAATCCTGACTAGACTACCCGGCATACTGAACATCAGCGATGATATCCTTATCCACTCTGCTACCGCAGACGAACATTACAGGCACCTCAGAGCCACGCTCAAGTGCCTCCAGGATCACGGGGTCACCCTACACCGGGAGAAATGCATGTTCTTCCAGCAAACCATTGAATTCTTTGAATACATATTCAGTCAGGGTGGTATCCAAGTGGACCCACGGAAGTCCCAGGCCATCAAGGATGCGCCCCCCCTTCAACGGTATCCGAAGTGCAGAGTTTTCTGGGGACGGCCACGTACTGTGGCCGCTTCATCCCAGACTTAGCAACGATCGCAGAGCCACTAAGGACACTCACACGAGCAGACACCAAGTGGAACTGGGAGCAGCCAGAGGAAGCCCCCTTCCAGCACATCAAGAATGCCCTCCTTGACGACACCACCCTGGTGTACTTTGACCCGGCAAAACACATCGAGCTCATCGTGGATGCCGTCCCGTGGGCCTAGGAGCGGTATTGACCCAATAACAAGAGCCAGGAAGGTGGGCCGCCCTAGCATTCATAAGCAAATCGCCATCGCCCATTGAAGCACAATACGCCCAAATTGAGCGGGAGGCCCTAGCAATATAGTGGGCATGCCGACACTTTCACCTATACATCAGTGGGCAGCCATTCAAGGTAATCACTGATCACCAACCACTGGTGCCCCTCTTCAAAGGGTCATCACTGCACCCACCTCCCCGGATTGAACGATGGGCCATCAGGCTACAGCAATATCAAATGGAAGTGGTATATCGCCCAGGCACGAAGAACCCGGCAGATTTTCTCTCTCATCACCCGACGCCAAGAGAATCACAGGAAGAATCCCAGGAGTTCAAGGTGATGGAAGCCCACATCAACATAATCTCCACAGCCGCGTGCCCCAGAGCACTAACAATGGCCGACATCACAGAAGCTGCTAAACTGGACCCCGTCTTCACCAATGTCCACGGCGCCATCCAAGGAGGGGAATGGCAGCAGTTCCTGCGAGACGCCAACAGCTGGTCAGGACAAGTTCGCGAATATCTCACATAAATGTGGAGGATTAGGGACGAATTAAGCATGACCCAGGAAGGTGTCTTACTGCTAGGCTCCCGGATTGTGATCCCAGCGGCTCTACATCACCACATCACCCAGCTGGCCCACGGGGGGCACGAGGGGTCAATGAAGATGAAAGCAAGAAGGTGTGGTTCCCCGGCCTGGAGGAGCGGGTAGAGGAGACAGTGAGAAGGTGCCCTGCCTGCCAATTGACCAGTGCGCCAGAACGCCCCGCCCCTGTCCAGACCAAAGAACCCGGGAGAAGCCCCTGGGAAAAGGAGAGCATGGACTTTGGGAGCTTCCCAGATGGGAGAACAACACTGGTCATGATGGACAGCTACTCGAAATACCCCGTGGTAGAAGTGATCTGTTCCAACGCCTTCCGATGGGTAGCTCCTGTACTCGATAAAGTGTTTGCCATGTTTGGTTACCCTAAGGAGATCAAAAGCGACAACAGACCGCCTTTCCAAGGAATAGAATTCAGCGAGTTCATGAGACTCCATTGAGTAGGACATCGCGGGATCACCCCACAGTGGCCCCAGGCCAACAGCGAGATCAAAAGGTTTATGAGAACATTCAATAAAGTCCTGAGGATCGCCGTAGTGGAAGGCTCAGATCCAGAACGCCATCTACAACTATTCCTCCGAGACTATCGAAGCACGCCCCACAACACCACGCAGCAGGCGCCGTAGACGCTGATGCTCAATGGGCCACGCCAGGATACCATTCCGACCTGCCCGTGGTGGACACCACCCATGTACCAAGAGGAGAAAGCCCAAGCCAAGCGGGAACAATGGAATATATGGCCACCAGCCGCAAGAGAAGAGCCCAGCACCATCACCTACAACCAGGGGATCTGGTGATAATCAAGGATCGGAGACCTGGCGGGAAGTTCAGGGCACCATACAAGCTGGGCTCCTGGTGGATAACAGAAGTGAACGGCACCATGGTAACATCAGAAAAGAATGGAAAGAAGGTGTCCAAACATATCCTGGTTCAAAGGAGTGGAGGAAGAGTCTCCCCGATCCCCCAGTGAGGACCGAGCAGGAGAGGAGGACGATGGGCCCAGGGGTGAAGGGGCCGTCGGACCGGCTGCCCAGGAGGAAGACACACCCACTCCACCGGCCGAGGTCACCAAGGCGTTGTCCACGCTATTTTCGATGACAGATGCGAAATGAGGGGGACGTAGTCACCACCCCAGGTACTGCCTGTGTGAAACCCCTCTCCCGAACTCTCAGCTCAGAGACTTTGCATGCTGCCTAGCAAGCTGTGCCTAACAAGAACAACAAAGAGACTGATTTGAAATGGGATGTAACAGGTCAGCAGTCCTGTTGCTGAGCCCGGCATGAAGCTGGAAATGTCACACCTAAACCCTGGGGCCAGGAGTGGCCCGAGGTTATAAATAAATCGGGGGATGGCCGCACAGGGTCACTCCACCCACTATCCAGTACTGCGTAGTTCCATGTGTTTTGTTACAACTGAATGTACCTGCGCAGCCTAAGGCATTGGTCGCTACACTAACCATCTCTTTTCTTACATGTAAGGCACCCCTAAGGAAGGTTCCAATGTACCCCCCGGGCAAGGTGCAGTACATGTGAAAGGTAGGACATGTACTGGTGTGTATGACATGTCCTGATAGTGAAATACTTCCAATTTAGTTTTTCACTATTGAAAGGCTATCTGTCACATAGGATAGAATGGGAAATACTTTATAACATCTTACAAGTATAACTTCCCATTGGGGCAAGATAGGGAAATAAAGTTTAGGCTCTCTGAACTCAGAATTTAATAACATCTCTTAGTAAAGATGGTTTTTAAATTGTGTTTTTGAAAATGCCACTTTTAGAAAGCAACAATAGGGGTTAAGCCCAAAGGACCGGGGCCAGGTAGGGCTATTCAAAATTCAAAACACAACATGAACACCTGGCTCCGTGCTAACCTACACTCCTACTATTTATGGAGTAACAGGCAGACTATTCTTTTATCTGTCCAAGTAAAACATTTTTATTAAATAGTCTTTAAATTGATTCATAACAATTTTTTCAAAAGACTGAAAAAGAAACACATATTTCTCAAATTGACACAGAAACCTTCACATATAAATAACACAATACACAATCAAAAACAATTTGGACATACACCAAAGTGAGAATTATTTGCAACAAATTAAAACAAGCGACAAAAATCACTAAATGAAAACAAACATAAATCAATTGCAAAAAACGTTTAAAGCGACAAGATCACTAAATGAAAACAAACATAAATCAATTGCAAAAAACATTTAAAGCTTGCATCATCTGTGAAAAAACACAACGGTGATTGCGAAAAATGTCCAATTTCATGGACTAAACTTATTGTTTCAGCAAGAATATCACAAAAGTTTTGGAAATAATGAATTAATCTTTAATACATCCGACACTCAACACATTTAGATTGAACTAAATGCCTCTCAAAATGCCTCTTGAAAATGCCAACGCGTTTCAAGACCCAGGCTGGATAGTACTGGGACTCTCGTCAGGGCTTCAAACAAATGATCGGGATATTCTAAAAAAACAAAAAATGAAAAACGTGATGCAACAACAGCATCAACCCCAAACTGCCTTTCTCTCTCATATATATAGCTGATTGTTTGTGTACCTGATTCTTGAAGAAGGAGCAGCCGCTCCAGTTCGTTGATTCCACGCGTTTTTATCTATATGTCAGTTGACTCGTTCTGCTGTAGCTTTAAAGCACCACGTGCACACTTTAAACTGTGTATAATTCTGCAAGAGAAGATCATTCATAGAATGAAAACTTCTACTCGATCCCTGACTTGCCTCTAAACCTTTCAATGCCGGTAAAAGAATTAATTTAAATGTACCTTGCGCAAAGGCTGCAGAGCATGGACAGGAGCTATTCGGATTGGGACTCACAATTCTACAAAAGGGAAAAGGTATTGTGTTCATTAAATAGAATGTTTATCCAGTGGCTGCACTATACGATTTAAATTCAGTTGCCGTTTGGACTTACTTTAAATGAGTTCGTCCAATATTAGACTCTGCAAAAGGCGAGCTTTTCTTCTGCTCAAAGGCGAGCGTGCTCGCATTCACTGGAATTGATTCTAAAAAGCATGCCATTTAGCCCAGAGGAAGCACTATTAAACGTTAGGATAAGGTAGGCTTCTTTTCTCAACAAATGCTCATAATCCAATTTTGATGAACAATTACGACGTATTCGCAATAGTTGACCGTATGGGAGGTTTTCCCTCAAACTCCTAGGATGAGCACTTGTGTGGTGAAGAATAGTATTTTTCTCGGTAGCCTTTCTATGCAACATTTCATGGATAAATCCCACTGTGAAAAGGATTTTAAATGGATCGTGTTGTCTTGCATTGATACATCTAAACGTCATTTTGACATCGACGCTGCTTTGTTGAGAAAAGAAGCCTACCTTATCTTAAAGTTTAATAGAATTTAGTTTAGTTACTACTAGTCCCATAATGCATTTCTTGGTTATGCACAAAACGAGGAACAGTTTTGATTGGTTGAGAAATTTGTTACCCAGGATTCATAGCTGTCACAACCAGGAAGTGCTCTAGTGAGAGATGCCGGGTGAGAGTTAATCCAGTTTGTTCAATGAAGTCGATACAAGTAAGTTTGTTTGTCCCTCCCTTTTAATTCCTTGAGTACAATTGAAGCCATGAATTTTAACCTAACATATGACTGCAAGCCTAATGCATTCACGCTTGCTTTCTAGAATCAATTGCAGTGAATGTGAGCACGCTCGCCTTTGAGCAGAAGAAAAGCTCGCCTTTTGCAGAGTCTAATATTGGACGAACTCATTTAAAGTAAGTCCAAACGGCAACTGAATTTAAATCGTATAGTGCAGCCACTGGATAAACATTCTATTTAATGAACACAATACCTTTTCCCTTTTGTAGAATTGTGAGTCCCAATACGAATAGCTCCTGTCCATGCTCTGCAGCCTTTGCGCAAGGTACATTTAAATTAATTCTTTTTACCGGCATTGAAAGGTTTAGAGGCAAGTCAGGGATCGAGTAGAAGTTTTCATTCTATGAATGATCTTCTCTTGCAGAATTATACACAGTTTAAAGTGTGCATGTGGTGCTTTAAAGCTACAGTAGAACGAGTCAACTGACATAGATAAAAACGTGTGGAATCAACGAACTGGAGCAGCTGCTCCTACTTCAAGAATCAGGAACACAAACAATCAGCTATATATATGAGAGAGAAAGGCAGTTTGGGGTTGATGCTGTTGTTGCATCACGTTTTTCATTTTTTGTTTTTTTAGAATATCCCGATCATTTGTTTGAAGCCCTGACGAGAGTCCCAGTACTATCCAGCCTGGGTCTTGAAACGCGTTGGCATTTTCAAGAGGCATTTTGAGAGGCATTTAGTTAAATCTAAATGTGTTGAGTGTCGGATGTATTAAAGATTAATTCATTATTTCCAACACTTTTGTGATATTCTTGCTGAAACAATAAGTTTAGTCCATGAAATTGGACATTTTTCGCAATCACCGTTGTGTTTTTTCACAGATGATGCAAGCTTTAAATGTTTTTGCAATTGATTTATGTTTGTTTTCATTTAGTGATCTTGTCGCTTTAAATGTTTTTTGCAATTGATTTATGTTTGTTTTCATTTAGTGATTTTGTCGCTTGTTTTAATTTTTTGCAAATAATTCTCACTTTGGCGTATGTCCAAATTGTTTTTGATTGTGTATTGTGTTATTTATATGTGAAGGTTTCTGTGTCAATTTGAGAAATATGTGTTTCTTTTTCAGTCTTTTGAAAAACAAATTTGAATCAATTTAAAGACTATTTAATAAAAATGTTTTACTTGGACAGATAAAAGAATAGTCTGCCCGTTACTCCATAAATAGTAGGAGTGTAGGTTAGCATGGACCCAGGTGTTCATGTTGTGTTTTGAACTTTTAGAAAGCAGGCATTTTCTTCCTTAACCATTCTATGTGCCTCTGCCTGTTTGTGTATTGACTGCCTGGTTTTGCAGTGACAGGGTCTTGGATGTGTATTCACTGTAGACAGCCACTTTTGGGGGGGGGGGTTGAGGTGTGCCTGGCTCTTCCTGGATGCCTCAGAGCTGAGCTGAATAGACCTTGGCTGAATTTAGAGTAGTGGGAGGAGTTTTCCTTTGACCAGAATAAGGCCTGTCTCCCTTGCACAATGCTGTCTCCAACCCCTGTGGTCATACTGCACCAGTGAGGACAGAACTGGTTTGGACTGGGTTCAGAGACCCTTGCACAAAGAGAACAAAGACAAAATAGGGTATAAGTAGTAAACCTTAAACCCCAGACCTTTAGATTACTTCTGGACTCAAGAGGAACCTTTGCAAGTAGAATCGCTGAAGAGCTGTGAGGAGGAGTACTGCCCATTTGCTGTGTGGTTGGCCTGCAGTTGCTGTTTCTGCCAAGGAAAGAGCAAAGACTGGAACTTTGCTGTGACCCTGCTTGAAGAAGATCTCCAAGGGCCCGTGTGTGCTGGCCTGAAGTCTCAGGGACACAAATACTTCACCCCCAGCTCCCCTGAACTCTACTGGTGAGAGTTCTGACCTGCCAGGAGGTGCCTGTTCCAGTTTTGGACTTCTGGAGGTTGTTACTGCTGTAGGGAGCTGGAAGAAACTTCGAAAATCAACGCATCACCCTTTTTGCAGCTGTTTTTCCGATGCAGCACCGCCATGCAGGAAGAATCTCCACACACCGCTGCAGAGACGACGCAGTGCCTGCAGCTGCAAGAACCGACGCATCGTGGGACCGAGGCTGAAGAAACCGACTCAGTGCCACTTGCCCCATCGATCGCCAATGCATCCCGGATTTCCACGCATTGCACCTGTGCAGCAAGTTTTCCTGACGCATCACCCGCGGACCAGAATCGTCTTGGAGTCGACGCATCACTTCCCCCACCGACCGGATTTGACGCATCATTTCTCCTGTGTGCAGCAGAACTGTTGCAGTGCCTCCCCAAGGTCTCCGGAACTGACGCATCTCTTTGTTTCTCGATGCTTCCCATCTCTGCGGCTGTTTGAACTTGTGAATTCTGACGCATCTACAGGTACTTTGGGAGAAACATTGCATCCATAGTTTTCTATGGACCCCGTTGCTTGAAACCTTTTTAAAGTCATATTCTTATTGCATGTATTTTGGATGACGTTTTGGTCTTGTTGAGTTTAGATAAAGATACTTTATTTTTCTAAACTGGTGTGGTGCCCATTTATGGTGTTATCACTTTATTACTGTGTGTTTTGAGTACAAATACTTTACACATTGCCTTTGGGATAAGTCTGTCTGCTCGTGCCAAGCTACCCAGCGGATGAGCAGGGGTTATCTAAAGTGTGTATCCCCCTTACACTGACTAGAAGCAAGGGTCCCTATTTGGACAAAGGTACCTATCTCTACCAGCTAGAGACCCCCATTTGTAACACAGCACAATTATGAGTTGTGTAATAAGCAGCCCCCACCCTTCAAACTCATTTTCCCTTGGGCTAATTTTGACAGATCAAAGCCCTAAAAATTCACTGGGGAAAAACGACCAATAAATAACAGAACATTCACATTTTCCTGCAATAAGCACCAAAATCTGCATGTTATGGCCGACTCTGAAGAAAATAATGTCATTCAGGTGCGATTTACTATACCTGATAGATTCAAATCCTTCCAGAGATGGAATACATAAGGTGTGATTTTAAATAAAATATATATATATAAAAAACATTATTTATGGGAAAATTGCAAGCAGGGGCCTATGAGGTTATTTGGACAATGCAGTTCATATGCCAAAAATTGACTGATGCCCCTCTGACAGTAAATAGCAAATTATACATTCTAAATAAGGCAAATAGGTTATCTGTCATTTTTTGGCAAATGTCCACATCTGCCAAACTTTAGATACCTCCCTAATTGTATTTAAGGCTTGGGAAAGGGATGAAGTGACAAGTTATTTTTAGAAGTTACAAAATCAAGCTGTGTCCCACCCAGACCTTTTGGTACCAAAACTGAAGGCTTCAGCAGGATCTTGATGACATTGTATCCAACTTTAAAGGACCCATTTCAGCTTCACCATCGAGTTTTACCCTGCTGGATGAAACCAAAACAAAAAAAAAAAGAAGTAGCAAAATATAAAGCAAAACTGTTTGACTGACAATGCCCGCAGAGCTTACCCAGCCCCTACTTAAACAGTCAGCTTGAAATTATGCTGAGGTCTTGGTTAAACATGAATATTGACACTTAATTGACATTCGACCATTTTTTTTTGTTTTTTGTCTTAAAAGTTTAATAATTGAAATATCTACTTCACTCAATCGGTTTATAGGCATTGTTTTCAGTTTATGTCTTACTGATTTTTTCTCAACTGGTTGAAGAACTTTATTGTGCTGTTTTCTTGACTTCATTTTGTTCTTCTTGAACCCAACATGCTGCTTGTGTTAAAGCTACTAGCTGCTGAACAAAGTTTTCTTAATGAACTGCATTAAGTAGGGGCACCCTCGTCCAACCCTCGCCAGATTTCTGTCACTTGGTATACAAATGAACATTGGCATGACTTCTTTACAGACAGTGCATACTGTAGGCTTTTCTAAATACCACAATGTCCGAAACCTTGTGCTGACCCAAAGCTTCAATCTAACAGCACCAACAAGAGTCCTCACAAGCTGTTGTTTTTTTCTTAAATGCAGACCCACTTACAGTCACTCTCAACGGGCAACGTACACAGGCTATTTTGGTTCTTGTCTCAATATCATACACATTACTTCAGAATCATTACCACTTTGTAGATTGGGATTTAAGCACCACGAGCACCTTACTGGCGCTGCTTTGAAAGCCACTGTCGCCAAACAGTGGAACAATAAAAAATGCTTACAACCATAATTGCGTAATCATTAGTCCTTTGTTTTACAGGAATGTGGGATCTCTTATATAGTCCTAATGCCCGAACAATTAACTCCTTTGCCACTTTTGCATAAAGTGCAAGTAAATCGAGGAAAAATAAAGTAGACAACTTTCTTTTCATAGAGTTTGTTGATCTCCAACTACGGCTATCATGAATAGCAAATAATACTTTACACAAAAACACTATTCTGTGCTAATAGAAATGAATGAACGTGAGGGATTCATGATAGTATACATTGTTTGTGGGTGTGCTTGAGTTCTACATCTTTTCTCTTGAGTTTTGGTGGACCCCCCAGTAATGACCCAAGTTAATGCATCCTTTCTGCTGACTTCAGTGACCTTCAGTGAGGACCAGATTTACTGTGTCAGTTCTACTAAGTTCAAAGAAGCCTCTAGAAATGACCTGAGCTACTGTATCCTTTGTGCTCACTCCAGGCGTGTAGCTAGCATCACACTGACTCTACCTTTGTGCATCCAGTGGAAATTTCAGTTATAAAATAGCCACATCCACCAGCTTGGTCAATGCTGGTTTTAAAATTAGATGAATTGAGACTCTATAAGAAAAAAAGTTTCCAGAAAATTAAGTAATTGCAGGAGGCCCCTTTCTGCGTATGACTGTTTTCATGAAAGGGAAAAAGATCAACATGAGTTGACGAGTTTGGCAGGAGACTAATCTAAGGTCTATGAGGTGCACATATATTGAAGAATCAATTTAACGTATTTTGTAAGGGGACCCAGAAGAATGTTAGAATGGCTTTAGAATAAGCACTAATAGGCCACATTTCCAAACGTTTGTGCAAGTATAGTAGCTACCCATTGAGAACGGCTGGATTTACCTGGTTCGTGCAACAGGTAGCAAAATACCCCATGTCCTAACTTCCTTCAATAGTACATCCTGTAGGCATGCCTCTACTCTCGGACTCCTAAAGTCATTCATACTTACTCATATCAATTTCTGACGGATGCATGCTACTGCTAGATCAGGATACCGCACATGCATGGTGTGAACACATGAACTTTTAATCTTTTCTCATTTATCTATCCAATACTTTTTTTATCATACACAAAAATGAACTCCAATTCATTGTTATTAGAAAAAGTTCATAACACGTATTGCCCAACCTCTTCTACTTCATCCACTTAAACATACATAGAAATAAAACATAACTATAATCAATTTCACACTTCCCACACTAAAAGATCTGTATTCTTAGTGTATAATGCCTTTGGACTGCATATTGGTGAACATCTTTGTAATGTTACACACCGTTTTCCTGGCCTTATTTATTCTCTTTCTCCTCCTTCCTCAGAGAATCCCTCTAAAAGAAACAAAGTTATGTCATTTTACTTATACTTTCAAATTGAAACGTGCTAATATATGGCACAGAAAAAAAAGTTTTACGCATTTCAAAGCGAATTTTGTAATCCGATATTGCATGCTTAAAGAAAGTGGCACTGTTCGGTGACAGTAGGCAAAAGGAGAAGTTGAAGAATAGTTTTAATGAACTTTTTGTATTATGAATTAGAGTACACTATATATGGTAACAAAGTAACGAATGAATTTATGAATATGATACAAGACTGCGTTTAATGCATGCATGAAAGGGTCCATGATGATGAGATAACTAAGAGAGCAGAGAATTTTCCTGGAACTGATAAGGGGTGGGCGTAACTCATGAAATTCACTGTAGGGTAGTCATGCAGAATTACTAAAAATTCCACGAAATTATTCAATAATAGTAATTCTGTGTTCAGTTCTATTTTTTATGCAAAAATACCCCCTCACATTTAAAACGTAAATGAGAATGCATTTTGTGCTAAGAAATAGTGCTAAATGCAACAGAACACAAATAGCAAGAGTAAGCAGACGACCACGCTCACTAAATGTGCTGTTGGGGTAGGATTTTCCCCCAATTTACCCCTGCTATTTAGCATTATTTTCTTATCGCAAAATGCCCACCTCATGTCAAAAATGGGTGTGAGAAGACATTTTGTGCTAAAAATAGCACTAAATGTACGGTAGGGGTACAATTTTCCCCCAACTTACTCCCGGCATCTAGAGTTATTTTCTTAGAGCAAAATACAGCACAACACAAATAGTGTGCACCAGTGTCTGCTCGCAGTGGCTGAATGTGCTCTCCCGATAGGATTGCTTTCCCGATAGGATTGCTTTCCCCAAATTACTCTTTGTTGCGCAAGAAGTTATAACTGTGTTATTATCTGTAATTCTGCACCAAAGAGTAAAGCTGAATAACCGAAATAACTGATTACTCCAGCATTATTAAAATTACGCCCAGGCCTAGAATTCATATTGCTTAGCGGCATTGTTTTAGAAGCATGAGGGAAGAATCATGAATAGCTGATACCCTAGTTAAAGGGCAAAGGACTAACATTGGGTTCACTCAGTTGGTTTGTCTGTTTATCTTTAGACCAGCTCAACAGGGATCTCTGTTTTACCATGGAACCCCGACTACTACCATGTACCCCATGTCCATTTGAATCGAAGTGTTTTTGCCAAATAGCAGAAAGAATCGATGAGGAGCATGTCTTAAAGAGCCCATCCACCCATTACTCCCAGTGGATGTTTGCCCTGAGGCTTTATGATTACTAATGAATGTTTAATATGGAACGTGCTCACAGGACACAAAGTGAAACTGCAGGAGACATACCCTTATTGCCCCAAGTGTAGTTTCCTTCTGGTGGTTTTCAAGAACTTGGGGTATATTCAAATACTTTATTCGACATAAAGGCAGCCCCGTATTTCAGCTTTAGAATATGTCCACCTCAGGAGTTCAGGAAAAAGCTACTGAGGTCAAGATATCCTATCGGCCTTGGTTTGTTGTTACATCTTTACCCACGTACGTCCCCAACCGCCAGCTCCGCTCCGCCGACCTCTCCCTCGCCACCGTCCCTCGCATTCGAAGAACAACCACCGGCGGCAGATCCTTCTCACACCTCGCCGCCAAGACCTGGAACACCCTTCCACTAAGCCTACGACAGACCCAAGACCTGCTGACCTTCAGGAGGCTACTCAAGACCTGGCTGTTCTACCAGTAGCAGCACACCCCCGCCCCCCTTTTTTCTCCCCAGCGCCTTGAGACCCTCGCGGGTAAGTAGTGCGCTCTACAAATTCTGTGATTGATTGATTGACACTGTGCAGAAAGACTAATAGAAAATTAAGGACTCTGTGGACAAATGAAATCTAGGAAAAGAGCACTTGAAAAAAAACCTCTCTCTCTCCTTTAAGCCTTCAGCTGAATTCAAGCCTATCTTTCATTGCTGCTAGATTGATATGAGTTAAGTTAATGGAACACTTGAAACATGCTGACAGGTGGACTCCCGAGTGTACTGCTAGCATTCCAAGCATTACCGTGGTCAGAACCAACAAACATTGTATTCATTTCATAGTGACATATTTCTTGTGGCAAACAAGGACCTATAAAACAGAAAAAGTGAACGTTAAACAATATATGTAAATATAATGGACTGAAATGCGACTTTCAAGATGCAGCGGTTTACAATTGAATCTGAATGTATTAATTGTCTTAAAAATGCTGATCCTGGAAAAAAATATACTTCCAGTTAAAGGTATCGAGTGCCTCCGATGTATTTGTAGGTATCGCGAACTGTAAAATAGGTGCCTGTTGCAAACTTTCGCTGGGACAATTAGTTTAGGCCCCTTTTAGTACTTTCTAAGCTTACTTGATACTCTTTGCCAGCACAACAAGTGCTGAAATGTGTCTACTGTTCAACGTATATATGTAAACAGCCCAGCGTAATGGTTTTTAGTTTCAACATATGCTTCAAATGAAATTAACCTAAGCCTGCGCATAACAGTTGTAATATAAAAGTGAAATCACGAGGATAGTATATCCAATCGACAGTACGAAAGAGAAACATTCCACATAAAATGAAATAAATCCTGTGATCTAACAAAAAAGGCAGCGCTAATAAGGACTGCAAGAGAGCTTCGTCACGTTTTTTTTTTTTTTTAATTAACGAGAGCAGACATTGCTGGAGTTGTTGCATTCGGGTGTGTGCGCGCGCGAGAGAGTTTTGCATTGCTCCATCTACTGGGCGTTGGAGGATTTCAATGTCTGCTGCTGCTCCATCCAGCAGGTGTCTGGTGGGAAGAAGGGGACGCACCTGCACCAAACCAGGCTCAAACTGCTGCTGAGAGGGAGGGACTTTGAAAACGGCAGCACCAGACTTTCTTCACGCGGGGGAAAGCTGTATGACTACCAGTGTCAAGAAAGTGAATTTCTTTAAATACTTATCAGATCTGTTCTGCATACGTACTATTCCAGACGACTTACTACCTACCATTCATCAATCATGCTGAATAGTGCGTCACAAACTTTTATTAAAGGAAATAGAAAGCTTTACACTGATTACATTCTTACTAGTCGCTGAAGTAACCAACAAATTAAGGGGCTTATTTACAAGCCCCTTGCGCCTCCGGTGCGTCACTTTTCCCCATGACAAAAGTGATGCACCAGCTGCGCAAGGGGCTTGTAAATAAGCCCCTAAATGCGCGTGCACCCACTACGATTCAGAAAGGATGTAACTTATTTGTAAAAATGCAGTAGTTTACTATGTTACATGCAAAACCCAGTTCGTTGACCCTCTGCTTCTCTTCGATGAATACATTTTTGCTGAGACTTTAAAGTGCTCGGGGGCAGATGAATAAAACAACATCAGAGGATAATGGTCAAAAATTAACCCGCAGTTACACACCTCCAAAGTAAAGGTGTGCTTCGTGGGGAGAATGAATGAATGAGCCGCTCACAGCTGCAACACAGCGGTATAGTATAAAACATATACAAGGTAAATTAAAATGCAGTACTAGTACATGTCATGGTTTTTACAGAGGAGTTCACTGAAGCCTACCTGCGCCGGTGTACGCTTCTGAATCGTTCACCTCGGCAGCTAGATTGTGGGTTCTACCCAAATATAAGGAATTGAAGAGGAGACCCGCGAACTTCCACCTCAGCCACCACACTTGTTCACCATTAACTTCACAGGGCGTGCTCAGCCCCCGCTGTCCTTCCGAGTCTGGCTGGGGTGTGAGTGGCGCACGTCGAATACGATGCAGCGCTTTCCCCGATGCACTGCCGGTGCTCAGCGGCTTCCCACCGCCGCTTTCTCTCCCTCACCCTTCGCCTGCAGCCCGCAGACGAGCGAAGCAGCCGTCCCGCTGCCGTTATGTACGAAGGCGGGGTCTGGTGATCCGGAGAGGTGGAGGTGTTGAGGGTGAGAGTCCACCCCGCTCCCACAGTTCTAATTACGGGTAGGATGGATGGAAATGTCTAGGCTCGCCCGCTGACATAGGGAGGACGGACTACCTGCAGCAGGTCAGCGGTGGCTTTAAGGCACTCTTTTCTCCCACTGCGCTCACTCTTCCATCCAGAACTTGAAGCCAGAATTTACCCCAAGTGCACGAACCCCACTGCCGCCCATATGCGGTCAGTCCCGCTGACCGGGCTTCAGCGGTGCCTCTTTAAATCCTTAGTACCCGTCCGAGATGCCGTGTCTGCGCTGTTCTTTCCCTTAAATTAAAGGGCCGCTTTGCTAAATCGATGTGAGTGTGTTTGATAAATGTCACTACTGTTCTGCAGCTCACCCTGGCTTTTCATAAACCCACCAAGTAACCCTTTTCACAAACCCTAAACATTACGGTCGAGCTGGGCGCGAGTTTAAGACTGCAGTATCAGAAACCAACAGTAGGACTACAGAATCATGCTGATTGCCAAGCAGAAGGCGACTAGGTACTCCTAGAAACAGTACTGCTACTCAAAACCGTAATCTATACGTGTGAGTGAATAGCACATGTAATTTACTCTTAAGCTTTTGAGGAACTTTATTACTTGGCAATTCACAAAATCCGAGTATAAAGTTACTCTACTGTGTATATTTACACATCTCCACCCCCTGAAAAAGGATGTGGGGCCAAATTTACAAGTGTAAGTTACTACTGCCAAAAAAGAACCAGTATTACGAGCCGCAGCCCGTACAGGTAAGACCGGTGTGGCAGGTTGGGGGGGATTTTGACGGACGATGATGAGAGAAAATTTAAAAAAGAATTAATTTTCGTTCCTCATCATCTGCCGAAATCCCCCTCACCCGGCCCCACTGCCCCAAAGCTCTTACCTGCACGGGCCGCGGCTGAGTATTATGTCCAAACACTGTTACTGCAACATCCACCTGTAGAAGAAAACGGAGGTAGGGATTTAAAATAAAGACCCATAAGAAATTAAGTTAAGCATATAAATCTATATAATTTAAAATAAATATTAAAAGTAGTAGATACTTATTACTTAATTATAAATATTATAATCCATTTCAAATTTAAAAATTTGTTTAACAATGTTTTCTTAAAATATAATTTGATTTACTTTTATTCATTCTATACACCACTTTTATTATTACATAATAATATATATTTTTTACTTTAGCTGGAAATGCTGTGTTTAATTTAATCTTCAGAAAAATAATTTCAATTTTATATATTTAAATTCATTAAAGATCTAATTCAAAATTAAGTCAGAGTGCTATAGCTTTTTTTGTTTTACTTTTAAAATAAATATGTAAAACTAATTTAAATATAAAATATTTTTGCTTTTTCCAAGTTTGATATATAAAACTAAAATTATTTTTCTTCCACTTTCTGCTTGATTTACATTCATCCATTTGTGCTTGCACTCCTGCAAATGTGTGCAGGCTTAGTGCATTGGCAATGTGTCACTAGGGTAAAGTCAATGTAAAACTTGAAGATACTGAATGCAGACATTAAGCCATGTCAGGATCTATATCCCATTACTTTATAACAAGGTGTGGCAAAGCTAATAAGTCTTATCTCAGCAAGTTGGTGGACTGGTTAAATATTTTATTATTTTTTGTTGCCAGCAGTTGCCACAAAAATGAAAAATGTGACAGCCATAAACTTGCAATACATTACAACATTACCATCACATACTATAAAAAGAACACTGTAGGTGTTTTCTAGTAGGAAGGTGTGCTTACAACAGGTCATTTTTTAGTTTTAATGCACATCACAATAAAAGGATTTCTACTGGTGCAAAGAAAAGGTAATATTGGTTCTGAATTACCGTAACCTGAAGAAATACTTTAAATACACATGGGTGACTGAAATAATTAAAAATGCTGAAACATTGGAAGAAAAAAGCTCTGATAAAGCAAAGTACTGGTCCACAAACCATGGAACTGCTGTACACTTTTTAAAGTTGATGTGCATTTATGATCAGGCAAAATGTCATCACTCGCAATGCAAGAATATCAATGGTTGAAGTGGGCCGAGTCATTGCCCCAGCTGTGTGCTATGGTGGGAGGAAGCAAATTAGTATAAAAAGAAGAAATAGTTTAGACACACAAGGGTGACTAAAAATAATGAAAAAGGTTAAAACATTGAAAGAAAAAAAGCACTGGCAAAGTAAAGTACTGATCCGCCAACCTTGGAACTGCAGTGCACTCTTTTAGTTTGATGTGCTCATGTGATCAGTCAAATTGCATCACTCACAGTGCAAGAAAATCAATTGCTGAAGTGGGGCAAACGATGGTCACGTGCTGTATGCAATGATGGGAGGAAGCAAAACATGAACAGACCAACGGATGAAGAGGGCTGACCCATAGCCCCCATGTATATTTTTTTCGTGTGCAATTGTTTTTTTATTATTTGATGCTGCCGAAATAAGTTTTAGCTATCTCTAGGCCAGACTTAAAACCTGTTGGTTATTGTTATGCAATTTATCCTTCGCAATTGCTGTTGATCTTACATTTTAATTGCGAACACTTGTTGAAATTGTGCAAGTTATTGTATAGCCAATAGAGCAGTACATTTTTGAAATAATATGGTTGTAAATAATCAAATGTGTATTCTTGAACCTGTTAATATTATGATTGGTACACCATCCTACACCATAGCAGTTTGTATTGGTAGCAGCACAACAGCGAACATGTTCGCAAAAACTCAATGACAACAGAATACTGTACATTACAGTTTTTTTTATCCTGAAGTTGTTAGTTTGATTTTATTCCAGGGTTATGACGCTCTATATAGTTGCTCAGAAGGTGCACCTTCTTCTGTAGGCAACAATGCCACTCAGCGACATTTGTTGAATGAAAACACTAATCTTGAAAAGATTAATGGTTATTTTCTGTTCTGACGTGTTTTATGTTGTCAAAACTGCAGATCTCTACAGTCAAAGAGAGGCATCAACCTTTGACTTTGCTTTGATGCCTTTACTTTAGACAGTATAATGGTTTGAAAGAGGAAAGTGCATGCGATTTACATATTGAGGCATCGCTCATTGGAAGACCTGTCTGTGTCTTCTAATCCAGATACAGATATCACTGTTGTTTTAAACCTCTGTGGGTTAATGACAGGTACTTTACTTCCATCAGAATGCTGGAGGACGACAGGGGTATAAAACGAAACACAATAAAAGGGATGTTATACTCTATTATAGTAGTCTATTGACAAACTCAACCAGATTTTTCATGTGATCTATAATTCTTATTATAAGCTTCAAGGTTAGTTGGGACAAGCACTGACACATCAATGTCATACTTTAAACCTTTTTGGATTCTCTGTACACACTACCGAAGATTTTCTGGCATCATATTTTCAAGCCACTCTCCTCTTGTACATAGTTCTGCAGTGGCCCCTCAGCTAGACCTGTCATTTTTTTTTTTTTAATTTCTTTTTATTGAACAATTCCACCAAGTACACGTCAAATGATACATGCAGGTAATTCCATCTTTCCGCAACGACATTTCAGGCAATGCAATATACTACACAGTTATACAGTTGGTAGATCAAGGGGATTCTTGTGTTTCAGTGCCTCTCAAGCGGTTCGGTGGATCACAGATGTCCCCCTATAATGGTTCCAGGCGTCCCATACCCTGCTCCACTTCCCGGGGCATCCCCTGGCAATGTATACCGACTTCTCCCTAAACATGCACCAATCTAAATCTTCTGCCCACTTCTCGGTCCGGGGTGTCTGACTAGCCCCCACAATTGGGCGATATTGCGCTTCGCCACCATATATGCCAGGGTAGTCCATTGTGTGGTGTAGGTGTTGAGGTCTGTCGGTTCCCAGATATTTAGAAGGCATCTACGGGCCTCTGGCTGCAGGTCTATCCCCAGGACCGCCCTCAGTGTGTCATGTATCTTTCCCCAGTATGACTGTATACTTTGGCAGTTCCATAGTATATGCATAAATGTCCCCAGTTCCCCACAGCCCCTCCTACACTCCCCGCTGTCCGCACGCCCATTCGAACCAGACGGGGTCCTGTGATATATATTCTATGCAGTATTTTTAACTGCACCAGTCTCAGCCTCGCCTGTATAGCCACCACCCGCGGGGAGGAGACCGCCTCTTGCCAATCCTCGTCGTCCAGTTCGAGGCCGTCCTCGTTCCAGTGTCTTTTTATGGTTAGCAATGGATCGTTCATATTGTTTATTTTCCGATATATCAGAGAAATGGTCTTCTCCGGGAGATGTCCATCTAGTACCCTGTCCTCTAGTGGAGAAGCGTCTGGAAGGGCTGTGCCCCTCGGGACGTGTGTAAGCAGCGCATGTCGGACCTGGAGATAGCGGAAATGTTCGCTATCGTTCAAGTTGTACTGCAGCTTGAGTGAGTCGAATGTATGTACTATTCCCTCTCCCCAGATGTCTTTTATTCGTGAGATCCCAATTAGGTCCCATTTATCAAATCCCTTGGACTTCCAGAGACTTCCCAATTTCTCCGAGTTCCACAGTGGGGTGGCCAGTGTAAGTTTGCCCTCCCATTTAAGGTGTCTGTTGGCCTCATGCCATACATGGACGGCATGTGCCGTGGGTCCTGTGAGCTGGAATCTGCGGGGTCTAGCATATAGTGCTCTGGTGTATTCTCCCCGGGGAGCTGCCACCTATCCATAGCATACCCGGGATCATTTGGCGGTCCGTAGATCTCGTGATTGACTGCCGCTAGTTGGGATGCCCAGTAGTATTTCCGTAGATCTGGCAGTCCTATTCCTCCGTCATACCAGTTAAGGGTAAGCTTGGTGAACGCCAACCGGGGTCTACCATCCCAGAGAAGCTGTCTCTGAAGAGACTCGATTTCCCTGAAATAAGACGCAGGGACTGGATCCATCGTGTTTTGGAGCACGTACAAGAACCGAGGCAGAGCCATCATTTTGAAAAGTACTGCCCTGCCCAACATGGAGAGCGGAAGGGCCTTCCAACGCATCACGTCATTCCTAAGTCGCAATAGGGGAGGGCTCAGATTGTTGGCATAGCGGAGTTTCGAGACCTGTCATTTTTAAAATCCAAAAGCATTTTGCATTCTGGGATTTGTAGGTGTGCAGGTTTAAAGGGAAAAGTAATTCCTACTCCTAGAATGTAATCGCTAATGTTGGCTAAACGGACTTCCTGGCAGTAGATTTCAATAATGCATTGCACCACTCAAGCAATTTATGCATACAAGTGTGTCATTAGAAAGTGTTCCAAACAATGCATTTTTTTAGGAAAGGAGGGAGTATTATTGTATCAGTAATGCTATCTCTCCAATGTAGATTGTGTATTAATTGTTAATATCAATCTTGGCTGAAGAAATCATTATATTACCCAGTCTATCTGTACAGAATTGGCATTGGAAGAAATTAATTTGCTACGTGAACGTTCGTAGAGTTTTCATGGAACATCACAGTTATCTCATGACAATTTTGTGGGCAACTAAGTGATGATTTACTTGTGCTACAAGAGTGGATGTTAGTCTTCAATTGCAATTCTGTTTTTCCTCTTTAAGCTCTTTAGTGGTGTGGAAGAGATGTTCACATTCTCTGCAGTACCACACTAATGCCGGACAAACCAGGACATGAACATCTTGTCTTCCCCAGGGTGTGTGGATAAACCTCCGGTACTGGTACTTACACCAGAGGATTCCTTTATTGTTGTACCCACCAGAGGCTGATGTACAAGCACTTCTACGTCAGTCTCCAGTCCTTCCTATGCCAGACAGTAGCGGTCGGTGGTGGGAGTGCCGCCGGGCGCTGACGTGGGGCGGGGGAGGGGCAGGGTGGGGGATAGTAAACTACGGATTACGGCCTATTACAGGTAAGTACACATATAAATAAATAAAACAAATTTAGTTTCTCGCGCTGCATCGCCAAATGCGATGCAGCGCGCGCAACGAAATTCGTTTTATTTATTTATATGTGTACTTACCTGTAATCGGCCGTAATCCGTAGTTTACTACCCCCCACCATTCCCCTCCCCCGCCTCATGTCAGCACCCGGCGGCACTCCCACCACCGACCGCTACTGATGCCAGATTGATAATATCATCATGAAAAGGGTGCGCTGATGTCTTAGATACACTGAAAGACACAGCCACTTGTGTCCCAAGACTCGTGGTTTGCCTCAGGGGCATTTCTCTCCCCCGGGTGCCCAGCAGCAAGAAAGAGGCATAATTTTAAAGAGGAGTGTCTCCCATTTCCAACAGGGCCTCTCCCTGATGGAGATCTTGGTGGCAGTGCGATCGCAAAGTAGGAATTCACCACTAGACACCGGTGACTTTTTTGGGGGGGATCTTGCTCCCTCTGGCATAGGGGTCGAACTCACCTTGGGGTGCTAGCAATGATTAGCAATTTTCCTTAGTCTAGGGGGCAGATTGGGCCCCAGCCTACCCCGATCAGCGACTCAGGAAAAGTAAAATGGTGGCAGCCATTTTGTTTGTTAGGTTTTGCACCCCGAGGCCTTGTGCTATTGCTAGGCATCCAGCAGGATAAGGCATCGTTGGAAAGGGGAGAGTCTCTATTCCATGAAGAATTCCTGCTTGGCGACTGTGGCTGCACCACAATCCCTGGGTAGGAATACCACCAGTGCATACCAGGGATGTTTGTTTCGGAGGGTTGATCCCATTTGGCATAGGGGGTCTTACACCCTTGAGCGCAAATTACAATTAGTAATTTTCCCTTCTCTGGGGAGACCGATCTAGCCCTTCTCCTCCCTGATCACCCTCCCAGGGAAGGTAAAATTGGGGTGGCTAGTTTCATTTGTTGTCTTTTTACCCAGGGGCCCTTGTGCCTAGTGAAAGTCTCCTCTTTCCAATATTGCATCTCTGGGAAGGATTGATGCTCAAGGATCTTGACTCAGTTATGGTCTCCAAACAGGAATGTTCCACTAAATTACCAGGGACTTTTTTTGGGGGGGAGGGGAGCTCCCCCAGGCATAGGGGACAGGCCCCTTGGGAGTATAAAATATTTGGCCATTTTTTCCCTAATGAGGTCCATCTGGCCTCAGCCCTCCCTGATTAGGCCTCCTCATAAGGTGAACCTGGCAGCAACCATTTTGATTTTTCTGTGTTTGCGGCTGGGGCCTTGACATCCCCAACCCCTTTCTGCCCGAGCAGATATAAAATGTGCTCCCACTTCTACCTCAGATTAATTTTGCTGATGATTTGTAATGTTAATTTGAAAGCACATGCAAAGTTGTGACCAAATGGATTTTCGCTGTCAAATCACAATCATCATTTGTACAATGTTGCTTTGTGCTTCTTTGAATATTGTTTTTTAATTGCATCTCTGTTTGCCTTTTTAATGTGAGTTGCAAAGTGAAGTAATTGTTTTCTATAGTTTCATTGTAGCTTCTTTTTTCTTAGTCGGCAAAGCCTGTCGTCCAGTATTGGTTTGAATTTTGTTTAATTTCATTGACTGTTTGCATTCTTTTCTGCCTTTCATACTTTTGTATCACGCTCTCACTTGAAGAGAAGTGCAGTCTTATTTTCTGTTCATATCACACATGCCTATCAACATTCTCAGTGCATAAACACTTTTTATGAGTACCTCTGCATTCTATCTAGCACACAGTATTTCAGTAAAAAAAGGCTTAGATGGAAAATGAGCATGGCATTTCATTGGATGACTGCTGCTCAGACCTTATGTCAACTAATGGAAGAGAGCTCTGAAGTCAGTTCTGATACCGAGACTGCATTTGAGCGAGATTGCCATGGGTCAAAATCTGTAAGTACATTTCAGTTGGTGAAGTTCGAAACCCATTTTGATGCCTTTTCCACTGATTGGGAAAACATGAACATGCAGCACAGCAGGCAGTCATGATTTTGCTTCACAAGCACAACCTAAGTCTCCGAGAGGCAGTAGAAGTGTAGCACAATGTGGTGTGCAAGTAGGCACTGCACATAACACAGCAAGAATGTTCACTTGGCAACCTCCTAATAGATTACAGCCTCTAATTCCATCTTTCATCTGCTACAGTCGTTGTATTGTCCTTACTGTAATTTGTTTGCCCTTTGCTGCCTTCTAACATTTTGAGGATGTACAGGAAATGCATTTGCAAGCCAAACAGTTTTGAAGGAGCATGGAGGCATTCTGAGACCTTTTTCTGGGGCACAGCTACGGACTTCCATTTAACTTCATTACATTGCTCATGGGAGTATTGTGAAAAACATCTGCATAGTCTTACTAGTTTTGTCTTACAGGTTTGGCACCACATAGCTTCCCATCTGTCATGAGCAGAGAACATTTTTTATTCTGGGTCATATGCTGCATTTTATTGGTAACCGGACAACATTGCCTCAGATCCATCCAGACCACAGCAGAGTGCTCAAAAGAATGTTTGTCATGACATTTCTCTGTCAAGTTTCCTCAGGTTTATACAGCAGTGAAGAACAGAGCGGTCAACCAGTGTTTGATCCTTTACAATGGACAACTATTGTTGAGGCAGTATACAAAGGCATGAAGATTTATAGGGTATGCAAGAGTTCCACTGGTTATGCACTCTTCTTGAGAGTGCATATTTATTAGGACCACAGTATTAATATTGTTGGTGCTCTTTCCACATTAGGAATGTCTGAAAAGATTGCTTGGGATCTTGCTGATCCACTCTTTCATAAAGGTTATACCTTTTATCTGGCCAGTTCTTAATCTGGAGTACATCTGTTCAGCAAGCTGTACAAAGTTGGTACCAGGGTCTCTGGGACTATTCAAAGTCACCACAAAGAATTCCCTCAGGAGCCTGTTTGTAGAAAGCGCCTTGCATGGCAACTACCTACTAGCTGTGGATTTATCAGGCAGATGGGATATAGATGTACCCACTGCAATTAATGATTCGGCACAAATGCATAAGCCCAACTGTCCACTTGATTATAAATGTAAATGGGTGGAGTTAATAAGACTAACCATCTACTTCAGCCGCATGATGTGACTTGTAAAATGTGCACATAGTACAAGAAGTTGGCTGTTCACCTGATCCATTTGTTAATGGACAGTGCATATATTGTCTATCATCAGACTACCATGTGAAGACTGATGTTCTTCCTTAACAATGAATTGCCCATTATTGCTACTCTTACTTCTGTAGATGCAGTAGTTTCTACTTCATCAATTTTTGAGGACATTGCAGACTGTAGTAGTGATGCATTTATGATCTCATTCCTGTGACCGAGTAGAAGAGTAAATCATACCACAAATACAGAGTTCTCAGTAAAGAAAGAGGACTACTGCCCCCTTGTTAAAGTAAGCCAAGCCCATGCCTTCTCAAGCATGCCACACTATGTGAGTAAGGGTCTAATTTCCTACACAAGTTCTGTTATATAGTAAAAAAAAATAAAACAACACACAACAATTAAGTGGGATAGTATCATGATACATCAGCAGTAGAATTTCAGTATCTGTGCTTTAGTCTTCTGTTGGCTGGAAATGAGGAATGTTACACCATTCATCCATCTCACATCTCTCCTGACTTCTTATATTGCAAGAATATGTGTCTACTTTATGTAAGGTAGAGGAGAGATTTAACACAGCACCCAAATTCATTCAATAGAGACTTCATGTTGGGTGTGACAGGAGCATATGAGCCCACAAATGCTGGCCATTACCCTGTGAAATCTACCAACTCTAAATGAACAACAGTTCTTGGTAAAATCTGAGTGCAGCCTTGTAGACGGTTCTGTTGGTGGTTTTGTGGCTGACTCTCCATTTTCTTTCTAGCTGTTTGCAGTGTTGTTTGGAGTCTTGAAGGTCCTCTGAATACCAGCTGGCCTGCTTGCTGGTTCTTTTTTGCTCATTGGGTTTGATGGGTGCACAGTTCTTGATCCAGTTGTTCAAGTTGGTGATGTCCTCATTGATATTGACTGTGGGGTTAGGTTTATCCGTGCTGAGGGTGTTGAGCCAGTCTGCTTCAAATATTTTGCCCCAGCTGTGGCTGGGTAGGCTGACGCTTGTGTGTGCAATGACTTGTATTGTGTTGATTTTGAAGTGGATGATGGAGTGGTCTTCTGTCCAAGTGAGCTGTGATTTGGAGTTGTACTTGATGCTGTCACTTGTGGTGAAGATGGAGTCCAGTGTGAGTCCTGCGATGTGTGTTGGTTCTGTGATGAGCTGGATTATTCCAACATTGTTCTGACTTTCGAGAAGTGCTGTGAAGCACAAGTCGGTCCTGCCTTCTTAGTGAAAGTTGAGGTCGCTGAGGAGTTTGAAAGCTTTAGGGTCGATGGTGAGAGGGGTGATGAAGTCCATAATGAGGTTGGTGAAGGTGGCTCATGGTCCGGGTGGTTGGAAAGTGAGGGTTCCATTCAGGGTGAAGTTTTCAGAGATTTGCTGCTTGAAGATCAGTTGTTCCATTAATGGTATGGCGCTCTCTATGAATGCTGAGCACTTGACAGAGTCTTTGTAGATGACTGTGAGTTTTCCTCCTGCTTTGTGAAGGCAGTTCTTTTGTGCAATTGTATAGCCTGCTGTGATTGTTGCAGCAATTACGGGTGCTGATGTGGAGTTGAGCTAGATTTCTGTCAGGAAGAGGAGGTCTGGTATGTCGCTGCTCAGATGGTCCCAGATTTTGATCGTGTGTTTGCTGGGAGATCATGTGTTGAGGAGCATACATGCAATTGAGTGTTGAAGTGTGGGTTTGCTCTAGTATGTGGTGTTCGGTGGGGGTGTTGATGGTGTTGCTGGTGCTTGCATGGGGTGTGTGGGTAGACTGTTACAGGTGTACCGGTAGTGGGTGCAAGTGAAGGCTCCTATCATGGTGTGTGGCACAGTGTAGCAGCAGAGGAAGGAGCTGCATACCGGTCAAGAGAACAAAAAAGTGCTGCAGGGTATTGCAGGGGGGGGCGATTGGACCAGGGTGTGGTCCAGGAGTAGATGGGCGCAGACTGGCTTGCCTTTGGTGCCCCTTTGGTGCACCAGCAGTGCGGTTGTGCAGCAGTCACCATTAATTAGATCCTGGAAGGGGGGAGAGCGTGGGGCTGCAGAAGCATGAGAGGTGGAAGGAGATGCGGCAAGAAGAGTAGGTAAGGAATGGGGGGAGACGGATGGTGGTAAAAAGTGTTGCAGGGGGTGGGAGCTGCAGAGAGTGTGACATAAGGGCCAGAAGGCCTGAAATGGGTGCAGGATGCACAAGAAGAAAAGCAGAAAGGTAAAAAATGCATAAGGGGTGAAAGAGAAAACAAGCACAAGAATGGCTCAAAAGAGTGACCAAACAAGTGAAAAGAGCACAAAGGCATGAGGGGTGAGATAGAAAGCAGGCAAAATGGGTGAAAGCTTGGCAAAAACATGAAGTGAAAGAGCAATTAGCACGGAAGGATGAAAGAGCTTGGCAGAGGTGAAAGGAGAAAAGGAGCTGGTCAAAAGTGGACAGCAGACGTCAGAGAGAGAGCAGAAGTAGCGAGGTGGGAGTTCCTCGAGCAAGGGAGCCGGGTCCAAAAGGGCCTTCACTGGTCAGAGGACTGGTTTCAGATAAGTGGTGGCTGGGCCTAGGCACCTTCTCAATGTGTTTGTGCTAGCAGGCTGCCATTAAGTAGGTCCTGGGAGGGGAAGGAGCATGGGGTGGTGGGAGGGTTGCAGAGGCACAAGATGAATAGGCAAAAAGGAGACACAGCAGGCATGGAGTGGGTGAGGCAGGAAAAGGCATGGGATGAGGTGGGGAGCTGCAGGAGTGCAAGAGAGGGGGCAGGAGGCCTGAAACGGATGTAAAAGACACAAGAAAATGAGTGGAAAGGTCAGAAAGGCGTGAAAGAGACAGGAAGCAGAAAAATGGATAAAAAGATTGACAAAACGAGTGAAAAGAGAACAAAGGCACAAGGGGTGAGAGAGAAAGCAGGCAGATAAACAGAAAAAAGATTGACAAAAATGAATTAAAAGAGCACAGAGGCACAGGGGTGAAAAAGAAAGCAAGCAGAAAAACTTGTGAAATTTTGACAAACATCTAAGGGCACAGAAGGGTGAAAGAGGTTGGCAGAGGCCAGGGATCAGGTGAAAGACAAAGGAGAAAAGGAGCTGGTCAAAAGTGGACAGGAAAAGAGGGAGAGCAGAAGGAGTGAGGGGTGAGAGCCTTGAAGCAATGGAGCTGTGTCCGAAAGGGCCTTGACTGGTCAGAGGACTGGTAACAAGTAAGCGGGGGCTGGGCCTAGGCTACCCGCCCAATTGCAATGGGCAGTTTAAGGACAGTAAAAAACAGATAATGCCACCCTTGCCATGGGAGATGACTACCATGGTGAGGGGGGCACTATCTATCTCCCATGCTGTGTGACTACAAACCCACAATGTCTCTTGTGTGCCTTCTCTCAGATGCCTATCCCACTACCCACTCTTTGCTGTCAGTACCGAATGGATTTTCGGACATGTTCAGCACTGTTAGCAGGAAAGGACACTTGTGGCTTCTATGTCATTTCCATAGCAACATTTGAAACTACAAGTTAGTGAGACTTGAATCTGGCATTCTTCTCCTATGACTTCCATTAGTAGAATTTTCTTCTTTGTACCATTAATGATCAATTATTTTCTGACCTTTAGATAAAGGCTAAAAACTAATTGCTGTCTCTTTGGCTGCTTTTAAGTTATATAAAATAGGTAGGTTGTGAAATTCTAATAAAAATGTGGGTTGGGGTTTTTCAGGTTATTTACATTTTGATATTCTATTTTTATTCTTGGGTTTTATGTCTTTTTTTTACTGATTATTATATGTTATAATGTGTATTTTATAGCTCTGTTTTCTTTTGGGTGAAGTTTGCACTATTTAAGCTTTAAAAAAGAATAAACAAAGAAATGAAATTGCTTCTACAATTTCTGCAATATCATAACCTGTAAAATGTTCTAGTGCAAAGCTATTTGTTTATCACCTTTTCTTCCTCACAACATGATACTTCCGTTTCACTATTCTATTTATTATAGTATGTTGGACTTGGCCCTTTCTTGCAGGGTCCTCAAACTTTTTGTTTCTTCCTCCTGTTTTTCCTGACCTGTTGTTGTTGGTTTTAGGACTCTAGGCACTTTACCACTGCTGATCACTGCTAAAGTGCATATGCTCTCTGGGTAAATTGTGTTATAGATTGGGGTTTCCATGATTGGCATATTTGATTTACTGGTAAGTCCCTAGTAAAGTGCATTGAGGGTGCCAGGGCCTGTAAATCAAATGCTACTAGTGGGCCTGTAGCACTGACTTTGCCACCCACATGAGTAGCCCTGAAAAGGTATCTCAGACCTGCCCTGCAGTGTCTGCGTTCAGTTTCAAAACTGCTATGTCGACCTGGCAAGTCCACCCACTTGCCAGGCCCTAAACTTCCCTTTTCTTACATATAAGACATCTCTATGGTAGGCCCAATGTACCCTCATGGTGCCTGTTCCAGCTATGGGCCTCTGGAGTTTGTTCCTGCTGTTGGGAGCTGGAAGAAAAGAAGAACTGGAGAAATCGACGCATCTCACTTCTTGTGGCTTTCTTTCCTACGCAGCACCGCCGGGCAAGAAGAATCTTCACGCATCACTGTGCTGCTGCAGAACCGATGCAGCGCCTGTTGCGGCTGCAAGAACCAATGCACCGTGGGTGTCGCTGCTGAAGAAACCGACGCAGGGCCGCTCGGCGCCTCCTCATCGAACGCCGAGGCATCCTGGATTTCCACTGATCGTACCTGTGTGGCAAGTTTTCCCGACGCATCATCCGCAGACCAGAACCGTTTTGGAGTCGACGCATCACTTCCCCCTACAGACAAGATTCGAAGCATTACTTCTTCTGCGTGCAGCAGAACTGTCACATCGCCTCCCCATGGTCTCACGAACTGATGCATCTCTTTGTTTCTCGATGCTTCCCATCTCTGCAGCTGTATGGCCTTGTGAATTTTGATGCATCTGCAGGTACTATGTGAGAAATCAAGCATCCATAGTTGTCTATGGACTCAGTTGCTTGAACCCTTTTTAAAGTCATATTCTTATTACATGTATGTTGAATTTTTGTCGTGTTGGTCTTGTTGAGTTTAGATAAAGATACTTTATTTGTGTATTGTGTATTTGTGGAGAGGTGTGGTGCAGCGGCCAGGGCAGCTGACTCCGGAGCACAGGGCTCATGGTTTGATCCCCGGCTCCGGCGGCAGCTCAGCTCAGCACCATGTGACTCTGGGCAATAGCTCACTTAATTTCCACGACGGCCCCCAGCGCCTTGAGACCCGTAAGGGTGAGTAGTTCGCGCTTTACAAATACAGATTTTTAAAAAAAATGTTTATTTGTCCTAAACTGGTGTGGTGTCCATTTGTGCTGTTATCACTGTATTACTGTGTACTTTGAGTACAAATACTTTACACATTGCCTTTGGTATAAGCCTGTCTGCTCGTACCAAGCTACCAAGGTGGTGAGCAGGGGTTATATAAAGTGTGTATCCCCCTTACCCTGACTAAAAGCAAGGGTCCCTATTTGGACAAAGGTACCTACCTCTGCCAACTAGAGACCCCCATTTCTAACATAGTATATTAATATTCTGTGTACCTCATACCGAAGACATGATACTTTTATTTTGCTATTCTGTTTATTATATTTTAGTTCCATTACTTTGACTTTTGCCCTCCACAACCGTTACCTTGGTGCCCTTTATGCTTACCTATGTGTTGGTCCTCCATTCCTTTTTCTCATGGTGCTGTCTTATCCTCAAGTCAAAAAAGTATCCCGCCCAATAGAAAATATCAACTAGGCACAGTCCTCTAGTCAGGAAGCCTCTTCAGATGGTACTATTACACCTGGGAGCAATTCCTTTCTGTATGGTAACCCTCACACACTCTAGTAGTGTCATGCTTCATCATCGGGTTCACCCTGTCTCCTAAAGGCCAGGGTGGGCTTGACTGTATTCCAGGGAGCACTTTGGAGAACAAAGCCAGGGGGGTTAGAGATTAAAAATCCTCCAGATACTCCAGGTATCTCTTTAATATGGAGTACTGGCAGGATATTAAAAAAAATGATAGGATGTCCCAAGGATACGATGGTCCTAAGACCCTACAAATATTGCCAACATGTTTCAGCCAGTGAACGGCCACTATGGGTCCACGGCTTTCATCAGGGCAAACCACAGAGAAAATTCCCTCCCTGGATCCAATGTAAAATCAAGTTTATAAGAAGTGGAACAGAAAACTGTTACACATTTTACCCCTTGTGGATATACTTATCCTAAATGAGGGCGTTCAATCTTGGCTCATCCAACCCAACTTGGGCGGACTCCACGAGTCTCAACGAGTGCAGAGAGACGGGGCAGTCCTGTAGTCAGACAGTCATCAACGATCCTGGTCCCGCAATGTCACATACTCGGTTCTGCATCTCCCGGCATGTGTCTTATCCTCCCTCTGCCCACAGCCTTTGGGCTCAGGTGTCTTTGGCGATGTGCAGCTCACGTGCTCCTCTCTGCATAGACTTTATGGGCTGCTGACAGTTGGGCAGTCTGGCTTCGAGTCTGGCTTCTACCTTTTTTCTCTTGGCCAGTGGTTCATGGGAGCACAATGTAGAAGACATGTTTACTCCATGGAGAAGCTTGGGCAAAAAGAGTGACATCTTGTGTAGAAAGGTGTTAATGCGCCCAAAGCAACATAGCGTCAGTCTAGTGCATTTGCTATGGTTTTTCCAAAAGTGTCCTGGCGAGTTGTCGCTTTTGAATTTAGACAGGAAGAGGCACATAGAGTTCCCAAAAAAGTGGGCAGTAACATTGCTAAGGGGCGCATTGAAATGCTTCCAGTGATTGTGTCTTATTTGTGCTCTGCTCTGTTTTCAGCTCATTTCCTTTTCTTATCATGTTCCTCTTGTGTCTGCTTCTTTTGGGATGTATTTGCTATGCTGTTCTTTTGTATCTACTTTGGGGCCTATTAGGATGGCGGGTGGATCGCCACCGCCGGGCCGGCGGTGGTGATCCGCCCGCCATCTGCACCTGATTTACCCCCCGCCACTTTAGTATGGCGGGGGGTACCGCGGCGGACGGAAAGACCATCCGCCGCTTTTCCGCCGGCAGGCAATCGTTGCGATTGCCTGCCGTGCGGATCTGGGGCATAATATGGTGGCGGTGCCGAGCAGGCACCGCCATCCATATTATGATATGCAAATTTAAAGGCCTTTCCACGGCGGCGATGCCGCCATGGAAAAGCCGGCGGAAATTGTTTTGGGGGCCCGTTACGGGCCCCCGGGGATGGGGGGCTGCACTTGGGGGGTACCTATGGTACCCTCCTACATTGCCATACACAAGGTGGCAGGCACCGCGTGGTGCCTGTCACGTTGTGCATGGCAATGCAAACTATGCACTTTTAACATTGCGGACGGAGCTGCACCCAGCAGCACCGTCCGCAATGTTAAACACCAGAATGCGCCCGCCACTGTGTCGGGCGCGTCCTAATTGGCCTCGTGACCACCTCTGGCGGTCGGTCCCATTTCCCGTTACGGTGGCGGGCGGACAAAGTCCGCCCGCCATCGTAATGGGGCCCTTAGTTTGTAAGGTTTTTTTTTAGCTATTCTTTGTTACTCTTCTTAAGTGTTTGGTTCTTTCTGCCACCTACCTTCTTGTGCTTAGAGCCTTTTCAGAATACCCTATTTTTTACGATGATGGATTCAACCCAGATCTGTGACTGGGGGTGAGTGTTTGCAATGTTCAGCACTCCGTCCATCATCTCCTTGTGTTTGCTTTGTTTGCCCTAAGTTGGTAGGGTATGCCCAGACGTGGGTCCCTTGCTCACTTTGCCAGTGGATTCAAGCTAGCCTGGCTGATGACGGCTGTTAGCCAGAAACCGGTCCCAGGATGCTTGTTTCCGGTCCAGTGAAGACATGGCTTGGCAGTTCGGGCTGCACTGTTCCCATGAGGCACAGGGTCAAGTCTGATTTGCATATGGCTGTGTCTGAACTGGGGTGGCAAAGTGAGCTAAAGAACGATGATGGATTCAACCCAGATCTGTGACTGGGGGTGAGTGTTTGCAATGTTCAGCACTCCGTCCATCATCTCCTTGTGTTTGAGTTTACCCTATTTTTTAGCACATTTTTCAATCTTACTTTTCTGTCTTCTTTGTCTTTTGGGCAGTTGAGCGCAAAATTAGAATTAATAAAAGAGTGTTTAATTAACATAGATGGGTTGCACATAGGGTAAATGCATTGTAGTGTTTACATTAGCATAAGTAGACTGCAAAACTAATATTAGGCCTCAGCCTGATTGCACTGAAAACATGGGGCCCGATTCTGATGCGGGTTGGAAAAGCTTCCCGACCGAATCGGTTGGGATATGGTTTCCGACCCACTCGGATCGGGAACGTCCAACCGGCAGAGTAGGATGCATCCGGATGTTTCCAGATACGATTTGGTTGAACTCCCATTGACTTCAATGGGAACATTTGTTCCTAACCGCATCAGAATTGGGCCCTCGGTCGGGAAGACACGTTCCCGATCCGATTTGGAAGGAGCAAATGCCGTTAGGAGGCCTTCCTAACCGCATCAGAATCAGGCCATCGGTCGGGAAGCTTTTCCAACCCGCATCAGAATCGGGCCCATGGCGTTTAAAAGTTGCACTATGCACTGCATTCATGTTTTGATTTATATAGGGGCCGATTCCGATTCCGGCCGGAAAACGTACCGACCGACTCGGAGCCGGAATACATTCCAACCGACACGTACCGGTGCAGCCCGACCCGCCAAGTACGATGAGAAGCGAGCAAAACCCGACCGACTCGTACGGAACACAAGCCGAAGGACCGAGCCGCGCGGAAAACAGCAATCCGGCCGGAAAAACACGCGATTCGAACCGACCGACTCGCACCCGGAACAATACCGAACGAGACGTACCCGCGGACTCCCACCCGCCAAGTACGATGCAAGGCGTGGAAAACACGACCGAGTCGCACGGAGGACAAGTCGTACGACCGACACGCGTACAAAACTGTGAGCCGAAGCTACCCAAAACACCGCGACCGACGCGTACGCAGCATAGAAAACAGCACAAACACAGCGTGAACGAAACGGACAAGCCCGTACGAGACAACTGCAGGGTCCGACTCGGTCACAAGAACGTCTCCTACATGCACGAAAAGTACAAAGGGAAAATACACAAAAAAGGCCAAACAAGCAATTACAAAGCCAATAAATACTGGGGGAGGGGCAGGGAACAAAGACACACCCACAACTCCACCCATATAAAGGACACAAATCCCTACCATGATCCTTTGCAAATTCAAATTACCTGCCAGCAATCAACAGACAGCAACCACACACCCACAGCTCATCCATCACACAAGCCACACACCATCAGCACCACAACAAATAGAAACCTCACATACACCTAGCAAAACACACACTCACACACCTTCACCTGCACACCAACACACACATCACTCACCATCACCACCCATCACCATGCCCCCAAAGAAGAATCACACGTTCCTAGATAGTGAATTGGAAGTCCTGGTAGATGAGATCCTCAGGGTAGAGCCACAGCTCTTTGGTACACTGGTCCAACAGACACCCATGTCACAGAAAACAAAGATGTGGGAGAGGATCGTCGACAGGGTGAACGCACAATCACCATGTTTGCGCACAAAGACAGACATCCAGAACAGGTGGTATGACGTGCGCAGGAGGGTGAAGGAGCTGCTGAAGAAGGACTACATCTTGAGCCAATACACCGGCAGTGGCCCTCCTGCCAAGCCAGTATACCTCAGGCCCTGGGAGGAGAAGGTGCGGGCCATCCTACCACCAGTGAGCGTCTATGGACTAGAAAACATCCCAGAGCCTGGTGAGTACACAACAAATGTACACAATATTCTGCGACTACACACACACATCACTGTCAAGGGGAGAGTCAAACCATGCACTCTTAGCAAATACACAGCAACCAGAACAGAATCATCCCAAAATGTGTATGTCACTCAGAGAAACACAACACATGCCATCACAAAGTGACATTTAACTGTGTCATCACAAGTACAAACACAAGTACAACTACAGCTAGGCAGTGGCACAAATATAACTGACAAACATATCCAGACAAGTAGCCACCACTACAACACCAGCACACAGTGAAACCCACTGAAAGAAAGGAAATATGTGTATGCTGGGCAAGTCAGTGTAGCCAATAGCATGATGGGAGTTGTAGGCACAGATATTGCTCACCCCCACAACTGTCCCATCAACACCACCCTGAACCATGCGCACATCACAGGGAGTGGAAAACAACTTACAAGATGGCTGACACTGGCTACTGCTGTGGGGAGCACAAGGCCCTGCTGGCAACTGTGCACCAACCAACAGCAGGACACCACTGACTGACATCCTGAAAGACAACTTGCACTCCCTGCAATGGAAGCACGTTCCATGGTGGGATATCTGGCTGGGTGGGAAGGAGGACTCACAGCCCTGACCATAGTTACCAGCAGCGTTTCTCACACACACCCCTAACACAAACTCCACAAAACTCACCTGGGAGAATGCATAGCCTCACACTCCAATCAAATATCCCACAAAGAACCACAACCCTGGGTCATGCTGAGTGAAGCACAGGGACACACATGGGACTTGTAGCAAAACTAACCCCAGGATAACACTGTCAGCCATCTTGTCAGCACAGGCTTACAACCCAACAGGGAAGCAGAGTCAAAGGGAAGGAAGCATGGGCATGCTGGGAAGGGCGGTGGAGGCAATAGCATGATGGGAGTGGTAGTCACAGATATTGGTCACCCCCACAACTGTCCCATCAACACCACCCTGAACCATGCGCACATCACAGGGAGTGGAAAACAACTTACAAGATGGCTGACACTGGCTACTGCTGTGGGGAGCACAAGGCCCTGCTGGCAACTGTGCAACAACCAACAGCAGGACACCACTGACTGACATCCTGAAAGACAACTTGCACTCCCTGCAATGGAAGCACGTTCCATGGTGGGATATCTGGCTGGGTGGGAAGGAGGACTCCCAGCCCTGACCATAGTTACCAGCAGCGTTTCTCACACACACCCCTAACACAAACTCCACAAAACTCACCTGGGAGAATGCATTGCCTCACACTCCAATCAAATATCCCACAAAGAACCACAACCCTGGGTCATGCTGAGTGAAGCACAGGGACACACATGGGACTTGTAGCAAAACTAACCCCAGGATAACACTGTCAGACATCTTGTCAGCAGAGGCACACAACCCCACAGGGAAGCAGAGTCAAAGGGAAGGAAGCATGGGCATGCTGGGAAGGGGGGGTGGAGGCAATAGCATGATGGGAGTGGTAGTCACAGCTCAACATCCCCCACCCACATGGCCCAGCAAGCTCACACTCAAGCAAGCACACCCCACAGAGAGTGGAAAGCCCCATCAAAGATGTCTGACACTGGTGCTCTGTTGTGGGGAGCACAAGGCCATGCTGGGAACTGGCCACCAACCAACAGCAGGACACCACTGTCAGCCATCTTGCCATTGCTCTCACACTCACACACAGTGAAGTCCACCCAAAAGCAAGTAAGTATGGGCATGCTGGGAAGTGGGATGGAGGCAATAGCATGATGGGAGTGGTAGTCACAGATATTGGTCACCCCCACAACTGTCCCATCAACACCACCCTGAACCATGCGCACATCACAGGGAGTGGAAAACAACTGACAAGATGGCTGACACTGGGCACTGCTGTGGGGAGCACAAGGCCCTGCTGGCAACTGTGCAACAACCAACAGCAGGACACCACTGTCAGCCATCTTGCCATTGCTCTCACACTCACACACACTGAAGTCCACCCAAAAGCAAGTAAGTATGGGCATGCTGGGAAGTGGGGTGGAGGCAATAGCATGATGGGAGTGGTAGGCACAGATATTGCTCACCCTCTCAATTGGCCCATCAACACCACACTCAACCATGCTCACATCACAGGGAGTGGAAAAGGACTCACAAGATGGCTGACACTGGCTACTGCTGTGGGGAGCACAAGGCCCTGCTGGCAACTGTGCAACAACCAACAGCAGGACACCACTGACTGACATCCTGAATGACAACTTGCACTCCCTGCCATGGAAGCATGGTCCATGGTGGGATATCTGGCTGGGTGGGAAGGAGGACTCACAGCACTGACCATAGTCACAAGCACCTCCCCTCACACCCCCCCTCAACACATACTCCACAGAAGCCACCTTGCGGAATGCAATGCCTCACATCCTAACTCAAGGTCCCACAAAGAACCACCACCCTGGGTCATGCTGTGTGAAGCACAGGGACACTCCTGGGACATTTAGCCAAACAACTGCCCGGACAACACTCCCAGCCATCCTGTCAGCACAGGCAGCCCACCCCACAGGGAAGCAGAGTCAAAAGGAAGGAAGTATGGGCATGCTGGGAAGGGGGTGGAGGCAATAGCATGATGGGAGTTGTAGGCACAGATATTGCTCACCCTCACAATTGGCCCATCAACACCACACTCAACCATGCTCACATCACAGGGAGTGGAAAAGGACTCACAAGATGGCTGACACTGGCTACTGCTGTGGGGAGCACAAGGCCCTGCTGGCAACTGTGCAACAACCAACAGCAGGACACCACTGACTGACATCCTGAAAGACAACTTGCACTCCCTGCAATGGAAGCACGGTCCATGGTGGGATATCTGGCTGGGTGGGAAGGAGGAGCGGATGACAACCAAATACAACCAATGCAGACCATGTACACACCCCAACATTCACATAGAAATGCCCAAATAGTGCATGACAATGTGCTACACCAATATCAACCCCTGACTGTGACAACTTAGGACAATGCATTGTACAGGCCCGCATCCAGAGGCACAGTCACAACTGTCAGGTGTGTCAACCATTGATGCCTGCAGAAACATAACATACATTGTGTGTGTCTCCCAAAAACAGGTGATGATGGGGACACAGCAGCAGATGCTGAGGAGTCCTCGTCCCAGGCTCAAGAGGATACGGAGCTCACTGGTGTGGAACAGCCTCTGCCCTCCTTGGATGAAGAAGACTTACCTGGCACCTCCGGAGCAAGTCATCATGCAGCACCAGCAGGACAACCAGCTGCACCCCCTGCACCCACTCCTCCAACGACTGTCAACACACATACCACCCCTGCCGACATGGACAGACCAAGGAGCAGCACCACCACCAGCACAGGGACCCTGGACCAACGTGGGGCTGTGGACACCACCACCACCAACAACCCACAAGGTGGCCCAGGGTCACCTGTGCCTGCCACCTTAGGTACTGCACGTGTCGCCAGGGGTGGTGGGAGGGGTGGGAGACATAGGTCGCTGCTCACAGAGGGGTCTGGACTGCATGATGACCCACAACTGGCACGCATAGCCGATGCGTACCAGTCCAGCACCGGAGAGTTCAGCCAGGTAGTGGGGCTCCTCAGGGACATTAAACAGCAGCAGGCTGCCCATCATGCCCGCTTGGACTCACACATGTCCCGCGTGGAGTCCAAGTGGGACACACTGCAAGAGATGACGGCGGTGCATAGGGACATATTACAATGCCTCCGCCAGATGAGCAGCAACCAGTCAACACCTCCCTGTGTGCCCACAACATCTGCTGCTGAAACAACTGCAACTGCCACAGGGAGGCAGGATGACTCTGGCGGAGAGTCCCCTGCACCGCAGCAGCCTGCACTTGAGGGTCCCCCCAAAGAAGAGGGGCCATCCGAGGAGGGGCAAGTGAGAGGCCGATGGCCATGTGCAACCCCAGGAAGCCAAAACCTGTTCTGGAGAATAACCTTTGTGCGCAAACTGTTCACCCTGTTGACTGCAACACAACTCTCCCACATGACATGGGGAGCTCAAGTTGGACCAATGTCTCTGATTACTGTGGACTTTACTCTGGACATTTCTGCTACCAGGACTTCCAAATTATCTAGGAACTTTGGATCACAATCACAATGTACAGCACCCAACAACCTGTGCACTATACTCATACATGTATGTCAATAAACTCACTTATACACCATACTTGCCTCTGTTGTGATTCCTATGTTGTCTCAGAAGTTGCGATGATGATCGGGGAAATGACACTGTGCATGCTAACTGCTACAGCAAGTACAACACCGGCATGTGAGTCATGGCGACTTCACACATATGGGGGAGGCACACCACCAGGGCTACACAACACATACACACCATGGACATCTGACTCATCGCCTACACTGGTGTTGCCAGGAAATACATTGCATTGCACAGACCCAACACCTATTCACAGTCTGTGTTAACTAGCCCACTGGTGCAGTAAGCAAATGTCAGTCAGATGTGTGACCACAGACAACGCACATCACAAAGTGAAGCACAGGTTTATTACATATTTGCAACATGTTGTAACCACCACAGATGCAAGGTAATCCCACCTGGCAGCGGGCACACAGTCAACAAGTGTAGAAGGAAGGAAGTCCATGGGTGTGGTGCACATCACCTGTAGGGACACAACAGCTACCACCCGGGAAGTCGAATCACGGTGTTGGGGATCACAGTTGACCAAACGACTCAGAAAGTACCCTGTGAAGGACAGAAATGACACACAGTCAAAAGTACTGAAGAACAGGACAGAACTGCAATACTCATGCACAATACATGTTACAAGATACCCACCCAGAACCAAGTTAGCATGTCAACACTGTTGGGGAGTACAGACTACCTGCAAGGACACATCGCTACACGCATACAGACATGTAGCCCATGGACACACTCAAACAGCACCAGAGCATCACCAACACATATCATGCAAACTCACATCATTGACATGCCATCTCTGGATACTCACATTCAGCTGAAGAAGTTGGTGATGAGCTGTGTGCGGACATCACCCTCAACATCATCATCATCATCACTGGCATCGTGGTCCAGGCCAGGATCCTCCACAGGTGGCGGACGTTGGTCATCGTCATCCAGGATGAGAGGCAACTCCTTCCGCACTGCCAGGTTGTGGAGCATGCAGCAGACGATGATAATCTTGCACACCTTTGCTGGGGCATATGGGAGGGACCCTCCTGTCTTGTCGAGGCAGCGGAAGCGGCTCTTCAGGAGACCAAATGTCCGCTCAATCACACTCCTGGTCCGACCATGTGCCTCATTGTAGCGCATCTGGGCTGGTGTCACAGGGTTCCTGAGGGGCGTCAGCAACCACGGCATGTTGGGGTATCCGGAGTCACCTACATACAGACAATTGCACATTAGCAGAGTTGGAAAAGAGGGTGGACACTACATAGCAGAACACACACAATGGTACAAAGTCAGTACACACCTACAAGCCAGGCACGCTGGTTCCGCATCTGTGCCATCATCCTCGGGATGCGACTACTCCTCATCACGTAGGCATCGTGTGCAGAACCAGGGAAACGGGCACACACGTGTGTGATGCTCATATCTGCAAGACAGACCACCAGTGCATTGACCGAGTGGTAGTGTTTGCGGTTACGGTAGGCCTGCTCTTGGGCCTGTGGTGGTACAAAAGCCACATGTGTCCCATCAATGGAGCCAATGACATGCAGCATCCTCCCCAGGGCATAGAAGTCACTCTTCACGCCAGTGAGTCGTTGGAGTCTGGTTCAGGTATAACATCATAGCCTCCAAAACATCCCGGAGCACACGGCTGAACATGGTCTGTGACATCCCACCAGCAGTCGCCAGAGTGTGTTGAAAGGTACCAGTGGCAAAGAAGTGTAGGGCTGCCATCACCTTCACCTTGGGGGTCAGCGCTGTAGGGTACGGACGGCCAGGTTGCAAATGTGGTGCCAAGCGCACTGCCAAATCCGCAATCAGCTGCCTGGTGAAGCGGTACCGTCGGATGCTGTCACGTTCCACCATCGTTGCCAGGTCAGGGAATGGTCTATGGACAGCTGGTGCCCTGCAGTGCATAGGTGAAGAAAGCAAGATTGTCAGTCACCCAACATATGTGGCATTGAACACACTCAACATCACATGATACATCATAATGAGGCACAAATACATGATGTGTGCAGTTCCGTACAGATATGTATGGCACATACATGGCCAATATCTAACATCACAGTCCAACAAGTGGCATCAATAAGTCCCAGGTCGTGCCATTGGATACCATGAGGCCGTGTCCCAGTTCCCATCTCCCGCTGCCAAATAACAAACACACGCCACAGTGACATGTGAGGACTGATGTGCCTGAGGCATCACAGCTCAACGACAGGTAGATTCCCAGGGACCCTGTATTGCCACATGGACACTGGCATGACATGGTGTATCATGTATACACCACAGCAAAACAACCATGAGCCCCACAGGTAGTGGTCCCTGTTGCCTCGGCAGGACAGACATGGACGTCTGTGACACACACACGCACAACATCAAAGTCCATGCACAAACAACGTGGATGTGGAGACTGCCTCCCATTGTGCACATGAAATCAGAGACGTTGTAATCACAGCATGCACACAGACTGTGGAGGACCATCACCATTGTGCCAATGGGTCACCCTGGTTGAACATAACGTCCCACATGGGACTCAGGGGGTATGTGACATGACATACACATACACCACCGTGAACTGTGACCATGCCACATGCTCAGATATGAACAGTTGCACATCACAGTGGTCATGTACACGAAACACCAAGGATTCTGTCCCCATAAACACGTGCACAGCCTGGGGGTGGCTGCCCCCAAGTGACACCCACAGAACAACATGTTCACCCCCATACACGGAATAGGTAATGCATCCTTACATGCCCTAGGATACAGTTTGGACAGGCTGTGGTGTTGTAGGTGTGCCCCTCACTGCCTGGGAAGTATATGTGGCTGGCATATGTTCACCTGTGACAGGCATGGTGACATATGCCAGTGACTTGTACAGGGATGCGTTGGACAGCAATGGACCGATCAGTGTGCACACATTGGCCATTGCATTCAATGTGCGCTGGTACGCGTTGTATTGGCAATACGTGTTGGACAGCAATGGACCGATCAGTGCGCACATATTGGCCATTGCATTCAATGTGCGCTGGTACGCGTTGTATTGGCAATACGCCTTGGACAGCAATGGACCGATCGGTGCGCACCCATTGGCTATGGCCTGGCCTGGCAACGGACGCGTTTTCAAAATGTGAACGAGTCTGTTGCTGTAAATTCAGTTGGTCACCCACAACAATGTTGCAATTTCATGGGTGTCATGAAGTTGAACATTTGAAGGATGCTGGGGGCGTGTGTAAGTGGTGCAATTCCATGGATTGGCCAGATTCAGATGATGCAAACGACTTGGACCTATCACTTTGGACACATGGGACAGTATCTGCCTCTGCAGCACACATATAATGCTGGCTGTTCCCCTGAGAGCTCACTTGCCTGCACTACATGCTCCAGGACGACATCTGCCACTACACTGCTGCTGTTTCTGCACCCTCTGAACCCTGCAATGGCACGTACTGTGGAGAGAGCCCCAGCCTTCAGCACTGAGGAGAACCAGGCCCTGCTGGATGGCCTCCTTCCACAGTACAGCAAGCTGTATGGGAAAGCAGGGGAGCAGGTGAGTGTTCTGTCCACTGCCTTTCTAAATGTGCATGTTGTCTGACTAGCAAGGCTAACAGTCTGCACGCCACTGGCTAGCAGGCTCACTGAGTAGTTGTCACCCCCCATAGTGTGTAGTTACATGCACTGGACAGGTATAGTGCAGTGACAGTGCATTTAAACAAGGTTTTACTTCCCAGGCAATGATACCATGTAGTAAATGCTGGCATACTGTCCATAGCCATCGTTGCACTGCCTGTGTACATCATGTGCCCCTGTGATTGAGACATGTATATCCAACTGTGTAATGCACGGATATGTTGCATGTGTAGTAATGGCATTCTCACTTTGTTATCCTCACAGGTTGATGCCCACCAGAAGCAGAAGATATGGCTGACCATCGTCCGGGCAGTGAGATCCGTGGGGGTCTACAAGCGCCGGATCCGCAACTGCCAGAAGAGGTGGCAGGACCTTCGGGGCTGGACCCGGAGGATCGCACGGGTCCAGCTGAAGCTGTCGCCTCCTCGCAGGAGGGGCGGACACCGGACCCTGACCCCCCACATGCTGAGGATCCTGGCGGTGGTCTTCCCTGATCTGGATGGGCAGCTGAAGGACAGAGAGCAGCAAGGAGGGGGTGAGTCCATGTCTGCATTGTGAACTATGTCTGCCATGCTATGTGCCCTCCTCTGGCCTGGTCAAACTTCCACAGTACATCAGTCATGTGGTCCAGGACCCATGTTGCTCTATTGTGCACTGCCCACTCCTCATCTGATACCCAGGTGTGGCCCTTACAGTCAGGGTATTGTGCCACTTGGGTACTGTGTCCTTGCAGTTTGCTTGACTCAAGGTGGGGGACAGCATCTGTTTCCCTGACTCTGTGGTGGGCATCATGGGTGGGTCTATTGCTTACACAGCTGCCTACTGTCCAGGGCTCATCCCTCATTCATGTGGGACAGGACAGTCATGCCTACTCCAGGCCATACAATACACTCTGTACTCCCACTGCCGTGTATCAGCTGACACGTTTTGCTCAGTGATTTGTCCCCTCAGGTGTCTGCCTCTGTGTCAGTGTGCTGTGGCTTCGTTGTCAGGTCTGCTGGGGTGTTCCTCGGTTGGGGATCCGCATGCCACCGGAGATGTGACCATAGGAGATGATACATGTGTGACAAATAGGTGTTTGATCACCTGACCGTGCAGACTGGGGTATGCGAATATGAGGTTCAGGCAGCTGTTTCCCATTCACAGCAGATTGTGATGTGCTCAGGTGCAGAGGGTAGTGTTACAGGTCTCCCATATGTCCAATGGGTATGACCTGGACAGATGAGGGTACAGATGATGTGGTGTGTGGGGGATGTACATGTGCACTTGTTCAGCTCCAGGACTTGCATTCCCCATGATCTACTATTGTGACACAGTGCAGAGTGTTGTTGTCTGGCTGCCCTGCCCATGTGACTGGAGACAGTGATGTATGACTTAGCAGGCATGGCTGTGCCATGGCATGTGACTTCCTATTAGTGATCCTGCAGGGGAGTGTCATGTGCTACATGCACACCATTGTGGCAATGGCTATCAGGACATGGGTGCATCATGGTGTCTGTCGCTGGTATGCATCACATGCATTTCCTATTTGACTCTGGGCATCCCTTTCATCCGGACACCTGCACTGACTCAGTGGCAAGAGTTGTGATGTGTGCATGTCCACATGCTTCACCGGGTTCACTGCACCGTCCAAATACTGTGTAGGTGGTGCATGTGTCCACACTGGGGTATTGCCATCCAACAGACACCAGACAGATGGGTGCAAGGCCAGGTGGGATGTGAGTGCCATGGTTGACCATCAGACTGACAATTGACTTCTCCTGTTCTGTTTGTGCAGTTTTAGCAATGTTCAACTAAGGATGCCAGGGCTTGCTCTGTAATGTGCTGTACTTACTGTGGTGTGTGCGTTCGGTGCAGGTGACTGATGTCTGTCTGTGTCCCTATTGATTGCAGATACATCCACGGCCACAGGAGGGGACAGCTCCATGGACCAGGAGGAGCCGCAGAGCCAGACTGGGTCAGCAGCCGATGAGTGGTCGGAGGGACCCAGTGGCACGGAGGGCGAGGGAGCCACACCGAGGAGTCCTCAGCACCATCCACCTCAGCTGAGGACCAGAGCAACTCGGACGATGACTCCCTTATGGAGGCGGGTGTCAGCAGCCACCACACCCCAGCTAGTGTTGCTGTCCCCGCCACCACCACCACCACCACCGCCCTCCCGTCGGCTCCCATTCCCGAGGTCCGTGGAGGCTCCCATGTTCGGGAGCGTGTCTCCTTCGGGCCAGGCACCGCACCCCCTGCCCCTGTGTCCCCTGCTGCCCTGAGTGAGGAGTCTGTGTACCTCCTCCGCCAGCTCCATGTAGGACAGACAGCGATGCTGAGTGTCCTCCATGCACACACCAGTCTGTTGACTCAGCTGGTGTCATTCATGGAGGGCATCTCATCGGGCATGTCTGACCTACAGAGGGGCAATAGGTCCATGGACTCCTCCCTGACGGCAGCAGTGTCCCTCCTCCGACAGTCCCTCACCCCTCACCCCTCCTGCCTCTGCCCCATCCACACTCCCCAGCACATTACCCGTCCCAAGCACACACACACTGCCACAGGCACACACCAGCACAGACACATGCAGCACACGGACACACACACCACAAACAAGACGCACACGCACGCACCGTCAGGGGACTGCTACCACACTCACAGGGGATGGGGCACAGGCACAAACACACGCATCCACAAGCACTGCGCAGTCCTCAGTTGCCTCTCCCTCCAAAGACCCCTCCCTTGCCTCAGCTGCAACCCCAAAGACACAGCGGCTCTTCCTCTGTGACCTTGTCCTCTCCCCTCCGACCCAGCTGATACAGCATTCAGGGGAAGAGGAAGCCCACCCACACGGAGCGGAGTGCCCCTGGCCCCCGGACACCATCCCCCAGGTGCAGACCGACTGAGGCCCCCACCCGCAAGTCCCCCCGGTCCCGGAGGAGCAAGACACTGCCGCCGCCCTGCAGCTCAGGCACCAAGTCTCCTTCCTCCATCCCTCAGGCCCCCACTCCATAGGTGCCCCAACCACACCCTGCCCCAGGTTCCCCCACCCACAGATACACCATCCCCAGAAGGGTCAGCCCTTCTCCCCCTGCCACTTGCTCTTCCGGCCCCACACCCCCCGCTGCGCTTGTCTGTACCACTGATGTGGTGAGGTGTCCTCCCCTCTGTCCTGCCCACCTTACCTGATCCCCATTCTCCTCCCCTGGAGGTGGGCACTGCAGTGGAGTCCACTATCACCCTGTCTGACTTGGGCGCTGCAGTGGCGGACCTGTCCACTCCATCTGCAGGGTCCACTGCAGTTGTGCCGGCACCCACAACATCTGAGTCATGCCCCCCAGTTGTGCCGGCACACACCATGTCAGACACCTCCACTGCAGTTGTCAGTGGCTCTCCAGCACCCACCACCCCTTCCCTGCCTCCTCCTGGTGAGCCCTGATCCTGTCCCTGCGGTGCCTGGCCTGCCCCCCGTATGCCCCTCCTAGGGATTGTCCCCGGTTGTGATCAGTGCAGGCATGCGTAGGGTGACATCTGCCACTGTCACCCTGTATAGACTTCCTTGATGGACTGGCCATTGGCCTTTGTTGATACCTTACAGTTCTTCCAAGTTTTGAACCCACATGCTGAATAAAGCAACTTTCTGTTCTCTAGTGCTTTTACTTCTGATGTACATGATGTTGATGACGCTAACCATGCCCTTGCTGCAGTGATTGGTGGTTCGTCTCGTTCGTCTTTGTCGTTGCTTCACCTCGTCCTCGTCGCTTGCGTGTTCGTCTCGTAGCCGTGGATCGTGTTCTGGCGCGAATCGGAGCTTATGTACGCCTCTCCCGGATGCTTTGACGTGCCGTGCGTAGCGACGGGTTCAGCGCGTACGGGAAGCGCATCGTACTTGTCCGGCCGGACGGGGCTGCTTTTTGGCTTCCGGGCGACTCGTATCTGCGTTTACGGATCCTGCTCGGTCGGGGATCAGGACCTGGATTGGGTGAGTACGACTGGGTCGGAATCTGTGCTGTTGTGCGCATCGTACTTGTTTGTTCGGATTCATGTGCGGATCGGTCGGGAAACAGGCATTCGCATGGCTTTTTTCCCGACCGAATGGCGTTGGGTGCGTCTCCGACCGAGATCGGAATCGACCCCATAGTGTTTTTCCTCTGTTCATTAACTAGTAGAAATGTGCCCTGTTCTGTGAAGATGATTATCTTGGCTGTAATAATTTACAAGCTAACTGAAAGCTGATGGATGAACACACGCACTATATTTCAACATTCACAGTTGATGTATTTGATAGCAGACGAGTTTTATTCATATTTTCAAGCAGCTATTTTTTAGCTCTGTAAAGTCATTTCCACTTGTATGTATGCTAAAGTTATTCTTTGATTATTAATTTTGGGAGGGTTTTTAGAGTGGGCTTGTTTTATGTAGTGAATCTTTTGAAAGATGATTGGCTTTTAATAAAGTAAATTTGGAGTACAACCATTAACAACTTCACAGCATGCTTAGGGCCTGGATCGCTGCTGCTGAAATGTTAAAAGAATTGTTGTTTTGGGGATGTGTGCCAATGCTTTTCCCCTACTCTTAGAGACAAACTCCATGTCAGACCTCCTATTGAATTGCCACTTTTCATGATTCTCTCTTGTTTTTAATCTTAGCAGTCCCGTTGACTCTATGCTCTTTGATTTTTTATATGCCTTGTGTTAGACTGTATTTGGTTCTGGCTATTAGCTAGAATATGGCTCACATTCCATTGCCTATGCTACTTCACACTTGTTTGCATTTTGAGTATTTTGAATTGAACTGATTAACTCTTAGAAATGTGGGTATCTAGTTGGCAGAGGTTTGCACCCTGTCCAAGTAGGGACCCTTCCTTCCGGTCAGGATAAGGGAATTATACACCTAGATAATCCCTGCTCACCCCCTTGGTAGCTTGGCAGGAGCAGACAGGCTTATCTCAGAGGCAATGTGTAAAGTGTTGGAGAGGACAATACATTTAAACTTTTAAACCAAATTACGATATGTTCTGAGAGAAATTGATAAACATGCACAAATTTCACGTTTTAGAAAACAACGACAAATCAAGACAATCTTAGTTAATGCATCGTAAAAGCATGCAGAAAAAGGTGTAGTCTAGATGATATTTTCCATATAAATAATATATATTGTGATTTATTCATCAACAAGGTATTATATTTCATCAACATGTAGTAGAAATGTACAAAATGGTGAATTCTCACGTTATTGGATAAACCACTAATCATTCTCTATTATCAGTTATGTGTGAATAGCTAATGATAATTTATTAAATATTAATGATTAAATTTGATTATGATGGTGAATTTACTAAAATCTATCATTTATGTATGTAAAACGTGTGCACTAAAGTGTCAAAAGAAAAGTAGGTGTTATACATTCCTAATTAATGATGCTCACATGAAACTTCCAACGATTGTATCTCGTATATGTAAAAATGATACGCATCTAGAATGACATCAAGAAAGTGTAAAGTAGAATATATTTACATGTTACTACAGTCGAAAAGCAGCAATACGTTATACTGACATGTATCCTTTGTAACCATACTAAATGATTTAAAGTGCATCCGAATTATACTAGAATCATGACATTTTTATATTTCCTATGAATGTATGCTTAATCATTGTATATGTTTCACGTTATATTAGCACAATTTAATGTAGGCCAAACTGTATATATGAAGTTTGTAGACTTTCTGAATCCGTTGCTCATGAGAGAATTCCTCAGTATAACTAATAATGTGAAACAGTGTTTTCTTTCCTGAGTTCTCCTGTACTGTACAAGACACTTTGCTACATTTTATGATACAGTGAGGAACAGCTACTTAGGAAATTGTCCTTTTGAACTTACTTATGTGCTCTTGCTAAAACAGCATTGTTCCAATGTTTCACGTAGTGGATTTTTTGAGGACTGCATAATTTTACCACCGATTTTTCTACATTTTGTGTCTCCTTTATGTCGTCTGGCTCCCATCTTATATGAACTGACCAATGGACTGAGTGGTCTGACCAGATGAGGTGATTCGAGGAGGTGTCATTCGCGGAACTGTAAAAATATAATATTGTCTGCAATTAATGAGCGGGGGGCTCTCTTCTCTTTTGGTCTGCTCATTCGGCTCTTGATGGTGACAGATGAACTGTTGGCTAATTCCTTATGGAATTCTTTGCAGAACTTTCCTTTGCAGTCCTAACTTACCGATGCAGACTCACCTGGCTATCCTTACGAACCGACGCATACCCTGTGTGCTTTGAGTGGTCTCTTCCTTCTTGGAAGGCTGCTTGAACTGGCATATTACATGTCTCTTCCTAAACTCTCGAGCTTTGGTATCTGACTTCAAGGATTCTCCCAATTTGACGTCTAATCTGATGCAACTTGATTAATGTACTTGACTTAATAAGATTTTATAAACTATACTAAGGGGCCGATTCCGATCTCGGCCGGTAGTGCTCCGAATCGGATTTGGATTTACCAGATCCGATTCAGAGCCCTGTTTCCAGACCGAATCGTACGCGGGTCCGGCCGAGCGAGTACGATGCAAGCTCCCGCGAAATCGCCGACCGACTCGTATGCGGCTTCAACACGCTCCGACCGACTCGCACGGACACGACTCGCACCGCGCTATGGAGACGTTTCCCGGCCGGGTAAGTATGATGCGCGCAGCAAGCAGTCCGACCGACTCGCGCCGTCCGGCTCGAAAGAGCTGTCGGGGCCGGACTTTGGGGGTCCGCGTCGGACCCCCCTGTACGCGTAGGCGCGCGAGTCGCACACAGGGGGACCCATGGGTCCCCCTACCTGTGCATGTATGCCGCGATGCGCATGGACGCGTACCCGCTGTAGGGGGCGCCCTTGTTTGCCTCGCACCCATTGAGTCAATGGGAGCCCGCGTACGCGTTGTACGACCGGCTCCCATTGACTTCAGTGGGAGTCCGACCGAATCGAGTCCGATAGCATGCGAATGCATCGTACTCATCCGGTCGGACTGCTAGGGTCCGATTCGGTCGGAATTCTCTCCGGGTCCGGCTCGGTCGGAGAGATTTCCGGCCGGAATCGGCCCCTAAGTTACTATATCAACTCAGTTATCGCGATTTATTTCTACCCAAATGAATGTGCATTCTTAATCTGGATTTACTAATGTCTAGAGGAGATCATATTAGAGAGATATCAGAGTATCAAATACTAATGTCATTATTTTGCAGTGCATTGACTGAACTCTTAGTGCATATGATACTTGCTCGCCTACGTTTCTTCAGGAGATTTTGGCTTGCAGTCATTATCCTTTTCCTTTATAGCATTGTTTTGAGAGTAATATACATGACTCTGATTTCTAGTTTGCAATTCAGTTATCCAATTCCTGGTCCTTATTGGACGACTGTTGGAACCCATTATATCCATCCCCTCTTGGTACAAAACTAGATTCATCGGAGAGCCAAGAGAGTGGTATGAGACATTGGTGGGAATAAAGAGTAATAAGCTGTAAAGAGAAAGAAAAGACATTTTTCCATGGGCCTAGTAGCACCATGACAAATCTGGTAGTGTGTCGAATGGTTTCCTGTCCGATTAAGTTAGGTTATAAAGGGGATTTCTACTAAGACCCTTATTGACACCCTGATTAAAATTTTGACCACATCCAAAGCTCTGCGTTCAGTTGAATGTGACCGAGTGCCAGTGTTGAAAGAGTACGGCGAAGACAACAAAACAGTGGTGGGAGTATTAATAGGGTTGCACATTGCTATTGCTTAAGCTTAGATTGCGGTATTATGGCTGTGTGAGGGTATGCAAAGCATTTAGAGTTTATGTTTGAGCAATGCGCTCTATGCAGTAAGGTTTAAGTTATTGGGTCAGAAGTGGCCTACGATCCTGTGATATACACCTACAGGTGGTCTCAGTGTGGCATATATTGATTAAGACTGTCTGCTGTGGTTTTGAAGGTGCTGTGCATGAGATGTCATCAGCAGCACCATTAAGTGAAGGGAACTTTCTGTGTGAGGTTGAGAAATCACAATTATTACCATTGTTCTCAATGCACAGGGAACGGTTGTACCGATTAGAGCGAGGTTGTGCTGGTCGAGATTTCACTTAGAGAGCATGTTAAATAGAGATAGATTGGTGTGTTTATTGAATCTCTCGAGTAAGTGGACTTTATACTTTCTTTAGCAGAGCAGACAGGGGTATTTGAAAATGCTTGCATTTTTAAAAAAAAAATTGTTTAAGGGAGAAGGCGCACAGAGGATTGTGAAGGAGGAGTAGTTTCTGCAAGGAGTGAGGTAACATCACAGGGTGCCGTGCTGGTTTTGGTTGGTTAGTGTAGCGCTGACTTTGGTTGATTGAAATTGAAGAAGGAAGTGTATATCGGAGGTGTTGATCAGATTATTTGTGAAACACAATATTAAAAGTTGAGAAAAATGAAAATGTTGAAAAATTTGAAGAGCTTAATGCAAGGAGATGAGCTTGTACCCACTAGAGAAGGGGTACCGATACCGCTCGAGGGTACACCAGCTTTATACATGACACAAGAGAGAGGATATCGCGCGTGCACATGGCTTTAGAATTGGATGAAATATGCTGAGAAAGATGGACCTTTAGCTTTTCCACAGTATGGAACATTTAACATACACATTCTTGAAAGTCTACAAAAGCACTTATATGAACCTTCACTGAGACCTATGCAATTTGAAGCCCTTAGTGAATGGGAACACATAGCTCATCAAAAAGAGAAAGAAAAATTTCAGGGAAGATACAAAAACACTTTAAATCGATATGTTGAGGCTAAATGGGATGCACAGCAGAAAGCTTGAAGAACAGATATAGCTGAGGTAACTTGAATGTATCCTGTATTAGTTGTAGAGAAAGACGTGGGAAAGAAGTGCAAGGAAAAGAAAAAATATCTTGAGGATTTTCAGACATTCACACAGACTGATGACAGTGAGAAGGAAATTGATGGTCAATTCTTAAATGAATTATCGCTAAATCGCCCACCGCCCTACATGGAGGATCATCCCCAGAGTGCTGCAAACTCTTATGTTGGGACGATTCCAAATGCAACTGCTGTGCCGATAAGTCTGAATTCACACAACCCTTTCCTACTTGCAAATGATATTGCAGGAGGACCAGAAATGAATAATCAGGCTGTGCTAAACGCACCCAATGCTTTGACTTTTCCAGTAACAATAGGTCCTGTAGTTCCGTTATACCAATCTGAGAATAGGGGACAAAACATTTATGCTTTGTCCATCCCTACTAGGATGAGTGGCTCAGTCCCTATTACTACATACCCGAGATCAGGTCAGATGAATCAAGAGTCATTAATTCAGACTTCAGCTAATGCTCCTAGTGGATCTAATGCAGGTTCAAATGTAAATTCGGCTCAACAAACCATTTCAAGTGGGAGATCTGTACAAGTCTCGACTTTATATGCACCTTGAAAAGGCATGGAAACCCAGCGACGGGGATCTCAAATTACAGCAGGAAAAACTTTTCAGTGAGGATCACCAGATTCTGATGTGAACCTTTTACCATGCACTTTCATAACAGGTGCAGAGGGTCGAAGCGAAGATTTGCTTGGGAATACACCAGACAGACTGATAGGCCCTACACCTCAAGATCTTGATGAGTGGATCAGAGACATAGTTCCTTCTATGTATGAAAGAGGTGCAGGAGCCCAAGGAACTGCTGTTCCACGAAATAGTAAAGGCAAGACTCTTGATGTGGAAAAATTCAAAGTAGAACTAGAAGAAATGAGGATGTGAACTATAAATCCTGCTAGGATAGCTACTTATCAGGACAACAAACTACTGATCATGTGAAAGGACATTACCCGACGTGCTAGAAACATACATGAGAAACTGTTTGAATTGGCACAAAAATACAGGGCGGACATACAAAGATCAAAGACCCCACAAAAATCATACAGAATAAGTTTTAGAGATGGAGACATTGAAAACATGAGATCTCCGGGAATGAGATTGCAAATTAAAGAGTTATTGACTACACTTAGAAAGTGGGGAGAATTGGAAAGGTGGGAAGGAAGATAGGCTGAAAAGAAGGATGCAAAAAAAGTAACAATGCACATGTTCCCAGTCATTGAAGATGATGGAGGTGAGGGAGTAAAAATGCTTCCTATGAGAGAGGTGCCTGGAGGAGGGTATGTACATGTTCCATGGACAAGACCAGATATATTGTCTTTTACAAATGATTTGCCAAAATTGAGAGAAAATCCAGCTGAATGGTATAATTAAGGAATCACTGACAGAATATCGACTACACAAATATCGACGACAAAAATATCGGAGCCGAAATATCGATGGCCACAATATCGAAGTCCTATCTACATTATGGTAAGTACAAAAATATCGATACAAAAAATATCGTTGTCAAAAATATTGTTGTTAAAAATATCGGTTTTTTTAATGTTTAAAAAATAATGTAAAATAAAGTAAATAATACATATAATTAAAAGAAACGTAGTTAAAATTATTTTAAAATGTTTAAAATTATAACTAATACATATAATGTAAAAATAAATTAAACATGTATATGAATAAAATATAATATATATACTTGCTTAATAATATTTATAAATAATTATTTTAAAAACGTATAAATTGTTAAAAAACATTAAAATATTGTAAATACATATATACAAAAAAACAAATAATATACATCAAAATATAAAAAATATAAAGAACATTTTAAAAAATTACAATATTTTTAATCTTTTTTAAATAAATTATACACTACATTAACTAAAACAGTAGAGAAAACATTGGATAGCGGAGGGGATAAAATTACTATTCCCACTCCAGAGAGTGTAACAGTAGGGAAAGTGTTGGATAGCGTAGGGGTAAAAATTACTATTCCCACTCCAGTGAGTGCAACAGTAGGGAAAATGTTGGATAGCGTAGGGGTAAAAATCACTATTCCCACTCCACTGAGTGCAACAGTAGGTAAAGTGTTGGATAGCGAAGAGGTAAAAATTACTATTCCCACTCCAGTGAGTGCAACAGTAGGGAAAGTGTTGGATAGTGTAGGGGTTAAAATTACTATTCCCACTCCAGAGAGTGCAACAGTAGGGAAAGTGTTAGATAGCGTAGGGGTAAAAATTACTATTCCCACTCCAATAAGTGCAACAGTAGGGAAAGTGTTGGATAGCATAGGGGTAAAAAGCACTATTCCCACTCCAGGGAGTGCAACAGTAGGGAAAGTGTTGGATAGCGTATGGGTTAAAATTACTATTCCCACTCCAGAGAGTGCAACAGTAGGGAAAGTGTTAGATAGCGTAGGGGTAAAAATTACTATTCCCACTCCAATAAGTGCAACAGTAGGGAAAGTGTTGGATAGCGTAGGGGTAAAAATTACTATTCCCACTCCAATAAGTGCAACAGTAGGGAAAGTGTTGGATAGCGTAGGGCTAAAAATTACTATTCCCACTCCAGATACTGCAACAAAAGGGAAAGTGTTGGTAGCGAAGGGGTTAAAATTACTATTCCCACTCCAGAGAGTGCAACAGTAGGGAAAGTGTTGGATAGCGTAGGGGTAAAAATTACTATTCCCACTCCAATAAGTGCAACAATAGGGAAAGTGTTGGATAGCGTACGGCTAAAAATTACTATTCCCACTCCAGATACTGCAACAATAGGGAAAGTGTTGGATAGCGAATGGGTTCAAATTACTATTCCCACTCCAGAGAGTGCAACAGTAGGGAAAGTGTTGGATAGCGTAGGGGTAAAAATTACTATTCCAACTCCAGAGAGTGCAACAGTAGGGAAAGTGTTGGATAGCGTAGGGTAAAAATTACTATTCCCACTCCAGAGATTACAACAGTAGGGAAAGTGTTGGATAGCGTAGGGGTAAAAATTACTATTCCCACTCCAGAGACTGTAACTGTAGGGAACGTGTTGGATAGCAGAGGGTTAAAATTAACATGATTATCAATTTAATATGTTTTTAAATTAAATAAACAATTAATAAATAATTAACCATATAATAATTATCAATACCAATAAATAAAAATTAATAATTACTTTATTATACTTAAATTACTTCCCACCCTATTCCCCTATTAACCCACAACCCACTCCTAAAAATAAATTAACACAATTAATATAATAATCAATTAATCAATTAATAAACATTATTTACTAATTAATAATTAATTAACAATAAATTAATTATCAATACCAATAAATAAAAATTAATAATTACTTTATTATAATTAAATTACTTCCCACCCTATTCCCCTATTAACCAACAACCCGCTCCTAAAATAAATTAACACAATTAATATAATCAATTAATCAAATAATAAAAATTAATTACCAATTAATAATTAATTAACAATAAATTAATGATGAATACCAATAAATTAAAAATAATAATTACTTTATTATAATTAAATTACTTCCCACCCTGTTCCCCTATTAACCCACAACACGCTCCTAAAATAAATTAACACAATTAATATAATAATCAATTAATCAATTAATAAAATTAATTACCAATTAATAATTAATTAACAATAAATTAAAAAACAATACCAATAAATAAACATTATTAATTACTTTATTATAATTAATTTACCTCCCACCCTATTCCCCATAAACCCACATCCCACTACAGTACTAAAACGCAAAATTTAATTTAAAAAAAATTACTAACTTCTATAAATGTAATACATATATTTTAAAAAAATACACTACTTAACAAAAAATATAAAACACATACATATAAAATACATACTAAACTACATAACACTAATATAAAAATCGATATTATTAACAACAATATTTTTGCAAACGATATTACTGAGTTCGATATTAACAAAAACGATATTTCTTATCTTTAGGTTGATATTCTGGTTACCGATATTCTTGATGTCAATATTCTGTCCCTTCGATATTTCCAACTTGATATTTCTGTAGTTCGAAAAAAAAAACCTCGATATTATGTCTGTGCACCGTAAATAAGATGAGAGATTTGTGAAGGTTTTGAAGGTTTTGTTGAAGGATTTGGATACGTTGTTTGACTTTGTAGTTCCAAGTGATTTATGGACAGAATGTAAAATTGCTAATGATTGGCCTGAGACTGAACCAGCTAGACATCCACATATTGATGCACCATCACCTGAGGTAATAAAAAAATACAATCAAGCCATTACCTATTTGAAAGGGAAAATCTCTCCTAAAGCGATTATTTGGGTGAAGATTGACAGTTCAACGCACAAATTAAAAGAGACAATGCATGCCTACTATGAATGATTGTTACAGGCATTTAAACATTACAGCGGGATGGAGAATGTGTCAGGGAAGGATATGGGACATTTTGTCTGGTGGTTTGTGTACGGGGTAAGATCTGCAATAAGCAGCATGATGCAGCAGCATTTGATTTGCTGGCAAGGCAAACCCATAGATGAAATTCTCCGATATGCTAAGTATTGTGGAGATGAACTTGAGAGCAAGCATAAGAAGCTGAAGGAGAAGGTGATCATAGCTCAAATGAAAGCTGTTAAGAAAGGTTCCAGTGGCGCTGGTGGTAATTTCACAAATCTGGTACAGGGAGATTGTCAATCGAATCTTGGAATGCAAGGAGTAGGCAGAGGACAGCAGTAGGGTATGCAACCACAAGGTAGAGGTGTTTCAATTGAAATGATGAAAAATACCAATCCATGTCATGTTTGCGGCAAATTTGGACATTGGAAACATGAATGTTGGTTTAATCCTCTTAATCAACTGAATGGACAGGTACAACAGGTTGGAAGTGCACAGTCACAAGGAGATAACCTGGTACAGAGTCAGCAAAATCCTAGACAAAGAAATCAAAATTCCAACATGCCCCAAGCCCCAATGCAACAAACGAATGGTCAGGTTCAGAAATATAACTCAAATCAAGGATTTCACACAAATGCTCAAGCTGATTTAAATCAGAATGTGGTTCAACAGTATCTGATCAAGATTGATGACACAGACTCAGATATGTCCCAATGATGGTGCCTGAAGGGGAGGAGGAATGCATACTTGCCGCATCCTTAGAGGTAGACCAGACTGGTCCCTATGTGGATGGCAAGATAAATGGGTGTCCCATCTCATTCATTGTTGACACTGGTGCTACCCATTCCATTCTCAGAACAGCCGAAGTTCCAAACCTATCCCTCTTGGGAGAACAAATCCAAGTATAGCGAGTTTCAAATAAATTAATGTCCAACCCAGTGACAAAACCCATACCTGTTTAAATTGGGTCTTTTGATAATTTGCAAAAATTTGTAGTGTGTGATTTAAGTCTGGTAAATTTGTTAGGACGAGACTTGCTGTGTAAGCTCAACTGTTCAATCTATTGCACACTGAATGGAATCAAATTTTATACTAATGATGAGGACATTGTGTTTAAATTTGCTAAACAAAATTCTGAAGTTGAAGGATTATTTACTATGCTAAATAGTGATGATTTACCCCTGCAATTGAGAGGTACTGTGTCACCAGAAGATTGGGATTTTACAGCAAAAAAGACATTGGCCTAATCAAAGGTGTGGCTCCAGTATGAATTACTGTGAAGCCCAATGCTCAATTTCTTTGAATTCCTCAGTGCAATTTGAGTTCAGAAACAATTGCAGGAATCACTCCATTAATAGAATCACTGATTGAGCAGGGAATCTTAAAAGAAATCACGGGGAGTCCATGAAACTCTCCTAAACCCTGCAGAAACCCAATGGGAAGTATCGAATAGTTCTGGTTTTGCGTCAGGTTAATCAGATTGTGATTCCATGCTGTCCTGTAGTACCAAATCCAGATGTGATTCTTTATCCAATTCCATGCAAAGCTGAATGGTTTTCTGTCATTGATTTGTGTCAAGCCTTCATTTCTTTCCCCTTGCACGAGGCCAGTCAATTTTTGTTTGCTTTCCAGTTCGGCAGTCGTGTTTTGGCATGGTGCCGAGTTCCTCAAGGGTATACGAAAAGACCTTCAATTTTGAACCAGATCTTGAAAAAGAATCTGGAATCATTAGTGATGCCAAATCACTCTGTCCTTGCCCAGTACATTGACGACCTGTTGGTAGCGTCAGGTACACAGGAGGCTTGCATATGTGATACCATCGCATTACTGAATCATTTGGCAGAGAATGGACATTAGGGGGCCGATTCCGATTCGGGCCGGAAATCTCTCCGACCGAGCCGGACCCGGAGAGATTTCCGACCGAATCGGACTCGGGCAGTCTGACCGATCGAGTACGATGCGCACGCATGCCATCGGACTCGAGTCGGTCAGACTCCCATTGAAGTCAATGGGAGCCTGTCGTACAACGCGTACGCGAGCTCCCATTGACTCAATGGGTGCGAGGCGGACAAGGGCGCCCCTACAGCGTGTACGCGGCGAAGCGATTCGCGCCGTACACGCACAGGTAGGGGACCCATGGGTCCCCCTGTGTGCGACTCGCGCGCCTACGCGTACAGGGGGTCCGACGCGGACCCCCAAAGTCCGGCTCCGACAGCTTTTTCGAGCCGGACGGCGCGAGTCGATCGGACTGCTCGCGGCGCGCATCGTACTTACCCGGCCGGGAAACGTCTCCATAGCGCGGTGCGAGTCGTGTCCATGCGAGTCGGTCGGAGCGTGTTGAAGCCGCGCTCGAGTCGGTCGGAGTTTTCGCGGGTGCCTGCATCATACTCGCTCGGCCGGACCTGCGTACGATTCGGTCGGGAAACAGGGCTCCGAATCGGATCCGGTAAATCCGAATCCGATTCGGAGCCCTACCGGCCGAGATCGGAATCGGCCCCAAAGTGTCACCATCTAAATTTGAGTTCTGTAAAAGGAATGTTCTATATTTAGGATATCACATTGAAAAGGGAGCCAGAAAAGTGTTGCAAGACATGAGAACCATAATTTTGAAAATGAATCAGCCAAACACACAACAGGAAGTCCGCATGTTTTTGGGAATTGTTGGCTATTGTCGACAATGGATACCCAATTTCTCACTGACAGTTAAGCCTCATCAAAGGCTTACACACATGGATGTGTCAGATCCAGTGCCTTGGGATGATGAATGCATGCACTCTTTTACTGAACTGCAAGAGAGTCTTTGTCGAGCTCCAGCTTTGGGAATCCCCGAACACAACAAATGTTTCACTCTGCTTTGCAGTTAATGTGGAGGTTGTGCATTGTCAGTGCTAGCTCAAATGCACGGTACTGAGTGTAGACTTGTGGAATGCTTTTCAGCTACTCTTGATCCTGTAGCTGCCACTTTACCTGGATACCTTAAAGCTTTTGCAGCAACATGTGTGAGCTTGGAGCAGAGTGAGAGCATAGTGATAGGACATCCGTTGAGAGTGCATGTGCCCCATTCTGTTGAGATATTGCTAACTCATACTTGAACGCAGCATCTCACTAGGAGCCGTCTCACAAAATATGAGCAAGTTATGTTGGGAGCGAGATCAATCAATCAATCAATCAGTCAGGGGCTTGTATAGTGCGGCTACCCACCGGTCAGGGTCTCAAGGTGCTGGGGGGCTGCCGGTCCTTCTGGGTGTAGGATAATTTGAATCTTGAGGTCATTCTTGAATTGTGTCAGCAGCGCAGATTGCCTGAGTTAGAGGTGCAGGGTTTTCCAAGCCTTGGTGGCGAGGTAGATGAAGGATCTTCCTCCGGTTCTGGTCTTGTAGATCCTGGGGATGGAGTCTAGGGTGAGTTGGGCAAAACTAAGTTGTCTGGCGGATACGAGGAATGCGAGGCAGTGGTTCAGGTATGCTGGTCCTTCGTCGTGGAGAGCTTTGTAGGCATGTGTGAGGACGTACATGTTTGAATCCTGCAACTTTGAAGCCTTTTCCTGGAAATGAGATTTTGATTGGTGAAGCAGCTCATGATTGCCTGGTTGTGACTGAATTGTACACTAAACCTAGGCCGGATACCTTAGAAACTCTGTTGCCTGAATCAGATTCTGTATTGTTTGTGGACGGATCTTGTTTGCGTGATGCAGAAGGAAATCTGAAAGCTGCTTATTCTGTGTGTACAGTTGAAGGCATTATTGATGCTTCTTGGTTACAGGGCGTATACTCTGCACGAGTTGTGGAGTTGGTAGCATTGTTGCGAGCCTGTAATTTATCTGACAAAATGAGAGTTACCATCCTCACCAATAATAGGTATGGATTTGGCATTGTACATGGCTTCAGGCAGTTGTGGTCAAGGCATGGGTTCATGACATTGTCAGGATCCCCCATTTGTAATGGGGAAAGCGAGAGGAACCTTCTTCTGTCATTACAACTGCCTGCTTAGATTGCCGTGGTGAAATGTGCCACCTATTGGCATGTAAATGATTATGTCACAGTTGGCAACTGCTATGCGGATGAGACTGCGCGCTATTACGCTCTAAATTCTTACACCTTCAATGAAGATCCCCTTTGAGAGAAATCTGATGTCACTGATTGTAAGCTGGAGTTGTCAACTGTAGAGAACTGGAAGGAAGTGAAGCCATTGCAGGATGAAGTATCAGAGGTAGAAAAATAGGGATGGGTAAGAGCAGGTGGTACCAAGAGAAAAGAAGACGGGGTCTGGGTATACACAGATGGTAGACCAGTTATTTCGTCAAACCTGGTTCAGTCCTCGATTCAGAGCTGTAGCAGAAGCACTGTGTCATTGGTGCATAGTGTGTCAACAACAAAATGTGTGTAAAAAAACACAAGTTACAATGAGTCATGTAGGAAGATCTGGAGGACCATTTAACAGTATGCAACTCGATTTCATTGAGATGCCTCCTTGCAATGGTCTGAGATACATTCTTGTGATTTTATATATATTCTCACGATGGGTAGAGGCTTACCCTACATGAAGAAATGACAGTTTGACCCTGGCTAAGTTGCTGTTGAGGGAGCTCATACCGTGGTTTGGAATTCCGACTTTTTTGTAATCAGACCGTGGGACACATTTTGATATTGAGGTCCTAAAGATGTTATGTGCAGCATTACAGATTGATCAGAAGTTACATTGTGCTTACTGTCCAGAAGTCTCTGGCATAGTGGAGCAAGTTTACAGACACTAGAGTCCAGGTTGGCAAAGGTGTGTGCTTCAACATCTCTGCAAAGGCTGGAAGCTTTACCTCTTGTGTTAATGAGTTTGAAAAATATCCTAGACAGGAGAACGGGACTGTCCCCGCATGAAATATTTATGGGAAGGTCTATGAGACAGCCTGCAGTCTCTTCAAACCAATTGGTCAATATAACAGATGATTTGGTGCTTGATTACTGTAAAGGGCAGGCTGACGTGGTACGTTCTGTGTACCAGCAGGTTGGGGAAGCTGCCACTTTGCTTCAACAGGAGCAGTGCCATGACCTCAGACCCAATAACTGGGTCCCGGTGAAGAAGCACATACTCAAAACATGCCTGGAACCTCGTTGGCATGGGTCATTTCAAGTGATCCTAGTAACCACAACTGCTGTCAAATGTGATGGTCTTCCTAATTGGGTACACGCTGCCCACACTTGCTGAGTCCCATGTCCCATTGAAGATACAGTGCCTTTTTCGGCTGTGGCGGTGGTTACAGTGAGACAGCTGTCACAGCTTAGTTAAACTGTAGAGGGAGCTCCAGCTACTGTGACTCATAGCACTGATCCTGAGGAGGGTCCGAGAGAGCCAGCTCTTGTAGGTACAGAAGGGTCACTAGAGGAAGGGATGAATCAGTGAAATTTTGACTGAAACGAAGGGAATAGTGCATCTGAAACACAAGTGTTACATGGAGACTGATGGCCCAAAAGAATAGACAGATTGAGACATATTCTAACTGAAAGAGGAATACCACGAACAACTGCAGAAGTCTCTAGTCAGTCAGGACAAAGCGACAGTGAAAATGAGGGACCGTCAGCGAGAAGGTCCAAAAGAGCAAAGATACCAAATCACAAATACACTGCACCAGAGTGGACTTAATTGGCATCAAACGATTTTGAAAAAGCATATCACACCTTTTTGCATAACAATCCAAGCTCCTATGAACCACCTTAGGAGACTGTTGTGGTCAAATTGAATTTTGCAAACAAAAACCTTGAAATCAATACAAAGGAGACGGGAGTACAAGCATTTATATAATACATGAACTGAAACAATAAAGTATCAAGTGAATACGAATTGTGATAAAGAGAAGCTAGAGCTACTGAAGCAAGCTCCTAATGTCTATTCGTGCTGCAACGCTACTGACATCTTATCTAAAATTTTAAAAAGGTAGTGAGGTTTGATTCTGTAGAAGTCATGGATCCAAATCAGGTATCCTAGAAACGCAAACACGTATGTGCATGGAAACTTGTACATTTTCATTCATTCTTGTCATATTTTTTATAATTCTGAAGTTGCATCACCATGTCTATTTAGAAAAGGCTAAACCAACTTCTGTATCTAAATCCTCAGTAGAGAATAATAACAACGGACTTAACATGTTAGCTGATATAACTTGACACGACAATCGATCTCCTAGTAATTTTTCATTAAATGTTGTTACTAAACTTTTGTATGAATATGTAGAGACCATGGATGCTCGAAATTGTTATGTGTGTTTGCAGTTACCTACTTCAGTTTCAGAAGGAGTGACTTACCATCATTTACCTGTTACTTATGGAATTTCTTGCAGTGTACTAACTAGCTTGTTTTATTGCAAAGCACAATTTCAATATTATTATTCTAACTATGATCTAGTTTTTCTAAAGTATCTATTAGAAAGCATATAAATCCTGTGCCCGATACACAAACAGAAGAAATGATGGGGGAATTTTTCAAACCTACTCAATGCTTAGATATTGCCTATGCAGACCAACACAATCTAACATGCTTCTTACATAAAGTAGAATAGGAATGTATAGATTCAGTTGAAGATCTACGTAGAGACATTATGGGGAAAGTTGTAAATCATACAAAGATTCCATCATGGGCTCTTAGAGAACCTGAATATAAACAGACCAGAACACAAGCTGTTATTGCTTTAGACTGGGAATATAAGGGAAAGCTATGTATACTGCAGCCTAAAACTGAATATAGTAATTACTTTGTTGGTTTCAGCGAATGTGATCTACGTTCCAAGTTGTAGGTGACTGGTGATTATATTTGGGAGGCTTAGATCCCGTTATTCCAGGGGTTTACTACATTTGTGGGAAAACGCCTGTTACAGACTGCCTGAAAAATGTTATGGATCTTGCTACATGAGAATAGTTTTTCCAAAAATGTATCATGTGGCTAAATCTGATGAAACCAATGAAGTGAAACATACCCATCTAAAACGAGGTGCTAGTGCTGCCGTAATCACAGGAGACATATTCAGTGCAATAATCCCATCAGTTGGGGTGATACTAAGCTCTCACAAAGTTTGAAAACTCTCTACTGTAGTTGACAGATTGTAAACTGATACTGCGGGAGGGTTCTTAGCCATAGACCCTGAAATGTTTGCTATGAGGTCTATGGCGCTCCAAAAGCGCCTTGCATTAGATGTCCATCTAGCAAAAGAAGGCAGAGTCTGTCGAATGTTGGTGGTTCAACAGTGTTGTACCTATATCCCTGATAAAAGAAAGGACCTGAAAGGGTACATCACTAACATTACGCACCTGGAAAAGGATTTGAGCGGTTTAGAAGCTGAGGTTGCATGGGGATCAATTGGCAAGGGATTTACTGCAATAAGAAAATGGGTTACTAACCTGGGAGTGGATTAGTGGGACAAATACTAAACCACTACTGCTTGCATATTAATGCTAATTATTGCTATTAAATTCTTCAGCTGCATAAAAGCAAAGAAAGAACCAAGAGGAGTGAAAAGGAAAAGAGCTGAGATAGAACTGGAAGATAGACGGGTATCATGATGAGATGAAAGCTCTAGAACAGTCTATACTAAAACTAATGGGAACAACAGGACTATAAAGTGACATCAGTTGGGATAAAGATAAAAGTGTGATGGCTTGATTCGCCATCAAACTGTTGAAGAGGGCAATACATTTAAACTTTAAAACTGAATTATGATATACTGAGTGAAATTGAAAAACGTACATAAATTACATGTTTTAAAAAACAATAACAAAACAAGAGAATCTTAGAGGTCGATTACGATGGCGGTCGGAAAAGCATACCGACCGCCATGGTAGCGGCAAAAACCGCCCGCATGGCCAACGGGAAAACGCCGGATACATTACGATGAACCGGCAGAATAATCCGTCCGCGGCGGCGGGAGACAACGAAAAACCGCCCGCACTCGCCGGACCAGCTGAAAATCCGACCGCAACGGCCGGATACTCAGCGGAAAAGCCAAGAACCGCCGCCATGCACACGGAGTAACCGCCCGTGACATTATGACATCCCCGTTACCACCATGGTACCTACCTATGACTCCGACCGCATCGTGCGCGAACAGTGATGAATCCGATAGGCGGCGGAAGGGCTGCAGCATAGCCACCGCTGCCGAGGAACCGCTGCGGAGGATCCGCAAAAAAATGGCGGACGTAGAAAAAACGCAAAAAAAAATACAAACAATGTACACAGTGAAGTACACCTGTCCCAATACAAACCAAAAGTGCCCAATGACAACAGCCCCAGAAATGTCAAAATAACCAATCACAGGACAACACACACAACACACCTGACAGCAACATACCAGCTTGCCACACCCCCCATAGCCGAGCATAAAACCAGCCCCTCCCTGACCACAATCCTTTGCTACACTCCACAACTGAAGGTCCCAACCCCAGAGAACAAAGGAGAGGCAAAGCTGCACACATCACCACCACAACACACACACCACCTACACCACCCACAACACCCACAACACCCACAGCACCCACACAACTGCACCACAGAACATCTGCACAGCACACACCATGGCACCACACAAAATGCCAAAATTCACTGATTCAGAGCTTGCAGTCATGGTAGATGAGATAATAAGAGTTGAACCACAACTCTATGGCAACATGGTCCAACACACCCCATTAGCCACAAGAACCCAAATGTGGGTGAGGATAGTCAATAAGGTCAATGCAGTAGGGACCACCCCCCGCAACACGCAGGAAATACAGAAGCGGTGGCATGACCTGAAGACCGTGGTGAAGAGGAAGAGGGCCAAGAACCGTCAGCTGGCTGACGGGACTGGTGGAAGCACTCCCATCCCACCCAAACCATACAGTCCGTGGGAGGAGAAGGTCCTTGGAATCCTACATCCAGAGAGTCTTGAAGGAATCCGCGGGGGACTGGAAGCTGGTAAGTACAAACCAATGAATATCATCACATTGCCATGTACCGTCTTGCACAACTTCAAACCCACAACCCCTAGGCCAAAGGACATTCGTCTGACCCACAATACCCAAAACATGTCACACAGATGTAACCACCACTCAACCTGATAAAGCACAAAGCTAAACAAAACCAACTGGGTTGCATGTGTACAGACAAAAAGCACTACAACACACACCAGGCCCCCTCTCCCACCCCTCAGCAGGATGGAGCACCCCACCCAGAAGCATGTGTCAGCCATTGAACGCTCCCCCACCACCTAACAGGTAGGTAGCCATCTTCACAGGGATGGGGAATGTGTATCTGGAGGCAGCACAACAACTCCCAACAGGCCCCCTCTCACACCCCTCAGCAGGATGGAGCACCCCACCCAGAAGCATGTGTCAGCCATTGAACGCTCCCCCACCACCTAACAGGTAGGTAGCCATCTTCACAGGGATGGGGAATGTGTATCTGGAGGCAGCACAACAACTCCCAACAGGCCCCCTCTCACACCCCTCAGCAGGATGGAGCACCCCACCCAGAAGCATGTGTCAGCCATTGAACGCTCCCCCACCACCTAACAGGTAGGTAGCCACCTTCACAGGGATGGGGAATGTGTATCTGGAGGCAGCACAACAACTCCCAACAGGCCCCCTCTCCCACCCCTCAGCAGGATGGAGCACCCCACCCAGAAGCATGTGTCAGCCATTGAACGCTCCCCCACCACCTAACAGGTAGGTAGCCATCTTCACAGGGATGGGGAATGTGTATCTGGAGGCAGCACAACAACTCCCAACAGGCCCCCTCTCCCACCCCTCAGCAGGATGGAGCACCCCACCCAGAAGCATGTGTCAGCCATTGAACGCTCCCCCACCACCTAACAGGTAGGTAGCCATCTCCACAGGGATGGGGAATGTGTATCTGGAGGCAGCACAACAACTCCCAACAGGCCCCCTCTCCCACCCCTCAGCAGGATGGAGCAGCCCACCCAGAAGCATGTGTCAGCCATTGAACGCTCCCCCACCACCTAACAGGTAGGTAGCCATCTCCACAGGGATGGGGAATGTGTATCTGGAGGCAGCACAACAACTCCCAACAGGCCCCCCTCTCCCACCCCTCAGCAGGATGGAGCACCCCACCCAGAAGCATGTGTCAGCCATTGAACGCTCCACCCACCACCTAACAGGTAGGTAGCCATCTTCACAGGGATGGGGAATGTGTATCTGGAGGCAGCACAACAACTCCCAACAGGCCCCCCTCTCACACCCCTCAGCAGGATGGAGCACCCCACCCAGAAGCATGTGTCAGCCATTGAACGCTCCCCCACCACCTAACAGGTAGGTAGCCATCTCCACAGGGATGGGGAATGTGTATCTGGAGGCAGCACAACAACTCCCAACAGGCCCCCCTCTCACACCCCTCAGCAGGATGGAGCACCCCACCCAGAAGCATGTGTCAGCCATTGAACGCTCCCCCACCACCTAACAGGTAGGTAGCCATCTCCACAGGGATGGGGAATGTGTATCTGGAGGCAGCACAACAACTCCCAACAGGCCCCCCTCTCACACCCCTCAGCAGGATGGAGCACCCCACCCAGAAGCATGTGTCAGCTATTGAACACTCCCCCACCACCTAACAGGTAGGTAGCCATCTCCACAGGGATGGGGAATGTGTATCTGGAGGCAGCACAACAACTCCCAACAGGCCCCCCTCTCACACCCCTCAGCAGGTTGGAGCACCCCACCCAGAAGCATGTGTCAGCCATTGAACGCTCCCCCACCACCTAACAGGTAGGTAGCCATCTTCACAGGGATGGGGAATGTGTATCTGGAGGCAGCACAACAACTCCCAACAGGCCCCCCTCTCACACCCCTCAGCAGGATGGAGCACCCCACCCAGAAGCATGTGTCAGCCATTGAACGCTCCCCCACCTAACAGGTAGGTAGCCATCGCCACAGGAAGAGAGCATGGTATAATATTGATACAGACGTGCTGGAAAGTCATCTAGTGCAAAGCCTACCAGATCTAGGGTCGGACGCGGAAGGATCAGCGGGAGACTATACTTCCTGGCTAGAATCCAATTTTGCTAGACTAGTACCGGTCTCGGTGGCTAATAAAAATAGGAAGACTCCATCAGCACCATGGTTCTCCGAGGCTCTTAGATTAGATAAACAAGCTTGTAGGAGGCAAGAAAGAACCTGGCGGAAAAACTATGATGCAGCCGAGAAAGAACAATATAAATTAATGTTAGCTGATTATAAGAAAAAAATTATCACCGAAAAAAGTCAATATTATACATTAAAAATAGAAAAGGCAGGTAACTCAAGTAAAGAACTTTTTTTGGTTATAAACAATTTGACAACAGGTAAAAAGGAGGACACTGCCATCTGTACTCAAGATTTTTGTAATACCTTGGCACAGGCGTTTAAATCAAAAGTCGATCAAATTTATGACCAATTTGTCCTACATTTGCCAAATTCAAACTCCACAGAACATGAAGTTATGATTACAACGCCCCTTTTAAACTTCTCCCTTACATCTCCAGTGCAAATTGCTACGCTTCTTGCAAATACCAAATCGGGTTCACCTGAGGACCCTTGCCCTCCAAGTATTCTCCATCTTGTTGGCCATCTTGCTAGTCCACGGTTATCGGACATATTTAATCAGATGCTCTCACAGGGAACATTTCCAATAAGGTGGAAACAAGCCTGCATTTTACCACTACTAAAGAAAACCAACCTAGAAATTACAGATCCCGCCAACTATCGACCCATTGCAAGGCTTCCGCTTCCAGCAAAAATTTTGGAGAAGATTGTTAATACTGAACTCTCCAAATATATTTTAGAAAATAATATCCTAGATCACAGTCAGTTTGGCTTCAGGTCATGCCACAGTACTGAGACAGCTCTGATAAAGACCACAGAGGAAATCCGAACCGCTTTGGATGGGGGAGGATCGGCGGCCCTTATCTTATTGGATCTATCCGCGGCATTTGATACCGTGGACCATACCTTGCTGCTAAAACGTTTAAAATGCATAGGTCTGGGAGGAAATGCCCTCATGCTTTTAACATCTTTTTTAACAGATAGAACCCAGATAGTGCAATTAGGCGATTTTAAATCAGCACCTTTTATTTTGCCATGTGGGGTACCGCAGGGCTCTTCTTTGAGCCCTACACTTTTTAATATTTATGTGTCCGAATTAGCACCTCTAATTAGAAGCTTTGATTTAATCCCGACCTCGTATGCCGACGACACCCAATTGGTGATCTCAACTATTGACAGGGATGTTAACTACTCTACCAAACTCCATGACTGTATGGTATCCTTGAGTAAGTGGATGAGTAGGCACTGCCTGAAGTTAAATTCTAGCAAGACTGAGGTGGTGCTGTTTGGCAAGCTCTCTCCTCTTTGGTCACCAGCCTGGTGGCCCAGTTGTTTGGGCCCCCTTCCTACTCCAGTGGTGAAAGCAAAAAATTTGGGGGTCATAATAGACGAGAAGCTTCATTTTAAATCTCAGATTTCAAAGGTGGTGTCCTCGGCGTTTTTTACAATCAAAATGATGAGTAAAATCCTTCCCTACATTCCTAGAAAGTCTAGGAAAATTGTTTTAACCACTTTGGTCCTGTCTAAATTGGACTATTGTAACGCTTTGTATATTAATGTGCAGTCCAACCAGCTCAGAAGGTTACAGTTAGTTCAGAATGCCGCTGCCAGATTGATTTTGGATGTCCCTAAGCACCAGTCCATCAGGACCGGGATTCAAGATCTGCATTGGCTTCGAGTTGGCCAGCGTGTAAAATTTAAGGCACTTTGCATCGCCCACAAGGCACTTCATGGTGACGGCCCACAATTTCTTCATCACATTTTTAATTGGTACTCTCCCAGTAGGTCATTACGATCAGCTAACGCCTTTTTAATGCTTACCCCCAGAGTTAAAACTATGAACTGGGGGGGTAGGAGTTTTAGACACAGCACCATTAGAATTTGGAATGCTCTTCCGCTCTCTCTTAGGAAGATTACATCCCTGCTTGAATTCAGGAAACATCTCAAGACCTGGCTTTTTAAAAACTAGTTTCCTGCGTCAGTGTGTGGTCCGCAACGCGCCTAGACACCTATGGGTAGTAGTGCGCTATACAAGTTGTTTTAACATAACATAACATAACACAGGGATGGGGAATGTGTATCTGGAGGCAGCACAACAACTCCCAACAGGCCCCCCTCTCCCACCCCTCAGCAGGATGGAGCACCCCACCCAGAAGCATGTGTCAGCCATTGAACGCTCCCCCACCACCTAACAGGTAGGTAGCCATCTTCACAGGGATGGGGAATGTGTATCTGGAGGCAGCACAACAACTCCCAACAGGCCCCCTCTCACACACCTCAGCAGGATGGAGCACCCCACCCAGAAGCATGTGTCTGTAAGTAAAAACCAAAGTGACACTGCACAGGTAATCAGACAGTGCATGCACCCCACCATCACTCAACAAAAGCATTGAGAGACATGACAACATGAGTCTCTACTTCACACAAAAATAGAAAAGAAAAGCACAGCCATTGACAGGATGCAGACAGCTCCAGCGTACGTAACTGTGACAGAAACAGAACTGTGACTCTCAACAAATATGTCCAAGCAAACGGGCCTCTGACATGCATAACCCAGACTTCCTCTGTAGCGTACATGGGTGCTGATCATGAAGGACCATGGGAAAAACAAACTAGCATGGTCTGCTGTATAAAGAAATACAAGCACAGGACATGTCAACGGTATGCATGTGATGACAATGGCTAGTCCATGCACACAGGTAATGTCTGCCAGGCAGAGTGATCAGCAAAGATGCTGAACATCAACTTGTAGTCATGCCAGTTGTCAGATGATAACCTCACATTGAAATCACCAATACTAGACGTGTGGCATGCTAACCAATCACAGGTCACACCATTGTGAAATGATGAATGTAACTCCACTTCATGGCATGAGGCACATCACTGTGCAGACATACAATGTGTGAAAAAGGCAACTGTGTGTAGCATAACATGTAAATAAGAGACATCAAACACAGCAACCCTGAGGTGTGTAAGGCAATTACCATCTACTTCCTGTCCCACAGGTGACCAACAACTGACTGCAGAGGACGACAACCTCAAACAGCACAGCCAGTCACCAGCTCCCGAACATCTCCCCTCGGATGCAGACTCCCTGGATAATGAGGAGGAGGAGGACCAACCCGGACCATCTGGTGTGGCAGGGTGTAATGTGTCCCAGGACCCCAAAGCCCCACCACCCTCAGCAACAACATCAACGCACAGCCCTGCTGCAACGACCTGTGCCACCACCACCTCCACCACCACTACCACTACCACTGCTGCCTGCAACACTCGCCCTGCTCCAGAGGCCAACCAGACCACAACAACTGCGGAGGTACGGGAGAGTAGGCCGGTGCCCACAGGAGGGAGGCAACAGGGCCGTGACAGCAGGCCAGGTGTGAGGACAAGGCTGACCCAAAGGGAACAAGACCCTGGCACTGAATCACTGGCACACATTCACAGAGTTGTGGGGGCCTATGAACACGCCCAGGGACAGTTGAGGCAGGCTCAGCAGGATGCCCGTGAGCAACAACAGATGCTGCGCTCAATTGACAACCGCATGGGCCAACGCGTGGCCTGCATGGGCCAAATCAGGGACCTCCTGGGCCAGCTAGTGGGGGTCCTCAGGGACAGGCATGCGGCACCGCCAACACCTACAGCTCCCTCCATTGTGCCGCAGGATGACAGACCCCCATCCTCCCCTGCGTTCAGCGAGCATGGGGACTCATCAGACACCACTGGCCATGCACCTGTGTCCCCCCTGCCAAAAGAGCAAGGGCCGCCCGAAAAAATCATTGGGAGCCTCCCGTGGCAAAGCACCTGGCAAAAGCCAGTCAAGTAGCCAGCCATGATGGCACCCCTCTTCACCCTGCTGTGTACCCTGCAGACTGTCCCCACACACAATGCCGTGGGGATAGCAAATGACTGTTGGACTGTGTTACCATACTGATCTTGTGTATACTCTATTGTCTCATCTACCATCACTGACAAATCTGTTATTCACCGTTCACAAATCTGTAAATATCCACATCTACATCACATGTATCCACTGTAAATAAACACTAATAACGCACCAATGTAGTTGTCACTGTTCCATGTTCATCACAGTATGTTAACTCACACCCATGATTACAATGACACAGGAGCAGGGATACTCCGCAGGCAAGTAGAGGCTGAAGGGATCTAGGAAAACACAACAGAACATCAGTTGCTACTCAGGTGGTGGACTAACAACCATCACACAACACAGCACATCAAGGTACGACAATCTGCACATGTCACAAGGAGCAACTGTACCAACATAGACATCAAGTAGCTGTGTCAAAAGATCCCTTACCATACACATCTGCAGCCAGCACTGACTCTGCAACATGCTGTAGTCACAAAACTCACATACACATATTCACCAAGCACAACATCATCAGACAACAGCCAGTTTTGACATTGCCACTGACCATCAAGTGAAGTAGTTGTTGATGAGCTGCTGACGCTGTCCAACACCTTCCTCCTCTCCACTATCCTCGTCACTTGACATTTGGGTGTTTGCAGGTGGGGGCTGTGGCTGGTCATCATCATCCTGGATTAAGGGGATCCCCTTCCGCACGGCCAGGTTGTGTAGCATGCAGCATGCTACCACTATCTGACACACCTTGACGGGTGAGTACTGCAGAGCCCCTCCGGTCTTGTCGAGGCATCGAAAACGCGATTTCAGGAGTCCAAATGTTCGCTCAATGACCCGACGTGTCCTCCCATGGGCATTGTTGTAGCGCACTTCAGCTGGTGTCCTGGGATTGCAAAGTGGACTCAGCAACCAAGGTCCGTTGGGATATGCAGAGTCACCTAAGTGTGAAAGACACATACAGATTGAGTGTCTGACATGTGTCCGAGGACAGCATGGCACACAAACAGCACACAACTCGACCCTTTGTACTCACCCACAATCCATGCCCGCTCCGGCGCCAGATTGGCCATCAGCTGTGGTAAAATGCTGTTGCGCATTATGTGTGAATCGTGGGCTGATCCTGGAAACTTTGCACAAACGTGTGAGATGACCATATCTGCCTGGCACACCACCTGCACATTGATGGAATGATAATGTTTCCTATTTCGGTAAATATGCTCCCGTGCTTGGGGTGGAATCAGGGAAACATGTGTGCCATCTATTGCACCAACTACATTAGGAATGTGTCCAAGTGCATAAAATTCGCCCTTCACATCCGCCAACTCCTGCCGCCTGGGGAAATGTATGAATTGGTCCCTGTGTTGCATCATAGCCAACAGGACATCACGTAGCACCATGCTGAATGTTGGTTGGGACATCCCCCCTGCAATGCCCACAGTTTTCTGGAAGGATCCCGTAGCCACGAAATGTAGGAATGCCATCACCTTTGCCGTTGCCGTGAGTGCTGTTGGGTATGTCCTGCGTGGAAGCAGGTGTGGCTCCAATATTGCACAAAGTTCCAGGAGGTTTGTCCGATCCAGACGGAATCGCCTGATGATGTCGGTATCCTCCATGTTAGCCAGCAGGTTGAAGGTACGAAACACATTAGGTCGCCTCCTAGGTGAGATGAAAGGGGACACGTCATAGCAACATAAATTAGGATGTGCACAAATTCATAAAGTCCGTCCTGTCACGGCGCTAACATTGACTGTCATCCCTGAAAGCACACAGTGCAATTCAGTGTTGTCCCAACATGAGACAGATTAATTGTACAACTGTCATGGATTTGCACAGTCAGTAGACACAATACGAACACTGTCTATGTGAATGCCAAGAGTCACATATCGAGCTGAGGTGGACTCAGCCTTGGGTGTACATGACACAGGACATGTGTGAAGCAGAGACACTGCTAGCTTCCACGTTGCTGCTGTACCTGCCACACCTCCTTGGCCTATAATTGCAGGGGACACATCAACAACACAATGTGGATAGATCATTGGGATTGTCTTTGTACTCAGTGCCACTTCGAACACACTCAAATCCAATGACATGCACATCCCAAACCCATACATGTGCCAATGTCATCAGTACACAGGCCATATCTGCTGCTGACTTGAATACAAAGTCGGACAGTGACAGATGATGTCACGCCTGTGCAGAGTATGTGTACCACTGTAACAGGCCACCATTACCCCACTGCCCAATACTCTCTACAAGTACACAGATAGCCAATGTGGCACACATTAACAATAGATGAGGGACGTGATCAGCAGGGCCTGTATGCACCCTTAATCTTCCCCCATTTTGGACATTTACATGCAGCATCAAGGAGGGACTGCCCAAGGACACATTTGCACCACAACACATACCATGGTGATACACATCCAGCTGTTTCAAGACACAACAGTGCCACAACACAAACATACAACACTACATGGACCATGCCAAGCCAGTATGCCAACAAGTCTACGCATGAACATACTGTATGCAGTACATATGGACAACTGGCTCAGACACCTGACACCAGTGGATGTAATTTTACACCACACGTCCCAAAGGACATGCATCCTGACCCTCATTCCACACAGGCTGTCAGGCCCAACACAGCATACAATCAATATCCCACATCTAACAAACATGCTGGCTGTGCATGAGTAGTGGGACACTGGTACCTCACATTGACCAAATGTCGGAGTTGGATGAGTGTCACAGGCACAACAATCAAGGAATATCTCACCTGTCTTGGGTGCCCACTCCATCCTGATACACCAGCAGATGTGATCCACCCACACAGTGCTGGAATAGATGGTGAGCAAGGATGGCTAGCACCCCATAGCATGCACATACACTAGTGTTGGTGGCAACACACTGCACACGTGTGCCACTTGTGCTGACCATCCAACATTGCAGACAATTCCCGCAAATCAGTGCACACACATTGCACAGGCAATACTGGACACCCATAGCCTGTGGACAAATGTCGCATACTATATTCCATACAGTTAGCACAATCCACAACCGTGCATGCAGTCCATCTGTCAATGCAACATTCCTGATGTGAACAATGGACATGCACTGGTGGCAGGTGAGTAGCACCGGAACACAGCACAACACTCAAAAACATAGTTTAGCTAAGCACCATTGTTGAAATGTACATGTCACTGATTCACATACAACAGTCCAAACAACATGAGCACAGACCTGACACTACCACATAGGTCCCTGTGGTTACAGGTGGCAGACATGTAGCAAAGACATCTGCTCTGGCCGTCTACCCAAGTGACAAACAATAATAATGCAACGGATGCCAGGTGTGCTGCTGAAGTACTCGTCATCCTTTAGCAGGTCGAGCCCCCCTGTACATGTGGACATACACTGCAGGAGTTGCCAGTGTGTACAAAGACATTACATGCGGCATGTAATTGGTCTTAGCAATAACACAACAGGGTGACATCTGTTTCCAATGATGACAGTCATGCTGAATAAATGAGTTCATCTGGGTTTTCAGTGTAACACATGGGCTCAGGTGTGAGATAGTGGTCAGCATGGGTGGCAGATACGACATTGTGTGTAAATATTGCTCAACATAATGGAGTACAGTGTTCCATTTGGTGTGAGACGTTACACATTGGCTGACATTTGTGACAGGAGACCATATCAATGTTATCCAGTGCCATGTGCCACTGTACGTATCCACTGTGCGTAAGTCAGTAATGACCATTGATCCACACACAACAAGAACTGTCCGTAGGTGCCTTAAACGTGCCCCATAAACACAATGACGCACAGAGTGTACGATGTGATGCTGCATATTCCCCATAGCGGACGCACATACTGTCCGTGAATTGGGTGGCGGAGCATGCCAACCACCATTTGAACCTTTGTCGATGCCCACCACTGACGCAAGTGTTTCATGTGCTGCACATGACACATTGGTGTTAGTGATGGCCCTCTACATAGCTGCAGATGGCGTTTGTCATGCTCCACCAGCCACATCCCGGTCACCCATGTCACTCTATGGCAATCAAACAGCGGTAGCGCCGGCCAGGACCCCACGGTGTGTCACCGCCATGAACCATGCCCTTGCAGCCAATGGGGACCGCTATCACGGTGGCATGATGCAGTTTCAAAAATCGCGGTAGGCGTGCTCCGCCCCCAGCGGATGCGGAGATAGGATGCATTTGTAAGATGCACCACCGCGGTAGCGCCGGCCAGGACCCCGCGGTGTGTCACCGCCATGAACCATGCCCTTGCAGCCAATGGGGACCGCTATCGCGGTGGCATGATGCAGATTCAAAAATCGCGGTAGGCGTGCTCCGCCCCCAGCGGATGCGGAGATAGAATGCATTTGTAAGATGCACCACCGCGGTAGCGCCGGCCAGGACCCTGCGGTGTGTCACCGCCATGAACCATGCCCTTGCAGCCAATGGGGACCGCTATCGCGGTGGCATGATGCAGATTCAAAAATCGCGGTAGGCGTGCTCCGCCCCAGCGGATGCGGAGATAGGATGCATTTGTAAGATGCACCACCGCGGTAGCGCCGGCCAGGACCCCGCGGTGTGTCACCGCCATGAACCATGCCCTTGCAGCCAATGGGGACCGCTATCGCGGTGGCATGATGCAGATTAAAAAATCGCGGTAGGCGTGCTCCGCCCCAGCGGAGGCGGTCATTGGATGCTTTTGAAGAAGGCTGACCTGGAACACCAATGGCAGAAGACTATGACCACTGAAACAAGTCCAGGGCCCTATATATGTGTGGAAGGGAGCACCACATTTCCACTGTACACAGAGCCTGCTGCCTGGGACCCCTCACCTGCTGCTGCCTCCAGGGACTGCTGCCTGAGACCCCTCACCTGCTGCTGCCTCCAGGGACTGCTGCCTGACACCCCTCACCTGCTGCTGCCTCCAGGGACTGCTGCCTGGGACCCCTCACCTGCTGCTGCCTCCAGGGACTGCTGCCTGACACCCCTCACCTGCTGCTGCCTCCAGGGACTGCTGCCTGACACCCCTCAACTGCTGCTGCCTCCAGGGACTGCTGCCTGGGACCCCTCACCTGCTGCTGCCTCCAGGGACTGCTGCCTGAGACCCCTCACCTGCTGCTGCCTCCAGGGACTGCTGCCTGGGACCCCTCACTGCCCACTGCCGCCACTGACGTCTCATGTCCACAGTGATGGCTAGGACGGAGAAGATCCGTGCCAGTCCATTTACAAGCGAGGAGCTGGATGTCCTGGTGGACGAGGTGCTGACACAGTACCCACGGCTATATGGTGGCCCAAATGTTGTGGTAAGTCTCCAACAGTGGGGGTGTGAGTGCAAGGGGGCACACATGTAGTCGATCAGATGGTGTATGTGCCTGAGAGTGTGGGGTTGTGTAATGCACTGGCTGACATGCTGTTTCCTAGTTGTTAAGGGGGTGTATGCAACCCACACATTAAATGCATGGACATGAAGGGTGGATGGACATGTGTTGTGTACACATCCATATGGTGTGACAGCTATCTGGTGATGCATGTTTCGGGACAGTTATTGTTCATGTGACTGTTTGTGTGGCTCCTCATTGTCAATCTCTGTGTGATTCTACCTGGCATGGACTGTCCACGCCCAATGTGACAAGGACACATCACTGACTGTACAGAGTGTGATACGTGTGTGGTTGGCATGAGTGTACATCAATGACCCATGTCTGCCGTGTGGACTGCACATGACTGGCCCTCTGTTCAGTCAGTGGTTATGTGAGATCATGTCCCTCAATGCTACAAACATGACACAGTGAGCTATTCACAGAGCAAGGTCGTTTAGGCGTGCGCAGTGGTGGACACAGTGACTCTCACCCCATACACATGTTGCACTGTGACATATGTCTTGCTCTACCTGGTAATAGCCAGTAGATGTGGGCACATTACACATGGCTTTCTGTGCTAGCATCCAGCTTGTATGTGAGATGTGCGGATACAGTGTCCCTCCTCAAACATGCATGCATTGACGTGGACTTCACACATGACGATGTACCCTGTGAGATGTCGTAGTGTATCTGCGGGACATATCTGCCGTGTTGGGATGAGTCTGTGTCATGCCACTGTTCAGAGAGAGAGGTTTTACCATGAGAGTGTGTCACTGATGTTTTCCCCCTCTTGTCTCCCACACCTGCAGCTCAAGGTACACCAGCGTAAGGCCATGTGGAGGTCCATTGCAACCAAGGTGCGGGCTCTGGGAGTGTCAAACCGCCGGCGCACCCACTGCCACAAGAGGTGGGACGACATATCACGACTGGCAAAGAACGTTGCCGAGATGACACTGGGGATACTCCCTCGCAGTGGCAGGTTGTCACGACGCAGCTTGACACCACTGATGTGCCGCATCTTGGCTGTGACACAGCCTGAGCTGGACGCACGTTTGAAGGAGCATCAACAGCAAGCTAGGGGTGAGTATTCTGTGAAGGTTGATTTTGTCTGTGAGTGGCTGCATGTGTACCAAGCCTGTACCTGCGCTGGTGTACGTGATGTGGTTACTGTGATGCAGTGGGTTGTAAGTGGCCCCTGTGCTGGGTGTGGCAGTCACGGATTTTACATACATGCACTTACTGATGTTTTTCCAATCCTGGGAATTTCAATGGCATTGTGGGTGGTGTGCTGCAGGCCTGGTCCATTGGTGTTAGTGTTTGTACGCCCCAACATGCATGATGTTGTGCTGTCTGCCCATCACATGGCTCAGCTATGCCATGTTTAGATGTTTGTACGCACTGTTTGAGGTAGTGAAGTGTGTCTGCATGGTGAGAATGCACAGGGTGGCCTGCAACATGTAGACTTTGTCATCCTCAGTGTTGCTTTGCTTGAATATGTTTGTCCTGTTGCTGTCACTTTGCTGACCCTACATGTCTCTCCTTGTTATGCAGCATCTCCCGGTTGCACGGAGGGACAGGGGACGGACACCAGTGGTGGTGAAACAAGCACAACAGCTGCACAGGATCCCAGTGACACAGATGTGACAAGCGCCTCGGAGGGGGATAGGAGTATGCTGGAGGAATCACAGCCCGAGACGCAAAGTTCAACATCATCTGATGACGGCGGTGGTGCAGATATCTTGGAGGACACAGGGAACGGAGAGTCTGCTACATCTTCCAGCACACAGCGTGCAGTGCCCACCCTCCCAGCCACTTCCTCTGTTGCTGCCCGTGTTCGCACCACAAAGAGGGGAAGAGTGTCCTTCATTCCAGGCACCGCTGCCCCTGCCCCTGTGCCCCCTGCTGCCATCAGTGCAGAGTGTGTGGACCTTATGCGCCAGCTGTGTGTGGGGCAGACAGGGCTCCTCAATGCATTGTCAGACCACGACCGCAAATTGGCACAGGTGTTAGCTTTCATGGAGGGCATACATTCAGACGTGGGTGGGCTGCACCGCACTGTCCAGACAATGTCCTCCACAATGGCGGCTGCACTTCAACTGGCTCAATCTCGTAGTCCAATTCCAGTCCCTTTGTCCACCCCCATGCCAGTGGCGACGTCTGACGACGGTGACCACGCTTCACACACCTCAACGTCACGATACTGCACACGTAGCACACAGCAGCAGCAGCCCAAGCGGTCAAGGTCACAGACACCTTCCCCTACGAAGAAAAAACAACCCCAGAGCGCAAAGGGAAGAGCCCGTCAGGCGTTGCAAAGGCACATGATTCAAGGAGGAAGTACTCAGGGTCACAAGCCTCAGAGCAATCCCCGGCCACAGACTATGTGGTCCCAAAAACGTCTCGCAAAGGCATGCAGACACTCTCCATGCCCACTGTGAAGGTGGGGCCTGGCAAGGCTACACATAGTAAGGTATCCAAGGCTGTTTCACCAACTACCTCTACTCCCATTCCAAGTCCAGTGAAGCAGGGACAGGAGGGCACTGTAGGGGGCACACAGGGTAAAGAGGGGATGGAGGGGCAGAGGCAATGCCAGGCTAAGCGTCCTTCTGGATCCAGCACATCCCCAAAGGGAGGTCCAGCGTGTGCACCTACGGCAGCCTTGGTGATGAGTGTGCCGTTTGTGTCCACACCACTTCCCATTGATACCAAGACAGGCAAGCCATTTAGAATCCCCAAGAAGTGGAAAGGCACCCCTCCACTATCTCCCTCCCACACTGTGTCCCACGTCGGCCTGAGTCCACCTCCACATGCCACTACACCACCTGGTCCAAGCAGCCTTCCAGTGTCCAAGGCCACTGATAGCTCTTCCTCAGCTGGGCGTCTCACTCCCCAGTCAAGTGGTCCAACAGTGCCCGACACACAGTCAGCTCCCAGTCAGACTGACAGCCAAGTATGAATGTTGATCAACGTCACAGACCTATCTCTCCCACACCGGTACCTGTGCTGCCCATCGTGACACACCAGACTGTGTTGCTGACCATAGCGGAGTTTGGTGACACACATTCCCTGTGCAGCTTCTCATTGACTCTGTCAGCACCTTGGACTGGCCACTGGCCTTGCAGTTTGCCCCCTGCCTGTGCAGCTTCTCATTAACTCTGTCAGCACCTTGGACTGGCCACTGGCCTTGCAGTTTGCCCCCTGCATGTGCAGCTTCTCATTGACTCTGTCAGCACCTTGGACTGGCCACTGGCCACTGGCCTTGCAGTTTGCCCCCTGCCTGTGCAGCTTCTCATTGACTCTGTCAGCACCTTGGACTGGCCACTGGCCTTGCAGTTTGCCCCCTGCCTGTGCAGCTTCTCATTGACTCTGTCAGCACCTTGGACTGGCCACTGGCCTTGCAGTTTGCCCCCTGCCTGTGCAGCTTCTCATTGACTCTGTCAGCACCTTGGACTGGCCACTGGCCTTGCAGTTTGCCCCCTGCCTGTCCAGCTTCTCATTGACTCTGTCAGCACCTTGGACTGGCCACTGGCCTTGCAGTTTGCCCCCTGCCTGTGCAGCTTCTCATGTTCACGCTCTGCATCTTGTGCCTTGGTCTTGTCTGATATTGTTGCCTATCAGTGCTATTTGTGAATAAAAACAGTTGCTCATGTTGTCAGTTGTGTCATTGTCCTTACTGAATAAGGCTTTTCCTGTATGTCTAACATTTACTGGGCCACATGCTCTGTGTGCCACTTCAACTGTGCCACTGGCTTGTTTAACTTATCATTTTTTACAGGGGTGACGGGGACTTCAGTTCTTCATGACTCGGATACTTGTGGGGTCAGTGATGTTGTTTTCGGTGACATACCAGACTCATGTTCCTTCCTTGTTGCTGTTGGCTATGTTTTACTGCATCCTGGTATGTGGGCACTGCAAACACATAGAGGGGTCATATACACGGGATTGCAGGCAGGCTGACCAGGCTCAACATGTATGTGCGTTCTTGCTTTCATGTATGCCTAGCAGTGTAGATGTGTAGTCATGTTGTGATGGGCAGTCATCCTAGTCACAACGGTTACTTACAAGGTGTGCATTTGGGTGGTCAAGGGTTGTACGGTGTGTTGGTTGTGGCTTTGTCGTGTGTGTTGATGTGTGTGTTAATGGCGTGTGACTCATGGCTGTGTGGGACTGTTGTGTGTTTGTGTGCACACACTGCTTGTTGTGCATTCAGTGCTGTGGGTGTATGTTGCCTTGTGCTGTCCTAGTGTACATCCCCTGATGTACTGCTGTGTTTGCTATGTGCTTTGTGGTGTTGTGCATCTGTTGTGTGTTTGATGTGTCTGTGTTGTTCTGTGATGGTGCACTTCTTGTCTGTGTTGTGGTATGTAGCCTATGCATTTTTCCTGACTGATGAGGTGGTGCACTCCTGTTGTGTGTGTGCTCCGATTGCCTTCCCCTAGTTTGGCTGCAAAGGTGATGTGTGTTATTTTTGTGGTTCTGTATGTGTTTCTGTTTTGAATTGTGTTTGCCATTTTTGTTTTGGTGCAGACGTTGGTACTGGCGTCCCTGTGTGTGTGTGATGTTTGTGGATGCCCCCAGGGGGTTGGATTGTTTGTCTGTATCTTGTCTGGACATTATGTAGGCCCTTCTGTGTGTCTGGCATTGGGGTTGTGTGCTGCAGATATGAGGGGGTATGTTTGGGGACTCCTACTTGTGTTTGACAGTCATTGAGTGTGCCAATGTGCCCTGTGTGTTGTGGTGCTGGCATACTCATGTGTACTTGCTGTTCACTGTTTGACTTGAGGTCCTTCCGTTCATCCCTGTCCCTATACATGGGTTACCTTGCTGTCTCCCTGAGTTGTTGCACTGAGGTGACTGTTGTTTGACTTCACTCACTGTGCCAGCCATGTGCTTGGATGGGGTGTGGATGTTGTTCTAGGTTCCTTGTCCTGCATGTGTCTGTTCACCTGGTTGTTGGTTGTCTCCTTGCCCTCCCATTTGTGTGCACATAATTTTTGCTTTCCTCTATGTTGTGCTCCATTGCTGGTGGCATGTAGTCTGTGTATGTGGCTGTGTGTCGGTGTGGGGTATGTCTGTGTGAGTTGGCAGGGTGTGTGTCCAGTAGTCTGAATGTTCCTTGTGTGTGTGGATGTTAATTTTGTGCTTGTATTCAGCTTTCTTGCCATGTATGTGGTGTTGTGGTGTGTGTGTGTGTGTTGCCCTGGGCCTGTGCCTCTGTGCTGTGTGTTAATCTACACCCAATGCTGCTGTGTCTGTCTCCCTAGGTGTTAGTTGTGTGCTGCTGGGTGTGGATTTAGCTCGCTTGGTGTTGGGCATTGGGGTGCACAGGGGGGGGGGATTGGCATGTTTCTTGCTGTGTGCGGCGGAGCTGTGGGTGGTGGGTGGTGGTGGTGGCCTGTGGTCTTTCTGGCCTGACCGTTGCTGTACATGCATTCTGCTTTGTGCGATGGATTTCCCGCATACTCACCGCTGCGGTGTCGTCAGAAACACATTACATTATGTTCGCAGTAATTTGGTGGGCTTGATGCATGGTGTGAATTGGTGCCAGATGAGACATGTGTGGGTACACTGATGGATGTGTTCCTGTCCACACCAGTGTGTCTGGTGTGGCCAGGTGCCCTGTTTCAGCCCGTGGAATTTGTGTTCTGTTTTGTGTTGTATTGTGTTTTTTTTACGTACCTCCGGCGGCGTCCGCGGCGGGCGATGTTTACCTGGTGATGTATCACGTACAGCACCGGGAGGACGTGTAGTGCTGGATCCATGGCGTTCGGCTCCAGGTGGAGGGCTCCGGAAGTCTCGTTTCACGCTCCGCTGTCGAGATTCCGCCGTGTCTGGAAGGGCGGTTTCTCCCCTGCGGTTCGACTGGTTGTTTGGCGCATCCTAATTTGTTGAGCGGACGGGATGTCATTCCGCACGGCGGTGAGTCTCCATTGGCTACCACCGGCGCGGTGGCGGGCGCAATTTCATGGCGGTCGGTGTTGCACCGCTGAGGTCGGGAAATGGGGCATATTTGCCCTTCATAATATGGCGGCCGTGAGGACCGCTGCTGGCGGGCGGTAAAAGGCATTTTTCCGCACCGCCGGCACCGCGGTACTGACACCGACCGCCATCGTAATCGGCCCCTAGTTACTGCATCATAAAAGCAGGCAGAAAAAGGTGTAGTCTAGTTGATATCTTTCATATAAATAATATAGATTGTGATTTACTAATTTATTAATCGGTAAGGTATTATATTTCATTAACATGTAGTAGAAATGTGCAAAATGGTGAATTGTCAAGTTATGGAATATACTACTAATCCTTCTCGATTATTATTTACGTGTGATTAACTAATGAGAATGTATTAAATATTAATGATTAAATTTAATTACGATGACAAATTTACTAAAATCTTTCATTTATATGTGTAAACACATGCACAAAAAAAGGCAAAAGAAAAATAGGTGTTATACATTCCTAATTAATGATGATCACATGAAACTTTCATAGATTGTATTTCGTATATGTATTAATGATATGCCTCTAGAACAACATCAACAAAATGTAAATTAGAATATATTTACACGTTACTACAGGCAAAAAGTAGCAATATGTTAAACTGACATGTATCCTTTGTAACCATACTAAATGATTTCAAGTGCATCCGAGTGGTACAGAGACAGAATATCGAGTACAAAATATTGAGCTGCACAAATATCGAGTTGTTAATATTGTGGGTCAGAAATAGCCACAGCAAGAATATCGTGGTCAAGAATATCGACTTAAGGTAAGTAATATTGATTTTAAAAATATCGAAGTGTTTAATATCGTTTGCAAAAATAAAGGGGCCGATTCCGATCTGGGTCGGAAAGCACTCCGACTGATCTGGATCCGGATTGTTTTCCGACCGAGCCGGACTCCTGAAGTCCGACCGCGCGAGTACGATGCGGCCGCATGTTGCCGGACTCGGTTCGGTCGGACTCTCATTGAAGTCAATGGGAGCCAGTCGTACGACGCGTACATGGGCTCCCATTGACTCAATGGGTACGTTGTGCAAAAGGGTGCCCCCTGTAGTGGGTACGCATTGGTGCCATCCGCACCGTACATGTCCGACTCGTAAGGCTACGGGTGAAGGGGGGTCCGGCACCCCCGAAGTCCGCTTCCCGGAGCTTTTTCGTCCCGGAGACTCCGACTCGATCCGGCTGTCCGAATCGTGCATCGTACTGGCTCGGACGGGAATCGACTCCATTGCGCGGTACGGTTCGACTGCGACCGAGTCGTACGGAGCGGTTCGGACCCGGAAATGAGTCGGTTGGCGATTTCGCGTTCATTCGCATCGTACTTGGGCGACCGGACCTCTGTACGACTCGGTCGGAAACAAAGCCTCCGACTCGGATCCGGTAAAGCCGAATCCGATTCGGAGGCCTTCCGACCGAGATCGGAATCGACCCCATAGTTGTTAAAAATATCGTTTTTTATTATTATGTATTTTAGAATATATTTTATATGTGTGTGATATATGTTGTTTTGTATAAGAATTGTTTGTATTTTTAATATATGTGTTACATTTTTGGTAGTTATTAATTTTTTTCATTTGAATTTTGCGTTTTTAGTTCAGTAGCAGATTGTGGGTTTATAGGGGACTAGGGTGGGAAGTAATTTAATTATTTTAAATGTATTGATTAATTTTTATTTATTAATATTTGTTTAATTGAGATGTTATAGTGTTAAATGTGTAAAGTAATTTATTATTAATTAATTAATAATTGGTTGTTCATTTATTTTAATTAATTAATTTGTAATTAATTATGGTAATTGTGTAAATAATTTTAGGTGTGTGGTGTTTATAGGTGTAAAGGGTAGGAAGTAATTTGTTTTTAATTTATTAATTAATAATTGGTTGTTAATTAATTTTAATTAATTAATTTGTAATTAATTTTGGTAATTGTGTAATTAATTTTAGGTGTGTGTTGTGGTTTTTATAGGTGTAAACGATGGGAAGGGTGGGAAGTAATTTCTTTTTAATTGATGAATTACTAATTGGTTGTTAATTAATATGAATAAATTAATTGGTAATTAATTATGGTAATTGTGTAATTATTTTTAGGTGTGTGTTGTGGTGTTTATAGGAGTAAAGACTGGGAAGTAATTTGTGTTTAATTAATTATATATAGTTGTTCATTAATGTTAATTATTTGATATTTATTTTTGGTAATTATTTTTTTTGTGTGTTGTTTTTACTTTTAAAGGGGTAAAGGGTGGGTATTAAATAAATGTTAATTATTTAATTATTAGTTGTTAATAGTAATAGTTTTTAATTTTAAAATAAGTTTTAATTGTGTTTTATTATTTTAAAGTTTAATTTAGGTGTGTGTGGTGGATAATATAGTGTGGAAGTGTGTGTAGTCAATTACTGTTTATTATTGTTTTTATTAATAATATTTTTTCAATTCGTTATTAATTATGATAATTATGTAAATAAATGTAATTAAACATGTTGAACTGTTGTTATTGGTGTGGTGTTAGAGGGTAGGAAATAAAATAAATACATTTATGTTTTAATTCATTTTTTGTTTGTAAATATTTTCTAGTTTAAAAGAATTATTTATTTGTAAATGTATTTATTATTTCATTTTATATAATATTTGTAGTTTTTTGTTATATGTAATTAGTATTATAATATGTGTTTTTTTATGTTTAATAGTTTTTTTTATTTTTTTTTTATTTTTAATATAGATATATTTTTTCTAAGTGTTTGAGTGTGAATAGTTGTATCCCTCCGCTATCCATCTCTTTCCCTACTGTTGCTCTTACTGGAGTGGGTATAGTAATTTGAACCCCTCCTCTATCCAACACTTTCCCTACTGTTGCATTCACTGGAGCGGGAATAGTAATTTTTACCCCTCCGCTATCCAGCACTTTCCCTACTTTTGCACTCAATGGAGTTGGAATAGTAATTTTTACCCCTCCGCTATCCTGCACTTACCCTACTGTTGCACTCACTGGAGTTGGAATAGTAATTTTTACCTCTCTGCTATCCAACATTTTCCCTACTGTTGCACTCTCAGGAGTGGGAATAGTAATGTTTACCCCTCCGCTATGCAACACTTTCCCTACTGTTGCATTCAGTGGAGTGGGAATACTAATTTTTACCCCTCCACTATCCAACATTTTCCCTACTGTTGCACTCTTTGGAGTGGGAATAGTAATTTTTGCCCCTGTGCTATCCAACACTTTCCCTACTATTGCTCTCACTGGAGTGGGAATAGTAAATTTTACCCCACTTCTATCCACCCCTTTCTCTACTGTTGCACTCACTGGAGTTGGAATAGTAACTTTTACCCCTCCTCTATACAACACTTATCCTACTGTTGCACTCATTGGAGTGGGAATAGTAATTTTTACCCCTCTGCTATCCAACACCTTCCCTACTGTTGCTCTTACTGGAGTTGGAATAGTACATTTTACCCCTCCGCTATCCAGCACTTTCCCTACTGTTGCTCTCACTGTAGTGGGAATAGTAATTTTTACCCCTCCTCTATCCAATACTTTCCTTACTGTAGCACTCACTGGAGTGGGAATAGTAATACTTACCCATCCGCTATCCAACACTTTCCCTACTGTTGCTCTCACTGTAGTGGGAATTTTAATTTTTACCTCTCTGCTATCCAACACTTATCCTACTGTTGCACTCATTGGAGTGGGAATAGTAATTTTTACCCCTCCGCTATCCAACACTCTCCCTACTGTTGCTCTTCCTGGAGTTAGAATAGTAATTTTTACCCCTAAGCTATCCAGCACTTTCCCTACTGTTGCAGTCACTGGAGTGGGAATAGTAATTTTTACCCCTTCGCTATCCAATACTTTCCTTACTGTTGCATTCACTGGAGTGGGAATAGTCATTTTTACCCCTCCGCTATCCAACACTTTCCCTACTGTTGCACTTTTTGGAGTGGGAATAGTAATTTTTATCCCTCCACTATCCAACACTTTCCCTACTACTGCTCTCACTGGAGTGGGAATAGTACATTTTACCCCACTTCTATCCACCCCTTTCTCTACTGTTGCACTCACTGGAATTGGAATAGTAATTTTTACCCCTCCGCTATCCAGCACTTTCCATACTGTTGTACTCACTGGAGTGGGAATAGTAATTTTTACCTCTCCGCTATCCAACACTTATCCTACTGTTGCACTCATTGGAGTGGGAATAGTAATTTTTACCCCTCTGCTATTCAACACCTTCCCTATTGTTGCTCTCACTGGAGGTAGAATAGTAAATGTTACCCCTCCGCTATCCAGCACTTTCCCTACTGTTGCACTCACTGGAGTGGGAATAGTAATTTTTACCCCTCCTCTATCCAATACTTTCCTTACTGTTGCACTCACTGGAGTGGGAATAGTAATTCTTACTCCTCCGTTATCTAACACTTTCCCTACTGTTGCACTGTTTGGAGTGGGAATAGCAATTTTTACCCCTCCGCTATCCATCACTATCCCTACTGTTGCTCGTACTGGAGTGGGAACAGTAATTTTTACCCCTCCGCTATCCAATTCTTTCCCTACTGTTGCACTCACTGGAGTGGAAATAGTAATTTTTTCCCCTCCGCTATCCAACACTTTCCCTACTGTTGCTCTCACTGGAGAGTGAATAGTAATTTTTACCCCTCCGCTATCCAACACTTTCCCTACTGTTGCACTGTTTGGAGTGGGAATAGTAATTTTTGCCTCTCTGCTATCTAACACTTTACCTACTGTTGCACTCACTGGAGTTGGAATAGTAATTTGTACCCCTCCGCTATCCAGCACTTTCCCTACTATTGTACTCACTGTAGTGTGAATAGTAATTTTTACCCCTCCGCTATCCAACACTTTCCCTACTGTTGCTCTTCCTGGAGTTGGAATAGTAATTTTTACCCCTAAGCTATCCAGCACTTTCCCTACTGTTGCACTCACATCGATGTTGTGTCAGTGAACACATCCGAGTTATACTAGAATCATGACATCTTTATATTTCCTATGAATTTATGCTTAATCATTTGATGTGTCTCTTGTTATATTAGCATGATTTAATGTAGGCCAAACCGAATATATGAAGATTTTTGACTTACTGAATACATTGCTTGTGAGAGAATTCCTCAGTATAACTAATAATGTGAAACAGTGTTTTCTTTCCTGAGTTCTCCTTTACTGTACAAGACACTTTGCTACATTTTAGGATTCAGTGAGGAACAGCTGCCTGAGAAACAGTCCTTTTGAACTTACCTATGTGCTCTTGCTAAAGGAGCATTGTTCCAACGTTTCACATGGTGGATTTCTTGAGAACTGCACAATTGTACCACCTATTATTCTACAATTTGTGTCTTTTTAATGTCGCCTGGCATGCATCCTATATGAACTGACCAATGGACTGAGTTGTCTGACTAGATGAGGTGATTGCAGGAGGTGTCATTCAGAACTGTAAGAATATAATATTGCCTGAAATTAACGAGCAGGGGGCTCTCTTTTTTTTGGGTCTGCTCGTTGGGCTCTTGTTGGTGACGGATGAACTGTTGGCTAATTCCTTATGGAATTCTTTGCAGAACTTTCCTTGGCAGTCCTAACTGCAGATGCGGACTCACCTGTCTTTTCTTAGGAACTGACGCATACGCTGTGTGCCTTGAGTCGTCTATTCCTTCTTGATAGACTACTTGAACTGGCATATTGCATGTCCCTTCCTGAACTCTCGATGTTTGGTATCTGACTTCAATGATTTTCCCAATTTGTCTTATAATCTGATGCAACTTTATCAATGTACTTGATTTAATAAGATTTGATAAACTATACTAAATTACTATATCGACTCAGTTATCATGATTTATTTCTATTCAAATGAATGTGCATTCTTAATCTAGAGTTACTAATGTCTAGAAGAGATCATATTAGGGAGGTCTCAGAGCATCAAATACTAATGTTATTATTTTGCAAAGCATTGACTGAACTCTTAGTGTGTATGATACTGGCTCGTCTTCAGGAGATTTGGGCCTGCAGTGATTATCTTTTACCTTTATAGCATTGTTCTGAGAGTAATATACATGAGTCTGATTTCTAGTTAATAATTCAGTTATATAATTCCTGGTCCTCATTGGATGACTGTTGGAACCTTTTATATCCAACCCCAAGCTCAACGCTGCCAAAACCGAATTCCTTCTCATCTTGCCTCCAAATAACCTCCCCAAGATCGATCTTTGGATGAAACATCTTACAGCGTTCAAGTGCTCTCCTCACATCATAGACTCTGCTAGATCCTTGATAATTACATTAGACAAACATCTGAATATGCAGGACCACATTAGCACATTCACTAAAGGAGCAAATTACCAGATGAGCATTCTGCAGAAACTTAAACCCTACCTCCCACATGAAGATGTAAAGCAAGCGGTTCAAGCTCTTGTATTGCCCAGACTGGATTATGGTAGTGCCACACTATGCAGCCTACCTCGATACAAGTTGACCCCTTTAAAAGCCTCCCTTAACATGCGGCAGCCAGACTTGTCTCTGGAACAAAAAGAAATACACACATTTCTCCGGCTCTAAAATCCCTGAATTGGCTACCGTATAAAACAAGAATTCAACTAAAGATTGCATGCATGACTCATTAAGCGCTACATTTCCATACCCACAGATATCTGGACCAAAAGCTAGAAAAATCAGGGGGTTTCAGACCTTCACTAAGTGCACGCTCCCTGCTTCTGAAACCCCTATGAGCCCATAAAAAGAAAACGGGCTCTAGAGCTTTCTCTGTTGTTGCACCTAAGATATGGAATTCTCTGCCACCGGATGTTCACCTAATCTCATCTACCGCCTCCTTCAAAAAAGAAGCAAAATCATTTCTGATGATGAGTTTTTGCCCTAAGACAACATCCTTATGCCTATTGAACGTAGCCATATTAGCTACTCTTTATGATGGTCGACTTCTACATCGCTGACTATTATTAGAGATCAAGCTTATTACTCCGTTTATTTTCATTGTTGTGTTTGTCATTCATATATGTGACTACTTTGCCAGTCCAACTTATACCCTACCTTCCTTAATGTAAAGCGCTCTAATACCCACTATGGTCACGTTCACGCTATACAAAACTTTATAAATACAAATAAATAAAAACCCCTCTTGGCACAAAACAAGATTCATCAGAGGGCCAAGAGAGTGGTATCAGTCAATCAATCAATCAGGGATTTATAAAGCACACTACTCACCTGTAAGGGTCTCAATGCGCTGGGGAGAGGGAGTTCGGGCAGCTCCGTTGTCATCCGAAGAGCCAGGTCTTGAGGTCTTTTCTGAAGGTTTGCAGTGTAGGGCGTCGTCTGAGGCTGAGGGGGAGTTCATTCCAGGTCTTGGCTGTGATGTAGGAGAAAGATCTGCCTCCCGTTCTGGCTCTGTGGATGCAGGGGATTTCGGCCTGGGCTAGGTCAGCGGAGAGGAGGATTCTCTTGGGTGCATGGAAGGAGATTATTTCGTTGAGGCATTGGGGTCCGGTGTTGTGGAGGGCTTTGTAGGCATGTGTGAGCAGCTTGAAGGTCACTCTTTTTTCGACCGGGAGCCAGTAGAGGTCTCGGTGGTGCTGGGTGATGTGGTTGTGTCGTGGAATGCTGAGGACGAGTCTGGCTGCGGCGTTCTAGACGGTCTGGAGTTTGTGAAGGAGAGATTTGTTGATTCCGGCCTAGAGGGCGTTTCTGTAGTCCAGTCTGCTGGTGATAAGTGTGTGGGTGACGGTCTTCCTGGATTGGGGGGGATCCATTTGAAGGTCTTGCGGATTATGTGGAGGGTGTTAAAGCAAGTGGAGGATACTGCGTTGATCAGTCGGTTCATAGTGAGAGAGGGGTCAAGTGTGATGCCAAGGTTGTGGGTGTGGTCCGTGCGAGTAGGAGGGTGTCTGAGGGTGGGGGGCCATCAGGTGTTCTCCCACGCAGTGGAGGTAGGTCCGAGGATGAGGACTTCCATTTTCTCCGAGTTGAGCTTCAGGCAGCTGCTGCTCATCCAGGATGCAACGTCCTTCATTCCTTCCTGGAAACTGTGCCTGGTGATGTCGGGTTCCTAGGTGAGGGAGAGGATGAGCTGGGTGTCGTTGGCGTAGGATACTATGCTGAGTCCATGTTTTCTGATGATGGTTGCGATGGGGGCCATGTAGATATTGAAGAGCGTAGGGCTGAGGGAGGATCCTTGGGGTACTCCGCATCTGATCTCTGTGGGTTCGGAGAGGTAGGGCGGTAGTCTTTTTCTTCCGGAGAGGAAGGAGCGGATCTTGTCCAGGGCTGTTCCCTGTATACCGATGTTGTGGAGTCTGGCGGCTAGTGTGTTGTGGAAGACGGTGTCGAAGGCTGCTGAGAGGTCCAGTAGGATGAGGGCTGACGTGTGGCCTCGATCGAGGAGTGAGGGGATGTCATCCGTGGTGGCTAGGAGGGCAGTCTCAATGCTGTGGTTGCTGTGGAATTCAGATTGAGATGAATCGAGGATGTTGTTGGATTCTATGAAGTGCGTTAGCTGGGTGTTGACGATCTTCTTGGTGACTTTGGTGGCGAAGGGGAGAAGAGAGACGGGACTGTAGTTCTTGAGGTCTGTCGGGTCTGTGGAGGCATTCTTGAGGAGGGGTTTGACTTCGGCACGTTTCCAGTCATCGGGGAATGTGCCTGTTTCGAGGGTGCAGTTGATTGTCTGTCGTAGTTCGGGTGCGATGGCAGAGGTGGCTCTGTGGAAGATGTGCGGCCGGCAGGGGTCAGTGGGTGCCCCGGAGTGGATGCTCATCATAGTCTCTGTAGTGTCTTCAGTGGTGACAGGGGTCCAGGAAAGGAGGGTGGGCTGGGTCCACTGGGTGGCTGTCACTGGTGGATGGTGTTGGGTCGGTGCCTTGGTCTTGGTCGTCAAAGTTGTCATAGAGTGCCCTGATCTTGTGGTAGAAAAAGGAGCTGAGTTTGTTGCAGAGTTCCTGAGAGGGAGGGACATCGGAGGTTTCGCTCTGGCGTCTGGTGAATTCTTGTATGATGGTGAAGAGTTCCTTGGAGTTGTGGGAGTTGGAGAGGATTCCGTCCTGAATGAAGTTTCTCTTCGTAGATCTGATGAGTTAGCGGTGTGCTGTCGTGGAAGCCCTGTTGGCGGTGCGTGCTTCTGGGGTTTTGCTGTTCCTCCATGCTTTCTCCAGTCATCGGCACTAGTGCTTGGATTCTTGGAGGTCCCTGGTGAACCAGGTGGCTTTCGTGTTGTGTGGTTTGTTGGAGTTCCAGAGAGGGGCGAGCGTGTTGACGCAGTCGGTGATCCATTGGTGAAAGTCATTGGCTGCAGAGTTGGCGTCAGTTGTGGTAGGGGGAGTGCGGCTGAGGGTGGAGGTGAGGTGCTCTTGAATGATCTTGCTCCAGTTTCTGCGTGGGAGGTGTGGCATTGGCTTGTGTGCAGTGGGTTTCGAGAAGGAGAAATGGACGCAGTGGTGGTCCATCCAAAGAGGTTGCGTGGTGTGACTGAAGCGTATGTTGTTTTCTCCGGCGAAGAAAGGGTTGAGAGTGTGACCCGCCGTGTGGATGGGTGTGGTGATGACTTGCTTCAGTCCGATGTTGGTGAGGTTCTCCAGGAGGGACGTGGAGTTGGGGTCGCTGAGGTTGCCAAGGTGGAAATTTAGGTCTCTGAGCAGTACGTAGTCCATGAAGGTGAGGGCGTGGGGCGCGATATAGTCTGCAATGGTGTTTGTGAATGAGGAGAGGGGTCGGGGAGGTCTGTAGGCAATAGTTCCTCGTAGAGTCATTCTGGGGTTGGGCTGGATCTGGAAATGGATGAGTTCCATGGGGGGCGGGGCGTCGCTCGAGATGGAGGTTGTCAGTCGAAGGGAGCTTTTGTGGACAATGGCGAGGCCTCCTCCAGGGTGGTTGGGCGGTCTTTCCTCAGGATCTTCTACCCATCCGGGATGGCGGTTGCGATGTCAGAAGAGGAGCTGGCATTGATCCAGGTCTCTGTGAGGAAGGCGGCATCGGGTGCGAGGGGTTGATGAGGTCCCAGATTTCTACTGCGTGTCTGTGCAGGGAGCATACATTGAGGGGGATGCAGCTGAGTGGTTTGGGTGCGCTGGCGTCCGGTGGGTTGGTGGTGGCTGCTTGGGTCAGGAGGTGGGTGAAGGTGCAGCGGCAGTGTCAGCAGGAAAACATGCCTTGGGGGTTGCTCGGCGTCGAGATCTGGCAGTTGTTGTTGCACCCAGGGTTGAGTGCGTGGAGTGTGCTGGAGTTGTAGTGGTGGGGGATCGGAGGACCAGGGTCCCTGGCACTGGTCGCGGTTGGGTCACGGACGGGGGCAGATGGGCTTCCCTTTGGTGCACATTCGGTGCACCAGCAGCATACCCACTGCGCGCGGCCACGCAGTAGCTGCATTAAGTAGGGGTTGGGGTGAGGGAGAGCAGCTGGGAGGCGGGAGCGGGAACACGCTGGGGGGAGGGGCCTCGGGGGCAAGCAGCGGTGGGAAAACAGAGACAAACAGTGAAAGGATACAGAGGCAAACAGAGGAAAATGAGTAAAAGAGGCAAAATAGGAGAGAAAAAAGGATGAAAAAATAGAAAGGGGAGCAGACAGAAAAAAGGCTGGTAGAGCAGACCAGCAGAAGAGCAAGGCTTTCCCACTGGACTACCAGGGATGAGGCACAGGCAGGAGCCTGCGGGTGGAGGAGGGCCTCGAACACCTACCTGGAACCAGAAAGGCGCAGGGGGCAGAGACTCAAGGACGGAGCTGCGCGAGGGGAGAGAAGTTTCCCTGACCAGGAGGTCAGAGGTCTTGGCAAATAAAGAGTAATAAGCTGTAAAGATAAAGAAAATACGTTTTTCCATGGGCCTAGTAATGCTACGACAAAAGCATTTGTACCCAAACCACAGTAACACAGTGAAAACACTGCAAATGGACACCAAACCCGTTTAGAAACATAAAGTATCTTTATCTAAACCAAACAAGACCAAAATGACAAAAAACAAACATACACAATTCAAAATAAGTTTTCAGAACTTCTGTCCATAGAAAACTATGGATGAGTGTATTTTTCACAAAGTACCTTAGGATCTGCCAAAATTCACCAAATATAGCAGCTGCAGATGAGTGAGGTGCGTGAAAACACAGGGATGTGTCGATTCCTGAGTCTTGGGGAAGGTGATGAGCAGATTCTACTGCACGCAGGAGAAATGTTGCGTTAGCTCCGGACTATAAGGGGAAGCAATGTGTTGAACTCCTGATGGCTTGGGTCTGCAGGTGTCAAGCTTGGCGCACACGGTCTATGCATGGAAAATTAAGGCACTGCAGGTTGATGCAGCAGCAATCCAGGCACTGCATCGATTTCCACTGCCGCAGACAGGTGATGCATCAATTCTTCCAGGCGCACAGCAGGGTCTGCGTCAGAGTCAGTGCGGTGGTCCCAGACTTCAGAGACTGTGCACTGGATTTGGTGGGTGGCGGTTCTTTGGGCTGCAGGCAGGTCGCTGCATCAATTTCTTCAGCCGCACAGTAGCGGTGCATGAAAACCTCTCTCCCACGGCGGTGCTGCGTCAAGTAAAAGCTGGTGCTGGAAGGGCTATGCATGGATTTTCACCAGGAGAAACAGCAAAACAATCTCCAAGGTCCCAGAACTGGAATTAGCACCACAAGGAAGGTCCAAACTGTCAGCAGTGGAGTTTCAGGATGCTGTAGGTGAAATTTTTGTGACCCTAAGACTTCTTAACTGGAGGCAAGCTCTACATCAAGCCCTTGAAGAATCTTCTCAAGCAGGATACACAGAAAAGTTCAGTCTTTGTCCTCTCCAGCAAAAGCAGCAACTGCAGGCCAAACCAGCAAAGCAACAAACAGCAAAGGGGCAGTACTCCCTCTCACAGCTCTTCACCTCTTGTCAAAGGTTCATCTTGATCCAGAAGTGTTCTAAAAACATGGGGTTACAGGTCCAATACTTATACCTCTTTTGGCCTCTGAAGTCAGCATCCTTCAAAGAAAGGCAGCCACAGCCCTTTTTAGGTGTTAGTGGCAACGTCTCCCACCACTCTAGCTCAAAGCAGACCCATCAACCTGGTGATGGGCCATCAGGATATGCGAGGCACATCTAATATCCATTTGTGTGAGTGTCTGGAGTGAATGCACAAAATAGCCCCTGTCAGTCTAAACCAGATGTTGATTCCACAGGCAGACAGAGGCATAGAATTGTAAAGCAAGAAAATGCCCATTTTCTAAAAGTGGCATTTTAGCCACACAATCTAAAAAACACATTCACTAAAAGATGTGTTTTTAAATTCTGAGTTCAGGGAATCTAAGCTCCAAATCTCTATCACTTTCCAATTTAAAGGTACACTTGTAAGATGTAACAAGGCAGCTCCAATGATAACCTATGGGAGAGATAGCCTTTCAATAGTGAAAAATGAAATTGTCAGTATTTCACTATCAGGACATGTAAAACACACCAGCACATGCCCTACCTTTCACATACACTGCACCCTGCCCATGGGGTACCTCAGGCCTACCTTAGGGGTGCTTTACATGTACCAAAAGGGAAGGTTTGGGCCTGGCAAGTTGGTGCACTTGCCAGGTGAACATGGCATTATAACGGCCCTCACAGACACTGCAGTGGCAGACCTGAGACAAGTTTACAGGGCTACTCATGTGGGTGGCACAACCAGTGCTGCAGGCCTACTAGTAGAATTTGATATACAGGCCCTGGGAACACACAGTGTACTTTTATTAGGGGCGTACCAGTAAATCAATTTGTAGTGTAGTTCCTATTTCCCTAATAGGCTCTGCGCATTGGAATAATATACCCTATAGATTTGACATAGGACTGAGGTCAGTATGTCCCTATCGAGTATATTAAACTTAATTTACTTTGTGCCAGCTAACTCAGAGGCCACTAGAAACCCCTTGTAAACAAGAAGGGAGTAGTTTCTGGCAACCGCATAAACATGACAACTTTGTTTCCCTTTAGAATCGGAACACTCTCAGGATCGTGGAAACAATAGATAACAGTTTCACTCAGCTAATCGTGCATGCTTAGTTTCTTCAGAGTTACACAGAAAGAATAGATGGGCATTTCAATAAAAGGATTTATTGAACAGTTTTGTTTCTCGTGTAAGAGATATGAGCTGTTATGATCACATGACAGTATGCGAGATATATAATGTACAGCGTAAGCAGTAGAAAGAAATAATACTGCGCTAGCATTATCTTTTAGCTATGACACATATATTCATATACATAAATAACACCCAGTGTACCTAACCTAAGTGTAGTGCAAGGTAAGAAGTAGGTGAAGTATTCTATAGTATGGTACGCTATAGTCTAGTATGCCAAGTCTAGTATGCCAAGAGTCCCTCTAGGTTCTAGTCAGCTCCATACCTTGAGAATGAGAGAGGTGGGAATCTCCTTCCGGGTCTCTAACTCTAACACCCCTCGAAGGGAGTCAGAACACTGGAAGCTGGATTCTCTGCGAGCAGGGATGACAGCGTCTCTTGTCAGTGCGTCAGGCCGGGACACGGGCTCCTCTAAAGTCGAGGTCTCCTCCTACTTGCTTGGGCAAGGGAAGGTATATTTATAACCGGTAGGTGCCTTGGAATGTTAGCATTGACGTAAAGTCGGGCAGATGAAGACGTCAGGAATGAACCCTTAAGGTATAGCGGTTCATGCATAATAAATGAGTTCTTGGAGAAATCAATAATCCTGTGCTAGGGGAACTCCCAAGAGCTTAAGTGTCTGGTTTCTAAGAACTCGTTGTGATGTTAGGGTGGATGGATGTAAGTGACCATGCCTGTATTTGGATAGCATGGCTAATGCCTAAATAAGGACAGGGATCTTATGCCTATATATGGGCAATGCGAATTGTGCCTATATAAGGACATGTTTCAGGAAAACCTATATACGGACACCGACACCCACTCCACTTTCGAATGAACGATAGTACTAAATGCTAAGCATTAAATGCTAAACATTAAACTGAGTACCACATGTTGCTAAAAACATTTCTAAAAGCATATTAAAAAGAAGTATTTAAAAGAAACTGTTGCTAAACATGTAATGCAATAGGTACTGTACATTTTTAAAGCATTTTTTCATTCTAAGCATATATTGGAAATAAATGCAACATGAATGAATAAACAGAAATATATACATATGACGAAATGGTTGACAAGTTTTCAAAAATCAAAGCATTTGCATATCATGGTACTAAATGAAATTGTGGTAAATAAGGTGACAATGTGTCCCTGGAAGTATTCAAAGAAGTCCGTTCTATAAGAATAGTTCTACTGTAAGCAGACTGAATTGTCATGTATTTTCAAAAATAGAGAGAGAAAAAAAAGTAAATTTTTAGTAAGAGTTCCAAGTTTTGTTCTGTTTTGAAAATATGGAGGCCAAATTTCATTGCTTCCCCGGTACACTGTGAGCCGAATCAAAGTCAGTGTATGGGTCTGGTGTAAACATGAAATCATCTATTTCTGTAGACAAAAGATCGTTTACCGATGTCAGTGACAGTTGGAACACCTCGTTTAGAAGGTTAACTGCACAGAGATGTGAAGCATCGTCCTTCAGCATTGGATGCTGCAGCAATGTTCGCGTCAGTTGTTACCTGTGTGCCTGTTGATCCGTCTCGTACCTCAGCAGCAGCAGGAAGCGTCTGTGAGATCTCAAGGAATGCCGTCATCAGGATTGGTAGCCTCTGGGGACAACACAGAGCATGGGCCGTTATCGGGTCCAACAGAGTATCGATATCCGTTGGCATGACTGATGGGAGTGTTAGACACGTGTCTAGCACGCATTCTTCACCACAAAGCAGGCAGCGTAGAACAGGTAAGATGCAATCTTGCCAGATTGGTCTAAATGACAGAAACCATGTTGTATTAAGTTCCCGTAGACGAGGTATGCCCAAAAGTTGCACTATGCGCTCACGGCACTTCCGTTCTAGGAGAGCTTTCTCCTAATTGCTGGGAGTGACGCCGGTTGATAGGCTTGCCATAGCGTAGTAGTAGGAATAAAAACAGGATTCCTGCAACAAGTGCTAGAATTAATGGCACACCACCAAACACCGAATGTGCGGGGTTTGGAATGATTCCGAGGACTGCCTGAAAAGGTGTTAACAGTCCTGAACAGATGGTCTTAAATACATGTACAATCCCGCTTGTATCAGACATGTTTAAGATACGTCCCATCATTTCTACAAAATGTATAGGGCAGTTTGTACGAATTAAAGCCTGTATCTCAGCCGAAGTCCTTGCGATTTGTAAATCATAGATTTCTTTGGCCGAGGTCAAAGGCACGGTCTGTTGCAAAAGCATGGCTTTCATTCTGCTTAAAGTATCAAAACGTATAAAAGAAACATTCAATGAAGGCCATGGAGGCGACTCCCTGACTGTGTCTATTGGGGGGAACAATACTTGCATACAACAAGTAACCCTGGAGTCGACCGTTACCAGATATGGGATGCCTGGCAACATGCCACAGCAACTCTGATCATTCAACATGAGGTAACTCCCGTTAGAAAGTTGGCCAAACGTTGGATTAATCACAGTAGTGGGTGTACACTGCTGGTGGCAGGACAAGTTTGCCACAGAACCATTACAAGCCCCGTGTAAAGAAATGTCCTGACATATGAGTGAACCGCTTAGTGCATTTTCACAGTGTGTACCGCTTAGAAACACTTCACGGTCCCCACTCCAACATCTGTATTCGTAAGGTGAATCCCAGGATGTCTTAATGTATTCTTTACCCAACCTTTCATATTTGCCTGCTTGCATTTGTTTGAGGCAATACTGAAAATGAAAAGTAGTGACAGGCAGAGTTATTTTGCCATGGATAAGCCATTCTGTAGCTGGTTTTTCTGCTACCGTAAATGGTAATTTTTCCAGTTTTTCAATGCTCAGCACTGTATACTTTGCTCCCCTTTGTGCCAGTTCGATCTGTTTATCCGTTAGATTGTATGCTGCAAACAGAGACGACGTGTTGATAAAACGACAAGGCACATAGCCTGCACGCAAAGATTGCAGCGTCCAGCCTAATAACATAATAGAACGTAACTGAGATTGGCCTTGTTGTAACATGGCTAAATCTTGTTCCAGTATGTCAATAGCAGAGGATACAATGTTGTCCAATGAATAAATTCTGGAGGACAAAGTTGTTAACCCATTGTCGACCACAGTGAGAGATTTCTCTAAATTAATACTATCAAGCTCACGTATTCTTTCTGCGGCCTCTGCCTGTGAAACCTTCCATACTTCATTATAAGCAGCATAAATGTCGGTATATATGAAACATTTTTGACACGGTTTTCTTGGTCCTAGCAAGAAATCCCTAAGGTCTGCGTCTTCTTTAAGTAAAGATAAGTGTTGTTTCACATCCTCGAGTGTAGATTTTTGTAACCAGTCGAGGCACAATTTTCCTACACTGTATGTTGTTACTACCCCCAGATGTTGTCGTTGAACATAACGTGGGTCTGGCCTATGGATAGTAAAGCCCTGTATTCTATTCAGGAATCTTTCTTGACAGATGTTTGTGTCTTTGGGCCAGAGTAACCATTTTTTCCAATCAGGATCTGTTCTGTTGTTTTGTAGTATTGTGTCTACTGTGACCGCTCCCTGTGTAGTGCTATTACTTGCAGGTGTTGGTACAGAAGGTGTATTCATGTCTTTTATCTTGGCTAAACCAAGGCAAGATGTTTGTTGCACAGTGTCATTCAAAAACATTATTTGCTGTGGGATGATACAGGCTCTAAACAAAGCTTCTATCCCCTGTACTTGCCAATCTTTAGAACCCCAGACAGATTTTGTGTGGATTGTGTCTTTCCAAAAGTCAAATCCTTGTCTAGACAGTTGGGTAATAAATGCTGCAGAATAAATCTGTTTTGTATTAGTTAACATAATTTTCTGTCCTGTTCTGTTTACATTTTTATAGTAAAATGTTTCTGGATCGGATGTATTGTACCCTGAAAAATATGGAAACTTATTAGCAAACGTTTTTGAACTACCCCTTGGTGGTGTAGGACAGTGTTCCCATTGGTTAAACATAAACACATTTCTAGGTGTTGCAGATTTATGCAAGAAATGATGACCATAGTGGTTGTAACAATAAAGCTGTTCGTAGTCTGATGAACCCTCTAAGTATTCATTGTTAGAGAATGCAGCAGACCTTTCTAGGTCAGACATCATATCATTTACAGTCTCAAAGTCCCAATCATCAGAATAGGTACTGGAGGTAATAAAATCACTTAATGAAATTTTAAATAAATGTGGAATGTTCAAAAGTTCAGTTGGACCGAATATATCGTAATCGATTTTGTCCCACACTATACCATCCTGTATAGGAACGGCTGTGATGTTCACTGCTGACAAGTCTCTTGCTTCACGATGGGATGATTTGTGTGGTTTTAAAAATAAGTTCACATTTTTACTTTCTGTGCCAATATGAATGTATGTGCAATTTATAAGCACGCTAAGAGTCCACACCAAAGCTAGCCAAAGCAGAAAGAAAAATATTCCAGAAATAATCCATAGTTCAATCCATGGTGAAACCAGATAAGTCTCTTTCAGGAAATGAAAAAGGTCTTGTACTTGTTGTTTGAAAGTGTTTAGGGCTGGCGTCGTTTCAGGCTCACTCGGATCCTCAGAAAACGTATCAAAGTTAATGAAATAGCCAGAAGCAGTTCGGTCAATTGTTGGAATTGCATCAGGATTTGTTGAAATTGCTGGAACCAGTTGATCACTTGTTACGTTGGTGTAGACAGGTGTATCAGGACGAACTGTTACTTGAGTTTCAAGAGGGACGAGTTCCATAGCATTGTTGCTTAGTCCTTCATCTGTTACTGCTGAATTCTCGATGGTTATGAGTCTTTCAGTCTGAACCTCTTGGATAGTAGCGAGAGGAGTGCGTCTGCTACTAGGTCGGAGTCCACGAGGCCTACTATTTAGTATTGGCCACATACTGTGGTTTGATGAGGTCGATTGACACAAATCTTATCTCCTTTTTTCCAGCAAGGGGCGGCAGAAGTACTGTTCTTGTTCCGTGGACGGCTAGGACAGTTACTGGTTGTCTGTATGAAGGTCCAAATTCCTTCTTGTCCCCAATCTTCTCTCTGACTAGATACCCATCTTTTGGGATCCAGACAGGCCTTGCTGGGACTGCCAGTGTTTCCCCAGTGGTGGTTGGCTTCAGGAACACGTTGCTTTGTTTCGATCTTAGTTCATTTAGATCCTGTAAAACAGCCAAACGATCTTTGATATCAAAGGGTTTATTTTCCACCACTGTGCCTTTACATTCGAGATCAGGAACCCACATTCTTATCCCAAATAGGACCTCATATGGAGTGACCCCCCCTAGAGAACTTCTTGGCAAATTATTTAATGAGCGTTGGACCCCATAAAGATGTTTGACCCACCCATCACCCGAACCTAATACTCTAACTGTTATAGACTGCTTTATGTCCCGGTTTTTCCTTTCCACAACAGAATTTCCCTCAGGATGAAACGGAGAGGAATACCGCAATGCTATGCACAAACTGGCCATGGCTTCTTTGTAAGCCCGAGAGCTAATTGCAGGGCCCTGGTCAGAATGTAGTGTGCCAATTGCGTATGTGCCGATAAAGACTCGCAAATCTTTTATAACAGTACGAGCGTCAGGCGAGCGCTGAGGCCATATCCATTGGAACCTTGACTTAGTATTTGTGGGGTTGCATTTGTCCAAAAGGACGCCTGCGCATAGATAGTCTAATGCTGTCTAACAATGGTGTCTGTACTGGGCACGCTACTTCGTAGTCTGGTGTCTGATGGCGTTCTGCACTAATCTGTCTATTGCAGTCTCTGCAGTCATTTATGAAGATGTGAATCTGTGTATTCATTCCAGGCCACCAGTACATCTCTTTTAATGTTAATATTGTTTTAGAGATCCCTTGATGAGACAGACCCTCCCCCAGATGTGCTTCATAAATTAAAGCTGTTCTACATTCCATGTTTGGAATTACCCTATCCCCCACTCCAGGGATTCGAGCAAAAGGAACGTTGTTTGCATCAATTACATAAGAGTACTTGAGTGGAAATTTCTTTGGTAACGCTGCACCACTGCCTTTGCTTGAAGCATTGACAGCCAACAATATCTCACTGTCTATTCTAGTTTTTGAACGAGTGATCGCAGCTACGGAAGCCGTCTGAACAGCCCCCTTTGCGGCTTCATCAGCCAATGAATTCCCTGCAACGTGAACGCCATCACGTTGATGACTCAGCGTGTGTATCACGTGAGCTTTTGGTAGTTCGTTTCTTAACTGAACTACTTGTTCCCAAAGCGTTTTATGCTTTATTGTGCCACGTTTTGCATCTTTGAACCCGTTTTCAAGCCAATTCTGTATATATTCATTATACGACTGAACACAGTAAAAAGAACGGCACACTATCAGCGTGGGGAATTCGTGATCTGTATTTTCAAGTGCCAGTTTGAATGCTTGTAGCTCAGCTCGCTGAGCTGTACAATCTCCTAGAGATTGAGTTTTAGTGACCATTGGTCTAAAGTCACCATCGCACATGCGACCTTTAACGATTGCGCACGCTGCACTGTAAGCTTGCTTACTCCCCGTAGCGGGTTGTGCTGATCCGTCAGTATAAATTATAAATTCGTACTGATCTAGAGGCAGAATTTCAGTGGGCAGAGGACATTCATGTTCATATTGCAGGAACGCTTGTGTTTTTAAATCAGGATCAAAAACATATTCAACACCTGTTGCAGCAAGAGAATTAACCCATTGTATCCATCTAGGATGTAAAGCTTTTGCATTTGGAATGCTCGCTTTTGTAACCGCCTCTAAGGCTGGTACTGGAGTTACGACAATAATGCATTTCCCTTGGGCTAGAGCTCTTTCTTTTGTTACAGTGGTTTGAACTGCTGTCAGTATTTTTTCTGTTGAAGTGAAGCGCATTTCTGCTTGTGTATACAAATGTGATTTGTATGCTATTGGTACTTTTTCACCCTCATTAAATGTTAAATAGGTGAATCCGCATGGACCCGAAATTATTCGGATCACTAAATTGCGTTTATTTACGCGTGTTTGTAAGTGATTTGTTGCTAACATGTTAGCTTGGAGTGAACGCAGGATATCTGTGTGTTCCTGTGTCCAATGTTTTGTTGAAAAATCAGGTTTGATTAATTCGTAGAGAGGTTTAACCCTTTCTGCGTAATTTAGAATGTAAGTTCTTCCAAAATTTAGGAAACCCAAGATAGATTGTAAATTTTTCAGCGTTTTTGGAGGTTGGAGCAGCGCGCACTTTTCTAAAAAGTTAGCTGCCATGCTCTTGCCTTCACTTGAAAGCTCATATCCTAGGAAAAGGAAATTGAGATGGGCAATTCTGGATTTTTTAAAGTTGAATCTATAGCCTTCAGAGGTGAAGCCCAATATAATGGTACTCACCCTGTTCAAGTGCCTATCTAGGTCATTGTCTGTCAGATAGATGTCATCGACATATGACAATGCCTCATTATCATAAATTTGTGGTAACTCTGTTACTCTTGCTGAGAATAACCCCGGGCTGTTTTTGAACCCTTGTGGGAGTCTACAAAATTGACGCTGGGTCCCCATTATTGAGAAAGCTGTTAAGTACCTGCTTTCAGGTGCTATGTTTTGACAAAAGAAACCATTTGAAATGTCCAATGTGGTTTTATATTTTTTACGCACAATGTTATTCATTAATGCTGTACTATGTGCATTTTGCACTGCAACTGTTTTGAAACAAGTGTTCAAGTGTCTGTAATCCAAAACTAGACAATATGGGGTCGATTCCGATGTCAGCCGGAAGCGCACCTAACAGTATTTGTCCAGAAAAAATACGAGCAGAATGCGTGTTTTCCGACCGACTCGAACACTCTACCGAACGAACAAGTACGATGCGTATAACAGCCCAGATTCCGACCGAGCCATACTTACCCATTCCAGCTCCTATTCCCCGCCCGAGCCGGATCCGTAAACGCCGAATCGAGTGGCACGGAACCAAATACACAGCACCTTCCGGCCGGACTAGTACGATGCGTCTTCCGTACGCGCCGAACTCGTCGCTACGTCCGGCAGGTTTGAGCATACGCGAGAGCTGCACATAAGCTCTGATTCGCGCCACAAGACGATCCACGGCGACGAGACGAACAAGCCAGCGACGAGTACGAGTCGAAGACACGAGAAACTCGAACGAGACGAACCAACCATGAATCCCATCGCGCAGGTCCTACCAATACTCTACATCTATTACCGGAACCGGTACGGACGCGTACGGCGCAGACGGTAAGTCAAACACCCACTACACAAACAAACGACACGTACCCGACATATGTCACACACACATAGGGATGCACAAATGACGTACACAAGCAACAGCAGAACCATAGGGGTGGGATGGCCAACACCAATGCCATACACACCCATAGGGGGATGGATGCCTACCACCAACACCACCCTACAACTACCCCTACTCATGGGTGGCTAGATGCCTGCCACCACCCCCACTCATGGGGGTCTGGATGGCTGCCACTACTACCATCCCCACTCATGGGGGGCTGGATGCCTGTCACTACTGCCATCCCCACTCATGGGGGGATGGATGCCTGCCACTACTGCCATCCCCACCCATAGGGGGATGGATGCCTACCACTAACACCCCCCCCACTCATAGGGGGCTGGATGGCTGCCACTACTACCATCCCCACTCATGGGGGGCTGGATGCCTGTCACTACTGCCATCCCCACTCATGGGGGGCTGGATGCCTGTCACTACTACCATCCCCACTCATGGGGGGCTGGATGCCTGTCACTACTGCCATCCCCACTCATGGGTGGCTGGATGCCTACCACTACTACCATCCCCACTCATGGGGGGCTGGATGCCTACCACTACTACCATCCCCACTCATGGGTGGCTGGATGCCTACCACTACTACCATCCCCACTCATGGGGGGCTGGATGCCTGTCACTACTGCCATCCCCACCCATAGGGGGATGGATGTCTACCACTACTACCATCCCCACTCATGGGGGGCTGGATGCCTACCACTACTACCATCCCCACTCATGGGGGGCTGGATGCCTGTCACTACTGCCATCCCCACCCATAGGGGGATGGATGGCTACCACTACTACCATCCCCACTCATGGGGGGCTGGATGCCTACCACTACTACCATCCCCACTCATGGGGGGCTGGATGCCTACCACTACTACCATCCCCACTCATGGGGGGATGGATGGCTGCCACTACTACCATCCCCACTCATGGGGGGCTGGATGCCTGTCACTACTGCCATCCCCACTCATGGGGGGCTGGATGCCTACCACTACTACCATCCCCACTCATGGGGGCATGGATGCCTGCCACTACTGCCATCCCCACCCATAGGGGGATGGATGCCTACCACTAACACCACCCCCACTCATGGGTGGATGGATGCCTGTCACTACTGCCATCCCCACTCATGGGGGGATGGATGGCTGCCACTACTACCATCCCCACTCATGGGGGCTGGATGCCTGTCACTACTGCCATCCCCACTCATGGGGGGCTGGATGCCTACCACTATTACCATCCCCACTCATGGGGGGCTGGATGCCTACCACTACTACCATCCCCACTCATGGGGGGCTGGATGCCGACCACTACTACCATCCCCACTCATGGGGGGCTGGATACCTGTCACTACTGCCATCCCCACCCATAGGGGGATGGATGCCTACCACTACTACCATCCCCACTCATGGGGGGCTGGATGCCTACCACTACTACCATCCCCACCCATAGGGGGATGGATGCTTACCACTAACACCACCCCCACTCATGGGGGGATGGATGCCTGTCACTACTGCCATCCCCACTCATGGGGGGATGGATGGCTGCCACTACTACCATCCCCACTCATGGGGGGCTGGATGCCTGTCACTACTGCCATCCCCACTCATGGGGGGCTGGATGCCTACCACTATTACCATCCCCACTCATGGGGGGCTGGATGCCTACCACTACTACCATCCCCACTCATGGGGGGCTGGATGCCTACCACTACTACCATCCCCACTCATGGGGGCCTGGATGCCTGCCACTACTGCCATCCCCACCCATAGGGGGATGGATGCCTACCACTAACACCACCCCCACTCATGGGGGGATGGATGCCTACCACTACCACCACCCCTACTCATAGGATGGGTAATGCATGACACAACTAGCATACTCCCACATAAGGACTGTCTGTAAATTACATCCCACCCCCAACACCATGACAAGCGTGTGTGGTCTTTGTCAAATGCATACAACACTGAACATGACATTGAACATACAATGTGACCCACTAACACATGTGTCACACATAATTGTGTGTGTGGCCTACACAATGCAAGCAGACCATGACCACTGTGGCAATGTGGCCCAAAGCCCCATCACCACAGTGGCCAAAAGGTAAGTGTGTGCACCATAGCTGAAGCACATTTAGAACAGTGTGGCAATGGGGCCCAAAGCCCCATCACCACAGTGGCCAAAAGGTAAGTGTGTGCACCATAGCTGAAGCACATTTTGAACAATGTGGCAATGGGGCCCTAAGCACCATCACCACAGTGCCCAAAAGGTAAGTGTGTGCACCATAGCTGAAGCACATTTAGAACAGTGTGACAATGGGGCCCAAAGCCCCATCACCACAGTGGCCAAAAGGTAAGTGTGTGCACCATAGCTGAAGCACATTTTGAACAGTGTGGCAATGGGGCCCAAAGCCCCATCACCACAGTGGCCAAAAGGTAAGTGTGTGCACCATAGCTGAAGCACAATTTGAACAGTGTGGCAATGGGGCCCTAAGCACCATCACCACAGTGCCCAAAAGGTAAGTTTGTGCACCATAGCTGAAGCACATTTTGAACAGTTTGGCAATGGGGCCCTAAGCCCCATCACCACAGTGCCCAAAAGGTAAGTGTAGTTCTGGTAAAAGCTGCTAAACCAAAAATGCAGGGATAATTCCTGGCCACACAACACCAAACACTACAGTGGCATTGTAGTGCTTGTGTCCCATAGCAACATAGATTGTGTGAGGCAAGCAGTGCAGTGCCAATGACACATCGTTCTAGCCATGTGCACACAAACATCAGCCATCGGGGCCCACATTGTCTACATTCACAAATAACACAATGACAGAAGTGAGCATCATAATGCAGACCCACATATCTGCAGCAATGGACACACAAATGTAGACATCCTGTGGAGACTGTAGATGTCATGTGAACCAATACCATACCATGGCAGCAATGGGACATACTAACCATGATCAATGTGCTGACTGATGACCTATGCAAAAACAACAATTGATGGACAGAATGCAGAACAATGTCATACATTCACCCCAGTACAGAGATCTGGGCCTAAATCCATCGTTTTTTTGCTCACCATGCCATTCCAGTTTGAACCCAGCCATATCCAAATCAGTCTTGACCCTGTGCCCCATGGGAACAGTCCAGCCCGAACTGCCAGGCCAGGTCCTCCCTGGACTGGAAACAAGCATCCTAGGACCAGTTTCGGGGTTTCACCCCTCTTCAGCCAGGATAGCTTGATTCCAGTGGCATGGAGAGCACGGGACCCACGTCTGGGCATACCCGTCCCACTCAGGGTGACAAATGCAAAAACAATTGATGGACAGAATGCAGAACAATGTCATACATTCACCCCAGTACAGAGATCTGGGCCTAAATCCATCGTTTTTTTGCTCACCATGCCATCCCAGTTTGAACCCAGCCATATGCAAATCAGTCTTGACCATGTGCCCCATGGGAACAGTCCAGCCCGAACTGCCAGGCCAGGTCCTCCCTGGACTGGAAACAAGCATCCTAGGACCAGTTTCGGGGTTTCACCCCTCTTCAGCCAGGATAGCTTGATTCCAGTGGCATGGAGAGCACGGGACCCACGTCTGGGCATACCCGTCCCACTCAGGGTGACAAATGCAAAAACAACAATTGATGGACAGAATGCAGAACAATGTCATACATTCACCCCAGTACAGAGATCTGGGCCTAAATCCATCGTTTTTTTGCTCACCATGCCATTCCAGTTTGAACCCAGCCATATGCAAATCAGTCTTGACCCTGTGCCCCATGGGAACAGTCCAGCCCGAAGTGCCAGGCCAGGTCCTCCCTGGACTGGAAACAAGCATCCTAGGACCAGTTTCGGGGTTTCACCCTCTTCAGCCAGGATAGCTTGATTCCAGTGGCATGGAGAGCACGGGACCCACGTCTGGGCATACCCGTCCCACTCAGGGTGACAAATGCAAAAACAACAATTGATGGACAGAATGCAGAACAATGTCATACATTCACCCCAGTACAGAGATCTGGGCCTAAATCCATCGTTTTTTTGCTCACCATGCCATTCCAGTTTGAACCCAGCCATATGCAAATCAGTCTTGACCCTGTGCCCCATGGGAACAGTCCAGCCCGAACTGCCAGGCCAGGTCCTCCCTGGACTGGAAACAAGCATCCTAGGACCAGTTTCGGGGTTTCACCCCTCTTCAGCCAGGATAGCTTGATTCCAGTGGCATGGAGAGCACAGGACCCACGTCTGGGCATACCCGTCCCACTCAGGGTGACAAATGCAAAAACAACAATTGATGGACAGAATGCAGAACAATGTCATACATTCACCCCAGTACAGAGATCTGGGCCTAAATCCATCGTTTTTTGCTCACCATGCCATTCCAGTTTGAACCCAGCCATATGCAAATCAGTCTTGACCCTGTGCCCCATGGGAACAGTCCAGCCCGAACTGCCAGGCCAGGTCCTCCCTGGACTGGAAACAAGCATCCTAGGACCACTTTCGGGGTTTCACCCCTCTTCAGCCAGGATAGCTTGATTCCAGTGGCATGGAGAGCACGGGACCCACGTCCAGGCATACCCGTCCCACTCAGGGTGACAAATGCAAAAACAACAATTGATGGACAGAATGCAGAACAATGTCATACATTCACCCCAGTACAGAGATCTGGGCCTAAATCCATCGTTTTTTGCTCACCATGCCATTCCAGTTTGAACCCAGCCATATGCAAATCAGTCTTGACCCTGTGCCCCATGGGAACAGTCCAGCCCGAACTGCCAGGCCAGGTCCTCCCTGGACTGGAAACAAGCATCCTAGGACCAGTTTCGGGGTTTCACCCCTCTTCAGCCAGGATAGCTTGATTCCAGTGGCATGGAGAGCACAGGACCCACGTCTGGGCATACCCGTCCCACTCAGGGTGACAAATGCAAAAACAACAATTGATGGTCAGAATGCAGAACAATGTCATACATTCACCCCAGTACAGAGATCTGCGCCTAAATCCATCGTTTTTTTGCTCACCATGCCATTCCAGTTTGAACCCAGCCATATGCAAATCAGTCTTGACCCTGTGCCCCATGGGAACAGTCCAGCCCGAACTGCCAGGCCAGGTCCTCCCTGGACTGGAAACAAGCATCCTAGGACCAGTTTCGGGGTTTCACCCCTCTTCAGCCAGGATAGCTTGATTCCAGTGGCATGGAGAGCACGGGACCCACGTCTGGGCATACCCGTCCCACTCAGGGTGACAAGTGCAAAAACAACAATTGATGGACAGAATGCAGAACAATGTCATACATTCACCCCAGTACAGAGATCTGGGCCTAAATCCATCGTTTTTTTGCTCACCATGCCATTCCAGTTTGAACCCAGCCATATGCAAATCAGTCTTGACCCTGTTCCCCATGGGAACAGTCCAGCCCGAACTGCCAGGCCAGGTCCTCCCTGGACTGGAAACAAGCATCCTAGGACCAGTTTCGGGGTTTCACCCCTCTTCAGCCAGGATAGCTTGATTCCAGTGGCATGGAGAGCACGGGACCCACGTCTGGGCATACCCGTCCCACTCAGGGTGACAAATGCAAAAACAACAATTGATGGACAGAATGCAGAACAATGTCATACATTCACCCCAGTACAGAGATCTGGGCCTAAATCCATCGTTTTTTGCTCACCATGCCATTCCAGTTTGAACCCAGCCATATGCAAATCAGTCTTGACCCTGTGCCCCATGGGAACAGTCCAGCCCGAACTGCCAGGCCAGGTCCTCCCTGGACTGGAAACAAGCATCCTAGGACCAGTTTCGGGGTTTCACCCCTCTTCAGCCAGGATAGCTTGATTACAGTGGCATGGAGAGCACGGGACCCACGTCGGGGCATACCCGTCCCACTCAGGGTGACAAATGCAAAAACAACAATTGATGGACAGAATGCAGAACAATGTCATACATTCACCCCAGTACAGAGATCTGAGCCTAAATCCATCGTTTTTTTGCTCACCATGCCATTCCAGTTTGAACCCAGCCATATGCAAATCAGTCTTGACCCTGTGCCCCATGGGAACAGTCTAGCCCGAAGTGCCAGGCCAGGTCCTCCCTGGACTGGAAACAAGCATCCTAGGACCAGTTTCGGGGTTTCACCCTCTTCAGCCAGGATAGCTTGATTCCAGTGGCATGGAGAGCACGGGACCCACGTCTGGGCATACCCGTCCCACTCAGGGTGACAAATGCAAAAACAACAATTGATGGACAGAATGCAGAACAATGTCATACATTCACCCCAGTACAGAGATCTGGGCCTAAATCCATCGTTTTTTGCTCAGCATGCCATTCCAGTTTGAACCCAGCCATATGCAAATCAGTCTTGACCCTGTGCCCCATGGGAACAGTCCAGCCCGAACTGCCAGGCCAGGTCCTCCCTGGACTGGAAACAAGCATCCTAGGACCAGTTTCGGGGTTTCACCCCTCTTCAGCCAGGATAGCTTGATTCCAGTGGCATGGAGAGCACGGGACCCACGTCTGGGAATACCTGTCCCACTCAGGGTGACAAATGCAAAAACAACAATTGATGGACAGAATGCAGAACAATGTCATACATTCACCCCAGTACAGAGATCTGGGCCTAAATCCATCGTTTTTGCTCACCATGCCATTCCAGTTTGAACCCAGCCATATGCAAATCAGTCTTGACCCTGTGCCCCATGGGAACAGTCCAGCCCGAACTGCCAGGCCAGGTCCTCCCTGGACTGGAAACAAGCATCCTAGGACCAGTTTCGGGGTTTCACCCCTCTTCAGCCAGGATAGCTTGATTCCAGTGGCATGGAGAGCACGGGACCCACGTCTGGGCATACCCGTCCCACTCAGGGTGACAAATGCAAAAATAACAATTGATGGACAGAATGCAGAACAATGTCATACAGTCACCCCAGTACAGAGATCTGGGCCTAAATCCATCGTTTTTTTGCTCACCATGCCATTCCAGTTTGAACCCAGCCATATGCAAATCAGTCTTGACCCTGTGCCCCATGGGAACAGTCCAGCCCGAACTGCCAGGCCAGGTCCTCCCTGGACTGGAAACAAGCATCCTAGGACCAGTTTCGGGGTTTCACCCCTCTTCAGCCAGGATAGCTTGATTCCAGTGGCATGGAGAGCACGGGACCCACGTCTGGGCATACCCGTCCCACTCAGGGTGACAAATGCAAAAATAACAATTGATGGACAGAATGCAGAACAATGTCATACATTCACCCCAGTACAGAGATCTGGGCCTAAATCCATCGTTTTTGCTCACCATGCCATTCCAGTTTGAACCCAGCCATATGCAAATCAGTCTTGACCCTGTGCCCCATGGGAACAGTCCAGCCCGAACTGCCAGGCCAGGTCCTCCTGGACTGGAAACAAGCATCCTAGGACCAATTTCGGGGTTTCGCCCCTCTTCAGCCAGGATAGCTTGATTCCAGTGGCATGGAGAGCACGGGACCCACGTCTGGGCATACCCGTCCCACTCAGGGTGACAAATGCAAAAACAACAATTGTTGGACAGAATGCAGAACAATGTCCTAGCAGTCCCAGGGCCAGCAGGGGAAAGCCAACAAACAACATACAGCCAATGGCAAACTAAAGATATGCCAATGCAGTGGTGCAAATGCACAAACACAAACAGGCAGACTCACACTGCATATCATACACAACAGGTGAGGGGGGTTGTGTGCCAGTGTCCCCAGGCAAACACACAACACATGAGGAGGCCAGATTCACTAATACACAGATGTCAACACAGTCACATACAAAACTAACTCAGGGATTGGATTCCCCTATGTGGGCAAACAGGCATTGTGAGATGAGAGGGAGCCCAAATTACACATGTCACACAAGCTTGTAGGAACAGCAACAAACACAGCAAGAGACAGAACCACCACATCACTCCCCCCAGGGACCCCACATTGTGGTGACACTAGCCTGCATGACAATCACACTGTGATGGCAAAGGTAGATGTCATCCACACTGTGAACCACAGCCATGTGTCCTGAGCAACAACCTACCATCACACCTATACAAGCACAAAGCACTCAGCATGGCCTGCCAGCCAAGGACAATATGGAGGTAGTACCCCAGCCGCGCAACAACTCACATTTGCACACACTCAACGCCACACACCGTGAACTCCACCAATGTGCAGCAGTGAAGCTCACATGGACTGCTGACATTGCACATGCACCCATGAATATCCCAGGGGTGGTGGGGGGAAATAAGGTGCAGAAACCCATCACACATGGCCAGTCAACAATACTTGTGAATGTCTGACACACTGCACAGTATGCCGTACATGGGCATGACGTGAAATCCACCCCAAACAATGGGATCCTGGCCATAGTCACACACCAATGAAGAAGCCAAGCTGACCCACAAAGGACACACATAGACAACTTCCAACATTGCAGCTCTGACCCTGAGGAGTGGCAGCAGTCACACACACAACGTGTCACAATAACTGAAAGCATACACAAACAGAAAATCACATTACTCGTGTAACCAACAAGTGCCAAGAGCAATCTTGACTGTGTCCCATCTGCGTTTGCCCACATCCCCAGCCCTGACAACAAAGACAACTAGGGATGACAACCTCATTAACATTAGTTTGCCATGCACCCACATCCCAGAGAAACCAGGTTCAAGATGCTGGATGAACACAGAACAACTCAGCAAGCATCACAAACAGGAACATCCGTAGGGACACAGCCTGTGTAGGAAAAGGAGAAGGGTACACGCACAGACATGCCTACACAACACACAACATGGGCACAGCCTATATCACGGAATCACGCACTGCCATGAGGGCACTCCACTCCTGTGGAAGGTCAGCTGTGCCAAACCTTGTCTGTGCACGACTCAAACATGTCAGCAGAACACTCGGTCAGTGAGTCAACAACTACAACACACTGAAGGCTCTGCTCATATCAGCCTGGGCACGGGAGTGTCACGTCAGTCATCTGCATACACCCAAGACACGTGTCAAGCAACTTGCACTGTGTCAACAGATGAGTCCTCCAAATTTGATGTGCTAAACTGCATGTCCATTGGAGACGGGCACACAGTCAGGGTACTAGGAACATTGGACAGTGGTAAGCCCACCAGATGTGCATCATTGTAGGACAAAGATGGTAATCTACAAAAGCTAAACGTACATCCCTGTGTCAAATGCTGAACATTACACCCTCAGACTGCAGCAAAGGATGCTATAGATCAAGACTAGATTAGGACACATATCCCATGGACAACATGGAGCCCATCACAGCAAAACTTCATTTACCTGATCTGAACACTATTACAACAGCAAATGCATGATTCTACACATCTACATCATGGACCTCCAAAGATTAACCACAAGTAAACAAAAAGAGGCTTTATTCAGCAAGTGTGCAACTCAAATCAAAAGTCCAAAATTAACAAAGGCCAATGGCCAGTCCAAATATACAGTCCCAACAGGGTGATGTGTGACAACTCGTCAACAATTGCTTGCCTGCACAGGTACGGACAGGGGACATCCCCCTTGGAGGGGCATACGACGGGCAGGCCAGGCACCGCAGGGACAGGATCAGGGGATGCCCCAAGGAGGCAGTGAAGGGGAGGTGGGTGCAGGAGTGTCACCGGCAACTGCAGTGGAGGTGTCTGACTCAGGGGGGGCTGGCACCACCGCAGGGCTCAAGTCTGATGGTGTTGGTGCTGCAACCACTGCAGTGGGCTGGTCAGATGGAGTGGACTGGGTCCCCAATGCAGTGCCCGAGTCAGACGGGGTTGGTGTGGACTCCACCGCAGTGCATGACTCCAAGGTAGTGGAAGGGGGGGCAGAAGAGCTGGGCAGGACAGGGGGGACACGGTCTCCACACCAGTGGCACAAACAGGCAGAGCGTCTGGTTTGGGGGTGGAAGAGCAAGTGGCAGGGGGAGGGCCTAAGCAGTCTGGGGATGCGGTATCGGTGTGTGGGGGAACCTGGGGCAGGGTGTGGCGGTGGAACCTGTGGAGTGGTGGCCTGGGGGATGGAGGTGAGAGACTGGGTGGTTGACTTGCTGGGCGGTGGCGGGGTCTTGCTCTTCCGGGACCGGGGGACTTGCGGGTGGGGGACTCACTCTGCCTGTGCCTGGGGAGGGTGTCGGGGGCGAGGGCACTCCCTCTGTGTGGGTGGACTTCCTCTTCCCCCGGTATGCTGGATCAGCAGGATTGGAGGGGAAGAGGCTGAGGTCACACAGGAAGATCTGTTGTGTAGGTGTGGTAGCAGGGGAGGCAAGGGAAGGGGTCTTGGAGGGAGAGGATTTGGAGGACTGCGGAGTTAATGTGGATGCCTGTGTGTGTGTGTGTTCCCCGTCCCCTGTGTCTGTGGTATCAGTCCCCTGAGGATGCTTGTGTGCACGTCTTGCCTTTCTCTTGGGTGTGTCTGTGCTGCTCGTGTCTGTGTGCTTGGGTGACTGTGCAGGTGTGCATGTGCTTTGGACAGGTAGGGGGCAGGAAGTGTGGATGGGGCAGAGGTGGGAGGGGTGAGGGACTGTTGGAGGAGGGACACTGCTGCCGTCAGGGAGGAGTCCATGGACTTATTGCTCCTCTGTAGGGCAGACATACCCGTCGAGATGCCCTCCATGAACGACACCAGCTGTGTCAACAGAGTGGTGTGTGCATGGAGGACACTCAGCATTGCTGTCTGCCCTACATGGAGCTGCCGAAGGAGGTACACAGACTCCTCACTCAGGGCAGCAGGGGACACAGGGGCAGGGGCTGCGGTGCCTGGCACGAAGGAGACACGCTCCAGAGTACGGGAGCCTCCACGGACCTCAGGAATGGGAGCCAATGGGAGGGCGGTGGTGGGGGTGGTGGTGGCGGGGCCATACAGACTAACTGGCCTTTGGTGGCTGCTGACACCCGCCTCCACAAGGGAGTCATCCTCTGAGCTGCTGTGGTCCTCAGCTGAGGTGGATGGTGCTGAGGACTCCTCGGTGTGGCTCCCCTCGCCCTCCGTGCCACTGGGTCCCTCTGACCACTCCTCCGATGCTGATCCAGTCTGGCTCGGCTGCTCCTCCTGGTCCGTGGAGCTGTCCCCTCCTGTGGCCATGCATGTATCTGCAAACAATTAGGGAAACAGACAAACATCAGTCACCTGCACTGACCGCACACACCACAGTAAGTACAGCTCATTACAGAGCAAGCCCTGGCATCCTTAGTTGAACATTGCCTAAAGTCCTCATACAGATTCAGGGAAGCCAATTGTCAGTCTGATGGTCAACCATGGGACTCACACCCCTCCTGCCCTTGCACCCATCTGTCTGGTGCCTGTCTGATGGTAAGACCCCAGTGTGGACACATGCACCACCTACACAGTTGTTGGACATTGCAGGGAACACGGTGAAGTATGTGAACATGCACACATCACATCTCTTGCCACTGAGTCAGTGCAGGTGTCTGGATTAAGGGATGGCCAGAGTCTAAATAGAAATGCATGTGATGCATACCAGCACCAGACACCACGATGCACCCATGTCCGGATAGTCAATGCCACAATGGGGTGCATGTTGCACATGTCACTCCCCTGCAGGATAACTCTCAGGAAGTTTAATGCCATGACACAGGAATGCGTGCAAAGTCATACATTACTGTCTCAAGTCACATGGCCATGGCAGCCAGCCAACAACAGTCTGCACTGTGTCACAATCCGAGGGCATGGGGAATGCAAGGTATGTGACTGACAAGTGCACATGTCCATCCCCAAATACCACATCATCTGTACTACTATTTGTCCACGTCATACCAACTGGACATATGGGGGACATGAAACACAACTCTCTGAACATGAGCACCTCACAGTGTGCTGTGAATGACAATACAGCTGCCTGAAAGTCACAGTCGCAAACACCTGTGTGCACAGTCAAGTGATCAGACACCTATAAGTCACAGAAGTATCGTCTATCATGGTCACATCTCAGATGGCATGCTGAGCCCTAACCGATAAACATACTAGTAGTCCTGACAACGAAGACACAGCACAATGAGACAGAGGCAGACACCTGAGGGTACATTACACTGATCACAACATGCCAGATGATACACAGGAGTGGGAGTACAGAGTGCATTGCATGACCTGGAGTAGGCATTACTGTCCAGCTCCACCTGTAAGAGGGATGAGTCCTGGACAGTAGGCAGGTGGCTAAGCATGTGTGACACACTGGATACACATACTCCTGAGGCCCAAACATTGGTCCCACCAGCAGCATGGGTGTGTGCCAAATTCCCCAGGGACATGTGGTGAGTCAGAGCAGCAAGCAGACCACATATCAAAGTTACACCCAGATTACATGTCAGAACTTAGGCATTGTTTAAGCAATTGACCCACCCATGAATCACACAACATAGTCACGGGAACAAATGCTGTCCCCCAGCTTGAGCAAAGCTAAATGCAATGACACAGTCCCCAAATGACACAATTTCCTGACTATAAGGGCCACACATATGCGTATCAGAGGAGAAGTGGGCATGTCACAAATGAGGGACATGGGTCCTGGACCACATGACTGATGTACTGTGGAAGTTTAACCAGGCCAGAGGAGGGCACATAGCATGTCAGACAAAGTGCACAGTGCAGTCATGGACTCACCCCCTCCTGGCTGCTGACTGTCCTTCAGCTGCCCATCCAGGTCAGGGAAGACCACCGCCACGATCCGGAGCATGTGGGGGGTCAGGGTCCGGTGTCCGCCCCTCCTGCGAGGAGGCGACAGCTTCAGCTGGACCCTTGCGATCCTCCGGGTCCAGCCACGAAGGTCCTGCCACCTCTTCTGGCAGTTGCGGATTCTGCGCCTGTAGACCCCCACGGATCTTACTTTCCGGGCGATGGTCAGCCAGATATCCTGCTTCTGGTGGGCATCAACCTGTGAGGATGACAAAGTGAAAAGGCCATTACTACACATGCAACATATACGTGCATCACACAGTTGGATATACATGTCTCAATCACAGGGGCATATGATGTACACAGGCAGTGCAACAATGGCTATGAACAGTTTGCCAGCAGTCACTACATGGTATCATTGCATGGGAAGTAAACCTAGTTGGAATGCACTGTTACTGCACTGTACCAGTTCAGTGCATGTAACTACACACTTTGGGGTGTGACAACTACTCAGTGGGCATGCTAGCCAGTGGTGTGCACACTAAAAGTCCTGCTAGTCAGACAACATGCACAATTAGTGAGGCAGTGGAGAGCACACTCACCTGCTCCCCTGGTTTCCCATACAGCTTGCTGTACTGTGGAAGGAGGCTGTCCAGCAGGGCCTGGTTCTCTTCAAGGCTGAAGGCTGGGGCTCTCTCCACAGTACGTGCCATTGCAGGAGCCAACGGATGCATAAACAGCAGCAGTGTTGGTGGCAGATGTCGTCCTGGAGCATGTAGTGCAGGCAAGTGAGCTCTCAGGGGAACAGCCAGCATTATATGTGTGCTGCAGAGGCAGATACTGTCCCATGTGTCCAAAGTGATAGGTCCAAGTCGTTTGCATCTTCTGAATCTGACCAATCCATGGACTAGCAGCACTAATACACGCCCACAGCATCCTTCAAATCTTCAACTTCATGACACCCATGATTTTGCAACATTGTTGTGGCTGGCCAACTGAATTCACTGCATCAGACTCGTTGGAGCTTCGAAAAACGCGTCCGTTGCCATGCCAGGCCCCAGCCAATGTGTGCACACCGATCGGTCCATTGCTGTTCAACGCGTACCCGGAATACAACGCGTACCCGCTCACATACAATGCAATGGGCCGGCCGGGCACACCGATCGGTCCATTGCTGTACAACGCATACCCGGGATACAACGCGTACCCGCTCACATACAATGCAATGGGCCGGCCGGGCACACCGATCGGTCCATTGCTCTACAACGCATACCCGCTCACATACAATGCAATGGGCCGGCCGGGCACACCGATCAGTCCATTGCTGTTCAACGCGTACCTGGGATACAACGCGTACCCGCTCACATACAATGCAATGGGCCGGCCGGGCACACCGATCGGTCCATTGCTGTTCAACGCGTACCCGGGATACAACGCGTACCCGCTCACATACAATGCAATGGGCCGGCCGGGCACACCGATCGGTCCATTGCTGTACAACGCGTACCCGGGATACAACGCGTACCCGCTCACATACAATGCAATGGGCCGGCCGGGCACACCGATCGGTCCATTGCTCTACAACGCGTACCCGCTCACATACAATGCAATGGGCCGGCGGGCACACCAATCGGTCCATTGCTGTACAACGCGTACCCGGGATACAACGCGTACCCGCTCACATACAATGCAATGGGCCGGCCGGGCACACCGATCGGCCCATTGCTCTACAACGCGTCCCTGGACAGGTCACACGCATATGTCACCATGCTGGTCACTGGTGAACCTATGCCAGCCACATTTACTTTCCATGGACTCAGGGGCACACCTACAACACCACACCCAGTCCACACTGTATCTAAGGCATGTGTGGCAGCATTACCTTATCTGTGTATGGGAATGAACATGTGGTTTTTGGGGTGGCACTTGGGGGCAGACACACCCAGGCTGTGCACGTGTTCATGGGGACAGGGTCCTTTGTGTGTTGTGCACCTGACCACTGTGGTGTGCAACTTTTCATTTCTGAGCATGTGTCATGGTCACATTTCCAGGTTGTGTATGTGTATGACATGTCACATACCCCCAGGCTCACATGTGGGAAGGCATGTATGTCACAGGGTGGCCCATTCCAACAATAGTGATGTCCCTCCACAGTCTGTGTGCATGTTGTGTATCACATGTCTCTGACTCCATGTGCACAATGGGAGACAGTCTCCACATCCACGTGGTTTGTGCATGAACTTTGATGGTGTGTGTGTGTGTGTCACAGACGTCCATGTCTGTCCTGCAGAGGCTACAGGGGCCACTACCTGTGGGTGTCATGTTTGTTTTTCTGACGTGTACATGATACGCCATGTCATGCCAGTGTCCATGTGGCAAGACAGGGTCCCTGGGAATCTACCTGTCAATGAGCTGTGATGCCTGTGGAGCATCTGTCCAGACATGTCACTGTGGTATGTGTGTGGAACGTGAGAGCAGTAAATGGGTACTGTGACACAGCCTAATGGTTTCCCATAGCACACCCTGGAACCTGTTGTCAACACTTGTTGAACAGAGATGTTAGATGATGTCCATGTAGGTGCCATATATGTCCAAACGTAACGACACACACATCAAGTACTTGTGTTTGTTAATGATGTATCATGTGGAATTGAGTATGGTGAACGGCACATAGGTGGTGTGACTGACAATCTTGCTTTCTTCACCTATGCACTGCAGGGCTCCTGCTGTCCATCGACCATTCCCAGACCTGGCAACGATGGTGGAACGTGACAGCATCCGACGGTACCGCTTCACCAGGCAGCTGATTGAGGATTTGGCAGTGCGGTTGGACCCACATTTGCAGCCTGGCCGGCCGTATCCTACAGCGCTGACCCCCAAGGTGAAGGTGATGGCAGCCCTACACTTCTTTGCCACCGGTACCTTTCAACACACTGTGGCAACTACTGGTGGGATGTCACAGACTATGTTCAGCCGTGTGCTACGCGATGTTTTGGGGGCAATGTTGAGATACCTGAACCAGTACATCTATTTCCCAACACGTCAACGACTCACTGACGTCAAGAGTGACTTCTATGCCCTGGGGAGGATGCCACATGTAATTGGCTCCATTGATGGGACACATGTGGCTTTGATACCACCACAGGCACATGAGCAGGCATATCGGAACCGTAAACATTACCATTCGGTCAATGCTCTGGTGGTATGTCTTGCAGATATGACCATCACACATGTGTGTGCCCATTTCCCCGGTTCAGCACACGATGCCTACGTGATGAGGAGTAGTCGCATCCCGAGGATGATGTCACAGATGCCAAACCAGCGTGCCTGGCTTGTTGGTGTGTACTGACTTTGTACCATTGTGTGTGTTCTGCTATGTTGTTTTCCGCACACATGTTCAAATCGGCTAATGTGCAATTGTCTGTCTGTAGGTGACTCGGGATACCCCAACATGCCGTGGTTGCTGACACCCCTCAGGAACCCTGTGACACCAGCCCAGATGCGCTACAATGAGGCACATGGTCGGACGAGGAGGGTGATCGAGCGGACCTTTGGTCTCCTGAAGAGCCGCTTCCGCTGCCTGGACAAGACAGGCGGGGCCCTCCCATATGCCCCAGCAAAGGTGTGCAAGATTGTCATCGTCTGCTGCATGCTACACAACCTGGCAGTGCGGAAGGAGTTGCCTCTCATTCTAGATGACGATGACCAACGTCCCCCACCTGTGGAAGATCCTGGCCTGGGTCACGATGCCAGTGAAGATGATGATGATGATGATGGTGATGTCCGCACACAGCTCATCACCAACTTCTTCAGCTGAATGTGAGTCTCCAGAGGGTTGTAATGTCAATGATTTCAGTTTGCATGATATGTGTGTGTGGTGCTCTGGTGCTGTTTGAGTGTGGCCATGTGCTACTTGACTGCATGCGTGCAGCGATGTGTCCTTGCAGGTGGTCTGTACTGCCCAACAGTGTTGACATGCTAACTTGGTTTTGTGTAGTTATCTCGTGACATGTATTAGACATGAGTATTGCCGTTCTGTGCTGTTCTTCAGTGGTTTTGACTGTGTGTCATGTCTGTCCTTCACAGGGTGCTGCCGGAGTTGTCTGATCAACTTGGATCCCCCGAATCCATGATTCAACTTCCAAGGTGGAAGCAGTCGTTTCCCTACAGGTGATGTGCCACACACCCCTGGACTTTCTATCTTCTGCACTTTTTGACTTTGTGGCCACAGCCAGGTTGGATTAGCTTGCATTTGTAGTGGAAACAACATGTAGCAAATGTGTAATAAACCTGTGCTTCACTTTGGCATGTGCGTTGTCTGTAGTCACACATCTGACTGACATTTGCTTACTGCACCTGTAGTCTAGTTGACACTGACTGTGAATAGGTGGCGTGTCTGTGCATTCCACTGTATTTCGTTGCAACATCAGTATAGGTGATGAGTCTGATGGCCCTGGTGTGTATGTGTTGTGTGGCCCTAGTGGTGTGTCTCCCTCATATGTGTCACGTCGCCATGACTGAAATGACAGTGTTGGACTTGCTGTAGCAGTTAGCATGCACAGTGTCATTTAGCAGATCACCATCTACATGACAAAAACCACGTTGGAATCACAACAGAGGCAGATATGGTGTATTGGTGACTTTATTTACATACAGGTGTGAGGATGGTGCACATGATGGTGGGTGCTGTACATAGAAATTGGAATCCAAAGTTCCCATGTGAATTGGAAGTCTTGGTAGCTGAAATGTCCAGAGTAAAGTCCACAGTCATCAGATAAATTTGGTCAACTAGAGCTCCCCATGTCATGTGGGAGAGTTGAGTTGGCTTCGACAGGGCGTGCAGTTTGCACACAGAGGAAAAGTTCCAGAACAGGTGTTGTCTTCCTGGGGATGTAGATGGCCATCGGCCTCTCAGTTTGGCCTCCTCGGACGGCCCCTCTTCTTGGGGGGGACCCTCAGGTGCAGGCTGCGGCGGTGCAGGGGACTCTCTGCCAGAGTCCTCCTCCCTCCCTGTGGCATTTGCAGTTGTTTCAGCAGCAGATGTTGTGGGCACACAGGGAGGTGAGGCCATGTTGGTGCTGATCTGGTGGAGGCATGTCAGTATGTCCCTATGCACCGCTGTCAGTTGTTCCAATGTGTCCCACTTGGACTCCATGACAGACATGTGTGTCTCGACATGTGACATGTGTGTCTCGACACGGGACATGTGGGAGTCCAAGCGGGCATGATGGGCAGCCTGCTGCTGTTGTATGTCCTTGAGGATCCCCACTACCTGGCTGACCTCTCCGGTGCTAGTCTGGTACGCATCCGCGATGCGTGCCAGTTGTGGGTCATCATGCAGTCCAGACCCCTCTGCAAGGAGTGACCTATGTCTACCACCCCTCACACCACCCCTGGCGACACATGCAGGACCTGCAGTGGCACGCACAGGTGACCGTGGGCCCACTTGAGTGTTGTTCCTGGGCTCGTTGTCACCAGCTCCAGTTTGGGCCTGGGTCGCTGCGCTGTTGTCATCTGTGGTCCTTGGTGTATCCGTGTTGGCAGGGGTGGCCTGTGTGTTGGCAGTTGTTGGAGGGGTGGGTGCAGGGGGTGCAGATGTTGGTCCTGCTGGTGCTGCATGATGACTCACACCGGAGGGTCCAGCTTGTTCTTCGCCATCCGAGGAGTGCAGAGGCTGATCCACACCAGTGAGCTCAGTGTTCCCCGGAGCCTGGGACAGGGACTCCTCCTGGTCTGCTGCTGTGTCCCCATCATCACCTGTTTTGGGAGAGACACAGATTGTATGTTATGTTTCTACTGGCATCAATTGTTCAAACACCTGACAGTTGTGACTGTACCTCTGGATGTGGGCCAGGACATTGCATTCTCCTAAATTGTGACAGTCAGAGAGTGATATTGGTGTAGCACATTGTCCTGCCAACCTGTGGCATGTCAATGTGAATGTTGAGGTGTGTGCATGACCAGCATTGGTGGTATTTGGTTGCCATCCAGGCCTCCTTCTCCCCCAGCCCAGTTATCCCACCATGAAGCGTGCTTCCATTGCAGGGAGTGCAAGTTCTCTTTCAGGATGTCAGTCAGTGGTGTCCTGCTGTTGGTTGTTGCACAGTTCCCAGCAGGGCCTTGTGCTCCCCCAGCAGTACCCAGTGTGAGCCATCTTGTGAGTCCTTTTCCACTCCCTGTGATGTGAGCATGGTTCAGGGTGGTGTTGATGGGCCATTTGTGAGGGTGAGCAATATCTGTGCCTACAACTCCCATCATGCTATTGCCTCCACCCCCTTCCCAGCATGCCCATCCTTCCTTCCTTATGACTCTGCTTCCCTGTGGGGTGGGGTGCCTGTGCTGACAGGATGGCTGGGAGTGTTGTCCTGGCAGTTGTTTGGCTACAAGTCCCAAGAGTGTCCCTGTGCTTCACACAGCATAACCCAGGGTGGTGGTTCTTTGTGGGATCTTCAGTTAGGATGTGAGGCATTGCATTCTCCCAGGTGGGTTATGTGGAGTTAGTGTTGAGGGGGTGTGTGAGGGAGGTGCTTGTAACTATGGTCAGTGCTGTGAGTCCTCCTTCCCACCCAGCCAGATATCCCACCATGGAACGTGCTTCCATTGCAGGGAGTGCAAGTTGTCTTTCAGGATGTCAGTCAGTGGTGTCCTGCTGTTGGTTGTTGCACAGTTCCCAGCAGGGGGTTGTGCGCCCCCCCTAGCAGTACCCAGTGTGAGCCATCTTGTGAGTCCTTTTCCACTCCCTGTGATGTGAGCATGGTTCAGGGTGGTGTTGATGGGCCATTTGTGAGGGTGAGCAATATCTGTGCCTACAACTCCCATCATGCTATTGCCTCCACCCCCTTCCCAGCATGCCCATCCTTCCTTCCTTATGACTCTGCTTCCCTGTGGGGTGGGGTGCCTGTGCTGACAGGATGGCTGGGAGTGTTGTCCTGGCAGTTGTTTGGCTACAAGTCCCAAGAGTGTCCCTGTGCTTCACACAGCATAACCCAGGGTGGTGGTTCTTTGTGGGATCTTCAGTTAGGATGTGAGGCATTGCATTCTCCCAGGTGGGTTATGTGGAGTTAGTGTTGATGGGGTGTGTGAGGGGAGGTGCTTGTAACTATGGTCAGTGCTGTGAGTCCTCCTTCCCACCCAGCCAGATATCCCACCATGGAACGTGCTTCCATTGCAGGGAGTGCAAGTTGTCTTTCAGGATGTCAGTCAGTGGTGTCCTGCTGTTGGTTGTTGCACAGTTCCCAGCAGGGCCTTGTGCTCCCCCCAGCAGTACCCAGTGTGAGCCATCTTGTGAGTCCTTTTCCACTCCCTGTGATGTGAGCATGGTTCAGGGTGGTGTTAATGGGCCATTTGTGAGGGTGAGCAATATCTGTGCCTACAACTCCCATCATGCTATTGCCTCCACCCCCATTCCCAGCATGCCCATACTTCCTTCCTTATGACTCTGCTTCCCTGTGGGGTGGGGTGCCTGTGCTGACAGGATGGCTGGGAGTGTTGTCCTGGCAGTTGTTTGGCTACAAGTCCCAAGAGTGTCCATGTGCTTCACACAGCATAACACAGGGTGGTGGTTCTTTGTGGGATCTTCAGTTAGGATGTGAGGCATTGCATTCTCCCAGGTGGGTTATGTGGAGTTAGTGTTGGGGGTGTGTGTTTGGGGAGGTGCTTGTAACTATGGTCAGTGCTGTGAGTCCTCCTTCCCACCCAGCCAGATATCCCACCATGGAACGTGCTTCCATTGCAGGGAGTGCAAGTTGTCTTTCAGGATGTCAGTCAGTGGTGTCCTGCTGTTGGTTGTTGCACAGTTCCCAGCAGGGCCTTGTGCTCCCCCAGCAGTACCCAGTGTCAGCCATCTTGTGAGTCCTTTTCCACTCCCTGTGATGTGAGCATGGTTCAGGGTGGTGTTGATGGGCCAATTGTGGGTGTGACCAATATCTGTGACTACCACTCCCATCATGCTATTGGCTACACTGACTTGACCAGCATACACAGAATTCCTTCCTTTCAGTGAGCTTCCTGTGAGGTGGTGTTCTAGTGGTGGGTAAATATCTGGGAGTGTTTGTTGGTTCTATTTGTGCCACTGCCTTGCTGTATTTGTTGTTAGGTTTGTAGATGTCATGACACAGTTACATATCACTATGAGATGGCAGGTATTGTGTTTGTCTGACTAGCATTCACATCTTGGGATGGATATCTTTTGGTTGCTGTGTATTTGCTAAGGGTGCATGGTTTGCCTATCCCCTTGACTGTGATATGTGTGTGTTGTCACACCATATTGTGTATATTAGTTGTGTACTCACCAGGCTCTGGGATGTCTGTTAGTCCGTATACGCTCACTGGTGGTAGGATGGCCCGCACCTTCTCCTCCTAGGGCCTGAGGTATACTGGTTTTGCAGGAGGGCCACTGCCGGTGTGCTGGCTGAGGAGGTAGTCCTTTTTGAGTAGGTCCCGGACCCTCCTGCGCACATCATACCACCTGTTCTGGATGTCTTCCTTTGTGCGCAAACATGGTGATTGTGCATTCACCCTGTCGACACTCCTCGCCCACATCTTGGTTTTCTGCGACATGGGGGTCTGTTGTACCAATGTACCAAACAACTGTGGCTCTACCCTGAGGATCTCATCTACCAGGACTTCCAATTCACAATCTAGGAACTTATGGTTCTTCTTTGGGGGCATGGTGATGGGTGGTGGTGGTGATTGATGTGTGTGTGTGTGCAAGTGGGGGGTGTGAGTGTAGGTTTAGCTGGGTGTGTGTGAGGGTGCTATTTGTAGGTGTGGTAATGGTGTATGGCTTGTGTGATGTATGAGCTGTGAGTGTGTCTGTGGTTGCTGTGTGATGGTGTTCTGTCTGGCAGGTCAGTGGAATTTGCAAAGGATCATGGTAGGGATTTGTGGCCTTTATGTAGGTGGAGTTGGAGGTGTGTCCTTGTTCCATTTTTTTTCCTCCCTGTACTTATTGGCTTAGTGGTTGCTTGTTTGGCCCTTTTTTTCTAATTTTTCCTTGGTGTTTTTGGTGCATGTAGGAGTCGTTCTTGTGTCCGAGTAGGACGCTGCAGTTGTCTGGTGCGATCTTGTCCGACTCGCTCCCTCTGTGTGTCAGCTAGGTTTCATATGCGGCGTACGAGTCGGTCGCGTAGTATTGGGTTGCTTCGGCTGGGTTTTGTATGCGTGTCGGTCGTACGGCTTGTGCTCCGGGCGAGTCGGTCGTGTTTTGCACGCACAGCATCGTACTATGCGGATCGGAGTTCGCGGGTACGTTTCGTTCGGGTTCAATCCGAGTGCGTGTCGGTCGGTTCGTTTCGCGTGATTTCCCGGCCGGATGGCTTGTTTCCGTCCTGCTCGGTCGGTCGTTTTGTATTCCGTCCGAGTCGGTCGGATTTCACATACATTTCATCGTACTACCCGGGTCGTACGGCGCCGGTCCGAGTCGGTCGGACTAAATTCCCGTACCGAGTCGGTCGGTATGTTTTCCGGCCCGAATCAGAATCGCCCCTATGTATTGTCTGGTTTGGATACAGGAAACAAAGGATTGTTCATTGAGGAGGTGCATGTTTCAATCACCCCTTGGTATAAAAGTTGATCTAAGATCTCCCTGACCTGTTTTTTAGCTTCTTGCTTTATTGGGTACTGCCTTTGTGCAGTAGGTTGATTTTTTAGATGTATTTTGTGGTGAGGTGAGTCCTGATCCCATCCTACATGATTTTTGTATAAGGCTGGGGCCTGGGCAACTGCCCGTTTCCTGGCATAAGTATATTTTAGGTGAATTGGAATATGGTTGGAGAAGGCAGGCATAATGATGTCCTCGCCATGTGGGCACTCCCTGACAAAGTTTGGTGGCCAGTCCTTTTCTGCTAGAAGTATATCATAACCCCTTGAAAGTTTCTCCCAAAAGAGTATTTTCACTTTTCTTGGTATGTCTCCCTCCATTCGGAGTGTTATTTCATATAACTTTTGTGGAGTACTAACACTGGTGTCTACAGTCTCTACTGTGATGTACTCATTCAAGTCCACTATCTCCAGAAGTTCCTTCAGGTTCTGGCGAGCTATTGTTACTTCTGCTGCACTGTCCAGCATTGTCTGAGCCCATTCTCCGTTCTTGAGCTGTGTTCTCAGTATCCTCGGCATGTCTGATATTCAGACCTGCTACCTTCTTTTTGTGAATTGAGGTTTTGATTTATTTTTCTGAACGTGTTTATCGTCTTTGGATTTCACGCGTTCTTCTCTGTGTTCTGACCGTCCTCTTCTTTCTGATGTCTGTGACGATATCTGAAAGGTACGAGAGGAACGTGTATCAGTATTAGGCCTGGGTGGTAAATTTCGTCCCGCTCGCGGAATTTGCGGAATTTGGGTAATTTTGTGTTCCGCGGAGAACGCGGAATTACCAAAAATTCCGCGATCAGCGGCTTCCCGGAATTTTTTGCTTGTTCGCGCTTTCAAAATGCGTGTTCGCGAGATATTTCTCCCCGAGCACGCAAACAGCGTTCGCAAACTGGAAAAAAGCATCGCGAACGGGCGGAACAAGCAATTCCGCGTGTTCGCGGAACTTTTGCGTGCTCGCGGAGATTTTTTACCGTTTCGCTGAGCTTTGCGTAGCGCGACTACGCAAATTCCTCCCACCCCTAATCAGTATCTTGATACCTGTCAGGTTTTCTTAAATTATCCCTATTCCTGAGGTTATACCTCCTTTCAGAGGCTCCTTTTGAGGAGACCTACCTCGGGATTGAGAACGTCTCTCTTTTGAATTTTGTTTATTAGTTTCCCACTTCTTTTTAGGAGAAGTAGGATTTTGTTTAATAGAGTCCTTCTCAGGACTTTCAGATAGTTTTGGCTTCAAGGGTTTCCCACCCAAACTATCTCTTCCTAATTCTGCATAAGATTGTTCTATTATTCTGGGCAGTTCATGTTGATGTTTTGTAACATCAAATTCCTTTAAGTGTTGGCGGATCGCCACTGAGGCTGCCTCCCTTTAATATTAGATAATATTATTGTTGAGACCTGGTCGAAGTTTTTCAGTAATTTCATACCTAAATTCAGAGCAGGTTCTGCCCCGTATTCGTTTTGAATTTGTTTCAGGACATCTGGTATTACTGCAATTGATGGAACACCATGTGTTTAAGTATAGATGGCAGCAAAGACTGCGTGTAAAGTCTGTGGAGTAATTTTTTGTGTATTCCCCTGTTGAGGGGTTTGATTTGGACTGGTCATTGGTGGTTGGACTGTGAAAGTCCGCATGACATATTGGACTAATTGTCTATAAAATTTTATTAACTCTTGTAGTTGAGTAAGTAATTCCTCGTCTGACATTACATCGATGTCAGGATGAGGTGTGTAGCTGGCTAGAATCGGCCATGTTGCTCCTGGTCTACCTAGTGGACCGAGCCTGGTAATGTTTTCGTGATGTTTTAGGGTGCCTTTAAACCAGAGATTATGCTCCTGGTATGTGAGTGGAATTTCAATATCCTCGAAAGGAATATATTCCTCTGGTGGTTCATCTTCCTTAAAGAAGTGAAACATTTTTGTCACTGGATTTGATTCTGGGAATACTATCCATGAATAGAATACCTCTGTCTGAAAGGATTCGTGTGCCTCTATCACGAAAACTGCTCTACCACCTCTTGGTGTTAGGCCGTGTTTTATAAGTTTTAGAGTGATGGCTCTCCTTAAGTTTGGAGGGATGGTTATAACACCCTCATCGGTTTCATTTAAACCTGTAAAATTAAAAGCTGTTACGACTGGGTCAGCCGCAGCTACACCATTCTCGGTGCCATTATCCCCGTGTAGGGACATTTGTTTTTTGAAAAATGTAGAACAAGTTTCAAGGAAACAAAAGATAAGGTGCACAATATTTTGGAACACTGTATCCTTCGACGTTGAACAAACCAAACAGCTAATATATATAGGATTTTTTGTCCTATTCACCTTTGGCGGATACTTATCCCTACCCACTCCAGACGTCTTATGGAGTATGTGATTAGGGGTCTCTGAGAGAAAAGCACGACTGAGTTACTCAGTATCTAGCGTTAAATTAGTGCCTTACCAAACGTTGGGCGCCATGTAGTGTAGTTCCTATTTCCTAATAGGCTCTGCGCATTAGAATAATATACCCTATAGATTTGACATAGGACTGAGGTCAGTATGTCCCTATCGAGTATATTAAACTTAATTTACTTTGTGCCAGCTAACTCAGAGGCCACTAGAAACTCCGTGTAAACAAGAAGGGAGTAGTTTCTGGCAACCGCATAAACATGACAACTTTGTTTCCCTTTAGAATCGGAACACTCTCAGAATCGTGGAAACAATAGATAGCAGTTTCACTCAGCTAATCGTGCATGCTTAGTTTCTTCAGAGTTACACAGAAAGAATAGACGGGCATTTTATTAAAAGTATTTATTGAACAGTCTTATTTCTCGTGTAAGAGATATGAGCTGTTATGATCACAAGACAGTATGCAAGATATATAATGTACAGCGTAAGCAGTAGAAAGAAATAATACTGCACTAGCATTATCTTTTAGCTATGACACATATATTCATATACATAAATAACATAAGCTAAAAATGCGAGTACTCATAAGATGCTTCTCTAACTAGTCCTACCCCAGTGTACCTAACCTAAGTGTAGTGCAAGGTAAGAAGTAGGTGAAGTATTCTATAGTATGGTATGCTATAGTTTAGTATGCCAAGTCTAGTATGCCAAGAGTCCCTCTAGGTTCTAGTCAGCTCCATACCTTGAGAATGAGAGAGGTGGGAATCTCCTTCCGGGTCTCTAACTCTAACACCCCGCGAAGGGAGTCAGAACACTGGAAGCTGGATTCTCTGCGAGCAGGGATGACAGCGTCTCTTGTCAGTGAGACAGGCCGGGACACGGACTCCTCTAAAGTCGAGGTCTCCTCCTACTTGCTTGGGCAAGGGAAGGTATATTTATACCCGGTAGGTGCCTTGGAATGTTAGCATTGACATAAAGTTGGGCAGAGGAAGACGTCAGGAATGAACCCTTAAGGTATAGCGATTCATGCATAATAAATGAGTTCTTGGAGAAATCAATAATCCAGTGCTAGGGGAACTCCCAAGAGCTTAAGGGTCTGGTTTCTAAGAACTCGTTGTGACGTTAGGGTGGACGGATGTAAGTGACCATGCCTGTATTTGGATAGCATGGCTAATGCCTAAATAAGGACTGGGATCTTATGCCTATATATGGGCAATGCGAATTGTGCCTATATAAGGACATGTTTCAGGAAAACCTATATACAGACACCTAAAGCGGAATACAACAAAATATGCCACTCATGGGTAACCAATCAGAATTACAATTTACACAGAGAGCACATGCAACTTTGGACTGATCAGCAGTGGTAAAGTGCCCAGAGTCCTAAAGCCAACACAAACAGGTCAGAAAAAAAGAAGGCAAAGGGGAAAAAGTTTAGGGATAAACCTGCAAAAAGGGGCAGGTCTAACATTAACTAACTATTTTTGCGTTCTGTGATGATTCTACATTTTAATTAGGCATTCATGGTTTATATGTGAACCTTGTCTTGTGTGGATGTTCCAATGTGGATTTCCGGTGTGTTTTCCAATGTGGGTTCTCTGGATTTCCTTGTTATTTTATCCCTAAGGGTCTCTTCCTTTGGGACTTTCACATAGCCCAATCCATTAAATTGTCCCTTTGAATGATAAAAAGAGCCAATGGTTTTGGTGGCAAAGGACGGTTATAGTAAAATAGGATGGTTTCAGCCAAATTGAATAGTAAACTTTAGTGAAAATCTTAATTGCAAATTTGCACTTCACAAAATTTTAATTAAGATCCCCTTACTTCAGGTCCATGAAATCTCTTAGATTTACCAGTCCTGTTGAAGATGTTGAAGATTGCATTACATGAGTATAACAAGGGCTTGTCATGTGGGCAGTGTGTGGTTTTTGTACTGGTCATGGTGGTATTGACAACGCCCATACTGTAGCCCTGGGATGTGTGATTTGAAGAGAATATTTGATTTTGCATAGTGGTGCAGATTGTTTTGCAGTGGTATTATGTCAATTGTGTTTTATGCTTCATGTTGCACAGCAAGCATCAAAGTTGAAAGTTGCATTGCAATTGTGCTTGATGAAAATATTGCGATCGAATGTGGATTTTGGTTTTATCTGTTGGATTGTGCATTAAAAGAAATCCAAGATATCTAGATACATATTTAGGCTGTCTGCTGAAGGTGCATGGCATCATGACACAATTGTATATTAAAGTTCTATAAATCCTTAATGGCTTAGTTGCGACTCAACTAACTAGGGATGTGTCATTCATTTCTTTGTGCACAGGATATAAATGCAATGACTGAAAGAGGGATTACTGCTGGTCAGAAATATATTTTAGTGAGAATGAAGGTGTTCTTGGTGTTTGGTGTTTTCCCTAGCTTGTGGTGAGTTTAATTGCAATCCTGTATCCTGGTAGGTAGACAAGTACCATATCTATACTTGTTTGTGAATCTAATTTTAAAATTATGTTGTGATTGCTTGGTTGCATGTGTTCATAATACATGTAAACTTAACTTGTGTGTGAAAATGGGTATAAAAAATGCAAATGAGAAAAAGTGTAATAAAATGATAAAAGGTCAGGTTAGAAACACAGGGCCAGATGTAGAAAGAAAATTGCATTTCTTAGCAGGCCGAATTGCAATTTCAGCTCATTATGAAATGCAAAACACCCTTTCCTAATGTACAAAGGCAGATAGGGAATCGCAAAATACAATTTCTATCCAGTTGAAATCTAAATTTGCACTGCCCTAAATGGGAAATTGCAAATAGGGATTTCCTATTTGTGATTTCCTAAGCATATGTACAAAGCATTTTTTAATGCCAAATGGGCATTTTGGAAATGCTACTCCCATCAGCTCCAAGTCGATGGTAACCCTGTGCAATTTGTCAAAAGCACCCCAAAATTAATTTTTTTAAAGTGCCATAGTGCATTTGTGCACTTTACATGTGCACCACTTTTGTTTGGGGTGATTCCAGGGGACCGTAGGCCCATAGGCACCCTTAGTTTTTCATATCCAAATTAAATTTAGAAATGCAAAACCATTTGCACCTATGGGCCTTTAGTGAGTGGAACAGGGGACTCAGTTAGGCCCACTGAACAAAGTACTTTAAATCCAGGTCTGCAGAGCATTGCAATGATCCGCGTCGAAGATGCTCCATGCAGCTGAAGTGATGCATCGGTTCCCAGATGTGGTGAGGCTGCGATGGGAGGGCCTGCATCGTCATAGAGGATTTTGTCGATGGGGTTCACGATGTGAAGCCTGGCGTCAAGAATGAAGTGCGCAGTCAGGATGATGCGTTGGTTCCTAAGTGAGGCTGTAATGCAGAGTCTGGCGCCATCGTCGAGGCTGCCATCAGTGAGTGATGCAAGGGCCTTCGCAGAGGATGAATCATGCAGTCAGGGCAATGCTGCAGTTATGAAGAGCAATGATGTGATGCGAGTCTTTGCGACGGGTCCAATCTACACAGCATCGGAGATAAGTTGGTTCTTCTCGGGTATGAGCTGCACAAAGGAGGAGATACCTCAGCTCCACTGGATCCACAGAGGCTGGCACTGCACCTTAAGCCTACTTCCAAGGAGCCAGGACTAGAGTGTCACCACTTGGCAGTCCAGGTCAAGATGCAAGATTGTTGGAAGCCTATGTCCCTGAGACTTCAGATCAGGAGGCCAGCCAATTTGCCCTTGGAGTCACTCTTGGTTAAAGAGATGCAGGTCCAGTCCTTCTCACCAAGGTAAGAGGGCAGCAGGTCAGCACAGCAGGACAGCAGCTCCTTCAAGGCAGAGGTCCACCAGGCAGAGTGGCAGTCCTTTCAGTAGAACATTGGTATTTTATCCTGGCAGAGTATCCACAGGTCCAGAAGTGTACAGAAGTGGTGGTGTCTGAGGTCCAGTATTGATACACAGTTGTGCCTTCTAGGGGATTTCCTTTGAAGTGCACAGGTGCCCTGCCTTCCTGGTCCCAGCTACAGAGTAACTACAGGGGGTATGCAGCCCTTTATGTGGAGACAGAACACAGCATATTCAAATGTAAGTGGGGTTGGGCCCAGCTCCTCCCTCCCATCCTGCCAGTTAAAGTCCATCCAGACACACCTAAGCTCCCCATTGTGTGTGGCTATCTAGTAGAAATACGAAAAGCCCAACTGTCACCCATACCCAGTCATGTGACCCAGAAACAGGCTGCAGGCACAAAATGGCTGAGGTAAGAAAATGGCAGCTTTCTAGAAGTGTAATTTTCAAAATTGCTATTTAAAATCCGACTTCACCCTAAGTTAGGATTTCAAAGTGAGACTCTGTAGATACCAAACATGATGGGGTCACCTATTTCCATTTGGAAATTACATTTATAAAATGTAATAAGATAATTCCAATGTTATGCTATTAGAGAGGGTGGTCTTGCAGTAGTGAAAAACAAATGTAAGAGTTGTTCACTACCAGGATATGTCAAACGTAAAAGTACATGTCTCACTTTTTAAATACATTTTAGCCCTGCCCTCTTGGCTGTTCAGGGCCTACCCTAGGTGTGACTTATATATATTAAAAAAGAATGTTTGGGCCTGGAAAAGGGTTTACTTTTCCAGGTTAAAATGGCAGTTTAAAACTGCACACAAAGGCTGTGCAATAGCAGACGTGAGACATGTTTAGCGTGCTACTTAAATGGGTGTCCCAATCAGTGCTGCAGGCTTACTAGTAGCATTTAATTTATAAGCCCTGTGCACAGGCAGTGCCACTTTACTAGGAACTAGTAAACTAAAGGGTATAAGCCAATGTTGCCATGTTTTTGTGAAGAAGCACAAGCAATTTAGAAGTGGTTAGCAGTGGTTAAGTGTGCAGCATCCTAAGGCCAGTTAAAATGATGGCTGCAGAAGCAGGAGGTCTGAAGGCAAAATATTAGGGGAAAACCACACCAAGGATGTCAGATCTATCAGTGATTTTTCTTGTGTTATGTTTCACTTTATTACTGTTTGAAGAGCTGCATAAATACTTTACACATTGCCTCTAAGGTAAATCTGACAGCTTTGTGCCAATTTACCTGGGGGTTGAAAACAGGTTAATTTAGGGTTGGCTTATGCCTTGTGGTTGATGCTTGACCAGGGCTCACACTCCAGTCAACCAACAACCCAATTTTTCACAGGGAGAATAAATTAACAAGAAACTGATGACTATAACAGATACTACGCTGACTGGGTCCAATCCACTTCTTCTATCTGAGCCGTGCTCCATTGCGGTTGGCCACATTATTTGACTTTGACCCGGTCTCGCACGACTAGATGTCCGCGTTTGGCATTTATTATCTTTTAGGTGCTTGTTTTGACTAAAAATGTTAAATATTCATAACTCTCTTTCTACTGATTGTATTTTTGTCAATTTGGTGTCAATTAGTTTATTAAAATTTACTCTATTTTTCTAAAGTTATTTGGATTTTTCTTGTGTTTTGTTTCCACTTTATTACTGTGTGTGTGCTGCGAAATACTTTACACATTGCCTCTAAGTTAAGCCTGACTGCTTTTTGTGCCAAGCTACCCAGGGTTAAGCACATGTTAATTTTGTGACTTTTTGTGGTTCACCCTGCAAGGCATTGTGGCTTCTGTTTAACCAGGGATCACAACACAGTCAACCAACAACCCATTTTCTCAGAATAAGCTTGGAAAAAATAAATGAAAAATAGAGAATAGTACAACACCTGCAGAAGATTAATATTATTTTAGTTCCATATTGTCCTGTGGCACTGAATCCTGCTGTCATTTTCTCCAGATCCATCTGGACACAGACTGATTCATTATAATTCATTTGTGTCAAGCATTTTTCTCCATTCCTCTTTATGAAGACAGCCAGTATCTCTCTAAATTTGCATTTTTAAATAAAGTAATGGTTTTGTGTCACATCTCACTGGTCTGTTCTGAACTTCTGACAGTTTTCTTCATCTGCCCTGTAATTTAGTGCTGGTGTAATACATTGACAACCTCATTGTTGCAGCTAAACTAAACAAGGTTGTAAGCTTAATACAATAGTTTTGCTGAACCATCCATCAGAAAATGGTCATAAAGTGTCCCCGACAAAACTGCAGTATTTCCAGAAAGAGGTTATTTTTTTAGGTCACCAAATTGAAAGATGAGTGAGGAAGGTGTCTGTAGAATGCATCTCTGTGAGTCTGAAAATGAACCCACCACAGACTGAGAAAGAATTGAGGATGTTTTTGGGAATGTTAGCTACTGTTGTCAGTGGATTCCAAAGTTTTACCTGATTTCAAAGTCTTTACAGAGGCTTATTCTCAGTGATGTGAGTGATTAGGTACCTTGGAACAATTATGCATGAATGCCTTCCTGGACCTCAGATATAGGGGCCGATTCCGATTCGGGCCGGAAATCTCTCCGACCGAGCCGGACCCGGAGAGATTTCTGACCGAATCGGACCCTAGCAGTCCGACCGAACGAGTACGATGCGTTCGCATGCTATCGGACTCGATTCGGTCGGACTCCCATTGAAGTCAATGGGAGCCGGTCGTACAACGCGTATGCGGGCTCCCATTGACTCAATGGGTGCGAGGCAAACAAGGGCGCCCCCTACAGCGGGTACGCGTTGACGCGAATCGTGCCGTACATGCACAGGTAGGGGGGACCCATGGGTCCCCCCTGTGTGCGACTCGCGTGGCTATGCGTACAGGGGGGTCCGACACGGACCCCCAAAGTGCGGCTCCGACTGCTCTTTTGAGTCGGACGGCGCGAGTCGGTCGGACTGCTCGCGGCGCGCATCGTACTTACCCGGCCGGGGAACGTCTCCATTGCACGGTGCGAGTCGTGTCCGAGCGAGTCGCTCGGAGCGGTGAAATGAGTCCCGCGAATGAGTCGGTCGGCGATTTCGCGTCCGCTCGCATCGTACTCGCTCGCCCGGACGCACGTCCGACTCGGTCGGGAAACAGGGCTCCGAATCGTATCCGGTAATGCCGAGTCCGATTCGGAGCCGTACCGGCCGAGATCGGAATCGACCCCATAGTCTTTGTACTGCACCTATTCTAGGAATGCTTAATTACAATTTTTATTTATTTATTTTGTCATGAGAGAGAATGTTGCTCACCTTCAGTATTCACACAGCAATACAGAGGAGCAAAGTGGGCAGTAGCCTACTTTTCTGCTATATGAGATCCAGTTGCCCCTGCACTTGTGGACTTCTTGAGGAGCATTGCTTCAACCCACCACATTGGCCAGCCTGAGGGGTCCTTCACCAGGTTGCAGATTAATTCTGTGGTGATACCCACCTTGTAATAAGCTACATGACATTCTACTCGTCTTTTTTACACGTGGATAGAATCTTACGCTACAGGAAGGTGACATTTTAACTATAGCCAAGTTCTTGTTGAGGGAGCTGATCCTTAGATATAATTTGTCAACATCTTTAGAGTCATATTGGGTCAATTTCTTTAAAAGTGAATTACTGAAAAGGTTGTGTATGGCACTAAATATAAAGCAAATATTTCACTGTAGCTATCGACCAGAAGCTTCGGGTGTAGCCGAGCGAGTCAACAGTACTCACAAGTCAAAGTTAACCAGGATGTGTAATTCAACATCACTAAAATGTCCACATGTTGTGCCACTTGTGTTCATAAGTATGAGAAGCACATATAATGAAATGACTGGCCTTCCACTCCGTGAAGTGACAATGGGCAGTGTAATGTAAATTCCTGGTATTCCTTCAACTGCACTTGTCAACATTTCTGATGATTTTGTTCTGTACTATTACAAAAGTTTGCCTGATATGGTATGCTCTATAATTAATCAAGTGAAGTTGAAAACACCCTCAGCAAGTAAAGAATCCTGTCATGACCTGGATCAGAGATGGCGTGGACCCTTTCAATGGATACTTATGACAAATACTGCTGTGTAGTGTGCAGGTTTACCAGTATGTAACCATGCATCTCACACTCAAAGACTGCAGATAAAGAACTGGTGATACCAACTGTTGATTCACATTGTCAAACTCAAGTTTACTACGTGGATCCAGGGGGAGTAGAGACATGATTGTGCAAGCACAAGAAGCACACAAAGAACAAAAATCACAAACTTAAAGTGAAGAAAATCAGAAAAGAAAAATTTGAATTGTAAAAATCCCAGAGGAAGTTAAAAGTTAACCTGTTCTAATTGAAAACTGCACAGACCAAGTGGTGAGTGAAGATGAAAATGCAGCAGTTGTCATAAGTGGGTCAGAAGAAGAACGCGAGATACAAGATGGATAACCTGATATTGTAAGAGGGAGCAAAAGAATGTGAAAACAAGATCACATACTTGAAATACTTGAAGAAGAGACAGCACAAATGTTATAACAAACAGAAGCAGATTAGAGTAATAGAGACCCAGAACATCCATTTTATCGAAAGATCCATAAGAGAAAGAGTTCCAAACAAGAAGTATTTAGCACCTGAATGGACATACCTAGCCAAAATCAAACCAGAGCAAAGGGACATTGATTTGAACGAATATTAGTTCATTTTTGTGGATTATCTATAAAGTTGTTGTGAAATGTAATTCGAGAAAATCAACGATTAATAATTTGTTATGGAGTGGTGAAAACCAAATTTAGATTTTTTTAAATTAAAAAGTGCGTAATTAGATTTTTAGCTAGAATCGAATCCCATACATCCAGAGAAGATTAATATTATAGCTTAAGTATACAGTCAACAATACTAAGTTTATCATGAACTTTATCTTGAAATTAATTTATTACTAGTGACAAATTAACATTAGGCCTGGGCGGAATTATTAATTCTACTGGCGAAATGCGATGAATTTTGTAATTCTGCATTATTCTTATAATGAGGAATTATTGATAAATTCCGCCGTTCTGTCTGTAGTATTAATCTGCAGTAAATAATTGCTTCTAAAGAGGGCTGGAAGAGGGCACAGTCCCTCTATGTTTAAAAATCATTACAGATTAAAGATTAATTACTGTATGTAAGGGCGCTGAGGGGTATGCCCTGTAGAACTTGGAAGCAGATTAAATGTGGCTACCCTGCCCTGGCTCAGCAAATAGTGAGACAGAGAACCCAACGCATCCTCCCACCAGCATAGCCTTTGGAACGAATGTATCAACAAGCCTTCAGGAGTGGGTTTTTACAGTGGCTAAAAATACATATGTTATTTTGAAATACAAGCTCTCATATATGGTATTCGGTCAAAATATTGAGTTTTAAATGTCGACTTACACTAATATCGAGTTTTAAATATCGTGACACAGAAATATCGACAGCAGGAATATCATGGTCAAGAATTTCGACTTTAAGGTAAGAAATATCGATTTTTAAAATATAGAAGTCATTAATATTGTTTGCAAAAATATAGTTGTTTAAAATATCGATTTTGTTTAATTAGTATATGTATTTTAGTATATATTTTAAATGAATGTGATGTATTTTTTGTATAAGTATGGTTTATGTTTTTTAATATATGTGTTATATTTGTGGTAGTTATTAATTTTATTTTAAATACATTTTGCACGTTTAGGTCCGAAGTGGGTTGTCGGTTTATAGGGGAATAGGCTGGGAAGTAATTTAATTATAATAAATTAATGATTATATTTATTTATTAATATTTTTTTTATTAAGATTTGTTAATGTTAATTGTGGTTTAAAATTTTGTTCGGTACATTTTAGGTGTGGGTTGTGGGGTTTATAGGGGTAAAGGGTGGGAAGTAATTTATTTTTAATTAATTAATAATTATTTGTTAATTATTATTAATTAATTAATTGACAATTAATCATGGTAATTGTGCAATTAATTTTAGGTGCGGGTCGTGGGGTTTATAGGGGTAAAGGGAGGGAAGTAATTTATTTTGAATTTATTAATAATTAGTTGTTTATTAATATTGATTAATGAATTGACAATTAATTATGGTAATTGTGTAATTAATTTTAGGTGGGGGTTGTTCTGTTTATAGGGGTAAAGGGTTGTTGCAGGTTGTTTTGTTTATAGGGGTAAAGGGTGGGAAGTAATTTATTTTAAATTATTAATAATTAGTTGTTAATTAATATTAATTAATTAATTGAAAATTAATTGGAGAAATTGTTTAATTCTTTTTATTTGTGTGTGAGTTTTGGGTTTATAGGGGTGAAGAGTGGGGAGTAAATTAATTTTACTGACTTTATAGTTAGTTGTTAAGTACTAATAGTTAATTTATTGAAAATGTTTGTTAATTGTGTAATTAATTTTAGTACAGTTCAATTTTAGGTGTGGGTTTTGGGAATTATAGGTGTAAAGGGTGGGAAGTTCATTACATTTTATGTGTTTTAATTTGTTTTTTAATTAATAATATTTGTTTAATTGATAATTAATTATGTTAATTATGCAAATACATTTTTTTTATTTTTGATGTGGGTTGTGAGTTGCGTGTTGTTACAGGGTAGAAAGTAAATAGACTACATTTATGTAATAATTAATGTTTTTATTAACAAATAATTTCTAAATAAAAATATTTATTTGTTTGAACATTATTTTTTTTATATATAATATTTATAGGTATTTGGGATATGTATTTAACATTATATGTTTTTTTATTATTAAATATATTTTTATTTTTTACATATTTATATATTTTTGTATTTACTTTAAAAACATATATTTTTATTTTGTTGATGATATTTTGATTGTTTTAAAGTTTTAACTGACTGGAGTGAGAATAGTAAATTTTACCACGCCGCAATCCAACACTTTCCCTACTGATGCAGTGACTGGAGTGGGAATAGTAAATTTTATACCTCCGCTATCCAACACTTTCCCTACTGTTGCACGCATTGGAGTGGGAATAGTAATTTTTACCCCTCAGCTATCCAACACTTTCCCTACTGTCGCACTCACTGGAGAGGGAATAGAAATGTTATCCCTCCGCTATTCAAAACTTTCCCCACTGTTTTACTCACTGGAGGGGGAATAGTCATTTTTACACCTCCGCTATCCAACACTTTCCCTTCTGTTGCACTCATTGGAGTGGGAATAGTAATTTTTACCCCTCCGCTATCCAACACTTTCCCTACTGTTGCACTCACTGGTGTGGAAAATTTAAGTTTAAAGATTTTTAAATAGTTTAATGTTTTAATTTATATTAGAATGTTTTCTTAAATAGTTTGTATGTAATTGTTATATGTGTATATATATATATATATATATATATATGTATATATATATATATTTATTTGTTACTTTTTTATATAATTTAAAAATGATAAAATATATTAAAATTATTAGTTTATTAATTGTTTTAAAGTAAATCTATATTTATATTGATTATTATATATGTGTGTTTTTTAAATTAAGTTTGTTATATTTGTTCAAATGTATGTTGCATCTAATTAATAATATTCTTTGATATATTTAATATTTATGAATTTATTTTATATATATATAAAAACAATATTTTGTACAACTATACTTTTCACATTGATATTTTGGTCACAATATTTTTGTATGGGGATATTTTGGGTGTCGATATTTTGTCAGTGTACCCTCATATATACTTCAGTGAAGTGCAAACCAGCAAAAATAGCGATCACTGTGGAATAGCAGATCTGTACCCCGACCACCTCATTTTTTCAACAAAATAACCTTACAAGAATCAGAGTGCTATGTTGCTTTGACCAAGCACACATACGTTGAGGTAAAGTATGTACTGTCTAGCCATTTATTGTCTATTCAAGTATGTGTCACCTTTCACTGCTGCTACGGCCCGACACACAAAAGAAACTGTTTCATTTTCTGTTCATGTCCCAAGAGCAATCATTGTGTTTTCTAAATCTTATGACTAATGTACTATTTTGCATGTATGGTGCCATTCTAACAATACAACACATGCTTTCACAACATTATTTAACACACTAGTAAGCACAGGGCCGGATGGCTTGTTTAAGAATAGTTTCATGCTACTTTTCTCGGATCCATACTAGAGGACTCATGATATTCTAAACCGTATGTACCACTCTCCTGGAACTGAGGGATGGTGTTGGATGTGTTGTGTGTAGGTTACCTGAAAAGAGGCAACAGATGTGTGGCTCACACTGCTCTTAATATGGCTTTACAACACATACATTCTATGTGAATCCACACATGTCAATAATTCACCCCGGACAGTGTCCTCTCTTCCAGGTCCCTGGAATTAACAGCATGCTACCCCCTGACAGTATCAACTGGTGTTCCTAATATAAGCTTACATCAGTGATGAGGTAAATAAGAACCACCAGTGTTCAGAACCATGGGTATTAGAATATACTATGGAGAGTTTTAGGCAGGGATTCAGTGAAGGTGCACCCAGAGAGACCATGCTTTTAGTCACAACGTAGGTACATGGGTTTGAAGTTAAAATCAGGATCCATTTTCAGGTGCAATTCATAGGATGACAGTGATTACTGCAGAGTATGTAAGGGCGCCAAGGGGTATGCACTGCAGAGTGATATGTAGTAGTTAGAAACCGCTGCATACCACTGGGCGTCGGCTCCCTTACATTCTCTGCAGTAATTACTGCAGAGTATGTAAGGACACCAAGTTGTTTCTCCTAAATCTCAAGTTTAATTGCATAATATTAATAATACTGATTTTTTAACTAAAAGGTTAGATCATAAAATATTTCTAGGGATGATTTTTAGTGGAATTATATAAGCATTGTTTGTTAAATGAGTATTGTGGCATTATAAATGTTTCTAATTGTGATGCCTGTGCACACCTGACATCTTTTGACTTCGAAGAGGTGACCTATGCTCGATGGATTAACATTTAGGGGCCGATTCCGATCTCGGCCGGTAGGGCTCCGAATCGGATTCGGCTTAACCGGATCCGATTCGGAGCCCTATTTCCCGAACGATTCGTACGCGCGTCCGGGCGAGCGAGTACGATGCGAAATCGCCGACCGACTCATCCGGGCATCCCGACCCCTCCGACCGACTCGATCCCGGGTCTAACCGCACCGACCGGCTCGCTCGGACACAACTCGCACCGCGCAATGGAGACGTTCCCCGGCCGGGTAAGTACGATGGGCGCCGCGAGCAGTCCGAACGAGCCACGCACTCCGGCTCCAAAGAGCAGTCTGAGCCGTACTTCGGGGGTCCGTGTCGGACCCCCCTGTACGCGTAGCCGCGCGAGTCGCACACAGGGGGGACCCATGGGTCCCCCCTACCTGTGCGTGTACGGCACGAGTCGCTTCGCCACGTACACGCTGTAGGGGGCGCCCTTGTCTGCCTCGCACCCATTGAGTCAATGGGAGCCCGCGTACGCGTTGTACGACAGGCTCCCATTGACTTCAATGGGAGTCCGACCGACTCGAGTCCGATGGCATACGTGCGCATCATACTCGTTCGGTCGGGCTGCACGGGACGGATTCGGTCGGAAATCTCTCTGGGTCCGGCTCAGTTGGAGAGATTTCCGGCCCGAATCGGAATCGGCCCCTTAGTGCTTGATATACAAATGTAGCTTACACTTTTGAGTAACTTTACACTTTTGAGTACGTTTACTACGTTCGGTCTTTCCAATCTGCACTTTTGTAGTATGTCCAGCACTACAAACATCCAATCACTAGTACCGTAAGACACTCCCATAAAAAATAATGGAGATAGGGACTTACAACAAAAGTCTGTTATTACAAAAGTGCAGTTTGTGAATACTGAAAAGTTGTAAACTTGCTCAAACCTGAGTGTAGTTTGAGTGACGTGGAAAAAAATGTTTGAGAGAATATAATGACAAAAAAGTGAGAATTATTAGAAATTTGGCTGAAGCAAGAGAGATTAAGTTGTAGGAAGAGGCTTTAGAGAGATTTAGAAATAATGAAAAGGAGAAGAAAGGCATGATTTGTATGAGGCATGTGAAGTCTGAAAATCTAGAAATTTTTGAAATGACAGGAGAAAGTGAATGTAGTTATAATTTTATGGTTCATGGTCACTATATGAAAGGTGAAGAGTCTACATATAGAGGAATTTATTATGTGTGTGGAAAGACAACTTATTTTAATCTGCCACTTAAGTAAGTGGCCAACTTTTACTTAGCTTTAGTTTCCCCTAGAGTGGATCATTTGAAAATGATGGAGACAGAGAACCCGTCCACCATCCGGACACCCATCAGTATTCCCCCGGCCGGCTTGTTCCGGCCGAGGGAGTACGTTGGCAGTTTCCCACTGCCTTTCTGTGCCGGCCTTTCCGACAGAGAGTCAGTGGGAATCTGTCTTTGGGGGCCCCTAGGAGGGCCCCCATGGGTGCGAGCCTGCCGAATGGCAGCCTATGGGGCACCGATGGTGCCCCGCTGTTGATCCCTGCACGCGGTGGCAGGCACCTTGGGGTGCCTGCCACGGGGTGCAGGGATGAACTGCACCTCTGCACTTCATGATGCGAGCATGCATTCCATTCAGAATGCATGACCCGATTGTTAAGTATAGGATTGCGACCCAAAAGGGTCCAGTCACATCCTACTTGCAGGTCTGGAACCGTTGATAAGAGGTCGTTCGGATCCAGTTCCTGACCGATGTCGTACAGACTCCAGTCCGTCTGACATTGGAATCGGCCCCTAAGTTGAAAGCAATAATATTGAAAGTTACTAATGAGTAGAAAACCTTGGAAGAAATGAGAAATAAGAAACAATGTGTTATGGAAGAAATTTTGTAGAGTAGTGGGATTTGTCGTAAATATGAATCATCAGAGGGAGGGGCTGAGATCGTGAAATTTGAATTAATAAAAGAGTGTGTTTAACACAGATCGGTCACAAATAGAGTAAATTAATTGTTTTTCATAGTACAGTGTTTAAGCTAGCATAAGTAAACTGCAAAACTAATACTCCTCTTTAGCCTGATTGCACTGAAAACATGGCTTTTAAAAGTTGCCCTGTGCCCTACATTCACATTTTCATTTAAACAGTGTTTTTCCTCTCTTCAAGAAATATTCTGAATGAGCCCTCTTCTATCAAGATGTTGATATTAGCTGTAAAACTTTTCAAACTCACTACCTATTGCTGGAGGAACACACACGTAATGTTTCAACATACAAGGTTGATGTCTTAGTTAGCAGACCTGAGTTTGATTTACATTTTTAAGCAGCTATTGTTTAGAACTGTATTGTAATTTCTACTTGCATGAAGGCTAAAGATACTACTTGATTATTAATTTTGATAGGGTTTTTAGCATGAGCTTGTTTTACGTAGTGAAACTGTTGAATGATGATTGACTTTTAATAAAGTAACAATAGGAGTACTGCCCATGGTGCCACTTCACACCATATGTAGCCTAGATTTCTGTTGCTGAAATTATATTAGACCCATTGTTTTGGGGATGTGTGCCAATGCTTTCCCAAACTCTTAGGGACAGACTCATCAGTCTTCTTATTGAATCAATACTTTTCATGATTCTCTCTTGCCTTTAAACTGAGCAGTTCCTATGAGTATATGCTCTTTGATTTATTATTTGCCTTGTGCTAGACCACATTTGGTTCTGGACGTTAAATAGAATAGGTCTCAGCTTCCATTGCCTATACTAATTCACATTCCTTTGCATTTTGAATATTTTTAATTGAACTACTAATAATTTAAGTCCTCTGAAATTATTTTAAATAAACCCTCATGCTTGTTTTGATCTTTGTGCCAGGAGTATATTCCAATGTGGATTTCCTGTGTGTTTTTCAAAGTAGGTTCTCTGGGATTCCTTGCAATTTTATGTCCATGGCTCTTGCCTTTTGGGACTTACACATAGCCCCGATCCATCTAATCTACTCATTTAATGGTAAAAAGTGCTGACACATATTGGGGTCTAGCAAAAAGTGTCCTTATCTCCCTTGTACCTTTTGCAGGACCTAGGTAAGACTGATCTCAGGCCATTTCTTGATAAATGTTGGCCTTAAATCTAATAGGTTAGTGTTCACAATTACCGTATCCCAGGTCATTCTAGGTCATCATCAAACAAGATGCTGCTCTTCCTCTGAGATCTTGTAAATAAATGCACATCTCATCATGATTGTCCTCAAGTAAAATTAGCTGGCCCAATCTCATGTTTTTTCTAAAACATAGGCCATTTACTTTCCTTATAACTTAAGAACTCCAGCAAGAAAAAACAACCATTATTCTAGATAATTTTGTACAGAAGACATTAATTACTCAATAGCATATGCATTCCATAACATATCCTTTCTGTAAGAAAATAGGTTACTGGTTGATGGGGATAATACCCTTCTCAAGAAGCAACCACAATTCTTCTCAGAGTGAAGTCACAAGCAAACCCTAAATTAGCCTGTGCTCAGCCCTTTGGAAGCTTGGCATAGAGGAGTCAGGCTTAAGTCATAGGGATTATGTAAAGTATTTGTGCAACACTTCAAACAGTAACACAGTGAAAACACACCACAAAAGGATCCCACACAAGTTCAGAAAAAATAAAAAAAATTAATAAATAAAACAAGATCAAATTGACAAACATCCAATCAGCAGATCCGGAAATGTGCAGTTTTAAATATTTCTGTGTAAATAGTGCTGAAAAGACCAAATGGCTACTTAAGGCTCGCTGTTTGTGCAATTCTGGGAGAAAGTCACAAGTTCAGGCCGACTACAATGGAGTGTGGGTCGGATATATGGACCAGGTTAGATCTGCTGAAAAGTTACCTACCAGGTCCAGTGCAAGGAGTGCTTCACAAATTCACTCCTTGTAAGTGGCTGGTGCTGTAGAGCAAAGAGTCGGACTGACAGAACTTTGTGTTGACGGGCAGTGAGTGAAAAAGATTCAGCGCCAATGGGCCCATTCGCGAAGATCCCAAAAGTGTCTATTCAGCCTCTCTGAAGCCATACTGAGTTTCAATGACCTGAGAGGCACCACTTGGGTGTCAGGGACTTGCTCCAGCTGGATGCAGGTGCTGGTTCAGGTGGTTGTGAGTTTATTATGTCCATGTGGCTCTGAACAGGAGGCCAGCAGACTAGCCTTTCGAGTCAGTCTCGGAGTCCTGGGTTTAGGTGCAGGTCCAATTCCTCTTATTCAGTCAGGAGGGCAGGCAGGCAACAGGGCAGCAATCTAGCAGGACATCAGTACAGTAAGGCAATGGGCCAGTAGGGCAGCAATCCAGCAGAGTTGCTGTCCTTTCAGCAGCACAGCAGTCCTTCTTCCTGGCAGAGTATCCACAGGTTCAGAAGTGTACAGAAGAGTTGGTGTCTGAGGTCCAGTATTTATACCTAGTTCTGCCATTGCAGTGGGGGGAAAGCTTCTAGAGGTTTCCCTTTGATGTCCCCTGGCATCCTGCCTCCTCTGTGCTGGCTCCAGACTAACTACAGGGAGTATGTAGTCCTTTGTGTACAAGCAGGACACAGCCTATTCAAGTGTAAGTAGGGCTATGCTCAGCTCTGCCCTCCCATCTGCTAGTGATGGCCCATCCAGGCACACCTAAGCTCTCTATTGTGTGTGGCTATCTAGGAGGAATACACAAAGCCTGTCAACTACATTATAACTAATTATAATTTAAAATCCGACTTCATCATAAAGTAGGATTTTTCATAACACTTCCAAAGACACCAACCATGAATGAATTCACTGTTACTATTTGGAAGCTGTAGCTTATTAAATGTAATAAGGAAACCCCAATGTTATCCTGTGAGAGAGGTAGAACATGCAGTAGTAAAACTTGAATTTAGGGGGGTTTCACTACCAGGATATGTAGAATTTAAAAGTACATGTCCAAATTTTCAAATACACTGCACAGTCCCTCTGGGCTGTCCGCGGCCTACCCTAGGGGTGACAAATATATAAAAAAGGAAGGTTTGGGCTTGGCAAAAGGTTTATTTTGATAATAATCACAGAGGAGAGAAAGCCTGAGCTAAATGTAGAGCAAGCAAAGAGAGTCAAAGTAGAATCTCTAGAACGTCTGAAGAATCAAACTAGATTCTTTAAAAAGCCCTCACTCACCAACCTAGTTGGTGACATGCTTCATCATTGGGCCCCACCAGGAAGACCGAGTGTCTTCCCGGTGTGCTGCGACGCCAGAATTACTGCGGAGCTGGATTTCAGTGAAGGTGGTGATAAGTGTAAGTGTTTTAAAATTGTCTAGATTGAAACCAGAAAAAGACTTTAATAAATGGTCAATCTGACAAGGTTAAAAAGATGTGTGGGGGGGATGTAGGTGCTGGATGGAATGACCAGCTACATCCCTCATAACATGGTCAACATGTTTCTGCCTCAGTGGTAGTAGTAGTCAGGCATTCGTCAGGACCAAAGTGGCGACCTCGGCAGTGTGAGCGCTCTAAGGCTCACCCTAACCAGAAATCATAGTGTGAAAAAGGTTAAAAAGTGAATGGGTCCAGTGGGTCACTGTTACCCAAGAGGTCCACCTACTAGGGGAACCAGAAATATCTGAAACGAAAAGGACAGACAAACAAACGAAGAAAAACAAAACATGGATTTTTGATTGGAAATCATGTGTTTGTCAAAGACGTTCACAATGCGTTTGTGCTCTCTATAAAGTGCACTGTAGCCATACCTAGGGAGAAGCTGAAGTGCACAATCGTGAAAGGAACAAACCATGCAAGTATCAACACGTGTTCCGTGGTTATGACTCATATATACTCGTGGTCAGTGAGCTATAGTAAGTCTAGCGGGAACACGCTAACTATACTAGGCCAAAGTGCTCATATATATCGCCCAAAAATAAAAAGTAATGACATCTTACTTAAGGCGTAAAAGCTACTAGCTTCATGAGTCACGGGAAGGAGGTGGTGGCAAGTAGGCACACCCTGGGAAGGGAGAAAGGGAAAGAAATAGGGGTAAAATATCTATCCTGTATCGTAAGCAGCATGTTAGGTACTTATCTGATGTTGCGTCGAGGTCTTACGTACGCCAGCAAAGCCAAGCACCCACTCGGTACCTGCCGTCGACCTTCTTTAACCGGACTCCGTTGATGGTTTGGACGGTGTTCCGGTGATTGTTTTAACGGAAAAGTGAAGGCTCGTTGTTCCGGCTTGGGCGTGGCTGCTGATGTCATCGGGGAGTGCCGGGAGACCTGCAGCCAATTAGAAAACTGCTGTCAGGTTATCAGAGGCATTGATGGTTGAAATCCAACTAACCGAAAATCATTTCAAAACCACACTAACTGGTTTTAAGAAAAAGTTAGAAGAACTTATCAAAGATATCACAGAATATAAGGATAACCTAACTCAATCAAAGGTCACCAAATTTCAAAAAGATCTTAAGCGATTTGCCTTCACTAAGGTTTACCCCTACGCTGACCCTGACTTCACACCACCAACTAAACGTAACACAGACTCAGATAACTCTGAGGACAGTGCATCTAGCTCTAGTGGCTCTAGCAATTACAGCTTCAGACAAAGACAATGGGGAGGAGCAAGGGACACACCCAGACGCCATTTCCCACAACCATCATGGCCAACGTTCCCCGCACCAAACGGAGGCTTGCTTCCTATGCTCTTCCAACATCCCCAGTTCCCAATGATGGGCTGGAATCCAGCCTTTATGCAGGCACCACCATTTCAACAGAATTCCTACCGCCCCCCTTTTTTAGAGAGGGGCCGGAGAGGAAGAGGCAAACGAAGAGGGCATACCCAGGTCCGATGGGAACAAGAGGACCGAAGTGAGCAACAACACACGCAACAGGTCGAGAGACCAGCAGGCGAGCACAAGTGCCCAGAGAGTCTAATCACCAACCTCTCTGACACATGCCTATCCCCTGCAGAAAAACAAGTCCTGGAAAAAGGACTTGGGTTTGTCCCAACAGCACGTTTGGACAAATTCCGACTACACTGTGAACTGTCCCAATTCTTTAGAAAGTTGAGACTGAAGGCTTTCTTTGAGGGGGCTGAATCGAGCGAACAGAATACTACCCCCAGAAACACTGGTCTTAGTTTAACATCTTCTTTCCAGCCTCCGCCCCACATAGTACCAGCAGAAATTATAGCTTTTGAACAGGCTGTCTTCCTTGAAATTGAATCTTTTCAAGAGCATAACACATACAAGAACTTGAGCACTGTTGAATTCAGAGCAATTCAAAACTTACAATCCAACCCTGCCATTACAATAAAACCGGCAGACAAGGGTGGCAGAGTGGTAATTCAAAATACAGTAGACTATGACAAGGAATGCAGACGCCTGCTGGATGATACACGGAATTATACCCCCCTGCCCACTGATCCATCCATGGAACTGCGTACACGAATCAAAAACCTAGTACAGGAAGCAGTAGAGAATGACCATATTACTGCCAAAGAAGCTGATTTCCTCACACTGGGCGATAAGGCGACACCGTATTTTTATACGTTACCAAAGACACACAAAAACAGGACACCACCTCCAGGACGCCCCATTGTTTCAGGCGTAGGTTCTCTTTTAGAACTATTGTCACAATTTTGTGACTTTTTTCTGAAGCCAATACTACAAAATACGCCCACATATCTTAAAGATACAAAGAGCCTTCTAGCTCTTTTTCAGGATATGTCTATTGATGAAGACTCTACGATACTCGTGACCCTCGACATTGAGAGTTTATATACCAGCATCCCCCAGGACGAAACCATCAGGGTCCTGTGTGAAGCTCTGGATGAGACCATTTGGGATTTTCAGACACCTAAGAAGTTTATATTGGATTGTGCCACTTTGGCACTTAAACACAACTTCTTCGAATATCAGGGTACCTTGTACCTACAAACTACTGGGACATCTATGGGCAGCACATTTGCACCGAGCGTGGCAGGTCTTTACGTCCACGACTTTGAACGCAAGTACATCATGACTCCTGCCAACCCATATACCTCTTCCATTCTCTTTTGGAAGAGGTATATTGACGACATCTTCATGGTATGGCAAGGACCGGAAGATCTTCTGGATGAGTTTTTTCACTGGATTAATGACCAAGACGCTAATCTAAAATTTACATACACCTTTAACAAACAGGAAGCGATCTTCCTGGATGTGGTCATTTCCAAATGTAACGGCAGTTTGGTTACCAAAACACACTACAAACCAACGGCCAAAAACAACCTCTTATCCTTTTCTAGTTTTCATGCAAGACCTCTTCGGGAGAATCTCTCCTACGGGCAATATCTGCGTATCAGAAGAAACTGCAGCCGCTTGAAAGATTTTCAAACCCAATCTGCCGACTTAACAACTAAGCTAGAAAATCGAGGCTATCCAGCCAGGATTCTGAAGAATAGCTACAAAAGAGCTCGCAACCAGCCCAGAGAAGTCCTACTAGAAGACAATGCCAAAGAACCTCAGGAAATCCCGCTAACATGTGTCACAACTTTTAGTACTGCTTCTAATACTGGCAAAAAGGCAATTAACAAGCACTGGAGGATAATCACCAGTAACAATAGACAATGGCAAAAACCACTGCTCTCTTTCAAAAAAGGACGTAGTCTTAGGGACTCGCTAGTCCACACTCACCCAAAAGACAGACCTGACATGTACTCACAATCAGTCACTGACCTCTGGGGTCTCCCGAAGATAGTGGGACACTTTCCCTGTGCTAATTGTAGCATTTGCCACCTGACTACACATACCAAAATCTTAACACTGGAACCAGGCAAAATTTGGACCCAACAATCCCACACCAACTGTAACTCCACAAATGTGGTTTATCTCATCACCTGTCCATGCCAGTTAAGGTACGTGGGCATGACGACCCGTAAGGTCAAACAAAGAATATGCGAACATAGAAGTAATATCAGGTGTAAAAAGATCACGACTAAACTTAGCGAACACTTTCTTTCACAAAACCATACCCCGAATGACCTAAAGTGGACAATCATTGAACAGGTCACAGCCAAAAAGAACACCCAGAAAATCCTTTTTGAAAAAGAACAAAGGTGGGTGTACCGTTTGGGGACACATACACAAGGACTGAATGATAATATTCCCTGGGGCACGGTTTTACAACACTGACCTCCTGCCTTTACTATTGAGTATACCCCCGTTTTGACTTTATCTCTACTAAGGGCCTGTCCGGTCATCGTACTGGACAGAGAAACAGAGGTGGATCTGTTCCGCAGTATCCTGAGAGCAGGCAATCTTTATCGAAGCCCTATCTAGATCCTGATTAACACACGATAGCTTTCCATTTAAACGCTGAAACGGAGCTTATGCCCTTGTAGCCACGCACAGTTGTAGTGCTCGGTCCTGCTCTCTGTCCACAGCGCACAGACATACCCACTCGGCGCTCGTCAGTCCTACAAGTCCAGTATCTTCAATATCGCCGAGGTATTCCCGGATGTGTTATTCTTTCTGCCTGCCTAAACACTACCCTCATATGGGCACCCGGCTGGGTTCCCTGTGAGTTTTTTCTTCACTTTACTCACGGTGACACTGTTCCCCACATTAGGCAAAGTCAGATAACATTCAGGTGTCCCTACATTCTTAGGTCCTGAAGAGACCCTACATTATACACAGGGTTGAAACGCCGTCGACTGTTTACAAAAGGGAACCATCATTCAGCACCTTTTATTATACAGAGTGCTGTTTAACCGATTGTATATTTTTTTTGGTCGCTTAAATGTTTTGAAAGGAAACCTTGTACATATGTCACCAAATATGTCACCATTAGCTTAGGTTCCTACCGTTTTTCACTGGACACAATTCACTAATGTTTAATTATGATTATTTCTGTATTGTTGACTTTATTTTCTTATTGCATAAATATTTCTACAAACTGATCGTATCCATTGTGTATGTGGCTAGCTCTCTTTCTGACATCACCATAATCCAGTATATTGCCATTGTGCACACTCTATTACGAATAATCTTTATTAATCCACTGGAGCCATTGTTTCTTAACGAGTATATATGAGTCATAACCACGGAACACGTGTTGATACTTGCATGGTTTGTTCCTTTCACGATTGTGCACTTCAGCTTCTCCCTAGGTATGGCTACAGTGCACTTTATAGAGAGCACAAACGCATTGTGAACGTCTTTGACAAACACATGATTTCCAATCTAAAAAACCATGTTTTGTTTTTCTTTGTTTTGTTTGTCTGTCCTTTTCGTTTCAGATTTTTCTGGTTCCCCTAGTAGGTGGACCTCTTGGGTAACAGTGACCCACTGGACCCATTCACTTTTTAACTTTTTTCACACTATGATCTCTGGTTAGGGTGAGCCTTAGAGCGCTCACACCGCCGAGGTCACCACTTTGGTCCTGACGAATGCCTGGCTACTACTACCACCGAGCCAGAAACATGTTGACCATGTTATGAGGGATGTAGCTGGTCATTCCATCCAGCACCTACATCCCCCCCACACATCTTTTGAACCTTGTCAGATTGACCATTTATTAAAGTCTTTTTCTGGTTTCAATCTAGACAATTTTAAAACACTTACACTTATCACCACCTTCACTGAAATCCAGCTCCGCAGTAATTCTGGCATCGCAGCACACCTGGAAGACACTCGGGGCCCGATTCTGATGCGGGTTGGAAAAGCTTCCCGACCGAATCGGTTGGGAAATGGTTTCCGACCCACTCGGATCGGGAAAGTCCGACCGGCGGAGTAGGATGCATCCAGATGCTTCCAGATACGATTTGGTTGAACTCCCATTGACTTCAATGGGAACATTTGTTCCTAACCGCATCAGAATTGGGCCCTCGGTCGGGAAGACAAGTTCCCGATCCGATTTGGAAGGAGCAAATGCCGTTAGGAGGCCTTCCTAACCGCATCAGAATCAGGCCCTCGGTCAGGAAGCTTTTCCAACCCGCATCAGAATCGGGCCCTAGGTCTTCCTGGTGGGGCCCAATGATGAAGCATGTCACCAACTAGATTGGTGAGTGAGGGCTTTTTAAAGAATCTAGTTTGATTCTTCAGACGTTCTAGAGATTCTACTTTGACTCTCTTTGCTTGCTCTACATTTAGCTCAGGCTTACTCTCCTTTGTGATTATTATCCATTTGAACCGGGGGACGGAGAGTACTTCTACATTCCCCTTCCTCTCCCTTTGTTTATTAATAAAAGGTTTATTTTGCCAGGTCGCAATGGCAGACAGATGGGAAAAGCAGGCTTGAGACATAGTTATAGTTCTACTTAAGTCGGTGGCACAGTCAGTGCTGCAGATCCACTAGTAGCATTTAATTTACAGTCCCTGGGCATGGGTAGTATCACTTTACTAGGGACTTGCAAGTAAATTAAAGATGCAAATTGGCTGCAAGTGAATTCTACCATTTTTAAGGAGAGAGCACAAGCACTTTAGAACTGGTTAGCAGTGGTAAAGTGCTCAGAACAGGAGGGTTGAAGGCAAAAAGCTAGGGGGGAAACCACATGAAGGATGCCATGTCTAACACAGGGAATGAATAACATAAGCCCTCCTTGGCATTCTCAATTCAAAACAGATAATGCTAAAGTTGCCATCTGTGCTGCAAAATGTTCCTGTCCATCCCAAGATAACCAATCCATGCAAAGTGGTCAGCAGTTAACACGCATTGGCCCGTCTAGGCTCAGAGGCATACCATTGTCCTCTGAGCCACAGTTGGGCACTCTCTCAGCCAAGGATGTGTCTTCTAGCTCTACAGGTGTGATGAGTGGCATAACTAGTTTAAAGCCAATTCTGTCTCAGGCAGCCTAAAGAATATTTTTATAATTTTTTTTCTGCTTCAGTTATCAAAGTAGGATTTCAACATAAAATCAGATTTAAACATCAAGCAAGCAAGAACTACCTTGGGAAAATTTTTCCAGCATTTTCCAATGGAGAGATATGGCATTGAGGGCAAGATGTAAATTTCTTAATTGCGAATCCTATCAAATCGCAAGTAGTTAATCACAATTCCTAATGTAAGAAAACGTAGAACTACTGGGGGGTTACAAATCCACCTTCCTCATGAATATTAATAAGGGGGGGATTGCAGTTTGCAACCCATTAGGAGTGATGATCATCACAGGGATGATGCCCTGCTGGGGTAGATAGACCACCATGTCTGTGATGGCTTTTCAATAAAGCAAACTTTTTTTTTTAAATGCAGCACGTTTTCCTTGAAGGAAAACGGGATGCATTTCAAAAAGAAAATGAAATGATTAAGTTTCATTTTGTAAGAGCAGTCACTGGTCCGCTGTGTGACTGCCTGCTCTGAAATAATATTTATTTTTATATTCTCAAAGGTGATGGGACCCCTTCCCATTTGCGAATGGGTTACCACCACCTTCGAGGTGTTGGTGAAATATTAATGTTTGGTGACCAGAATTCAGTCACAAAAAAATATCTAGCCCACTCAGATTTGGTATTTGGAAGGGATGCCCTAAACATTCTCCTTCCAAATACTGAATCAGTGGGGTCGATTCCGATCTCGGCCGGAAGCACACCTAACACTATTCGTCCGGAAAAAAACCAAGCCGAACGCGTGTTTTCCGACCGATTCGAATACCCCACCGAACGAACAAGTACGATGCGCATAACAGCCCAGATTCCGAGCGAGCCGTACTTACCCAATCCAGCTCCTGTTCCCCGCCCGAGCCGGATCCGCAAACGCCGATTCGAGCCGCACGGACCCAAATACACAGCACCTTCCGGCCGGACTAGTACGATGCGTCTTCCGTACGCGCCGAACCCGTCGCTACGTCCGGCACGTTTCAGCATCCGGGAGAGCCGCACATAAGCTCCGATTCGCGCCACAAGAAGATCCACGGCTACGAGACGAACAAGCCAGCGACGAGTACGAGTCGAAGACACGCGAAACCCGAACGAGACGACCCAACCATGAATCCCATCGCGCAGGTACTACCTATACTCTACATCTATTACCGGGACCGGTTCGGACACATACGGCGCAGACGGTAAGTCAAACACCAACAATACAAACTAACTACACGTACCCAAAATATGTCACACACACATAGGGATGCACAAATGACGTACACTAGCAACAGCACAATCATAGGGGTGGGATGGGCATCACCAATGCCATACACACCCATAGGGGCCTGGATGCCTGCCACTACCACCACCCCTACTCAGGGGGGCCTGGATGCCTATCACTACTACCATCCCCACTCATGGGGGCCTGGATGCCTATCACTACTACCATCCCCACTCATGGGGGGCTGGATGCCTGCCACTACCACCACCCCTACTCAGGGGGGCCTGGATGCCTATCACCACTACCATCCCCACTCATGGGGGGCTGGATGCCTGCCACCACTACCATCCCCACTCATGGGGGGCAGGATGCCTATCACTACTACCACTCCTGAGGCTTGAGCCGGGAGATAGGAGGTAGTTTGCACTGACTGGCGAATTTTTGCACATTGCTTTTATTTCTCTTTTAAATTTTATGGGATGTTTATTGTAGGTGAGTCAAATTGTTTTTAAGGACTGCAGGGGGGCTTGGCCTGGTCTTAAGGCCGAGTTTTGATACACACCGGGGCAGGGGGGGCCGCCATCTTGGGGCTACTACTGGGTGCAGTCTAGTGTTCCACCATTATTATAGCATAAAGAACGAGGCTGGCCCGAGCGCGCAGCGTTATCACTCCTGAGGCTTGAGCCGGGAGATAGGAGGTAGTTTGCACTGACTGGCGAATTTTTGCACATTGCTTTTATTTCTCTTTTAAATTTTATGGGATGTTTATTGTAGGTGAGTCAAATTGTTTTTAAGGACTGCAGGGGGCTTGGCCTGGTCTTAAGGCCGAGTTTTGATACACACCGGGGCAGGGGGGCCGCCATCTTGGGGCTACTACTGGGTGCAGTCTAGTGTTCCACCATTATTATAGCATAAAGAACGAGGCTGGCCCGAGCGCGCAGCGTTATCACTCCTGAGGCTTGAGCCGGGAGATAGGAGGTAGTTTGCACTGACTGGCGAATTTTTGCACATTGCTTTTATTTCTCTTTTAAATTTTATGGGATGTTTATTGTAGGTGAGTCAAATTGTTTTTAAGGACTGCAGGGGGGCTTGGCCTGGTCTTAAGGCCGAGTTTTGATACACACCGGGGCAGGGGGGGCCACCATCTTGGGGCTACTACTGGGTGCAGTCTAGTGTTCCACCATTATTATAGCATAAAGAACGAGGCTGGCCCGAGCGCGCAGCGTTATCACTCCTGAGGCTTGAGCCGGGAGATAGGAGGTAGTTTGCACTGACTGGCGAATTTTTGCACATTGCTTTTATTTCTCTTTTAAATTTTATGGGATGTTTATTGTAGGTGAGCCAAATTGTTTTTAAGGACTGCAGGGGGGCTTGGCCTGGTCTTAAAGCCGAGTTTTGATACACACCGGGGCAGGGGGGTCCGCCATCTTGGGGCTACTACTGGGTGCAGTCTAGTGTTCCACCATTATTATAGCATAAAGAACGAGGCTGGCCCGAGCGCGCAGCGTTATCACTCCTGAGGCTTGAGCCGGGAGATAGGAGGTAGTTTGCACTGACTGGCGAATTTTTGCACATTGCTTTTATTTCTCTTTTAAATTTTATGGGATGTTTATTGTAGGTGAGTCAAATTGTTTTTAAGGACTGCAGGGGGGCTTGGCCTGGTCTTAAGGCCGAGTTTTGATACACACCGGGGCAGGGGGGGCCGCCATCTTGGGGCTACTACTGGGTGCAGTCTAGTGTTCCACCATTATTATAGCATAAAGAACGAGGCTGGCCCGAGCGCGCAGCGTTATCACTCCTGAGGCTTGAGCCGGGAGATAGGAGGTAGTTTGCACTGACTGGCGAATTTTTGCACATTGCTTTTATTTCTCTTTTAAATTTTATGGGATGTTTATTGTAGGTGAGTCAAATTGTTTTTAAGGACTGCAGGGGGCTTGGCCTGGTCTTAAGGCCGAGTTTTGATACACACTGGGGCAGCGGGGGCCGCCATCTTGGGGCTACTACTGGGTGCAGTCTAGTGTTCCACCATTATTATAGCATAAAGAACGAGGCTGGCCCGAGCGCGCAGCGTTATCACTCCTGAGGCTTGAGCCGGGAGATAGGAGGTAGTTTGCACTGACTGGCGAATTTTTGCACATTGCTTTTATTTCTCTTTTAAATTTTATGGGATGTTTATTGTAGGTGAGTCAAATTGTTTTTAAGGACTGCAGGGGGCTTGGCCTGGTCTTAAGGCCGAGTTTTGATACACACCGGGGCAGCGGGGCCGCCATCTTGGGGCTACTACTGGGTGCAGTCTAGTGTTCCACCATTATTATAGCATAAAGAACGAGGCTGGCCCGAGCGCGCAGCGGACGCGCGCAGCGGGCGCGCCGCCAGCGCGCCGAAGGCGCGCTAAAGGCAAGCCCGTCTGCGCCCGTCCGCGCTCGGCCAGGGCTCGGGGCCAGGAACCCTGCAAGTATGCCGCCAGGTAAAAACACCATTCTTCAATATTCTAAAAGAGGGCTTTTCGCTCTGAACCCTGGTGCCAACTGTTCAGAATGCGTTTGCCTCAAATTTGATGAGAAGCCGGCATTGGTTTCAAGGACTTGCCCAAATTGCCTCGCGACCCTCCCAATTATCCTTTATCAAGGTATTAGTATTGGAAAGGAGGCGAAAGATATGACAGTGGGCCCAGAAATGCCGGTTTTTAACTGTATTCTGTTAAATGCCAGATCTTTGATCAAGCATAGCCTTGAATGTGCCAGGCTTTTCGAGGACAGGGAAATTAAATTGGCATTTATTACCGAAACCTGGACGGATGAAGCATCAGGGCCAGACTTGGCGATAGCCACTCCGACCGGGTTTTCATGCCATACTTTGAACAGGCCACTCAGGAAAGGGGGTGGGCTGGCTGTAATTTACCCGAATTCTATGAAGACGCTCTTTCGGCCCGTCTCTTTCCCCGCTTGCGAGGCACTTTTTTTTAGTCTCTGTCTAGTGCCGCATCACACTTTTAAAGGGGTCCTAGTTTATAGACCACCAGGGGCTAGGAGTGCCTTCAATGCCTCCATCAGCAATTTGCTGGAGGATAGCATTGGGAATGAGACCTATACTATACTTGGGGATTTTAATTTCCATCTTGAGGCTTCATTAGATCAAGATACTATGATCCTAACAGATGCAATGAAGAGCGTGGACCTCCAGCAGATTGTCACTGGCCCTACTCATGTGGCAGGACATACACTGGATGGGATCTTTTCTAATCATCCTGGCCTTCGGTTTACCAGGGCTTTGCCCCTGGTCTGGACTGACCATGCGGCCGTCCTATTTGAGATTGGTCTTAGGGACCAGTGCAGTAGCGGGGCCTGCAGTAAGAGGCAGGTACTGGGTAGAGCTTGGAACAAAGTGGATGGGGAAGTTTTCCAGGCTCTTCTTACGTCGACTGTTGTCCAAGGATTTGTAGGACCAGAGGAAGGGGCCTTGGCATATATGGACTGGCTGGGGAAAGCCTGTGATATCGTGGCCCCTGAAAGAACCCTTTTTCCCAGAAGAATTGCTCCCTCTGCCCCTTGGTTCACGGACGACTTGAGGCTGGAGAAAATCAAATGTAAAAAACTCGAACGGAGTTGGAGGAAAGAATATAGGGAAACAGAAAAGAAGGTTTATAAAAACAGCCTTGCGACCTATAAACAACTCGTGTACCTGGCCAAGCAGAGGTTCTTTGTCAATCAAATTGACCTGGCAAAGAAGTCGACCAAAGAACTTTTTAGGACTGTCTCCCATTTGGCCTCGCCGCATCCAGCTAAGGTGCAGTCAAGTCAGGAACTTTGTGATGACCTGGCCGACTTCTTCCTAAACAAAGTGGAGAGCATTTTTTCAGTGTTTAATGTTCCATGTAAAGTTAGTTGGCCTGGAGCCAATGAAGATGGGGCTCTGCGCGCTCTGGATAAGTTTGACCCACCTTCAATGGAGAATATTCGTAATCTGCTCCTGGCAGTAAGGTCTGGGTCTCCTCAGGACCCTTGCCCGGTTGAAGTAACTAAACTAGCCATGGAACCTGTCATCTCTGTACTCCTGCCCATTTTTAATTCTATGATCGAAACTGGACACTTCCCTAAAGTTTGGAAGGTGGCCTCGATTTTACCCCTTCTGAAAAAGCCCAGTCTGGACCCCAAGGACCCTAACAGCTTTCGCCCAATTTCTAGGCTCCCCTTGCCTGCCAAAATTATAGAAAAGGCTTTGAATACACAACTTAGTGTCTTTCTTTGCGAGACTCAAGCTTTGGATCCCACCCAGTACGGGTTTAGAGTGGAACACAGCACAGAATCAGCCCTTATTAAAGCCACAGATGAGATCAGGAAGGCAGTGGATCAGGGGGGCAAAGCCGCCTTGGTCCTTTTGGATCTCTCTGCGGCCTTTGATACGGTCCATCATGATCTTTTGATGGACCGGTTAAGGGCCTCCGGGGTTCTAGGGAAAGCCTGGAAACTTATTCAGTCATTTTTGACAGGGAGAGTACAAACTGTATCCTTGGGGGATTTTAAATCTAAACCCTTCATTTTACCTTGTGGAGTCCCTCAGGGCTCATCGTTGAGCCCCACGTTGTTTAATGTTTATGTCTCTTCGCTTGGACCCATCGTTAGGACGTTCGGGTTCGAGCTCACCTCCTATGCGGACGACACCCAAATTGTGGCGTCCTTGCTCCCAGGTCGGGAGACGGGCATAGATAGCCGCTTCCAACTCTGCATGAAATCGGTGGGCAGTTGGATGGAAGAAAACTGCCTCAAATTGAATGCAGGGAAGACGGAAGTGGTACTTTTCGGAAATGATGTCAACTTCTGGACCCCGACTTGGTGGCCATCATCTATGGGTCCCCTCCCTGCTCCCGTGAAGAAGGCAAAAAACTTGGGGGTGATAGTTGATGAGAATCTGAACTTTGCGGACCAAGTCAATGCTGTTGCCTCTTCCACAGCATTTGTAATCAGAACAGTAAAAAAAATATTACCATTCTTGCCACTCGACAGAAGGCAAACGGTGGTCTCTGCGCTAGTCCTGTCAAGGCTTGATTACTGTAATAGCCTCTACCTTAACATTATGGAACGCTCTATGAATAAATTACAGAGGCTTCAGAATGCCGCTGCAAGGCTACTCACCGGGACACCTAAGTTTGCCCCTATCTCCAACGAAATCAGAAAACTACATTGGCTCCCGGTGAGGAACCGTGTGCGTTTTAAATCCCTGTGCATGGTTTTCAAAGCACTTCAGGGAAGAGGACCAGCTTACCTACAACAACAGTTTAAGTGGTATTTACCAAATAGAAACTTACGGTCATCTGGGGCCAGGTTGGTCAAAGTTCCAGCCACAAAAAGGGTGAGGTGGGGCGACCGAGGCTTTATTGCGGGGGCAGCCAGGGCCTGGAATGATCTTCCAGTCTATCTCAGAAATACAACAGACCTGTTGGTCTTCAGGAGGGGCCTGAAGACATGGCTGTTTGACAAATAACCTTCTTTTTCTTGCTTTGGCTGGGGGAGTGGTAACTAGCGCCAGGACACCCTCAGGTAATCGAGCGCTTAATAAATATCCTTAACATAACATAACATCCCCACTCATGGGGGCCTGGATGCCTATCACTACTACCATCCCCACTCATGGGGGGCTGGATGCCTGCCACTACTACCATCCCCACTCATGGGGGGCTGGATGCCTGCCACCACTACCATCCCCACTCATGGGGGGCAGGATGCCTATCACTACTACCATCCCCACTCATGGGGGGCAGGATGCCTGCCACTACTACCATCCCCACTCATGGGGGGCTGGATGCCTGCCACCACTACCATCCCCACTCATGGGGGGCAGGATGCCTATCACTACTACCATCCCCACTCATGGGGGGCTGGATGCCTACCACTACCACCATCCCCACTCCTGGGGGGCTGGATGTCTATCACTACTACCATCCCCACTCATGGGGCCCTGGATGCCTATCACTACTACCATCCCCACTCATGGGGGGCTGGATGCCTATCACTACTACCATCCCCACTCATGGGGGGCTGGATGCCTGCCACCACTACCATCCCCACTCATGGGGGGCAGGATGCCTATCCCTACTACCATCCCCACTCATGGGGGCCTGGATGCCTGTCACTACTACCATCCCCACTCATGGGGGGCTGGATGCCTGCCACTTCCACCATCCCCACTCATGGGGGGCAGGATGCCTATCACTACTACCATCCCCACTCATGGGGGGCAGAATGCCTATCACTACTACCATCCCGACTCATGGGGGGCTGGATGCCTGCCACTACCACCACCGCTACTCAGGGGGGCCTGGATGCCTATCACCACTACCATCCCCACTCATGGGGGGCTGGATGCCTGCCACCACTACCATCCCCACTCATGGGGGGGCAGGATGCCTATCACTACTACCATCCCCACTCATGGGGGGCAGGATGCCTATCACTACTACCATCCCCACTCATGGGGGCCTGGATGCCTATCACTACTACCATCCCCGCTCATGGGGGGCTGGATGCCTGCCACTACCACCACCCCTACTTAGGGGGGCCTGGATGCCTATCACTACTACCATCCCCACTCCTGGGGGGCAGGATGCCTGCCACTACCACCACCCCTACTCATAGGACGGGTAATGCATGACACAACCAGCATACTCCCACATAAGGAATCACAGAAAATTACATCCACCCAAACAACATGACAAGCGTGTGTAGTCTATGTCAAATGCCTACAACACTAAACATGACAATGAACATACAATGTGACCCACTATCACATGTGTCACACATAAAAGTGTGTGGCCTCCACAATACAAGCCGACCATGGCCACTGTGGCAATGGGGCCCAAAGCCCCATCACCACAGTCACCAAAAGGTATGTGTGGGGTCCAAGGCTGATGCACCTTTTGATCAGTGTGGCAATGGGGCCTAAAGCACCATCACCACAGTCACCAAAAGGTATGTGTGGGGTCCATGGTTGATGCACCTTTTGATCAGTGTGGCAATGGGGCCCAAAGCACCATCACCACAGTCACCAAAAGGTATGTGTGGGGTCCATGGTTGATGCACCTTTTGATCAGTGTGGCAATGGGGCCTAAAGCACCATCACCACAGTCACCAAAAGGTAAGTGTGGGGTCCAAGGCTGATGCACCTTTTGATCAGTGTGGCAATGGGGCCTAAAGCACCATCACCACAGTCACCAAAAGGTATGTGTGGGGTCCATGGTTGATGCACCTTTTGATCAGTGTGGCAATGGGGCCCAAAGCACCATCACCACGGTGATCATAAGGTAAGTGTAGGCATGGTAAAAGCTGCCAAAGACAAACTGTATGGATGAATCCTGGTCACACAACAACTAAAACATCTGTGGCATAGTAGTGCTTGTGTCCCATTGCAACATAGATTGGGCGAGGCTAACAGTGCAGTGTCACAGAAACATCGTTTTGGCCATGTGCATACAAACATCACACATGGGGGACCACATTGTCAACAATCAGCTAATTACACAATGACAGAAGTGACCATCATGATGCTGACCCACATATCTGCACCAATGGACACACAAATGTTTATAACCTGTGGAGACTGTCAATGTCAGGTGAACAAATACCATACCATGGCAGCAATGGGACATACAAACCATGATCATTGTGCTGACTGATGACCTAGGAGTCTCAGGGAGAGCAGGGGAAAATCACCAAACTACATACAGCCAATGGCACACTACAGAAATGCCAATGCAGTGATGCAAATGCACCAACACAAACAGGCAGACTCACACTGCATATCAAACACAACAGGTGATGGGGGTGTGCCAGTGTCCCCAGGCAACCACACAACACATGAGGAGGCCTGAATCCCAATTACACAGATGTGTATACAGTGCCACACACAAGTAACTCATGGATTGGATTCCCCTATGTGGGCAATCTGGCATTGTTAGATGAGAGGGAGCCCAAATTACACATGTCACACAAGCTTGTAGGAACAGCAACTAACACAGCAAGAGACACACCCACCACAGCACTACCCCCAGGGACCCCACATTGTGCAGACACTAGCCTGCATGACAATTCCACTGTGATGACAAAGGTAGATGTTGATCACACTGTGAACCACAGCCATGTGTCCTCAGCTACAAACTACCATCACACCTACACAAGCTCCAATCAATCAGCAGGGCCTGCCAGCCAAGGCCAATATGGAGGTAGTGGTCTAGCCGTGCAACAACTCACATTTGCACACTCAACACCACACACCCTGATCTCCACCAATGTGCAGCAGTGAAGCTCACATGGACTGGTGACATTGCACATGCACCCATGACAATCCCAGGGGTGGTGGGGGAACTAAGGTGCAGAAACCCATCACACATGCCCACTCAACATGACTCGTCTATGTATGACACACAGCACAGTACGCCGTACATGCGCATGATGTGAAATCCACCACAAACAATGGGATCCTGGCCATAGTCACACACCAACGAAGAAGCCAAGGTGAGACACAAAGAACACACGTACACAACTTCCAACATTGCAGCTCTGACCCTGAGGAGTGGCAGCAGTCATACACACAACACGTCACAATCACTGAAAGCTACCACAAACTCTAAATCACATTACTTGTGTAAACAACAAGTGCCAAGGGGAATCCTGAATGTGTCCCATCAGCGTTTGCCCACATCCCCAGCCCTGACAACAAAGACAACCTGGGATGACAACCTCATGAACATCAGTTTGCCATGCACCCACATCACGGAGAAACCAGGTCCAAGATGCTGGATGAACACATACCAACTCTGCAAGCATCACAAACAGGAACATCCCTAGGGACACAGCCTGTGTATGAAAAGGGAAGGGAACATGCACAGACATGCTCACACAACACACAACATGGGCACACTCAATGTCACCGGATTACACACAGCCATGAGGGCACTCCACTCCTGTGGAAGGTCCGCTGTGCCAAACCTTGTCTGTGCACAACTCAAACATATCAGCAGGACACTCCGTCAGTGAGTCAACAACTACAACACACAGAAGCCTCTGCTCACATCAGCCTGGGTACGGGAGTGTCACGTCAGTCATCTGCATACACCCAAAACACGTGGCAATCCAGTTGTACTGTATACACAGATGAGTCCTCCAAAATTGATGTGCAAAACTGCATGTCCATTGGAGATGGGCACACAGTCAGGGTACTAGTAACATTGGACAGTGGTAAGCCCAACAGATGTGCAACAGTGTAGGACAAAGATGGTAATCTACAAATGCTAAACGTACATCCCTGTGTCAAATGCTGAACATTACACCCTCAGACTGCAGCAAGGGATGCTATAGATCCAGACTAGATTAGGACACATATCCCATGGACCACATGGAGCCCAACACAGCAAAACTTCATTTACCTGATCTGAACACAATTACAACAGCAAATGCATGATTCTACACATCTACATCATGTACCTCCAAAGATTAACCACAAGTAAACAAAAAGAGGCTTTATTCAGCAAGTGTGCAACTGAAATCAAAAGTCCAAAATAAACTACGGCCAATGTCCAGTCCAAATACACAGTCCCAACAGGGTGATGTGTGACAACTTGTCACCAATTGCTTGCCTGCACAGGAACCGACAGGGGACATCCCCCTTGGAGGGGCATACGAGGGGCAGGCCAGGCACCGCAGGGACAGGATCAGGGGATGCCAGAAGGAGGCAGTGAAGATGAGGTGGGTGCAGGAGTGTCACCGGCAACTGCAGTGGAGGTGTCTGACTCAGGGGGGGCCGGCACCACCGCAGGGCTCAAGTCGGATGGTGTTGGAGCTGCAACCACTGCAGTGGGCTGGGCAGACGGAGTGGACTGGGTCCCCAATGCAGTGCCCGAGTCAGACGGGGTTGGTGTGGACTCCACCGCAGTGCATGACTCCAAGGGAGTGGAATGGGGGCAGAAGAGCTGGGCAGGACAGAGGGGGGGGACACGGTCTCCACACCAGTGGCACATACAGGCAGAGCGTCTGGTTTGGGGGTGGAAGAGCAAGTGGCAGGAGGGGAGGGCCTAAGCAGTTTGGGGATGCGGTATCGGTGTGTGGGGGAACCTGGGGCAGGGTGTGGCGGTGGAACCTGTGGAGTGGTGGCCTGGGGGATGGAGGTGAGAGACTGGGTGGGTGACTTGCAGGGCGGTGGCAGGGTCTTGCTCTTCCGGGTCCGGGGGGACTTGCGGGTGGGGGGCTCACTCTGCCTGCGCCTGGGGGTAGTGTCCGGGGGCGAGGGGCACTCCCTTCTCTGTGTGTGGACTTCCTCTTCCCCCGGTATGCTGGATCAGCGGGATTGGAGGGGAAGAGGCCGAGGTCACAGAGGAAGAGCTTCTGTGTAGGTGGGGTTGCAGGTGAGGCAAGGGAAGGGGTCTTGGAGGGAGAGGATCTTGAGGATTGCGGAGTGACAGTGGTTGCCTGTGTGTGTGTCAGTTCCCCATCCCCTGTGTGTGTGGAATCAGTCTCCTGAGGATGCTTGTGTGCACGTCTTGCCTTGGTTTTGGATGTGTGTGTGCTGCTCGTGTCTGTGTGTTTGGGTGATTGTGCAGGTGTGCATGTGCTTTGGACAGGTAGGGTGGTAGGAAGTGTGGATGGGGCAGAGGTGGGAGGGGTGAGGGACTGTTGGAGGAGGGACACTGCTGCCGTCAGGGAGGAGTCCATGGACCTATTGCTCCTCTGTAGGACAGACATACCCGTTGAGATGCCCTCCATGAACGACACCAGCTGTGTCAACAGAGTGGTGTGTGCATGGAGGACAGTCAGCATTGCTGTCTGCCCTACATGGAGCTGCCGAAGGAGGTACACAGACTCCTCACTCAGGGCAGCAGCGGACACAGGGGCAGGGGGTGCGGTGCCTGGCTTGAAGGAGACACGCTCCCGAGCACGGGAGCCTCCATGGACCTCAGGAATGGGAGCCAATGGGAGGGCGGTGGTGGTGGTGGCGGGGCCAGACAGACTAGCTGGGGTGTGGTGGCTGCTGACACCCGCATCCACAAGGGAGTCATCCTCCGAGATGCTGTGGTCCTCAGCTGAGGTGGATGGTGCTGAGGACTCCTCGGTGTGGCTCCCCTCGCCCTCCGTGCCACTGGGTCCCTCTGACCACTCGTCGGATGCTGACCCAGTCTGGCTCCGCTGCTCCTCCTGGTCCGTGGAGCTGTCCCCTCCTGTGGCTGTGGATGTATCTGCAAACAATTAGGGAAACAGACAAACATCAGTCACCTGCACTGACCGCACACACCACAGTAAGTACAGCACATCACAGAGCAAGCCTCTGCATCTTTAGTAGAACATTGCCAAAAGTCATCACACAGATTAGGAGAAGCCAATTGTCAGTCTGATGGTCAACCATGGATCAGATACCCCTCCTGTCCTTGCACCCATCTGTCTGGTGCCTGTCTGATGGTAAGACCCCAGTGTGGACACATGCACCACCTACACAGTAGTTGGACATTGCTGAGAACACGGTGAAGTATGTGAACATGCCCACGTCACATCTCTTGCCACTGAGTCAGTGCAGGTGTCTGGATAAATGGACGGCCAGAGTCTAAATAGAAATGCATGTGATGCATACCAGCACCAGACCCCATGAAGCACCCATGTCCGGATAGTGAATGCCACAATGGGGTGCATGTTGCACATGTCACTCCCCTGCAGGATCACTCTTAGGAAGTTTAATGCCATGACACAGGCATGCCTGCAAAGTCATACATCACTGTCTCCAGTCACATGGCCATGGCAGCCAGCCAACAACAGTCTGCACTGTGTCACAATCCTAGGACATGGGGAAGGCAATTAATGTAACTGACAAGTGCACATGTCCATCCCCCAAAAACCACATCATCTGAACTACTATTTGTCCACGTCAAACCAATTGGACATATGGGGGACATGAAACACAACTCTCTGAACATGAGCACCTCACAGTGTGCTGAGAATGAAAAACAGCTGCCTGAAAGTCACAGTGGCATACACCTGTCTGCACAGTCATGTGATCAAACACCTATAAGTCACAGAAGTCTTGTCTCACATGGTCCAATAGCAGATGGCATGCTGACCCCTAACCGATAAACATCACAGGAGTCCCGACAACGTAGTCACAGCAGAACGACACAGAGGCAGACACCTGAGGGAACATTTCACTGAGCACAGCATGTCAGCTGATACACGGGAGTGGGAGTACAGAGTGTATTGTATGCCCTGGAGTAGACATGACTGTCCGGCTCCACCTGCAAGATGGATGAGCCCTGGTCAGTAGGCAGGTGGCTAAGCATGTGTGACACACTTGACATACATACTCCTGAGGCCCAAACATTTTACCCACCCGCAGCATGGGGGTGTGGCAAATACCCCAGGGACATGTGGTGATTCTGATCTGCAAGTGGATCACATATCAAAGTTACACCCAGACTACATTGCACGACTCAGGCATTGTGTGAGCAATTGACCCACCCATGAAGGCTAACACAATATCACGGGAACAAAAGCTGTCACCCACCTTGAGCAAAGCAAAATGCAAGGACCCTGTACCCGAGTGACACAATTATCCTGAGCGTAAGGAGCACACCGGCCTATCAGATGGGTAGTGGCCATGTCACAATAGAGGGACATGTGTACTGGACAACAAGACTGATGTACTGGGGAAGTTTAACCACGCCACAGGAGGGCACATAGCATGTCAGACAGAGTTCACAGTGCAGTCTTTGACTCACCCCCTCCTTGCTGCTGTCTGGCCTTCAGCTGCCCATCCAGCTCCGGGAAGACCACCGGCAGGATCTGGAGCATGTGGGGGGTCAGGGTCCGGTGTCCGCCCCTCCTGCGAGGAGGCAACAGCTTCAGCTGGACCCTTGCGATCCTCCGGGTCCAGCCCCGAAGGTCCTGCCACCTCTTCTGGCAGTTGCGGATCCGGCGCTTGTAGACCCCCACGGATCTGACTGCCCGGACAATGGCCAGCCAGATATCCTGCTTCTGATGGGCATCAACCTGTGAGGATGACAAAGTAAAAAGGCCATTACTACACATGCAACATATCTGTGCATCACACAGTTGGAAATACATGTCTCAATCACAGGGGCATATGATGTACACAGGCAGTGCAACGAGGGCTATGGACAGTTTGCCAGCAGTTACTACATGGTATCATTGCATGGGAAGTGAACCTTGTTTGAATGCACTGTTACTCCACTGTACCTGTTCAGTGCATGTGACTACACACTTTGGGGGTGCAAACTACTCAGTGAGCATGCTAGCCAGTGGTGTGCACACTGTAAATCCTGCTAGTCAGACAACATGCACAATTAGTAAGGCAGTGGACAGCACACTCACCTGCTCCCCTGGTGTCCCATACAGCTTGCTGTACTGTGGAAGGAGGTTGTCCAGCAGGGCCTGGTTCTCCTCATGGGTGAAGGCTGGGGCTCTCTCCACAGTACGTGCCATTGGAGTAGCCAGAGGATGCAGAGACAGCAGCAGTGTAGTGGCAGATGTCGTCCTGGAGCATGTAGTGCAGGCAAGTGAGCCCTCAGGGGAACAGCCAGCATTATATGTGTGCTGCAGAGGCAGATACTGTGCCATGTGTCCAAAGTGATAGGTCCAAGTCGTATGCATCTTCTGAATCTGACCAATCCATGGAATTGCAGCACCAAGACACGCCCACAGCATCCTTCAAAAATTTCAACTTCATGACACCCATGAATTTGCAACATTGTTGTGGCTGGCCAACTGAATTCACTGCATCAGACTCGTTGAAGCTTCAAAAACGCGTCCGTTGCCATGCCAGGCCCCAGCCAATGCGTGCGCACCGATCGGACCATTGCTGTACAACGCGTACCCGCTGACATTCAATGCAATGGTCCGTGAGGGCACACCGATCGGAGCATTGCTGTACAACGCGTACCCGCGATACAACGTGTACCCGCTCACATTCAATGCAATGGTCCTTGCGTGCGCACCGACCGGACCATTGCTGTACAACGCGTACCCGCTGACATTCAATGCAATGGTCCGTGCGGGCACACCGATCGGACCATTGCTGTACAACGCGTACCCGCGATACAATGAGTACCCGCTCACATTCAATGCAATGGTCCGTGCGGGCACACCGATCGGACCATTGCTGTACAACGCGTACCCGCTCACATTCGATGCAATGGTCCGTGCGGGCACACCGATCGGACCATTGCTGTACAACGCGTACCCGCTGACATTCAATGCAATGGTCCGTGCGGGCACACCGATCGGACCATTGCTGTACAACGCGTACCCGCGATACAACGCGTACCCGCTCACATTCAATGCAATGGTCCGTGCGGGCACACCGATCGGACCATTGCTGTACAACGCGTACCCGCGATACAACGCGTACCCGCTCACATTCAATGCAATGGTCCGTGCGGGCACACCGATCGGACCATTGCTGTACAACACGTACCCGCTCACATTCATTGCAATGGTCCTTGCGGGCACACCGATCGGACCATTGCTGTACAACGCGTACCCGCGATACAACGCGTACCCGCTTACATTCAATGCAATGGTCCGTGCGGGCACACCGATCGGACCATTGCTGTACAACGCGTCCCTGGACAGGCCACACGCATATGTCACCATGCTGGTCACTGGTGAACCTATGCCAGCCACATATACTTTCCAGGGACTCAGGGGCATGCCAGTGTCCATGTGGCAAGACAGGGTCCCTGGGAATCTACCTGTCAATGAGTCGTGATGCCTGTGGGGCATCTGTCCAGACATGCCACTGTGGTATGTGTGTGGAATGTGAGAGCAGTAAATGGGTACTGTGATACATCCAAATGGTTTCACATTGCACACCCTGGGACTTGTTGTCCACACTTGTTGAACAGAGATGTTAGATGATGTCCATGTAGGTGCCATATATGTCCAAACAGAACGAGACACACATCAAGTCCTTGTGTTTGGTAATGATGTATCATGTGTTATTGAGTATGGTGAACGGAACATATGTGGGGTGACTGGCAATCTTGCTTTCTTCACCTCTGCACTGCAGGGCTCCTGCTGTCCATAGACCATTCTCAGACCTGGCAACGATGGTGGAACGTGACAGCATCCGACGGTACCGCTTCACCAGGCAGCTGATTGAGGATTTGGCAGTGCGGTTGGACCCACATTTGCAGCCTGGCCGGCCGTATCCTACAGCGCTGACCCCCAAGGTGAAGGTGATGGCAGCCCTACACTTCTTTGCCACCGGTACCTTTCAACACACTGTGGCATCTACTGGTGGTATGTCACAGACTATGTTCAGCCGTGTGCTACGCGATGTTTTGGTGGCAATGTTGAGATGCCTTAACCAGTACATCTATTTCCCACCACGTCAACCACTCACTGACGTCAAGAATGACTTCTATGCCCTGGGGAGGATGCCACATGTCATTGGCTCCATTGATGGGACACATGTGGCTTTGGTACCACCACAGGCACATGAGCAGGCATACAGGAACAGGAAACATTACCATTCTATAAATGCTCTGGTGGTATGTCTTGCAGATATGACCATCACACATGTGTGTGCCCGTTTCCCCGGTTCAGCACACGATGCCTACGTGATGAGGAGTAGTCGCATCCCGAGGATGATGTCACAGATGCAGAACCAGCGTGCCTGGCTTGTCGGTGTGTACTGACTTTGTACCATTGTGTGTGTTCTGCTATGTTGCTTTCCGCACACTTTTCCAAATCGGCTAATGTGCAATTGTCTGTCTGTAGGTGACTCGGGATACCCCAACATGCCGTGGTTGCTGACACCCCTCAGGAACCCTGTGACACCAGCCCAGATGCAGCGCTACAATGAGGCACATGGTCGGACGAGGAGGGTGATTGAGCGGACCTTTGGTCTCCTGAAGAGCCGCTTTCGCTGCCTGGACAAGACAGGAGGGTCCCTCCCATATGCCCCAGCAAAGGTGTGCAAGATTGTCATCGTCTGCTGCATGCTACACAACCTGGCAGTGCGGAAGGAGTTGCCTCTCATCCTGGATGACGATGACCAACATCCGCCACCTGTGGAGGATCCTGGCCTGGGCCACGATGCCAGTGATGATGATGATGATGATGATGGTGATGTCCGCACACAGCTCATCACCAACTTCTTCAGCTGAATGTGAGTATCCAGAGGGTTGTGATGTCAATGCTTTATATTTGCATGATATGTGTGTGTGGTGCTCTGGTGCTGTTTGAGTGTGGCCATGTGCAACTTGACTGGATGCGTGCAGGAATGTGTCCTTGCAGGTGGTCTGTACTGCCCAACAGTGTTGACCTGCTAACTTGCTTTTGTGTAGTTATCTTGTGACAGGTATTAGACATGAGTATTGCCGTTCTGTGCTGTTCTTCAGTGGTTCTGACTGTGTGTCATGACTGTCCTTCACAGGGTGCTGCCGGAGTTGTTTGATCAACTTGGATCCCCCGAATCCATGATTCAACTTCCAAGGTGGCAGCAGATGTTTACCTACAGGTGATGTGCCGCACACCCCTTGACTTTCTATCTTCTGCATTGTTTGACTTTGTGGCCACAGCCAGGTGGGATTAGCTTGCATTTGTAGTGGAAACAACATGTTGCAAATGTGTAATAAACCTGTGCTTCACTTTGGGATATGCGTTGTCTGTAGTCACACATTTGAGTGACATTTGCTTACTGCACCTGTAGTCTAGTTGACACAGACTGTGAATAGGTGTGGTGTCTGTGCATTGCACTGTATTTCCTGGCAACATCAGTGTAGGGGATGAGTCTGATGGCCCTGGTGTGTATGTGTTGTGTGGCCCTAGTGGTGTGTCTCCCTCATATATGTCACGTCGCCATGACTGAAATGACGGTGTTGGAGTTGTTGTAGCAGTTAGCATGCACAGTGTAATTTTTCTGTTCACCATCTCCATGACAGACACCATGTTGGAATCACAACAGAGGCAGATATGGTGTATTGGTGAGTTTATTTACAAAAGGTGTGGGGATGGTGCACAGGATGGTGGGTGCTGTACATAGAAATTGGAATCCAAAGTTCCCAAGTGATTTGGAAGTCTTGGTAGCTGAAATGTCCAGAGTAAAGTCCACAGTCATCTGATGAATTTGGACAACTAGAGCTCCCCATGTAATGTGGGCGAGTTGGGTTGCCTTCGACAGGGCGTGCAGTTTGCACACAGAGGAAAAGTTCCAGAACAGGTGTTGGCTTCCTGGGGGATGTAGCTGGCCATCGGCCTCTCAGTTTGGCCACCTTGGACGGCCCCTCTTCTTGGGGGGGGACCCTCAGGTGCAGGCTGCCGCGGTGCAGGGGACTCTCCGCCAGAGTCCTCCGCCCTCCCTGTGGCATTTGCAGTTGTTTCAGCAGCAGATGTTGTGGGCACACAGGGAGGTGAGGCCATGTTGGTGCTAATCTGGCGGAGGCATGTCAGTATGTCCCTATGCACCGCTGTTAGTTGTTCCAATGTGTCCCACTTGGACTCTATGCCAGACATGTGTGTGTCGACATGTGACATGTGTGTCTCGACACGTGACATGTGTGTCTCGACACGGGACATGTGGGAGTCCAAGCGGGCATGATGGGCAGCCTGCTGCTGTTGTATGTCCTTGAGGATCCCCACTACCTGGCTGACCTCTCCGGTGCTAGTCTGGTACGCATCCGCGATGCGTGCCAGTTGTGGGTCATCATGCAGTCCAGACCCTCTGCAAGGAGTGACCTATGTCTACCACCCCTCACACCACCCCTGGCGACACATGCAGGACCTGCAGTGGCACGCACAGGTGACCGTGGGCCCACTTGAGTGTTGTTCCTGGGCTCGTTGTCAGCAGCTCCAGTTTGGGCCTGGGTCCCTGCGCTGTTGTCACCTGTGGTCCTTGGTGTGTCCGTGTTGGCAGGGGTGGCCTGTGTGTTGGCAGTAGTTGGAGGGGTGGGTGAGGGGGTGCAGATGTTGGTCCTGCTGGTGCTGCATGATGACTGACACTGGAGGGTCCAGCTAGTTCTTCGCCATCCGAGGAATGCAGAGGCTAATCCACACCAGTGAGCTCAGTGTCCCCCGGAGCCTGGGACAGGGACTCCTCCTGGTCTGCTGCTGAGTCCCCATCATCACCTGTTTTGGGGAGAGACACAGATTGTATGGTATGTTTCTACAGGCATCAATTGTTCAAACACCTGACAGTTGTGACTGTACCTCTGGATGCGGGCCTGGACATAGCATTCTCCTAAATTGTGACAGTCAGAGAGTGATATTGGTGTAGCACATTGTCCTGCCAACCTGTGGCATGTCAATGTGAATGTTGAGGTGTGTGCCTGACCAGCATTGGTGCTATTTGGTTGCCCTCCGGGCCTCCTTCTCCCCCCAGCCCAGATATCCCACCATGGAACGTGCTTCCATTGCAGGGAGTGCAAGTTGTCTTTCAGGATGTCAGTCAGTGGTGTCCTGCTGTTGGTTGTTGCACAGTTCCCAGCAGGGACTTGTGCTCCCCACAGCAGTTCCCAGTGTCAGCCATCTTGTGAGTCCTTTTCCACTCCCTGTGATGTGTGCATGGTTCAGGGTGGTGTTGATGGGCCACTTGTGAGGGTGAGCAATATCTGTGACTACCACTCCCATCATGCTATTGCCTCCACCCCCTTCCCAGCATGTCCATCCTTCCTTCCTTTTGACTCTGCTTCCCTGTGGGGTGGGGTGCCTGTGCTGACAGGATGGCTGTGAGTGTTCTCCTTGCGGTTGTTTGGCTACAAGTCCCAAGAGTGTCCCTGTGCTTCACACAGCATGACCCAGGGTGGTGGTTCTTTGTGGGATCTTCAGTTAGAATGTGAGGCTTTGCATTCTCCCAGGTGGGTTATGTGGAGTTAGTGTTGAGGGGGTGTGAGGGGAGGTGCTTGTAACTATGGTCAGTGCTGTGAGTCCTCCTTCCCACCCAGCCAGATATCCCACCATGGACCGTGCTTCCATTGCAGGGAGTGCAAGTTGTCTTTCAGGATGTCAGTCAGTGGTGTCCTGCTATTGGTTGTTGCACAGTTCCCAGCAGGGCCTTGTGCTTCCCCCAGCAGTACCCAGTGTCAGCCATCTTGTGAGTCCTTTTCCACTCCCTGTGATGTGAGCTTGTTTCAGGGTGGTGTTGATGGGCCAATTGTGAGGCTGAGCAATATCTATGACTCCAACTCCCATCATGCTATTGGCTACACTGACTTGACCAGCATACACAGAATTCCTTCCTTTCAGTGATCTTCCCTGTGAGGTGGTGTTCTAGTGGTGTCAAAATATCTGAGAGTGTTTGTTGGTTCTATTTGTGCCACTGCCTTGCTGTATTTGTTGTTAGGTTTGTACATGTCATGACACAGTTAGATATCACTATGAGATGGCAGGTATTGTGTTTGTCTGACTAGCATTCACATCTTGGGATGAATATGTTTTGGTTGCTGTGTATTTGCTAAGGGTGCATGGTTTGCCTATCCCTTTGAGAGTGCTGTGTGTGTATTGTCACACCATATTGTGTATATTAGTTGTGTACTCACCAGGCTCTGGGATGTCTGTTAGTCCGTATACGGTCACTGGTGGTAGGATGGCCCGCACCTTCTGCTCCCAGGGCCTGAGGTATACTGGCTTTGCTGGAGGGCCACTGCCGGTGTGCTGGCTGAGGAGGTAATCCTTTTTAAGTAGGTCCCGGACCCTCCTGCGCACATCATACCACCTGTTCTGGATGTCTTCCTTTGTGCAGAAACATGGTGATTGTGCGTTCACCCTGTCGACAATCCTCGCCCACATCTTGGTTTTCTGCGACATGGGGGTCTGTTGTACCAATGTACCAAACAACTGTGGCTCTACCCTGAGGATCTCATCTACCATGACTTCCAATTCACTATCTAGGAACTTTGGATTCTTCTTTAGGGGCATGGTGGTGGTGCTGATTGATGTGTGTGTGTGTGCAAGTGGGGGTGTGTGAGTGTAGGTTTAGCTGGGTGTGTGTGAGGGTGCGATTTGTAGGTGTGGTAATGGTGTGTGGCTTGTGTGATGGGTGAGCTGTGAGTGTGTCTGTGGTTGCTGTGTGATGGTGTTGTTTGCTGGCAGGTCAGTGGAATTTGCAAAGGATCATGGTAGGGATTTGTGGCCTTTATGTAGGTGGAGTTGGAGGTGTGTCCTTGTTCCATTTGTCCGCCCCCCCCCAGTATTTATTGGCTTAGTGGTTGCTTGTTTGGCCCTTTTTTTTTGGACTGTTTTTCCTTGGTGCTATTGGTGCATGTAGGTGTCGTTCTTGTGTCCGAGTCGGACGCTGCTGTTGTCTGGTGCGATGTTGTCCGACTCGTTCCCTCTGTGTGTCAACTATATTTCATATGCGGCATACGAGTCGGTCGCGGAGTATTGGGTTGCTTCGGCTGGGTTTTGTATGCGTGTCGGTCGTACGGCTTGAGCTCCGTGCGAGTCGCTCATGTTTTGCACGCGCAGCATCGTACTACGCGGGTCGGAGTTCGCAGGTACGTTTCGTTCGGGTTCAATCCGGGAGCGTGTCGGTCGGTTCGTTTTGGGAGATTTTCCGGCCGGATGGCTTGTTTCCGTCCGGCTCGGTCGTTCGTTTTGTATTCCGTCCGAGTCGCTCGGGTTTCACATGCATTTCATCGTACTACCCGGGTCGTACGGCGCCGGTCCGAGTTGGTCGGACTAAAATCCCGCACCGAGTCGGTCGGTACGTTTTCCGGCCCGAATCGGATTCGGCCCCAGTATGTATTCATAATTCCAGATTACGATTTGGTAACGTGCTATCGAATCACAATTTAGGATTCATACATATCTAAATGGCTTTTTGTGTTTGCAAATGGGCTGATTCTGCGATTCAGCCCATTTACTACCACAAAAAACTTTTGTGTATCTGGCCCTAAGATTTTAATTTCATTTAAGCCTACTTAGGGAAAGTCTAGTGTTCAAAATGTCGTCTCTGGTAGGCAGTAGTTTTCACACTGTCCAACCAGGGACCCTCACTGTAGTCAGGGTGAGTTACACACATAAGATAATGCCTGCTCACCCCTTGGTAGCTTGACACAATCAGTCAGGTTTATCCCATAGGCAATGTGTATAGTATTTGTACACACACACACACACACACACACACACAGTAACACAGCCAAAACACTACAAAAGTACTCCACACCAGTTTAGAAAAATAGCCTATACTTATCTAAATAAAACAAGACCAAAATGACAAAAATCAAACATACACAAATCAAGATATCAATTTTGAAAAAATCACTTAAAATTATAGTTCTTAGACATCAATAGTTCCAACTGGGGCGAGCTTGACGTCGTGACCAGTATTAATCAACAGTTTGGCGCCGACCGCGAAGAAGAGCGGGCCGGCTGCAGAGTCACACGGACCCCGGCTACAGTACCTTGGAAAACAAAGATGTTGCATGGAGTCGGGGAGGTGGGGCGTTGCTGGGGTAGATGCATGGTCTGGTTCCTTACTGCAACAGGGGAGGTGAGGCGTTGGTTCCTTACTGATAGGCAGGGGAGGTGATGCGTCGTTTCCTTAAGACGGTGTGGGGTCGATGAGTTTTGGAGGTCATGCGCGTTTGTTATTGACACGTTTGTTGTTGACTCCGTGGTATTGCAGTTGAAGCGCTGGCATCAGCAGGCTTCAGGGCTGCATTGTAAGGTGGGTCTGTGCATTGTGCTCTTCACAAGTGGGGCCCTTGGCTCCAGTGCAGGTAGCGGCACAGCGTCAGTGCAGAGCGCTATCAACGGGGAAGTCGGGGCTGCGGTTTAAGTCGGGCGGTGCATCGTGCTCTTCAAAAGCGGTGCCCTCGGCTCGGGTGCAGGCACTTGTGTCGCTGACAGCACTGGTGTTGCTTTTCTTGGGTTGCAGCACCAACCACATGGTTCCAAGGCCCAGGAACTGGATTTTGCGCCACTGGGAAAGACAGAACTCCCAGCAGTGAAGTCCAGGTGCTGTTAGCAAGATGCAAGTGGGATGTTTGATGGGCCAGAGACTTATGAATAGGAGGCAAGCACACTCGAACCCTTATAGAGCCTTGGAATCATGATATAGAAAGCATCGTCAGGTCCTTTCACTCCTAGGACAGATCAGCAGCAGCAGGTCAGTACAACTAAGCAAACAACACAGTGGCGATCGTTCCTGACAGAAATCCAGTTCTTCTTCCTGACAGAATATCCTCAACCCAGAAGTGTTCTAAGTATGTGGCTTCTCAGGTCCAGTACTTATACCCATTTCAGCCTTTGAAGTAGGCAAACTTCAAATGCAAGTCTTTGTAGTGCACAAGACCCTGCCTTTCCCTTCCCTGGCTCCAGACACACTACAGGGAGGTGGAGACTGATTTGTGTGAGGAAAGGCACAGCCCAAGGGCAAGTGTGAACTCCTCCAACCGCTTTAGCCCAGGAAGGCTCATCAGCCTGGTGGTGAGCAGTCAAAATATCGAAAATAAAATATCGACATACACTAATATCGAAGTCACAATTAAGGGGCCGATTCCGATCTCGGCCAGTAGGGCTCCGAATCGGATTCGGCTTAACCGGATCCGATTCGGAGCCCTATTTCCCGACCGATCCGTATGCGGGTCCGGGCGAGCGAGTACGATGCGAAATCGCCGACCGACTCATCCGGGCGTCCCGACCGCTCCGACCAACTCGTTCCCGGGTCGAACCGCACCGACCGACTCGCTCGGACTCGATTTGCACCGCGCAATGGAGACGTTCCCCGGCTGGGTAAATACGATGCGCGCCGCGAGCAGTCCGACCGAGCCGCGCACTCCGGCTCGAAAGAGCAGTCGGAGACGTACTTTGGGGGTCCGTGTCGGACCCCCCTGTACGCGTAGCCGCGTGAGTCGCACACAGGCCTGTGCGTGTATGGCACGAGTCGCTTCGCCGCGTACACGCTGTAGGGGGCGCCCTTGTCCGCCTCGCACCTATTGAGTCAATGGGAGCCCGCGTACGCGTTGTACGACAGGCTCCCATTGACTTCAATGGGAGTCCGACCGACTCGAGTCCGATGGCATACGTGCGCATCGTACTCGTTCGGTCGGGCTGCCAGAGTCCGATTCGGTCGGAAATCTCTCCGAGTCCGGCTCGGTCGGAGAGATTTCCGGCCCGAGTCGGAATCGGCCCCATAGAAGGGACAGAATATCGATGTTAAGAATATCGATGGACAGAATATCGACCCTAAGGTAAGTAATATCGATTTTTTTTATATCGATGTAAGTAATATCGAAGTTAGTAATATCGAAATCAAATATATCGATGTTACTAATATCGATGTTACTAATATCGATATTTGTATTATTGTTATGTATTTTGTTATGTTTTTGATATGTATGTGTTATATGTGTTTTTGTTAAGTGTTCTACTTGTCTAAAAATATATGTATACCATTTTTATATGTTAATAATGTTTTTTTTAAGTTATTTTTTTTTTTTTGTACCGTAGCGGGTTGTGGGTTTATAGGGAAATAGGGTGGGAAGTAATTTAATTATACTAAATTAATTATTAATTTTTAGGAATTATAAATTAATTTTAATTTATTGTTCAATATTTATTATTTAGTAATTAATATTTATTAATTATTATTTATTGGTATTTATTATTAATTTATTGTAAAAAAAAATTCTATTGGTAATTATAAGGCCCATTACGATACCGGGCGTAAAAAAATCCGCCACCCATGAAAGCGGCAAAAATCCGCCCGCCTACACCGTCTGAATACCGGCCCAGCAATCATGATGCCTCGAACCGAAAACCGCCAGCGGCGGAAAAAACACACAAAATATCGCCCGCCCTTGCCCGAGTCAGAGTCAAACCGCCCGCCACGGACGGAAAGACGCACGACAACACAAAACCGCCCGCCCTCACGGTCGAGACACCGCACGTGAAATTACGATCGCACCGACATGAGCATGGAAAAACAACAAATACACCGCCCGCCAGCGTAAACAACACTGAAGAAAATAGACACGGCAGAAGCCATGGCGGCCACGTCCCTGCACAGAAACAGCCGCGGACTCAAACAAACACACACAACATGGCAAACAAGTCCACACATCAACCCACGCACAAATACACAGACAAAGTACACATCCCGAAAACACACCACCCCTGGACAAACAAATAAACTACAAAGCCCAGAACACCAGCCACAACACACCTGAAAACAACAGACCATCAGGACACACCCAAACAGGTAAGTACAAAAGCAGCCCCTCCACAGACCACAACCCCTTGCAACATTGCAAAGCAGAGAGGAGAGGAGAGGACACAGTGACACAGCAAGGACAGCAGCACACCACAGATACGCACACATCACACCCACCACCACCACCACCACCACCAAACACCGGCATCACAAACCCCTGCACATCACACATCACACACCGCACCAGCACCACAAACACCATGGCATCACACAGAATGCCCAAGTTCACTTCCACTGAGCTGACGGTCATGGTCGACGAGATCGTCAAGGTGCACACACAAATCTATGGCAACCAGGTCCAGCACACACCACTAGCCACCAGAAACAGAATGTGGAACAGAATTGTAGACCAGGTCAATGCAGTCGGGACCGTACCCAGAAACAGAGGAGAGATAAACAAACGGTGGAACGACATCAAAAGCCTGGTCAAGAAGAAGGAGAGCAAAAATCGAGAGCTGGCTGCCACGACTGGCGGAGGGAATCCCGCGCATTACAAGACCTTCAAAGCGTGGGAGGAGAAGGTGCAAGTCATCATCCATCCGGAGATCCTCACCGGATTACCAGGGGAGTGGAGGCTGGTAAGTACAAACAAATGTATACCAGCACACCGCTATGTACTCACATGCACTACCACCATGCCATAGCTCCGAGGGACAAACACCCCATGTCCAGTACACAATACACAACACATCACTCACACATGCAACAGGCACCACCACACACACAGCCCAAACATATCAACTAACAAAACCATGGGGGCATGTGTACACCCAGCCAGCCACGTAACTACCAACAGGTCCCCTAGTACTCCAGAAGCGCCACAACGAGCACCCCCACACCCATGTGGCAGCCGTAGCTGCACCAACCGACAAGTAACAGGTAAGTAGCTGCAACACAAAGGCAGTGGGTGGGAGGGGGACAGCTGAAGTACAACACCCACCAGGCCCCTAGTCCTACAGCACAGCAAGACGGAGCACCCCCACACCCATGTGGCAGCCGTAGCTGCACTAACCGACAAGTAACAGGTAAGTAGCAGCAACACAAAGGCAGTGGGTGGGAGGGGGGACAGCTGAAGTACAACACACACCAGGCCCCTAGTTCCACAGCACAGCAAGGAGGAGCACAGCCCACAGCCCACACCCACGTAGCAGCCACTGCAGTGCACACCGGTAGCCGACAGGTAGACATCCCGCCCCAGGACAAACAGTGTCAGTGGGTGTCCAGCCATCACCACGACCCATAACACCGCCCCCACCCCCACAGACCTGCAACATGGAGCACCCCCCCGCCCATAACCATGTTGCATCCAGTCCAGTGCACGCTCAAAAACAACCTGCAGGTGGGAAACTGGACAGGGCGGGGTGACTGGAGGCATGAGGACTGAATTACGACTAACACATGGGACATGTCAAGTAGCAGAGGAACACGCAGCACTGCTCCCTGCCACAACCATGTGAACAATGTGCACACGGACATGAACCACAGAGTCACACCCCACATGACCCATCACAGACACAGCAACACCCAAGGAGCCACGTCTGCATGCACAAGTCACACTGATTACAGAACCACACGGCAGGCACAGTGCAACCCATCACACACAACTGCAACACCATCGAAGTCCTGTCCATGTAGCCCCTACTGCCTGTCAACCACACATCCCACAACTACGCCCATGTAAGACATACCACACTAGACGCAACAGCGTGGAACAACATAAATGCACACGAACACCACTGGACCCATCAAACACACAGACACACAATGCACATACAACATACCATCCATCTCATCCGTCAGCCCCAGTCACATGAAAGGTATGTCATCCGAACAGCTGGTCCACATACAGTAGTCACGCAAAGAAACATGCCCATGATAAATCATGTGCCAGAAGTGAATGAAGCGCACGTCACACTGTGAGCAACTACACACATAACATGGGCCACAAACCCCCGAGCACTGCAGTGATGCACATGGCACAGGGCAGCACGCACACCAAGGAATTGGACCATCTGCAATACGTTGTGTGGCACACAACCATCACTCACTCATAACAATGCGTCCAATTACATGGCCAGAAATCACAACAGACAGCAAATATGCAGGGTATGTCAGACATACACACACCTCAGACCATGCACTGTCATGTTGCCACAACACATGTCACGTTCTGCACCCATGGCACACAGTATGTACCCCAAAAGCATAGTTCATCTCAAATGCGTTTCAGGGGCTGACCCCCATTATGCCATCTGCGTTTCTAAGCGTTCCATATTAACCCCCAAAGCATAGTTCATCTCAAATGCATTTCAGGGGCTGACCCCCATTATGCCATCTGCGTTTCTAAGCGTTCCATATGAACCCCCAAAGCATAGTTCATCTCAAATGCGTTTCAGGGGGCTGACCCCCATTATGCCATCTGCGTTTCTAAGCGTTCCATATGAACCCCCAAAGCATAGTTCATCTCAAATGCGTTTCAGGGGCTGACCCCATTATGCTATCTGCGTTTCTAAGCGTTCCATATGAACCCCCAAAGCATAGTTCATCTCAAATGCGTTTCAGGGGCTTACCCCCATTATGCCATCTGCGTTTCTAAGCGTTCCATATGAACCCCCAAAGCATAGTTCATCTCAAATGCGTTTCAGGGGCTGACCCCCATTTTGCCATCTGCGTTTCGAAGCGTTACATTTGAACCCCAAGAGCATAGTACAAACCAACCTCCACGATGGGTCTGGAGTCCGCATACACCAGAGCCATAAAAAGCAGGAGCACAGCAACACACCCATCGGCATTGCCAATCCGTCCCATGCCACATGTCCACAGCACACAGTCCCATTGGCATGCCCACACAACAACAAATAGCACAGCCACACACACGGCTCCGGGAAACCTGTGCACGACTGTGCACGAACTGTGGATGTCAGACAACCTATACATAATTTGTCATGTGCAACACAATAACATATCTCATTCCCCCACAGGTGACGAACTGCTGGATGCTGGAGATGGAGACAGCAGCCAGCACAGCCAGCCTGCAAGCCCCCAACAAGGACTCACGGATGTGGAGGATCTGTCCTCCGATTCAGACACGGACCACCCAGCAGGCCCATCTGGTGTGGCAGGCCCCAACCGCACCCCAGGCACCCTCCCACCCACCAACCCATCATCCAGGGCTGATGACCACTCACAGCCCCCTGCTGCCACTGTCGTAGCGGCCACTACCACTGTTGTGGCGGCCACCCCCACGGTCGTTGCGGCCACTCCCACTGCCGCAACCACCACCACGTCATCACTGGCCCCAGCCCCAGCGCAAGTGGTGGTCCGGCCGACTGGGTCCACCCTGGGAGCCACAGCGAGGACCGTGGTGAGCAATGTGGCTAGTGGGCAGGTCGGTGGCAGCAGTACTGGTAGGAGGAGCAGGGCCAGGCCAACGCCAACTGTGCCTGGGAGCCAAGCCCTGCCACCAATCGACAGAGTCCTTGGGGCCTATGAGGAGGCCCAAGGCGAATGGGACAGGTCGGCAAGCGACACGCGGGAGGTCCTTGCGGTGTTGAGGTCCATGGACGCCCGCATGGCCCAAATCGCAGACCTCATGGGCCAGCTGGTGGTGGGGGGGAGGGCACAAGCAAGGCCAGCAACACCACCTCCGCCACCACCTGCTGTGGCGCAGGTTCGTGCAGCATCGCGTTCCCCTGCGTCCACAGCGAGTGAGCACTCCTCAACCACCACCAGCGGAACATCAACACCCCCCCCTCCCAAACGTGGAAGGGGCCGTCCGAAGTGGAAACAGGTGTCCAGAGAGGACTTCGCCCGCACCAAACGCCAGTGAGTCAGCCAGCCACCTTGACCACCTACTGCATTGACTTGGAATACGATCCTAGCCCACACTGCCATGTGAATGGCATGTGTCTGTTGGACTGTGGACATAGAACTCCATGGGTACACCTTGACCATCACGCAGCCATGACCGTCAACTCATTGTCACAGATTGCACCACATTTGTCATCACCTTGCACACAATCACATGTCACCGCTGTTAATAAATACACCTTGATCACAATCGGCTTAATGTGTCCTGGGTTTATTCCACGATGTGCAATCGCCACCATGAGCAGAATAGCATCTGCTGTGTGGCATGTCGATGGGACAGGAGAGGCTGCAGGGACCTTGGGGTGAAAAACAGAACAAGAGTACATTCAATGAGTGTGTCACACACTCATCACACAGTACTTGTCACCAACTACAAGCAATGCACACACATCTCTGAGAGCAACAGGGCACAATGCTACAGCCACTGACAGTGGCATACCAACCTGGACATGGACCATTGACACACAGCACTCAGTGAACAAAAGGCCCCAGTAACAGAGCACACATACACCTGCACAACTACAGCCACATCAGCCGTCGTACATGGTCACTCACCGTCAAGTGAAGTAGCGGGCGATGAGCTGCTGACGCACATTCACAGCTTCATCCTCTCCACTGTCCTCTTCACTGGAGCTGTCCTGGTGTGCAGGCTGGGGCCCTGGTTGATCTCCGTCATCCACAATTAGGGGGATCTGCTTTCGAATGGCCAGATTGTGCAGCATGCAGCAAGCCACCACTATCTGGCACACCTTCTGTGGGGAGTACGCCAGCGCCCTCGGTGCGGTCCAGGCATCTGAACCTGGACTTGAGGAGGCCAAAGGTACGCTCGACCACACGTCTGGTCCTCCCATGTGCCTCATTGTAGCGGTCATCTGCTGGGGTCCGAGGATTTCGTAATGGACTGAGCAGCCAGGGCCCATTCGGGTAAGCCGAGTCACCTGGGCGTGGGGGACACAGAGAACCGTTGCAATTCAAACAGGACAGTAGACAGCATCCTTAAGCCAGCATGCTACACAACTCCACATACTCACCGAAAATCCAGCCACGGTCCTGTTGCAGATTGGTCATCAGTCGTGGTAATATGCTGTTTCGCATGATGTGCGCGTCATGGGCCGAGCCTGGGAACTTTGCACACACGTGGGAGATGACCATGTCCGCAAGGCACACCACTTGCACATTCAGGGAGTGCGTGTGCTTCCGGTTGTGGAAGAGCTGCTCAGTGGCCTGTGGTGGGACAAGGCCAACATGGGTGCAGTCAATGGCACCAACGACGTGTGGGATCCGTCCAAGGGCATAGAATGCACCCTTCACTGCCGCCAACTCACGTGCCCTGGGGAATCGGATGTACCTGTTCCTGTACAGCATCATGGCTGCCAGTACATCCCTCAGCACCATGCTGAACATGGGCTGGGACATCCCACCTCCACTGCCCACTGTGTGCTGGAATGACCCAGTGGCGAAAAAATGCAGTGCAGCCATCACCTTAGCCGTGGGGGTGAATGCTGTTGGATACACCCTGCGAGGACGGAGGTGGGGTTCCAACATGGCACATAGTCGATGCAGGGTTGGTCGATCCAGACGAAATTTCCGGATGACCTCAGAATCCTCCATGTCCGCCAACAATTGGTAAGGGCGGTAAATGTTTGGTCTCCGCCTAGGAAAGATGGAAGTGGACACATGTCAAAGCAACACGCCACATGGCATTTTCACATACACATAACTGATATGACAAAGCAAGAACATGAGTCACAGAACAGCTGTCATGCAGGGACAGCACAGCCACAATACACTTACACAGGTCTCCCACCAATAGCAATGGGCAGTGACACAAACCATTGCTATGTGCATGCACATGGGGATCCAGGCCTCAATGACCTGTGAGGCGTGCTGATGGGGACTGACTGCATATTCGGCAAGCGGCAACACCACGGCAACATGACTGGCTGCTGTGCATCACACTGCTTCCGAGGCTGGATGAGTATGGCACACACCAACGACGATGTGGGCACAGGCTGAGCGGCCAAGACAAGTAGGACCTGTGGCACGAGGGGATATGAGACAGTCATTGGTGTCACCACTGCACCCTATGTGCAGCACTGTACGGATCACACCTCCAGAAGCATTGTCAGGTGTACACATTGACAGCCCCATGCCAACACGGCTGTGTGCTTGCAAATACACATCACATGTGACACGTAACCTTGCACGTGCCAAGTGGCAGATGTACATAGTGAGAGATGACATGCGTGTGCATATGCGTATACCATGCACCCATGCCAATGTGCAGATGATGACATGCTAACAGACATGTGGGGGCCGGCCACTGGCCGTCCCTGCCTATGCACACGGCATGTTGTGGCCCCGTCCATTGTGCACCTGCACCCACACGCACATCATGGCCACACCTGCAGATGCAGTGCGCACATCATACTGTGTGGTGCACATGGCATCAGCGGACTGTCACCAACATGGACCAGGCCATTACGGCCAACTCCGATGACCCTCGCGGTTGCACCCTGCGTGTTCCACTATGGAGGTAGGCGTCCCGGGCCAGCTGGGTGCAGGCCAACGTCTGCAATTGCCAATGCAGGTCTCAGTGCACTTGTTGCTCGTGTGAATGTCAGGCTGGGCCATGCTGCCCCTCTCAGTCCCAGCAAGCCTGGCCTGCACATTGACTGCACAATGCCAGTAGGTGACAGCACCGACTGCCTAGTGGGTTGCATGTGTCTCCTGTTCAGGACCCTCCAGATGGGCGCTAACTCAGTACTGACTATTGTACACACCATGTCTCGTGATAGGGATGTGTGTGTGGGATGGTGGCACTGAATGTGACCTCCTTTGCGTGGTGGGCCATGCACAGGGCGAGTACGTCGATTATTGCGCAGTGTTGGTCACAGTGGGTGCACCCACACAGATGTGTTGCCCTATGTTCATTTTCTATGTCCGCATGATGATGGACTGTAGGTGTGGGCAGACTACACATTGGTCGATGTGCTGTCAATTTGAATGTGCCTTCACACCAGGCACAGCTGCCCCTGCACATGTGACCCCTGCTGCACTCGCTGCTGGGTCTGTGGAGCTGATGCACCATCTGTGCGTGGGGCGGACAGCTCTCCTCACTTCCGTCATTGCGCATGTCATCACTTTGCCGCAGGTGACATGGATCATGGAGGGCCCACATGTACGCGTGGGTGGCCTCAACAAGTGTGTCCAATGGTTGTCACCCCCAGTCAGTGCTTCGAATGTGAATGATGTTGTGCTGGTGCTAATTTCAATGTGGTGTGTGGGCGGGGCTAGGTGCGGGCTTACATGCAGGACATGGGAGGGGGATCGGATTAGCGACTAGTTGCAATACACACGGGGCACGTCTTTTCCTGTCCACATCAGGGTCATTCCTTGAACTCACTGACAGTAATACAGTCGTCTTTGTCCCTGTCCTCATGGCCTCCCCTCGCTCCCCCAATATGCATTTGCACCTGTGGGGCTAGCGCATGCAGATGCAGCCCCAAGCTCGCCCCGGAGAGGCCAAGGAGTGTATGTGTGGGTCCAGTTGAACGAGTGGTCTGTCTCACGGCATGATGTGTGGTGGGACGCCGTCCACCTGTGTGGTGCCCCGACTCGAGACCCGGGCAACATAGACAATGCATAGCAGTCTCCGCAGTCCGGATACACCACCTGCGACACACAGAGGCTGTAGCTGCCCTAGCGGCCCATGCCGCGTCCATCTGGGGCTGATGGACCCACACATTCACTCTTTTGCCTCACTGGGGCGGGCTCGGAGGTGCTTGCGCACGCCCTGGCTTCTCTGTTGCAACGGCATGTGACGTGTGTGGAGATGTAGGCAATGGGTGGGATGGTGCGAGCCATCTTCCGTGACGTCACTCCTGCTCATGATGTGTGCGTCCCCCCAATACTTCCATATGACTTGAGCCATGTTACACATTGAGGATGTTTTGCCTGCGTGATGTGTCCCGGAGGAGCGCGCCGAGTCCTCTCCCCCACCATGCTCCACTGCCATCCCGTGCCCTGGATTGCCTGTGCAGGTTGACAATGTTGGGGATACACCTGGTCGGCAGGGGCTGTGTGTGCCTTGTCAAGGGCCTGGCGGGCGCACAACAGGATCCAGCTTGTCCACAGAGGGTGGGCTGACGTGTACGCCTGATACCGCATTGTTCGTGTGCCCGGCTGCTGTGCACACACGTGTTCACATCCCCCCGACAGGTGGCCTTTGACATTGCCCAGGGAAGCGGTAATGTGCAGTTCCGGACCCCTCCCGACACAGCGTGTTTCAACTTTGCATGTGCGCATCTACCCGTCACACCCACCCACCTGAGCGAAGCGTCACTCCCGCTTCACATGACACATGTGTGTCTTCCACAGTTGTGCTACTCATTTGCGTTGACATCCAATGACAGTGGACTACATAGTCTTGTCACGACTGCCGTGTACATCACACACTCTCATCATCTCACATTCGTACTTGTGAAAGGAATCAGCAGAGACAGTTTCTTTCTTCAAACCATGTATTGTGACTTATGTCCTCTGTGATGCAGTATAGTGGACACTACTGGCAGCGGTATGCATGTGGAGGAAATACTGAGCATGATTACACATAGCTAAGGGTGTAGGGGTACATGTGATTAGCTGTTGCATGTGGGATGTGGGCTTCAGAGTTACATCTGCTTGGCCGTTGCTGTGCTAATGTTCATTTGCAAATAGCTGCGGTGCTGCGGACTGTGACACAGACGGTATACATTTAGCCTACCAGACCGCTTGGCATCATGGGCACAGTCCATCTCAGTTCCATGTGACAGGTGTGCTGCTGTTGTTACTCATGCACGCGTGCGTGTGAGTTGACATCAGGGCATGGGCTTACGTGCATGCAACGGCGTCCCACTTGTTGTTGCCATATGGTGGCTACTGGACATGTCACAGTCACTGGGGTCGTGTTGTTGTTGTATGCACTTGTCGTCCATGCAAAGGTCCTGTTACGGGATTTCCGGGGAGGGGGAGAAGGGGTGCAGCTCTCACATACTCCAGCCGGGCAATTCCTGTCCACTGTGCGGTGCATATGTCCATGTGCGCAGGATCCATGTCATGGCATAGTTGTACGTGCAGTTCCGTCCATGTGGGTGCGATACACATATCCCATGCCACTGCCTCCCCCGATACATGCAGAGTTCCTGGATGTGATGGGGAACAGAGTGCATGTCCCGGACACATCCGATGTCATGGCAGTGTCGTTGATGGTGTGGTATCAGTTGCAGGTCGTTTGGTATGGCTGTTGTAGTGGTTACTGGCCAGTCCGTGCGGAAGCTAAGCATGGGTACAGTGTCGGACATCATGGCTCAATTGGGGGATTGCGTCGGGGTCCTACGAATTGACAGGTTGACAGGTATGCGATGGCTTCCTGCAGGGCTTCCATTTCATATACATGTTTGCCAGCCAATGTAGCGGATGGTGGCTGTCACGGTGTTGTTCGTAAGTTGTCCCTTGTAGGAGCATGATGGGGCATGCTGGGTGACATTCGATGTAGCTGTGATCCATGATCCGTCATGTGGAGGCACAGTGGTCCCATTGCAGTGTGGGTCCGATGTTCGCCACATACGCCATGCCCCCATAGGCTGAACAGACCCTGTCGTGTGCGTCCAGAGGGTGGAATAGTGGTAGCAGGTCCGCCCTTGGACATGCCGGGTTGGAGAGGCACAACTCCACAGGATGGTGGAAGGGACACCTCCGATAGTAGAAGACGGGTATGACGCAGCTGAACAATGCGATGCGGTAAGTCAGTCGGTAACTTACGTTCAGCAGGGATAGGGGTTCGCATCCCATTATCTGTATCAGGTTGTGTTTGTACAGCTTGACCTGTCTGGCGTAGTTGGGTAGGTGTGTTGTAGGTGCCATTTTGCTGCGGGGCGATGTGGTGGCGTGCTCCGGCTGTGTGTGCAGTCTGCAGTGTGCAAGCTCCGAGGTTGCTGTGAGGTCTGTGATGGTCGTAGGGGGCAGGACTTGTGTTCTGTTAGCTTGTGCGGAGGACACGGGCCCTCATCCCACGTGCTTCTCTGAATGTTCAAGGTCAGTGGTGTGTGACTCCTTCCAGATAACTTGCATGGGAACAGCATGGGGGAGTTTTATATTTTTTCTTTCCCGTTCGGTATGTTCTTAGGTGATATGCGCTATCTGCCCTGTGGTCGGTTTCCTCTGCATGCCTGTGTTGGTCTTTTTTGGGACAATGGCTGTATTCTCCGGCTTGTTTAGTCGGGTTGTGGTTTCGGAGTTGGAATGGAAGGTCATTCAGTGCTGTCTGCTCTCCCGTGTGTGGGCGGCAGGCTGTGTTTCCGCTATGCATTGGGCCTTGTGTGTGGGTGTCATTCTTGGGTCCACCTGTTGTCGGTCCCCGGGCTCTTTGGTGTTCCGTTTTGTATGTCTGGTTCATGGGTGCAGGGTGGTATGGGTGTTTCTGTGTGGTACTGGCGTACCTCTTCCCGACGGGGCCCATGTTCTACTGGGTGGTGTTGCCGCCGCTGTGTGCTTCGCCATGTTTGTCACACAGGGGTGTGTCCTGATGTTGCGTGACTTCACTGACATGTGGGCGTCGGTTGTGTGACGTTGGGTGTTGTCCGTGAATTGGGCGTTGGGGACATGACTGTGGCAGGCCTGTCACGTGTCATGTGCGTTCTGGGTGTGGCTGGTGTGTGTGGTGCTTGGTTGTGTCCCTGTGTTGTTTGTGTGCGACGCATACATGGCGTTATGGTTGGGCGCTGAGTTGTGCGCATGTGTGGCTGCGTCATCGCCGCTGTGCTGCGGTGCCGTGACGGGGTCGTTAGTTCCTGGTCCCAGGTGGTGTGCCCATGATAGTTGCGAGATGTTGCACTTTGCCCTGTGTTACATTTGTGGGTGCAGTGGTGGAAGTGTCTTGTCCACGCAGGGGTGTTGGGGGGTGCCATGTCCTCCTTTTCCGCACTTGCACTGTGTGCGCTGTTTGCGTGCCCTTGTTGTGTGTGTGCCTACCTGCGTCTCCGCGGTACGTTGCCTCCTTGGTGGTGCATCAGGTATAGCATGGGGAGGGCCTGCAGTGCTGGATTCATGCTCGGGGGGTCGCCTCTTCGGTGTCTGTGCTCGGCGTTCGGGTTTCCGCCTCACTTTCACGTGCGGTGTCTCTTAGCCGTGGGAGCTGTTTGTTTGCGGCATCGTAATTTGTACGCCGGGCGGTACGTGATTTCGTCTGGCGGTGTGTCTCCATTGGGCTGCGCCGCTACATGAGCGGGCGCACTTTGATGGCAGACGGCGTCGCTGGCTTGCCAGCGGTGTTTGGCTGCCTTTTCACATCGTAATTTGGCGGGCGTGTGGGCTGAGGCATGCGGGCGGTAACTGGTGGTTTTTGCATCCGCCAGCACGGCGGTGGTGCTTTCGCCCGCCATCCTAATGGGCCCCTATGTTTTTAATAATTATTTATTGGTATTGGTAAATAGTTTAGAGTTATTAAATAATTCATTAATTATTTAAAAAAATTATGTTATTTGTAACTTCTACGCTATCCAATACTTTCCCTACTGTTGCACTCTCTGGAGTTGGAATAGTAATTTTTACCCCTACACTATCCAACACTTTCCCTACTGTTGCACTCTCTGGAGTTGGAATAGTAATTTTTACCCCTACGCTATCCAACACTTTCCCTACTGTTGCACTCACTGGAGTGGGAATATTCATTTTTACCCTCACGCTATCCAACGCTTTCCCTACTGTTGCACTCCCTGGAGTGGGAATAGTAATTTTTACCCCTACGCTATCCAACACTTTCCCTACTGTTGCACTCACTCGAGTGGGAATAGTAATTTTTACCCTTACGCTATCCAACGCTTTCCCTACGGTTGCACTCACTGGAGTGGGAATATTAATTTTTACCCTCTCGCTATCCAATGTTTTCCCTACTGTTGCACTACCTGGAGTGGGAATAGTAATTTTTACCCCTACGCTATCCAATACTTTCTCTACTGTTGCACTCTCTAGAGTGGGAATAGTAATTTTAACCTCTACGCTATCCAACATTTTCTTACTTTTGTTTTTTTGGGAGTTGCAATAGTAGTTTTATTCCCTCCGCTATTTAATATTTTTTGTATTATTTTAGTTAATGTAGTATATAATTAATTTTAAAATTATTAAAAGTAAAAAAAATTAACATTTGTTATACATAATTATTTAATTTTTATTTATGTTATTGTTTTATGTGTATAGATGTATTTGTAATTTATAATATTTTTTAATAATTTATAATTTATTAAAATTTTTATAACGATATTTTTGACATCGATATTTTTTTTGTCAGTGATCCCAGCCTGGTGGTGGGCCATCAGGGTATGCAGGGCACACTTCAGCTCCCTTTGTGTGACTGTCTAGAGTAAATGCACAAACAGCCCAACTGTCATCCTAAACCAGACGTGTATTCTAGTGACAGAAAGAGGCATTTTCAGACCTGCAATTTAAAAACCAACTTCACTAAAAGATGTGTTTTTAAATTGTGAGTAGGCCTGGGCATGAAATTTCACTCCGCTCTCTCAGTTTGCAGAGTTCTTCCCACTCCGCGCTCCACGTAGCACATGGAGTTCTGAAAAACTTCACTCCACATAGCTGAGCAGAGTTTTTTCTTCGCCTAACATTGGCGAGTGCAAGCGAGGAAAATCCTACACCTAACAATCTCCTAGTGAGATTTCTGAATGCAGGCAGTCACGGATAGCTGCTGCCGCTCGCATTGAGACACCTTCCATTCTCATTGAGGAAGCTGCCACTCGAGTAAAACATCTACTCAAGCGACAGAAAGAAGCAGCTACCTCTTGCGCTGTGCATGGTGCAATTCGTGCTGATTTTCTAGTGTATTCTAGTGACAGAAAGAGGCATTTGCAGACCTGCAATTTAAAAACCAACTTCACTAAAAGATGTGTTTTTAAATTGTGAGTAGGCCTGGGCATGAAATTTCTCTCGGCTCTCTCAGTTTGCAGAGTTCTTCCCACTCCGCGCTCCACGTAGCACATGGAGTTCTGAAAAACTTCACTCCACATAGCTGAGCAGAGTTTTTTCTTCGCCTAACATTGGCGAGTGCAAGCGAGGAAAATCTTACACCAGATCATCTCCCAGTGAGATTTCTGAATGCAGGCAGTCACGGATAGCTGCTGCCGCTCGCATTGAGACACCTTCCATTCGCATTGAGGAAGCTGCCGCTCGAGTAAAACATCCACTCAAGCGACAGAAAGAAGCATCTACCTCTAGCGCTGCGCATGGTGCAATTTGTGCTGATTTTCCAGTGCCAGATAAACACCCAGCACTAAATCCAAGTGCGAACAGCGTGACCTAAAGCACTACTCCGCTCGTAGAACTCCGCATAGCACGGCGGAGTTTTTTGGTCACTTCGTGGAATTCTGCATAACGGAACTTCGCCCAGGCCTAATTGTGAATCCAGAGACACCACACTCAAATTTTTTATCTGCTCACAGTTGGCCGATACACTTGCAAGATGTTGCAAGGCAGCTCCAGTGCTAACCTATGAGAGAGATAGGCCTTGCTGTAGTTAAAAACGAAATTAGCAGTATTTTACTACCAGGACATGTAAAACTTAAACCACATGCCCTACCTTTTAAATACACTGCACCCTGCCTGTTGGGCTACCTAGGGCCTACTTTAGGGGGCCTTATATGTAATAAAGGGATGGTTTGGGTCTAGCAAGTAGGCGTACTTGCCAGGTCGACATGGCAGTTAACACTGCACACACAGACACTGCAGTGGCAGGTCTGGGACATGTTTGCACAGCTACTCATGTGGTTGGCACAATCAGTGCTGCAGGCCACTTGTACCATTTGATTTACAGGCCCTGGTCACACTCGTACTTACTACTAAATCAAATATGCCAATCATGTAGAAACCATTACATTTTAGACAGTGAGCACTTGCACTTAGGCACTGGTCATCAGTGGTAAAGTGCCCAGAGTCCTAACACCAGAAAAAAGAGGATCAGAAAAATAGGAGCAAGAAGGTAAAAAGTGTGGGGATAACCCTGCATAAAGGTCCAAGTTCTACCTCTAGTAACCAATACACAGTGAACAGCTTTTGGCTTCTATTTCACTGTGAGGGCACACTAACTCTAATACATAGTGTAACCTATTTTTATATATTAGTACCCTGCCCTGGGGGCTACAAGCTAGATTTTAGGTGTGACTTATGAATATACAAAAATGTACTTTTCCGACATGGCTAAGGCATTTTCCTTGCTAAGTGTCATTGAAGTGCTTTTACTCTGCATCCTACTGAGAGCATAGTGGTACTTCTGGCAGGCATACATTTTTGTCATATATGTGGGTGCTGTAAGTACAAACTGCAAGCCACATATGACATTTAACTTCCCATACCATTTACAACAATGGACGGGTAGAGAAGTAAAATTTGCCAAATAGGGAGTGTCAATATTCAGCATATGTTTTAGAGCATCAGCACGGGCACTTTACTACTGTTTGTCATAAAGCGGCAAAAAGAGGATCTAAACAAATGCAAAAAGGCGTGTGTGACCAAGCAGAAAATATAGATTTGCTACAGTATTAAATAGCAGGTAGAGTTCCATGATATATAATATTTTTTGTTAGAAAGTCCCTATGTGGGAATGTAAGATATTGACCAGTCTAAATAACTGGTGTTGGTGTATTGTGATATTCTCTCAGTTAATACCCAATTTCCTGCTATCATAGGTCTTCCTGGGGGTAACCTAAGATGTTTGTGAACCTTGTGTAGGAAATATGTAGCAGGATTTACTTAATTTTCAACTTTCATGTAGCTATACTCATCAACATAGAGAATATTTTCCTTATGTCATTACTGAAATGAAGAGAACATTTTCAAATTGATGTTTTCCACGTCTTGGGGTTGTTACATAGCATGCTTTGTCATTCAATTGATTGATAGCTTCTTTTAGGTGCAGAGACAGAATATCGAAGTAGAAATATCGAGTGTCATGGATATTGAGTCAAGAATATCGTATTAATGTCAAAATTATAAAAATCTGTTTAAGTATCAAATATCAAATTTGAAAATATCCATGTTAAAAATACAGTTGTTCATAATATCGAATTTTTTGTAATTTTATTTTGAAGAATAATGTTTAAAAAATCTTGCTGATGTTAATTGTACTTATTTTATATTTTTATTCGTTTATTATTATGAAAAAGTATAATTTTTTAAATTTTTATTTTTAGGAGTGAGATGTTGGGTTTATAGGGGCTAAGGGTGGGGAGTAATTCAAAATACATTTGTTTGAAGTAATGTATTTTTTATACATTTTGATTTATTTTTGTAATTTATTCTTAAAGAATTTTAATAAATTATATAATTTTAAATTTTTATTAGAATTATATTTTATTTTTGTAATTCTATTTTGTTTGGTATTGAGTTTTTGATATTTATAGAAAAGAATGTAAGATTTTTTTTGATTTATGAATTTAAAAATATTGTAATTTAAAAAAATGACATATAGGGGTCGATTCTGATGTGGGTTGGAAAAGCTTCCCGACCGAATCGGTTGGGAAATGGTTTCCGACCCACTCGGATCGGGAAAGTCCGACCGGCGGAGTAGGATGCATCCGGATGCTTCCAGATACGATTTGGTTGAACTCCCATTGACTTCAATGGGAACATTTGTTCCTAACCGCATCAGAATTGGGCCCTCGGTCGGGAAGACACGTTCCCGATCCGATTTGGAAGGAGCAAATGCCGTTAGGAGGCCTTCCTAACCGCATCAGAATGAGGCCCTCGGTCGGGAAGCTTTTCCAACCTGCATCAGAATCGGGCCCTACATTTTTTTGTTTATTTACATTTTTCTATAAAATATGTTTAGTAGTTGTAAATGTTGCGTTTAAAAAATGTTAATAAAAAATTAATTTAAAATAATTTTGGGGCTGATTACGATGGCGGGCGGTAGCACATCTGCGGTGCTGGCGGAAAATACCCTTTTCCGCTCTCCATCGGCGGTCCTTGCGTCCGCCGTATTACGATGGGCAAAGATAGCCCATTTCCCGTCCGCTGCGATGTTCTGGGAACCGCCAGAAATCCCCCTCCACTGCGGTGGCGGACGGAGCTAAAAAGGAGGGACCGCCTTGCGGAATGCGGTTACGACCGCCGGTTGTATTACGATGCCACAAACAGCCCACCACACTGCTGCGGAGAATCCGGCCAATCGAGGATGGCGGTGGCAATACTGCGGATAGCTCCATGTGTTCCTGGCCGCTGGGGAAACGGTGGTCATTGGCCTTTCCACAGCAAATCCGACCAACGCGGACGGATTTTCAGCTTTTCCGCCACTGAATCCTGGAATCCGACCGCCGCGGTATGGCGTTTCTGGCGGTGCATCCTAATCTGGCCGGTGGTTATGCCGCGGTACCTGCGGGCAGCAATTTCCCGCTAATACAGCGGTCGGAGTGCTTTTCCGACCACCATCGTTATGAGCCCCTTTGTAAATTTTATTATTTTTTATAACATTTTATAATTTAAAATTTAATTGTGATTTTTTAAAAATAAACAAAATGTATAAATTTCAATAAGTTATTTTTGATAAATAAATTCATATTTCAAAATATTTTGAGAACATTTTGAAATATTCATTTTGAAAATATTTTTTAAAAAAGTTTTGTTTGAGTTTTTTTATGTTAATTTGTCAATTTCAAAGTTTATGTGTATATTTTTGTTTTATATGTTTTTGGGGAGTATTTAATGAATTTTTTTTAAAAGCTTTTAATTTTGTTATTATTTATTAAGTTATTCATGGGTAGGAGTAGTTTTTGTAAATTTAGCATTTTATTCATTATGTATTTATTGTTTATTTAATTAATTTGGTTGCGTATACTAATTGTGTTTTTGTTTAATGTTTATTATATGTTTTTATGGTTTTTGTATTGTGAAATTGATTAGTTATTTTATTTCTTGATTAGGGTGTGGTATTTTTCTTGATTTTTGGGAGTTTGGATTTGGAAATATTATCTTTTTTATGATTAATTATCCAGTACCTTAGCTGAATTTACTTATATTAGAGTTGGAATAGTAATTTTTTATGTTTTGTTATCCAGCACTTTCCCTGAATTTAGTTAGATTGGAGTTGGAAGAGTAATTTTTTATGTTTTATTATCCAGCACTTTCCCTGAATTTAGGGGCTCATTAAGATGGCGGGCGGATCGCCACCGCCGGCCCGGCCCGCCTGTCATCAATAGGTGATTTACCCATCTCCATATTAGGATGGCAGTGGGAATCAATATTGTTCTGCGGCGGTCGGAAACACCGACCGCCACGGTTCCGCAAGGCGGTCCTTTTACGCCCGCCCTGCTGAACCCGGAACCAGGCAATCATTGCGGGGGTGCCGTGCAGGCACCACCGTAGTGATTACAATGGCCCTCTCCGCCTTTCTTTTTGCGGCGGATTCTCCGCTGCAAAAAGGCATGCAGAGACTGGCTTTGGGGGCCTGTTGCGGGCCCCCTCGGGGGGTCAGCTGTGCACTGGGGGGTATCCATTGTACCCCCCTCCATTTCCATGCACAAGGTGGCAGGCACCGCGCGGTGCCTGCCAGGTTGTGCAGGGAAATGCACAACATGGCCATTCCACATTGTGGCTGGTGCTGCAGCCAGCAGCACCCGCCGCAATGTTAAATCGCCAGATGCGACCGCCACCGTGGTGGTCGCATCATAATCAGGGTGGCGGGAACCCTTAGTTAGTTTAGAGTTGGAATAGTAATTTTTTATGTTTTATTATCCAGCACTCTCCCTGAATTTAGTTAGTTTGGAGTTGGAATGGTAATTTTTTATGTTTTATTATCCAGCACTTTCCCTGAATTTAGTTAGTTTGAAGTTAGAATAGTAATTTTTTATGTTTTATTATCCAGCACTTTCCTGAATTTAGTTAGTTTGGAGTTGGAATAGTCATTTTTTATGTTTAATTATCTAGCACTTTCCCTGAATTTAGTTACTTTGGAGTTGTAATTGTAATTTTTAATGTTTTGCTATCCAGCACTTTTCCCGAATTTAGGGCCCCATTATGATATCGGGCGGCCCGGCGGTCGCGATCCGCCCACCAGATGCTCCTGTTTCATCCCCGCCATATTAGTATGGCGGGGGCACCGCGGCGGACGGTAAGACCGTCTGCCGCTTTTCCGCCGGTCGGATTCCCAGCTGGGCGGAAAAGGCCCTCAATATGGTGGAAGTGCCTTGCAGGCACCGCCATCCATATTAGGATGTGCAATTTCAAAGGCCTTTCCATGGCGGAAAGGCAGGCGGAAATTGCTTTGGGGGCCCGTTACGGGCCCCGCGTGAGTGGGGGGCTGCTCTTGGGGGGTACCATAGGTACCCCCCTTCATTGGCATACACAAGGTGGCAGGCACCGCGCGGTGCCTGTCACGTTGCATTATTGCATTGCGGCGGGTGCTGCTTACAGCACCGCCCACTGCAATTTAATATATGCGGGATGCGACCGCCAGGGTGGCGGTCACATCCTAATGTGTCTTGCGGGACCACCGCACCTCTGGCGGTCGGTCCCGTGTACCATTTAGTCCGCCCGCCATCGTAATAGACCCCTTAATTACTTTGGAGTTGGAATGGTAATTTTTTATGTTTTATTATCCAGCACTTTCCCCGAATTTAGTTAGTTTGGAGTTGGAAAAGGAGCTTTTTATGTTTTATTGTCCAGCACTTCCCCTAAATTTACTTAGGGGCTCATTAGGATGGTGGGCGGACCTGAGTCTGCCCACCATCCCCGCGGTGTTGGGACCGGCCGCCAGACATGCGGCGGTCCCGCACCGTGAATTAGGATGCGACCGCCACCATGGCGGTCACATTCTGTAATTTAACATTGCGGCGGGTGCCGCCGCGATGTTAATATCGCATGCGTGGCATTTCACTGCACCACATGGCGGGCACCACACGGTGCCTGCCACTTGGTGCAGCGAAATGTATGGTACCCCCCAAGTGCACCCCACCTCCCCCAGACACAAGGGGGGCCCGCAATGGGCCCCTGGACGCAATCCCTGCCACCCTTTCCATGGCGGCATCGCCGCCATGGAAAGGCCTTTAAACACCCACATCCTAATATGGATGGCGGTGCCTGCTAGGCACCGCCACCATATTAGTGGCCCAGCTCCGCCCGGCCGGCAACTGTAATGATTTCCGACTGGCGTAAAAGCGGCGGACGGACTTTGCATCCGCCGCGATACCCACCGCCATCATAATATGGCGGGGGTATTTCACATGAGGATGGCATAACGATCGCTGGCACGGCGGTGGCGATCGTTACGTTATCCTAATGAGCCCCTTAGTTTGGAGTTGGAATAGTAATTTTTTATGTTTTATTATCTAGCACTTTCCTTAAATTTACTTAGGGCCTGATTACGATAGCGGTGAACCAGCCACCGGCAGCCTGTGGGTTTACTGCCATCGTAAGGTCATTCCCCGCCCACCAGATAAGGATGGAGGGCAGTGTGCTGGTGGACGGAAAGCCCTTCCGCCACGGGTCCGAAAGGCAATCGTAACCATTGCCTCTGTCGGACCCGTGGCAGACGGGGCCACATCCCTAGAATGGTGGCGTGCCTAGCAGGCACCGTCCACCACATTAGGATGCTGCATCCCGCCAGCCTTTCCATGGCGGTTCCCCCGCCGTGGAAAGGCTGGCGGGGATTGACTTTGGGGGCCTGTTGCGGGCCCCCCCGTGTGCAGGGGCACTTTCATTTTGCACTTGGGAGTCACCCCATTTCCCTACACCATGTGGCAGGCACCGTGTGGTGCTTGCCACGTACTGCAGGGAAAAGCAAAACCTGCATTTTTAACATTGTGGCGGGTGCTGCAGCCAACAGCACCCGCCGCAATGTTAAAACTGCCTCTTGCGGCCGCCGTGGTGGCAGCCGCATTGTAATTTGAGGTGCGGGACCACCGCCATATAGGCAGGCGGTCCCAATCCCTGGGATGATGGCAGACGGGCTTAAGTCCATCCGCCATCGTAATCAACTCCTAAGTTTGGAGTTGGAATAGTTTTTTTGATGGGTTATTGTAATATATTATTTTTTATTGATTTATTTGGGTTTTTGGTTAGTTAATCTTTTTGTGTTTGCAATTAGTAATACTTTTGTAGTTTAATATTTGTAACTGTGTAATATTGTTTGTAGGGTTTTATATTTTTTGGGGGTTATATTTATATTTAATTATTTTTTGTTAGTTGTGTATATTTATTCCAATATTATATTATAATGATTTTAAGGATTTTGATATATAAATTAAATATAAAACATAAGACATATATAATTTTGTTATATGATTATTTATATTAAAAATAAAATGGTTTTATGTCAGAAGATGACATTAATAATTTTTTTGGCTCAGTTTTATTTTCCATTTATTGTAAATTATAAAAAGCAGAGTTTACAATTTTTTATGTAAATTATAATAAATTATAAAGCATAACACATGTTTCCATATATTTTTTGTATACAGATTTATATTACAATTCTAATTTTAAGTTTTCAAACATTTTTACAATTTTTACATTGTTTTAAAAAATAATTCAGTTAACAGAAATATAAATATATTTTTGACATTTTTATAAATAAATATACTTTTTATGCTCAATCTTTTCATTTTTATTTAAAAAGGTAATACATTTTAGTGCATTAATTTTTACATATATTTATAATACATTTTAGATAATTTTATTGTTGTCAAATGTTTGGGTTATTATTTAACACATTAAATATTATTATTCAATATTAATATTTAATATATTAAATAGTTCACATATATGTAGGAAAATAATATTTTTTCATAAACCACATTTTGGGGCTCGATTCCGATCTCGTTAGGAAAGCCCTCTGAACGACTTGGTTCCAGAGAGCTTTCCGAAAGAATCACGCCCTGTGAGTCCGCACAACCGATTTCGATGTGTCCGCATAGTGACGGACTCGGTTCGGTCGGTCTCCCATTGGACTCAATGGGAGCCTGTGTACCTACATAGGCTTGCATTGCAAAAAGGGGTCAGTGGGGAAAAGCATGCAACCTGGTCATGCATGGAAAGGTGGGACCCGTTGGTAGCCCCCTGTGACCGATTCAGAGGGCCCCGGGTGAAGGGGGGCCTGCTATGGCCCTCCTAAGTCCGATTCCCACAGCCGTTTTGTCTTGTTAAAACCGAGTCTGTACGGCTGTCAGAATCGTGCATCGTACTCGCTCGTTCGGAAAGCCGGCCCCATTGAGCTGAACGAATCAGCTCTGAACGACTTGGACTGACTGATTTGGGTTCGGAACCGATGCAGCTGGCGCAGACAGCTTCCTCGCATCGTACTTTGTCATTCAGAACGGGGGATGATTCGATCTGAAACATACACTCTGAATCGAATTTGCGTCTTCCAAATACCGTTTGGAGCCATTCCGAACGACATTGGAATCGACCCCTTAGTTGTTAAACATTGTCATATTTTTTGCATGTTAACAATATTGTTTTGGTAATATTATTTTTTGTAAATTATATATATATATCCCAAAAACATATTTTTTTACATATATATTCAATTTTACATATATTTTGTGTTAATGTCATATTTAATATATATTTTACAGTTTATTTTGTGTAAATATTTTCTATATTTTTATATTATTTTTTTATAATATAAAAATATATATCAAGGGCCCGATTCTGATCTCGCTCGGAAACCCTTCCGACCGACACAGATTGGGAATGGCTTCTGACCGACACTTACGCGTGCTGTCCGACCAACGCAGTACGATCCAACACGTGTCATATACAAATGACTCGCAAGGAGCACTATACGGACGAGCTACTAGGTCGGGAAACAATCCGTCCGAACGAAAGAGCCGGACACGACCGACTCGTATGCGAACAATGCAACATAGCGTAGCGTGAATGGGACAGACTCGGACTACCCCGAAAATACATGAAAAAGCATCCATTGCGGTCAATGGAACGTTTCTTTCATGCTCAACAAAATACAACAGAAACAGACAGATATTGTCCAAACAAGCATTGTCAAAGTCAAAAATGTGTTTTTCAAATGAAGACACACCCACAACTCCGCCTATATAAAGGGCCAAAATCCTTACCATGATCCTTTGCAAATTCCACAGACCTGGCAGCAGATACCACTACTACACTAATACACACACTCAAAACAAACACAGCACACAACTTGTACCCCACCACCACCAGTCAAATACCACACTCACAAACCCACACCTTTACTCATACTCACCCACCCTCACCTTCACACTCACCCACACATCCATCTCCACCACCACCCATCATCATGCCCCCAAAGAAGAATCCAAAGTTCACAGACAGTGAGTTGGAAGTCCTGGTAGATGAAATTCTCAGAGTAGAGCCTCATTTATTTGGCACCTTGGTCCAACAGACTCCCCTGTCCCAGAAAACCAAGATGTGGGAGAGGATTGTCAACAAAGTGAACACTCAAGCACCTTCTCCGCGCACAACGGAAGACATCAAGAACAGGTACTACAATGTGCGAAGGAGGGTCAAGAAGCTCATCAACAGAGAGCACAAACTGAGTCAGCGGACTGGCGGTGGCCCTCCTGCAACACCTGTGCACTTCACTACCTGGGAGGAGAAGGTGCGGGCCATCCTACCACCGGAGGGCATACATGGAATATCAGGAGTACCAGAGCCTGGTGAGTACAGACTCAAATTGACAATATTGATAGCAAATACACAGCCACAGCCATCACTGTCAAGGACACAGCAATACAAATCTGCGTCAGCAAAGCCACTACAACAGTAAGCAAATTAACCTGTGACGTGGATGCCAGTTAGACAAACAAAATACCAGCAATCACAGAGTAAAATGTAACTATTTCATGATATGTAACAACTTACCAAATAACACAGCAAGGCTTTAGGCTCAAAACAGCAACCACCAATGTCAGCCATCTTGCCAGCACTGTTTCACTCACTCACAGGGAAGCTGAGTCAAAAGGAAGGAAGTCTGGGTTTGCTGGGAAGGTGTGTATAGCTGAAAGCATGATGGGAGTCCTAGTCACAGCCAACAGTCCCCCTCCCACATGGCCCCACAAGCCCACCTTGAACCATGCACAACTCACAGGGAGTGAAAAAGTATTAGCAAGAAGGCTGACCCTGGGCTCTGGTGTGTGAAGCACAAGGCCCTGTAGGGAGTAGTGCCCAAACAAACACCAGGCAACACAGTCAGACATCTTAAACCTAAAGTTTGACTCCCTGTCATGGAAGTATGGATCATGGTGGCCTATCTGGTCTGGGGGAAGAGGAGTGCTAGCTCTCACTATATCTACCAGCAGGCCCTGTGACACACACACACCTCCCACCAACACCAAACAACACACCTGGGACTATGCTTTCATGAGAGTGAGGGTAAATCTATTCCCAAGATGTCTGACACTGGGCGCTGGTGTGAGGAGCACAAGGCCCTGCTGGGAATTGTGCACAGATAAACACCAGGCCACCACTGTCAGCCATCTTGCCATTGCTGTTTCACTCACTCCCTGGGAAGCAGAGTCAAAAGGAAGGGAGTTTGGTTCTGCTGGGAAGGTGTGTGTAGCTTAAAGCATGATGGGAGTCCTAGTCACAGCCAACAGTCCCCCTTCCACATGGCCCGACAAGCCCACCTTGAACCCTGCACATCTCACAGGGAGTGAAAAAGTACTGGCAAGATGGCTGACCCTGGGCTCTGGTGTGTGAAGCACAAGGCCCTGTAGGGAGTAGTGCCCAAACAAACACCAGGCCTCACAGTCAGACATCTTGAACCTAAAGTTTGACTCCCTGTCATGGAAGCATGGATCATGGTGGCCTATCTGGTCTGGGGGGAAGAGGAGTGCTAGCTCTGACTACATCTACCAGCAGGCCCTGTCACACACACACACACCTCCCACCAACACCAAACAACACACCTGGGACTATGCTTTCATGAGAGTGAGGGTAAATCTATTCCCAAGATGTCTGACACTGGGCGCTGGTGTGAGGAGCACAAGGCCCTGCTGGGAATTGTGCACAAACAAGCACCAGGCCACCACTGTCAGCCATCTTGCCATTGCTGTTTCACTCACTCACAGGGAAACAGAGTCAAAAGGAAGGGAGTTTGGCTGTGCTGGGAATGTGTGTGTAGCTGAAAGCATGATGGGAGTCCTAGTCACAGCCAACAGTCTCCCTCCCACATGGCCCCACAAGCCCACCTTGAACCATGCACATCTCATAGGGATTGTAAATGTACCGGCAAGATGGCTGACTCAGGGCTCCGGTGTAGGGAGCACAAGGCCCATTTGTGATATGTGATCAGAAATTGAATTAATCATAACAACACACCTGCAATGTAACAGGAAAGATCACCATTCACAAAAATGTACTAACTTAGCACCAACCCACAGCAAGGCAATGTGATCCAACCACCAGTCACATGCAGCAGCCAACTTGTTTGCACACATTCACTCCTAGGAAAGCAGAGTCACAGTAAGGAAAGTAGGGTTTGCTGGGAAGGTGGGTGTAGCTGAAAGCATGATGGAGTTGTAGTCCCAGCCAACAGTCCTCCTCCCACATGGCCCAACAATCCCACCTTGAACCATGCCCATCTCACAGGGAGTGGAAATGTACCGGCAAGATGGCTGAGACATGGGCCTTATGTATGAATTGGCTACAAGTCACAACTAGGCCTTGGGCCTCTCACACCAGTCCCCACTCACAGCCATCTTCACTGTACATTTCCACTCACTGTCTGGGGATGCATTGTCCCTGGTGTGCTCCCTGGCCTGTCCGGGAAGGTGTGTGGAGTACAGGACATGGTGTGAGTTGCAGTCATAGCACTCATCACTACCCACACACAAAGCAACATGTCCATCAGTGACAAGGGATACCTGACAGAGAATGGAAGGGCAACAACAAGATGGCTGACACTGTTTGATGGTGTCATGTACACAAAGCACTCTTGGGAGTTGCATTCAACTCGTACATCATGCAGCGTTGTCAGCATCCCTGCCACAACACTCCCCTCACTGTCCTTGATACTTTGTCCATGAAGAGTAAGCTGGACTGGGTGGGAGGAGGGGTACAACTTCCAACAGTATAACACAAGCACACAAACAACTGTACCTCACAGCTTTGACCCTGAAAAAGCTGGAAAGCAGCCTTGGTTAACTCATCTGTCCATGGAGGAGAAGGACAAAATACATGATGTGATCAGGCACAAAGCAAAGCATTCAAACCATTTGCTACTGACAGCCATTCCCATGTGTGCATTGAGATAAGAACTAGTAACACATTCATCGAAATACCACAACCCAAAGGCAACATACATTCCGGGCTGTGATTGTGTAGGTAGCCACACCTATTTGCCAGCTAACTACATGCACAAACGCCAGCACACATGCACATATCTTGAAACATATCTTAAGAGGAAGAGTACGCATATCATTTTAAAAGCACTGATGTGGGAAATACCAACACACCTGTGTCATGCACAGGGTGTCACTTGCCAGTCAATGCCTATGTCCAGTCAAATGAACAAAACATGCACATTCATGCACAGAGCTGGACATGCTCAGCAAAACACTTCTTTAGAAAATCACTATGCTTGCTGAAAACCTAGGCCTGGGTCTGTGATGATACAGGACTAATTAATGTACTGCCACTCATCATAATGTACAATAGCTATTGTAATGTGTATGATATGATGAACTGTGCAAAAACACAACAAACATTGTGTCTCTCATTTTACCACAGGGGCTGCTGGGGATACTGCAGAAACAGAACACCAATCCCAGTCCCAGACTCTGGTTGACCCTGAGCTCTCCGGTGTGGTGTCTCTCAGCCCACAACGGATGACGAGGACCTACCTGGCCCCTCCAGCGTGGGTCAGCATGCAGCACCAGCAGCTGTGCCACCAGCACCACCTGCAACATCTGTCAACATCCAGATGACCACTAGCCACACAGACACACAAAGACAACAAGACCCAGAGAGCACAGCAGTACAGGGCACTCAGGAGTTGGCGGACAACAACACCACTGTCAACGATGAAGGAGGCCCAGTGTTGTCTGTGCCTGCAACAACCGGTCCTGCTCGTTTGGGTAGGGGTGGTGGGAGGGGTCATGGGGAGAGGACACATCAGGCAGCTGGTACAGAAGAACAAGCTGACCCACAGTTGGCAAGCATTCTCCATGCCTACAGATATTGCAATGGAGACTTTGGCCAGGTAGTTGGGATCCTCAGGGACATCAAACAACAGCAGGCTGCCCATCATGCCAACATGGAACAACACATGGCCAGGATGGCGGACAAAATGGACAAAATTGATGACCTGGCAGCAGTGCACAGGGACATACTCACCTGTCCCCGCTAGATTGCAACCAACATGACCCCACCTCCCTGTGTGCCCAATACATCAGTTGCTTCTACATCTGAAACTGCCACAGGGAGGGATGAGGAGTCTGGCGGAGAGTCCCCTGCACCGCGGCAGCCTGCACCTGAGGATCCCCCATCAAAAAAGAGGGGTCGTCCTCCGAAGGACAAATGAGAGACAGATGGCTATGCATCCCCCCCAGGGAGTGACAACCTGCTCCTGATATCCTCCATTGTGTGCTGAGCGTTCACTCAGTTGACAGTCCCTGAACTTTCCCAACTGGGATGGAGGGTCTAAGTTGGACCAATCACTCAAATGACTGTGGACTTGGCTCTGAGAATTCCAACTGCTGGCACTAACAACTCCTCTGTGAACTTTGGACTTCAAAGATTTGTACAGCACTATACCTTTCATTAAAAAAGTCACACAGGCACTGTAATAAATCAATAAATCAATAGTCACACATTACATGCCTCTGTCGTTAATGCTAAACTGTTTTCAGATAGAAAAGATGATCCAAAAAGCTAGGAATTGAATGACAATGACATTGGCTGACATACAAGTACATCAGTCTATCCAACTGTCTTGTGAGTATATGTAACCTGACACATATGGGAGATACACACAAGGTCATCACAACACACATAGGGGTCGATTCCGATTCGGGCCGGAAAAAGCACCGACCGACTCGGATCCGGAAAAAATACCGACCGACACGTACCCGTGGCGCACGACACGCCAAGTACGATGCAAGGCGCGAAAAATCCGACCGACACGTACCGAAACAAAGTCGACCGACCGAGCCGCACGGAAAGCAGCAATCCGGCCGGAAAAACACGCGAATCCAACCGACCGACACGCACCCGGAACAAATCCGACCGAAACGTACACGCGAACTCCAAACCGCAAAGTACGATGCAAGGCGCGAAAACCACGAGCGAGTCGGACGGGAGGACAAGCCGTACGACCGACACGCATACAAAACCGAGCCGAAGCAACACAATACACTGCGACCGACGCGTACGCAGCAGAGAAAACTGCACAAACACAGCGTGAACAAAACGGAGAACACCGTACGAGACCAATGCAGGGTCCGACTCGGTCACAAGAACGTTCCAACATACACAAACAGCACAAAGGAAAAATCACCCAAAAAAAGGCCAAACAAGCAATTACCAAGCCAATAAATACTGGGGGGTGGGGACAGAGAACAAAGACACACCCACAACTCCACCTATATAAAGGACACAAATCACTACCATGAGCCTTTGCAAATGCCATTCCACTGCCAGCACCCAAGAGAAAGCAACCACACACCCACAGCTCATCCCTCACACAAGCCACACACCATCAGCACACCAACAAATACCTACCTCACATACACCCAGCAAAACACACACTCACACACCCTCACCTGCACACCAACACACACATCACCCACCATCACCACCCATCACCATGCCCCCCAAGAAGAATCGCAAGTTCCTAGATAGTGAATTGGAAGTCATGGTAGACGAGATCCTCAGGGTGGAGCCACAGCTGTTTGGCACACTGGTCCAACAGACCCCCATGTCGCAGAAAACCAAGATGTGGGAGAGGATCATCAACAGGGTGAACGCCCAATCACCATGTCGGCGCACAAAGACCGACATCCAGAACAGGTGGTATGACGTGCGCAGGAGGGTACGGAAAATGCTGACAAAAGACTACATCAACAGCCAACACACCGGCAGTGGCCCTCCTGCCAAGCCAATATACCTCAGGCCCTGGGAGGAGAAGGTGCGGGCCATCCTTCCGCCAGTGAGCGTATATGGACTAGAGGACATCCCAGAGCCTGGTGAGTACACAACAAATGTACACAATATACTGCCACAAAACACACACATCACTGTCAAGGGGAGAGTCAAACCATGCACTCATAGCAATTACACAGCAACCAGAACAGAATCATCCCAAAATGTGTATGTCAGTCAGATAAACACAACACATGCCATCAAAAAAGTCACATCCAACTGTGCCAACACATGTACAAACACAACCACAACTACAGCTAGGCAGTGGCACAAATAGAACTAACAAACACATCCACACATGTAGCCACCACAACAACACCAACACACAGTGAAGACCACTCAAAGGAAGGAATTCTGTGTATGCTGGCCAAGTCAGTGTAGCCAATAGCATCATGGGAGTCGCAGTCACACATATTGCCCCCCACAACTGTCCCATCAACACCACCATGAACCATGCGCACATCACAGGGAGTGGAGAAGGACTCACAAGATGGCTGACACTGGCTACTGCTGTGGGGAGCACAAGGCCCTGCTGGCAACTGTGCACCAACAAACAGCAGGACACCACTGACTGACATCCTGAGAGACAACTTACACTCCCTGCAATGCAAGCACGTTCCATGGTGGGAAATCTGGCTAGCTGGGTGGGAAGGGGGACTTGCAGCACTGACCATAGTCACAAGCACCTCCCCTCACACACCCCCCAACACAAACTCCACAGAACCCACCTGGTAGAATGCAATGCCCCCATCCTAACACAAGATCCCACAAAGAACCACCACCCTGGGTAATGTTGTGTGAAGCACAGGGACACTCTTGGGACTCTTAGCCAAACAACTGCCAGGACAACACTCCCAGCCATCCTGTCAGCACAGCCAGCCCACCCCACAGGGAAGCAGAATCAAAGGAAGGAAGCATGGGCATGCTGGGAAGGGGGTGGAGGCAATAGCATGATGGGAGTCGTAGTCACTGATATTGGTCACCCCCACAACTGTCCCATCAACACCACCCTGAACCATGCTCACATCACAGGAAGTGGAGAAGGACTCACAAGATGGCTGACACTGGCTACTGCTGTGGGGAGCACAAGGCCCTGCTGGCAACTGTGCACCAACAAACAGCAGGACACCACTGACTGACATCCTGAGAGACAACTTACACTCCCTGCAATGCAAGCACGTTCCATGGTGGGATAACTGGCTGGCTGGCTGGGTGGGAAGGAGGACTTGCAGCACTAACCATAGTCACAAGCACACCCCCTCACACACACCCCAACACAAACTCCACAGTACCCACCTGGTAGAATGCAATGCCCCCCATCCTAACACAAGATCCCACAAAGAACCACCACCCTGGGTTATGTTGTGTGAAGCACAGGGACACTCTTGGGACTCTTAGCCAAACAACTGCCAGGACAACACTCCCAGCCATCCTGTCAGCACAGCCAGCCCACCCCACAGTGAAGCAGAATCAAAAGGAAGGAAGCATGGGCATGCTGGGAAGGGGGGTGGAGGCAATAGCATGATGGGAGTCGTAGTCACTGATATTGGTCACCCCCACAACTGTCCCATCAACACCACCCTGAACCATGCTCACATCACAGGAAGTGGAGAAGGACTCACAAGATGGCTGACACTGGCTACTGCTGTGGGGAGCACAAGGCCCTGCTGGCAACTGTGCACCAACAAACAGCAGGACACCACTGACTGACATCCTGAGAGACAACTTACACTCCCTGCAATGCAAGCACGTTCCATGGTGGGATAACTGGCTGGCTGGCTGGGTGGGAAGGAGGACTTGCAGCACTAACCATAGTCACAAGCACCTCCCCTCACACACACCCCAACACAAACTCCACAGTACCCACCTGGTAGAATGCAATGCCCCCCATCCTAACACAAGATCCCACAAAGAACCACCACCCTGGGTTATGTTGTGTGAAGCACAGGGACACTCTTGGGACTCTTAGCCAAACAACTGCCAGGACAACACTCCCAGCCATCCTGTCAGCACAGCCAGCCCACCCCACAGGGAAGCAGAATCAAAAGGAAGGAAGCATGGGCATGCTGGGAAGGGGGTGGAGGCAATAGCATGATGGGAGTCGTAGTCACTGATATTGGTCACCCCCACAACTGTCCCATCAACACCACCCTGAACCATGCTCACATCACAGGAAGTGGAGAAGGACTCACAAGATGGCTGACACTGGCTACTGCTGTGGGGAGCACAAGGCCCTGCTGGCAACTGTGCACCAACAAACAGCAGGACACCACTGACTGACATCCTGAGAGACAACTTACACTCCCTGCAATGCAAGCACGTTCCATGGTGGGATAACTGGCTGGCTGGCTGGGTGGGAAGGAGGACTTGCAGCACTAACCATAGTCACAAGCACCTCCCCTCACACACACCGCAACACAAACTCCACAGTACCCACCTGGTAGAATGCAATGCCCCCCATCCTAACACAAGATCCCACAAAGAACCACCACCCTGGGTTATGTTGTTTGAAGCACAGGGACACTCTTGGGACTCTTAGCCAAACAACTGCCAGGACAACACTCCCAGCCATCCTGTCAGCACAGCCAGCCCACCCCACAGGGAAGCAGAGTCAAAGGAAGGAAGCATGGGCATGCTGGGAAGGGGGAGGAGGCAATAGCATGATGGGAGTCGTAGTCACAGCTCTACATCCCCCACCACATGGCCCAGCAAGCTCACACTCACGCATGCACATCCCACAGAGAGTGGAAAGGCCCATCAAAGATGTCTGACACTGTTGCTGTGTCGTGGGGAGCACAAGGGCATGCTGGGTACTGCACACCAACCAACAGCAGGACACCACTGTCAGCCATCTTGCCATTGCTCTCACACCCACACACACTGAACTCCACACAAAAGCAAGTAAGTATGGGAATGCTGGGAAGTGGGGTGGAGGCAATAGCATGATGGGAGTCGTAGTCACAGACATAGCTCACCCCCACAACTGTCCCATCAACACCACCCTGAACCATGCTCACATCACAGGAAGTGGAGAAGGACTCACAAGATGGCTGACACTGGCTACTGCTGTGGGGAGCACAAGGCCCTGCTGGCAACTGTGCACCAACAAACAGCAGGACACCACTGACTGACATCCTGAGAGACAACTTACACTCCCTGCAATGCAAGCACGTTCCATGGTGGGATAACTGGCTGGCTGGCTGGGTGGGAAGGAGGACTTGCAGCACTAACCATAGTCACAAGCACCTCCCCTCACACACACCCCAACACAAACTCCACAGTAACCACCTGGTAGAATGCAATGCCCCCCATCCTAACACAAGATCCCACAAAGAACCACCACCCTGGGTTATGTTGTGTGAAGCACAGGGACACTCTTGGGACTCTTAGCCAAACAACTGCCAGGACAACACTCCCAGCCATCCTGTCAGCACAGCCAGCCCACCCCACAGGGAAGCAGAGTCAAAAGGAAGGAAGCATGGGCATGCTGGGAAGGGGGGAGGAGGCAATAGCATGATGGGAGTCGTAGTCACAGCTCTACATCCCCCACCACATGGCCCAGCAAGCTCACACTCACGCATGCACATCCCACAGAGAGTGGAAAGGCCCATCAAAGATGTCTGACACTGTTGCTGTGTCGTGGGGAGCACAAGGGCATGCTGGGTACTGCACACCAACCAACAGCAGGACACCACTGTCAGCCATCTTGCCATTGCTCTCACACCCACACACACTGAACTCCACACAAAAGCAAGTAAGTATGCAAATGCTGGGAAGTGGGGTGGAGGCAATGGCATGATGGGAGTCGTAGTCACAGACATAGCTCAACCCCACAACTGTCCCATCAACACCACCCTGAACCATGCTCGTCATCACAGGGAGTGGAGAAGGACTCACAAGATGGCTGACACTGGCTACTGCTGTGGGGAGCACAAGGCCCTGCTGGCAAATGTGCACCAACAAACAGCAGGACACCACTGACTGACATCCTGAGAGACAACTTACACTCCCTGCAACGCAAGCACGTTCCATGGTAGGATAACTGACTGGCTGGGTGGGTGGGAAGGAGGGCCGGCTGTCAACCAAACACAACCAATGCAGACCATGTTCACACCCCAGAAAATACATAGAAATGCCCAAATAATGCAGGACAATGTGCCACACCAATATCAACCCCTGACTGTGACGACTTAGGACAATGCAATGTACAGGCCCGCACCCAGAGGCACAGTCACAACTGTCATGTGTGTCAACCATTGATGCCTGCAGAAACATGACATACATTGTTTGTGTCTCCCAAAAACAGGTGATGATGGGGACACAGCAGCAGACGCTGAGGAGTCCCAGTCCCAGGCTCAAGAGGATGCCGAGCTCACTGGCGTCGTACAGCCTCTGTCCTCCTCGGACGATGAAGAACAACCTGGCACATCCGGTGCAAGTCAACATGCAGCACCAGCAGGACCACCAGCTGCAGCACCAGCAGGACCACCAGCTGCACCCCCTGCACCCACCCCTCCAACGACTGTCACCACGAATACCATCCCTGCCGACATGGACAGAATAAGGAGCAACACCAGCACAGTGACCCTGGACCAACCTGGGGCCATGGACACCACCACCACCACCAACCCCCAAGGTGGACCAGGGTTATCTGTGCGTTCCACTGCACACACTTCACATGTCAGCAGGGGTGGTGGGAGGGGTGGGAGACAGAGGTCGCTGCTTGCAGACGTTGCTGGTGTGCATGATGACCCACAACTGGTACGCATAGCTGATGCGTACCAGTCCAGCACCGGAGAGCTCAGCCAGGTAGTGGGGCTCCTCAGAGACATTAAACAGCAGCAGGCTGCCCATCATGCCCGCTTGGACTCCCACATGTCCCACGTGGAGTCACACATGTCCCGTGTGGACTCACACATGTCCCGCGTGGAGTCCAAGTGGGATGCACTGCATGAGATGACGGCGGTACACAGGGACATTTTACAATGCCTCCGCCAGATGAACAGCAACCAGTCCACACCTCCCTGTGTGCCAACAACATCTGGTGCCGAACAAACTGCAACTGCCACAGGGAGGGAGGAGGACTCTGGCGGAGAGTCCCCTGCACCGCAGCAGCCTGCACTTGAGGGCCCCCCGCAAGAAGAGGGGTCGTCCGAGGAGGGAAAAGTGAGAGGCCGATGGCCAAGCGCAACTCCCAGGAAGCCTGAACCTGTTCTGGATGTTCGCCTTTGTGCACAGACTGTTCACCCTGTTGACGGCAACACTAATCCCACACATTGCATGGGGAGTACAAGTTGGACCAATGTGTCAGACAACTGTGGCCCCGATACTGGGGATCCTGTCTACCCGGACTTTCAATTCACCTAGGAACTTGTGATTGCAAGATTTGTGTACAGCACAACCCATCCTATGCACTATTAACACAAATGTATCACAATAAACACACTAATACACCATACTTGCCTCTGTCGTGATTCCAACGTGGGTGCTGTTATGGGGATGATGAACTGCAAAATTACACTGTGTATGCGAACTGCAACAGCAAGGACAACACAGGCATGTGAGTACAGGCAACGTGACACACATGAGGGAGACACACCACCAGGGCTACACAACACATACACACCTAGGCCATCTGACTCATTGCCTACACTGATGTTGCCAGGGAAGACGGTGCAATGCACAGACACCACACCCATTCCCAGTTGTAGTCAAGTAGCCCACAGGTGCAGTAAGCAAATGGCAGTCAAATGTGTGACCACAGACAACGCACATCACAAAGTGAAGCACAGGTTTATTACACAGTTGCAACATGCCGTAACCACTACAGATGCAAGGTAACCCCACCTGGCAGCGGGCACACAGTCAACAACTGTAGACGGAAGGAAGTCCATGGGTGTGGCGCACATCACCTGTAGGGACACAACAGCTACCAGCCTGGATGTGCAATCACGTCGTCGGTGGACACAGTTGACCAAACGAATCTGAAAGTACCCTGTGAAGGACAGAAATGACACACAGTCAAAAGCAATGGAGTACAGGACAGAACAGCAAAACTCATGCACAATACATGTTACAAGATACCCACCCAGAACCAAGTTAGCATGTCAACACTGTTCGGGAGTACAGCCCACCTGTCACCACACATCGCAACACACATCCAGTCAAGTAGCCCATGGACACACTCCAACAGCACCAGAGCACCACCCACACATCATGCCAACTCACATCATTGACATGACACCTCAGGATACTCACATTCAGCTAAAGAAGTTGGTGATGAGCTGTGTGCGGACATCACCATCACCATCATCATCATCATCGTCACTGGCATCGTGGTCCAGGCCAGGATCCTCCACAGGTGGCGGATGTTGGTCATTGTCATCCTGGATGAGAGGCAACTCCTTCCGCACTGCCAGGTTGTGGAGCATGCAGCAGACGATGATAATCTTGCACACTTTCGCAGGGGCATATGGGAGGGACCCTCCGGTCTTGTCCAGGCAGCGGAAGCGGCTCTTCAGGAGACCAAAGGTCCGCTCAATCACTCTCCTGGTCCGACCATGTGCCTCATTGTAGCGCATCTGGGCAGGTGTCACAGGGTTCCTGAGGGGTGTCAGCAACCACGGCATGTTGGGGTATCCCGAGTCACCTACGGACAGACAAGTGCACATTAGCTGACTTGGAAAAGTGGGCGGAATACTACACATCAGATCACACACAATGGCACAAAGTCAGTACACACCGACAAGCCAGGCACGCTGGTTCTGCATCTGTGCCATCATCCTGGGGATGCGACTACTCCTCATCACAAAGGCATCGTGTGCTGAACCAGGGAAACGGGCACACACGTGTGTGATGGTCATGTCTGCAAGACACACCACCAGTGCATTGACCGAGTGGTAGTGCTTGCGGTTCCTGTAGGCCTGCTCCTGGGCCTGTGGTGGTACCAAAGCCACATGTGTCCCATCAATGGAGCCAATTACATGCGGCATCCTCCCCAGGGCATAAAAGTCACTCTTCACGTCAGTGAGTCGTCGCAGTCTAGGGAAATAGATGTACCGGTTCAGGAAGAGCAACATTGCCGCCAAAACATCGCGGAGCACACGGCTGAACATGGTCTGTGACATCCCACCAGCAGTCGCCACAGTATGTTGGAAGGTACCAGTGGCAAAGAAGTGTAGGGCTGCCATCACCTTCACCTTGGGGGTCAGCGCTGTAGGATACAGCCGGCCAGGCTGCAAATGTGGGGACAACTGCACTGCCAAATCCTCAATCAGCTGCCTGGTGAAGCGGTACCGTTGGATGCTGTCCCGTTCCACCATCGTTGCCAGGTCTGGGAATGGCCGATGGACAGCAGGAGCCCTGCAGTGCAGAGGAGAAGTAAGCAAGATTGTCAGTCACCCCACATATGCGGCATTGAACACACTCAAGATCCCAACATACATCATTATGAGGCACAACTACATGAAGTGTGCAGTACCGGAAGGACATGTATGGTACATACATGGCCAACATCTGTCAACACGGTCCAACAGGTGGCATCAATTTGTCCCAGGTTGGCCCATTGGATATCATGAGGCCGTGTCACAGTTCCCATCTCCTGCTGCCGTGTCACAATAACCCCCCACAGTGACATGTGAGGACAGATGTGCCCCAGGCACCACAGCTCAACGACAGGTACATTCCCAGGGTCCCTGTAATGCCACATGGACACTGGCATTACATGGAGTATCATGTATACACCACAGCAAAACAACCATGACCCCCACAGGTAGTGGCCCCACTTGCCATGGCAGGACAGACATGGACGTCTGTGACACACACGCACAACATCAGAGTCCATGCACACACAACGTGGATGTGGAGACTGTCTCCCATTGTGCACATGAAATCAGAGACATTGTAAACACTACATGCACAAAGACTGTGGAGGACCATCACTATTGTGCCACTGGGACACCCTGGCTCAAACATACCGTCCCACATGGGACTCACGGGGTATGTGACATGACATACACATACACCACTGTGAAATGTGACCATGGCACATGCACAGATATGAACAGTTGCACATCACAGTGGTCACATACACGTAACACCCAGGATCCTGTCCCCATGAACACGTGCACAGCCTGGGGGTGGCTGCCCACAGGTAACACCCACAGGACAACATGTACACCAACATACACACAATAGGAAATGCATCCTTACATGCCTTATGATAAGGTTTGGACAGGCTGTCGTGATGTAGGTGTGCCCCTCACTCCCTGGGAGCTATCTGTGGCTGGCATATGTCCATCTGAGACAGGCATGCTGACATATGCCAGTCACATGTACAGTGATGCGTTGTACCGCAATGGACCGATCGGTGCCTCCGGCCGGCCCATTGCATTCAATGTGTGCGGGTACGCGTTGTACCCATGTGCACGTTGAACTGCAATGGACCGATCGGTGCCTCCGGCCGGCCCATTGCATTCAATGTGTGCGGGTACCCATTGTACCCCTGTGCGCGTTGTACCGCAATGGACCGATCGGTGCCTCCGGCCGGCCCATTGCATTCAATGTGTGCGGGTACGCGTTGTACCCCTGTGCGTGTTATACCGCAATGGACCGATCGGTGCCTCCGGCCGGCCCATTGCATTCAATGTGTGCGGGTACGCGTTGTACCCCTGTGCACGTTGTACCACAATGGACCGATCGGTGTCCGGCCGGCCCATTGCATTCAATGTGTGCGGGTACGCGTTGTACCCCTGTGCGCAGCTGAACCGCAATGGACCGATCGGTGCCTCCGGCCGGCCCATTGCATTCAATGTGAGCGGGTACGCGTTGTACCCCTGTGCGCGTTGTACCGCAATGGACCGATCGGTGCCTCCGGCCGGCCCATTGCATTCAATGTGTGCGGGTACAGCGTTGTACCCCTGTGCGCGTTGAACCGCAATGGACCGATCGGTGCCTCCGGCCGGCCCATTGCATTCAATGTGTGCGGGTACGCGTTGTACCCCTGTGCGCGTTGTACCGCAATGGACCGATCGGTGCCTCCGGCCGGCCCATTGCATTCAATGTTTGTGGGCACGCGTTGTACCCCTGTGCTGCGTTGAACTGCAATGGACCGATCGGTGCCTCCGGCCGGCCCATTGCATTCAATGTGTGCGGTACGCGTTGTACCCCTGTGCGCATTGTACCGCAATGGACCGATCGGTGCCTCCGGCCGGCCCATTGCATTCAATGTGCGGGTACGCGTTGTACCCCTGTGCACGTTGTACCACAATGGACCGATCGGTGTCCGGCCGGCCCATTGCATTCAATGTGTGCGGGTACGCGTTGTACCCCTGTGCGCGTTGAACCGCAATGGACCGATCGGTGCCTCCGGCCGGCCCATTGCATTCAATGTGTGCGGGTACGCGTTGTACCCCTGTGCGCGTTGTACCGCAATGGACCGATCGGTGCCTCCGGCCGGCCCATTGCATTCAATGTGCGCGGTACGCGTTGTACCCCTGTGCGCGTTGAACCGCAATGAACCGATCGGTGCCTCCGGCCGGCCCATTGCATTCAATGTGTGCGGGTACGCGTTGTACCCCTGTGCGCGTTGTACCGCAATGGACCGATCGGTGCCTCCGGCCGGCCCATTGCATTCAATGTTTGCGGGTACGCGTTGTACCCCTGTGCGCGTTGAACTGCAATGGACCGATCGGTGCCTCCGGCCGGCCCATTGCATTCAATGTGTGCGGGTACGCGTTGTACCCCTGTGCGCATTGTACCGCAATGGACCGATCGGTGCCTCCGGCCGGCCCATTGCATTCAATGTGTGCGGGTACGCGTTGTACCCCTGTGCGCGTTGTACCGCAATGGACCGATCGGTGCGCACCCATTGACAATGGGCTTGCCTGGCAACGGACGCGTTCTCGAATTTCGAACGAGTCGGTTGCTGGAAATTCAGTTGGTCACCCACAACAATGTTGCAAAATCATGTATGCCATGAAGTTGAGGATTTGAAGGATGCTGTGGGCGTGTTTTGGTGCTGCTATTCCATGGATTGGCCAGATTCAGAAGATGCAAACGACTTGGACCTATCACTTTGGACACAAGGGACAGTATCTGCCTCTCCAGCACATATATATTGCTGGCTGTTCCCCTGAGAGCTCACTTGCCTGCACTACATGCTCCAGGACGACATCTGCCACTGCACTGCTGCTGTCTCTGCCCCTCTGGACCCTGCAATGGCACGTACTGTGGAGAGAGCCCCAGCCTTCAGCCTTGAAGAGAACCAGGCCCTGCTGGACAGCCTCACTTCCACAGTACAGCAAGCTGTATGGGACACCAGGGGAGCAGGTGAGTGTTCTGTGCACTGCCTTTCTGAATGTGCATTTTGTGTGACTAGCAAGGCTGAGAGTCTGCACGCCACTGGCTAGCAGGCTCACTGAGTAGTTGTCACCCCCCATAGTGTGTAGTGACTTGCACTGGACAGGTATGGTGCAGTGACAGTGCATTTGAACATGGTTTTACTTCCCATGCAATGATACCATGTAGAGACGTCTGGCAAACTGTCCATGGTCAGCTTTGCACTGCCTGTGTACATCATGTGCCCCTGTGATTGAGACATGTATATGCAACTGTGTCATGCACGGATATGTTGCATGTGTGGTAATGGCCTTTTCACTTTGTCATCCTGACAGGTTAATGCCCATCGGAAGCAGGAAATCTGGAAGGACATCGTCCGGGCTGTCCGGTCCGTGGGGGTCTACAAGCACCGGATCCGCAACTGCCAGAAGAGGTGGCAGGACCTTCGGGGCTGGACCCGGAGGATTGCACGGGTCCAGCTGAAGCTGTCGCCTCCTCGCAGGAGAGGCGGAACACGGACCCTGACCCCCCACATGCTCCAGATCCTGGCGGTGGTGTTTCCAGACCTGGATGGGCAGCTGAAGGCCAGACAGCAGCAAGGAGGGGGTGAGTCAAAGACTGCACTGTGAACTCTGTATCACATGCTTTGTGCCCTCCTCTGGCCTGGTTCAACTGCCACAGTGCAGCAGTCATGTTGTCCAGGAGCCATGTCCCTCTATTGTGCACTGCCCACTGCTCATCTGATACCCAGGTGTGGCCCTTACATTCAGGGAATTGTGTCACTTGGGACTGTGTCCTTGCAGTTTGCTTCACTAAAGGTGGGGGACAGCATCTGTTTCCCTAACTCTGTTGTGGGCATCATGGGTGGGTCCATTGTTCACACAACGCCTGTGTTTGGACATGTGATCTGCGTGTTGCTTTGATATGCGGTCCACTTGCTGAGCTGAGCCACCACATGTGCCTGGGGTATGTGGCACACGCCCATGCAGCGGGTGGGAACAATGTTTGGGCCCCAGGAGTGTGCAGATTACGTGTGTCACACATACATAGCCAGCTATCCACTGTCCAGGGCACATCCCTCATTCATGTGGAGCAGGACAGTCATGCCTACTCCAGGCCATGCAATGCACTCTGTACTCCCACTCCCGTGTATCAGCGGACACATTGTGCACAGTGATTTGACCCCTCAGGTGTCTGCCTCTGTGTCAGTGTGCTGTGGATTAGTTGCCAGGACTTCTGGGGTGTTTCTTGGTAGGGGCTCAGCATGCCCCTGGAGATGTGACCATAGGAGACGATACTTGTGTGTCACATAGGTGTTTGATCAGCTGCCCGTGCAGACTGGGGTATGCGAATGTGATGTTCAGGCAGCTGTTCCCCATTCACAGCAAATTGTGAGGGGCTCAGGTTCAGAGGGTAGTGTCATAGGTCTCCCATATGTCCAATAGGTGTGACCTGGACAGATGAGGGTTGAGATGATGTGTTGTGTGGGGGATGTACATGTGCACTTGTGCAGCTCCAGGACTTGCATTCCCCATGACCTACTATTGTGACACAGTGCATAGTGTTGTTGTCTGGCTGCCAAGTCATACATCACTGAGACAGTGATGTATGACTTAGCAGTCATGCCTCTGCCATGGCATGTGTCAACTTATTTGTGGTCCTGCAGGGGAGTGACATGTGCTACATGCACACCATAGTGGCACTGGCTATCAGGACATGGGTGCATCATGGTGTCTGTCGCTGGTATGCATCACATGCATTTCCTATTTGACTCTGGGCATCCCTTTCATCCGGAAACCTGTACTGACTCAGTGGCAAGAGCTGTGATGTGTCCACACCGTGTCCTCTGCACTGTCCAACTACTGTGTACTTGGTGCATGTGTCCACACTGGGGTGTTGCAATACAACAGACACCAGACAGATGGGTGCAAGGCCATGTGGGATGTGAGTGCCATGCTTGGCATCAGACTGACAATTGGCTTCTCCTGTTCAGTTAGGGCACTTTTAGCAATGTACAACTAATGATGCAAGGGCTTGCTCTGTGATGTGCTGTGCTCACAGTGGTGTGTGCGTTTGGTGCAGGTGACTGATGTCTGTCTGTTTCCCCATTGTTTGCAGATACATCCACGGCCACGGAAGGGGACAGCTCCACGGGCCAGGAGGAGCCAGAGAGCCAGACTGGGTCAGCAGCCGAGGAGTGGTCGGAGGGACCCAGTGGCACGGAGGGCGAGGGGAGCCACACCAAGGAATCCTCAGCACCATCCACCTCAGCTGAGGACCAGAGCAACTCGGAGGATGACTCCCTTGTGGAGGCGGGTGTCAGCAGCCACCACACCCCAGCTAGTGTTGCTGTCCCCGCCACCACCAGCACCACCACCGCCCTCCCATCGGCTCCCATTCCCAAGGTCCGTGGAGGCTCCCATTGTTCGGGAGCGTGTCTCCTTTGGCCCAGTCACCGCACCCCCTGCCCCTGTGTCCCCTGCTGCCCTGAGTGAGGAGTCTGTGTACCTCCTTCGCCAGCTCTATGTAGGGCAGACAGCCATGCTGAGTGTCCTCCATGCGCACACCGCACTGTTGACTCAGCTGGTGTCGTTCATGGAGGGCATCTCATCGGGCATGTCTGACCTACAGAGGGGCAACAGGTCCATGGACTCCTCCCTGACGGCAGCAGTGTCCCTCCTCAGACAGTCCCTCACCCTCCTGCCTCTGCTCCATCCACACTCCCCAGCACCTTGCCCGTCCCAAGCACACACACACCGGCACAGGCACACACCAGCACACACACATCCAGCACACAGACACACACGCCACAAACTAAATGCACACGCACGCACAGTCAGGGGACTGAAACCAGACTCACAGGGGATGGGGCCCTGGTACACACACACGCATCCACGGGCACTGCACAGTCCTCAGTTGCCTCTCCCTCCAAAGCACCCTCCCTTGCCTCACCTGCAACCCCAAAGACCCAGCGCCTCTTCCTCAGTGACCTCGGCCTCTTCCCTCCGATCCAGCTGCCCCAGCATCCAGGGGAAGAGGAAGCCCCCACACGGAGCAGAGTGCCCCTCGCCCGGACACCCTCCCCCAGGCGCAGACAGACTGAGGCCCCCACCCGCAAGTCCCCCGGAGTGGTAAGAGCAAGACCCCGCCGCCGCCCTGCAGCTCAAGCACCAGGTCTCCTTCCTCCATCCCTCAGGCCCCCACTCCACAGGTGCCCCCACCACACCCTGCCCCAGGTTCCCCCACCCACAGATATACCATCCCCAAGAGGCTCCGGCCTTCTCCCCTGCCACTTGCTCTCCCGGCACCACACCCCCGCTGCGCTTGTCTGTGCCACTGATGTGGTGAGGGTGTCCTCCCCCTCTGTCCAGCCCACCTTGCCTGTTCCCCATTCTCCTCCCCCTGGTGGTAGGCACTGCAGTGGAGTCCACTACCACCCTGTCTGACTTGGGCACTGCAGTGGCGGACCTGTCCACTCCATCTGTAGGGTCCACTGCAGTCGTGCCGGCACCCACAACATCTGAGCCATGCCTCCCAGTTGTGCCGGCACACACCATGTCAGACACCTCCACTGCAGTTGTCAGTGGCTCTCCAGCACCCACCACCCCTTCCCTGCTTCCTCCTGGTGAGCCCTGATCCTGTCCCTGCGGTGCCTGGCCTACCCCCCGGTTGCCCCTCCTAGTGGATTGTCCCTGGTTTTGTGCAGGCATGTGTAGGGTGGCATCTGCCACTGTCACCCACTTGTGACTTTGTTGATGGACTGGCCATTGGCCTTTGTTTATGTTCTACCGGACTTCTACTTTTAATGCCACATATGCTGAATAAAGCAATTTTCTGTTCTCTAGTGCTTTTGCTTCTGATGTACATGATGTTGATGATGCTAACAATGCCCTTGCTGCAGTGATGGTGATATTTGGTCTCATGATAATGAAGTGTTACTGTGCAGGAACCCATGTGGTCCAGGGGGAATGTGTCCTATCCTGTGGTGTATCCATGTCATCCATAGCAGCATCTGAGGGTGTCATGTGTTCAGTATTTGGCAATGAGATTTCCTACTTAGACTGGCAACTTCACATCTGTGGCTTCCACCCCTGCACATCTGTTGTGCCTGCCATTGTTCTATTCATCTACTTCCCTGACCGTGTGGCCATCTCCAGTGAACATGCAGGTTTGGGCATCAATGGGGAAGGACTCATCTGTGTTGTCAGTGCAACATTGCTATACAAGTGTGTTGGATCTGTGCTGATGATTCCGTTGGCACTTCCATGACCAGGCTGATGGGACGGGAGCCCTCATTTGGTGCTAATTGTTCATTGTGTGTCCCATTGCTGCCATGGTATGGTATCTGTTCGCCTCACATCTGCAGTCTCCACAGGGTATCTGCATGTGTGTGCCCATTGGTGCAAATATGTGGGTCTGCATTCGGATGGTCACTTCTGTCATTGTGTCATTGATGATTGTTGACGGTGTCAGCCCCCATGGGTGTTGTTTGTCTGCACATGGCCAAAGTTATGTCTTATTTGCACTGCAGGATTTGGCTCCCCCAATTTATGTTGCAATGGGACATATACACTACTTTGCCACTGATGTGTTTGTTGTTCTGTGACCAGGAATCATCCATGCAGTTTGGCAGTTGCACCTCTTACTTTGTCAACACTTACCTTTTGGTCACTGTGATGATGGGGGTTTGGACCCCATTGCCACAATGTTCAAAATGTGCTGCAGCTATGGACCCCACACTTGCCTTTTGGTCACTGTGATGATGGGGGTTTGGACCCCATTGCCACAATGTTCAAAATGTGCTGCAGCTATGGACCCCACACTTGCCTTTTGGTCACTGTGATGATGGGGGTTTGGACCCCATTGCCACAATGTTCAAAATGTGCTGCAGCTATGGACCCCACACTTGCCTTTTGGTCACTGTGATGATGGGGGTTTGGACCCCATTGCCACAATGGTCATGGCCTGCTTGCCTTGTGTGTGCCACACACATATTTGTGTGGCACATGTGCTAGGGGGTCACATTGTATGTTAGAAGTCATGTTCGGTGTTGTAGGCATTTGACACAGTCTACACACGCTTGTCATGGTGTTGGGGGATGTCTTCTTCTTGCATTCCCTAGGTTGTGGTGTGCTGGTTGTGTCATGCATTGTCCATCCTATGGGTGGGGGTGGTAGTGGTGGTAGGCATCCTGCCCCCCTGGGTGAGGGTGGTAGTGGTGGTGGGCATCCTGCCCCCTGGCTAAGGGTGGTAGTAGTGGTAGGCATCCTGCCCCCCTGGCTAAGGGTGGTAGTAGTGGTAGGCATCCTGCCCCCCTGGGTGAGGGTGGTACTAGTGGTGAGGCATCCTGCCCCCCTGGCTAAGGGTGGTAGTAGTGGTAGGCATCCTGCCCCCCTGGGTGAGGGTGGTAGTAGTGGTGGGCATCCTGCCCCCTGGCTAAGGGTGGTAGTAGTGGTAGGCATCCTGCCCCCCTGGGTGAGGGTGGTACTAGTGGTAGGCATCCTGCCCCCCTGGCTAAGGGTGGTAGTAGTGGTAGGCATCCTGCCCCCCTGGGTGAGGGTGGTAGTAGTGGTGGGCATCCTGCCCCCTGGCTAAGGGTGGTAGTGGTGGTAGGCATCCTGCCCCCCTGGGTGAGGGTGGTACTAGTGGTAGGCATCCAGCCCCCCTGGGTGAGGGTGGTAGTAGTGGTAGGCATCCTGCCCCCTGGCTAAGGGTGGTAGTAGTGGTAGGCATCCTGCCCCCCTGGCTGAGGGTGGTAGAAGTGGTAAGCATCCTGCCCTCCTGGCTAAGGGTGGTAGTAGTGGTAGGCATCCTGTCCCCCTGGGTGAGGGTGGTAGTAGTGGTAGGCATCCTGCCCCCCTGGCTAAGGGTGGTAGTAGTGGTAAGCATCCTGCCCCCTGGCTAAGGGTGGTAGTAGTGGTAGGCATCCTGCCCCCCTGGGTGAGGGTGGTACTAGTGGTAGGCATCCTGCCCCCTGGCTAAGGGTGGTAGTAGTGGTAGGCATCCTGCCCCCCTGGGTGAGGGTGGTAGTAGTGGTGGGCATCCTGCCCCCCTGGCTAAGGGTGGTAGTAGTGGTAGGCATCCTGCCCCCCTGGGTGAGGGTGGTAGTAGTGGTGGGCATCCTGCCCCCCTGGCTAAGGGTGGTAGTAGTGGTAGGCATCCTGCCCCCTGGGTGAGGGTGGTAGTAGTGGTAGGCATCCTGCCCCCCTGGCTAAGGGTGGTAGTAGTGGTAGGCATCCTGCCCCCCTGGGTGAGGGTGGTAGTAGTGGTAAGCATCCTGCCCCCCTGGCTAAGGGTGGTAGTAGTGGTAGGCATCCTGCCCCCCTGGGTGAGGGTGGTACTAGTGGTAGGCATCCTGCCCCCCTGGCTAAGGGTGGTAGTAGTGGTAGGCATCCTGCCCCCTGGGTGAGGGTGGTAGTAGTGGTGGGCATCCTGCCCCCCTGGCTAAGGGTGGTAGTAGTGGTAGGCATCCTGCCCCCTGGGTGAGGGTGGTAGTAGTGGTGGGCATCCTGCCCCCTGGCTAAGGGTGGTAGTAGTGGTAGGCATCCTGCCCCCTGGGTGAGGGTGGTACTAGTGGTAGGCATCCTGCCCCCCTGGCTAAGGGTGGTAGTGGTGGTAGCCATCCTGCCCCCCCTGGCTAAGGGTGGTAGTAGTGGTGGGCATCCTGCCCCCCCCTGGCTAAGGGTGGTAGTAGTGGTGGGCATTCTGCCCCCCCCTGGCTAAGGGTGGTAGTAGTGGTAGGCATCCTGCCCCCCCCTGGCTAAGGGTGGTAGTAGTGGTAGGCATCCAGCCCCCCATGGGTAAGGCTGGTAGTAGTGGTAGGCATCCAGCCCCCCCTGGGTAAGGGTGTTAGTGGTGGTAGGCATCATGCCCCCCCTGGGTAGGGGTGGTGGTGCGCATTCAGGCCCCTGTGTGCATATGTGGCATTGGTGATGGGCATCCCGCCCCTATGGTGCTGCTGTTGCTGGTGTAAGTATATTCTGCATCCCTGTGTGTGTGTGTGATGTGTCGTGTACGTGTTGTATGTGTTTTGTGGTTGGTGTCTGGCTTACCTTCTGCGCCGTACGCGTCCGTGCCTGTTCCGGTGGTATATGTAGAATATTGGTATGATCGGGACGAAGGGATTCATGGTTGGTTCGTGTCGTTCGTCCTTCTCGTTGCTTCGCGTCGTCCTCGTCGCTTCGCCTCGTCCTCGTCGCTTCGCCTCGTCCTCCTCGCTTCGCGTCGTCCTCGTCGCTGCCGTGTTCGTCTCGGAGCCGTGGATCGTGTTGTGGCGCGAATCGGAGCTTATGTGCGCCTCTCCCGGATGCTTTGACGTGCCGTGCGTAGCGACGGGTTCGGCGCGTACGGAAAGCGCATCGTACTTGTCCGGCCGGACGGGGCTGCATTTTTCCTTCCGTGCGACTCGATTTGGCGTTTCCGGATTCGCCTCGGTCGGAGAACAGGACCTGGTTTGGGTGAGTACGGCTCGGCCGGATTCTTTGCTGTTGTGCGCATCGTACTTGCTCGTTCGGTGTGCTGTACGGATCGGTCAGGAAACAGGCTTTCGCATGGCTTTTTTCCCGACCGAATGGTATTGGGTGCGCCTCCGACCGAGATCGGAATCGGCCCCATAGTACATGGCATATATCCTCATAGCCTCCACAAATCTAAGATGAATGCACCTTCATATGCACAAACAACATTCATCGGTCGATGAACAGTGCACCTGGGAACATATACAGTCTGTAAATGATTTTTGGATGTGTGGAAACAGACAAGGCACACTTCAATGTGGAGCACACGTTTATTATACAGGCCCAACATGTTGCCTCAACAAAAAATGCTAACTAATCACACTGTGAGAATAAGTGCCAATCATACACCACCTTGTAAATAATTCTGAAGTGAGTGTGTGGCACAAATTCATGATTCCAATAAAAGTTCCAATCTGCAACTGCATTGTGTGTCTGGGAGGTCACATGTCTCCATACAACAGCCAAAGGACCCTGTAAAATAGAGACATGGAACAGTACTTACATACCAAATAAATTGCATACATCTCCAAGAGACATTTCATACTTCAAAATTGGGAACATGTGCACACAGGCTAGGAGTCAAGTCACCACTGTACTGGTGACCATACTAACAAATAAGACACTAAACTACTCCAAGGATCATGTGAAGTATCATACATCCACACAAATACAAATATATTGTACAGCAGACACATAGCATGCAAACACAATCCTTTATCTAATCACTATTCCATACTCACAATCATGAGAAGAAGTTGTTGATGAACTGTCTCCGGACATCCTCCTCCTCCTCCTCCCCATCACTGGCAACATGCCCCAGGCCTGGATCCTCCACTGCTGGAGGCTGCTGGTCCCCGTCATCTTGCTCATTCCGCACTGCCATGTTGTGTAGCATGCAGCACACGATAATGATCTTACACACCTTTGCTGGTGCATATTGGAGGGCTCCTCCTGTACGGTCCAAGCAGCAAAATCTGCTTTTCAGTAGCCCAAATGTCCGCTCAATCACTTGCCTGGTCCGCCCATGTGCCACATTAAAACAAAAATCAGCAGGGGTGACAGGGTTCCTGAGTGGGGTCAGCAACCACAGCATGTTGGGGTATCCAGAGTCTCCTAAATTAGAACAGAAAAGACTTCATGTGTCTGAAAACAGGGTACAACCTGACATACAAGCAACACACAACATAGACAGACAACATTACCCACCAACAAGCCAGGCATGCTGATTTGGCAGCTGAGACATCAGCTGTGGGATCCTACTGTTCCTCATAATGTAGGCGTTGTGTGCTGACCCGGGGAAACGCGTACAGACATGTGAGATCGTCATGTCAGGCAGACATACCACCAGGGCATTTATAGAGTGGAAATGCTTACGGTTCCTGTATGTCAGTTCATTGGCATGTGGTGGGACCAAAGCCACATGTGTACCATCAATGGAGCCAATGACATATGGCATTCTGCCAAAAGCATAAATGCTCAACGTGGCAGGCACTGCGCGGTGCCTGCCACCTTGTGCATGGAAATGGAGGGGGGGGTACCATGGGTACCCCCCAAGTGCACCCCCACACCCCCCCCGGGAGCCCGCAACGGGCCCCCAAAGCAATTCCCCACCAGCCTTTCCATGGCGGCATCGCCGCCAATCTAAAGGCCTTTAACCGCACACATACTAATATGGATGGCGGTGCCTGCTAGGCACCGCCACCATATTAGGGGCCAAGTCCGCCCGTCCGGCAAACGGAATGATTGCCCACCGGCGGAAAAGCGGCGGACGCACTTTGAGTCCGCCGCGATACCCCCGCCATCATAATATGGCGGGGGTATTACTCGTTACGATGGCATAACGGTCGCCACCGCTGGCTCAGCGGTGGCGAACGTTACGACATCGTAATGACCCCCTTAGTCTCTTGATGTTTTGTTTGGTGTTCCACCAGGCTTGTTCCACATGTGATTCTTGTGCACCCGCTCATCAAACAATGCCTGATTGCCCACATTCACTATCCCAAAATATGGAATACTTCCAGATCGTACTCAGCACACATATGTCTCAGTGGAGGTCTGACCCAAATTGTGTGTACTGTGCCAGGCAACAGCCACTTCATCACTCAAACAGATGTTGTGTTTGTTCTGCAGTGTGTGGCTGGTTGCTTGTCTTTGTGCATCTTCACCCATGTATATCAACAGTGTTTCAATGGCATTGAGTGGATATTTAGTTGAGTTATTTGCTCTCCTGGCCCTGGGACTCCTTCATCTTCACTCTGCACATCCCTTATGTTTTGCAATTGACCTTGCTGCCACCGTGTGGTACTGGATCTCAAACAAACTGTTGTTTCAGATTGAATCCTTTGCGATTGTGTCTGCTTGTGACAGAAATGTGCGTTTATGCATTTTGGATGGTCACATGTTACATTGTCCAATTGAACATTGCTGGCAGTGTTAGCCCCCAAGAGCACTGATTGGCTGCACATGGCTGAGGGTATCTGACACACACAACAATGTTGGCCTCAACAGTTAGGTTGCTGTTTGGCACATAACCACTACTTTATCACTACATTACTTGTGTTTTTAGGCCCAACAATTACATGATTGGTCAGACATGCTGGGTGTCTGAGACATACACTCACCTTTTTGTCACTGCAGTGATGGGTTGTTTGGCAAACATATCTATTAATGTGTCAATTCGGCTAACACTGTACACACTCAGCACAATTTATGCATGACTGCACTGGGGGTAGTGTTAGGCCTTCCACCCCCTAAAGGGTGGGCAATGCTGGTAGTGTTAGGCCTTCCACCCCCTATGGGGTGGGCAATGCCGGTAGTGTTAGGCCTTTCTACCCCCTATGGGGTGGGCAATGCTGGTAGTGTTAGGCTTTCCACCACCTATGGGGTGGGCAATGCTGGTAGTGTTAGGTCTTCCACCCCCTCTGGGGTGGACATTGCTGGTGGGGATAGACATCCACCCCCCTATAGGTAGACAATGCTGGTATTGACAGACATCCACCCCCTATGGGGTGGACATTGCTGGTGGGGATAGACATCCATCCCCTATAGGTAGGCAATGCGGGAAGTAGTGATAGACATCCACCCCCTATGGGGTGGACAATGCTGGTGAGGATAGACATCCACCCCACTATGGGGTGGACAATGCTGGTGAGGATAGACATCCACCCCCTACGGGGTGGACAGTTCTGGTGGGGATAGACATCCACCCCCTATGGGGTGGACAGTGCTGGATAGACATCCACCCCTATGGGGTGGACAATGCTGGTGAGGCTAGACATCCACCCACTATGGGGTGGACAGTGCTGGTGGGGATAGACATCCACCCCTTCTGGGGTGGACATTGCTGGTGGGGATGGACATCCACCCCCTATGGGGTGGACAATGCTGGTGGGGATACACATCTACCCCCTATAGGTAGACAATGAGGTGGGGATAGACATCCACCCCCTATGGGGTGGACATTGCTGGTGGGGATAGACATCCACCCCCTATGGGGTGGACAATGCTGGTGAGGATAGACATCCACCCCTATGGGGAGGACAGTGCTGGTGGGGATGGACATCCACCCCCTACGGGGTGGATAATGCTGGTAAGGATAGACATCTACCCCTCTATAGGTAGACAATGCTGGTAGTGTTAGGCCTTCCACCCCCTATCGGGTGGACATTGCTGGTGGGGATAGACATCCACCCCCCTATAGGTAGACAATGCTGGTAGTGATAGACATCCACCTCCTATGGGGTGAACATTGCTGGTGGGGATAGACATCCACCCCCTATGGGGTGGACATTGCTGGTGAGGATAGACATCAATGCTGGTGAGGATAGACATCCACCCCCTATGGGGTGGACAGTGCAGGTAGTGATAGACATCCACCCCCTATGGGGTGGACATTGCTGGTGGGGATGGACATCCTCCCCCTATGGGGTGGACAATGCTGTTGAGGATAGACATCCACCCCCTATGGGGTGGACAGTGCTGGTGGGGATAGACATCCACCCACTATGGGTGTGTTGTTTTTCGCTGCATCGTGCCGTTTATGTGTGTGGTAGGTGTCTGACTTAGCATCTGTGATGTACGCGTTGGTTCCGGTTGTTGATTCGACCGTAGGCGTAGAGTATGGGGATGACATGCGCGATCAGATACATGGCAGCCTCGTCTCGTATGCGATGATCGTGTTGTGGCACGAATCGGAGCTGAAATACAGCTCTTCCAGATGCTGTGATGTGCTGGAGGTGGCGACCTGTTCGGCGCGTAGGAAGCACGCATCGTACTTGGCCGGCCGTAAACTGCTTCGGAAATGGCTCCGGGCGTCTCCATTCAGCGTATACAGAGCCAGCTCATACCGAAAAGATCGCTGGAATCGGAGCGTGCGTGTCGCTTGGGAATTGGACACATTTGTGCATCGTACTTCGTCGTTTGGACGGACCAGCTCCTGGAACGAGTCAGTTGGCAGGTAATGCTACGGACGGCTCTAGGAGGGCCTTCCCAGCAAGATCGGAATAGACCCCTAAATTGTTTGAATTATTTTTTGTAAATCTCCATTCTTGTCTATGGGGAAATAGTCTTTTTTTTGCGTTTTATTACACAGCCATTTTTTTTTATTTTCTCGCTTTTCTTTCTATCTATTTCATTTTTAGGTCATATTGTAAGAGGGAACCTCGCAGTTGGGAGCTGCGTTTAGTTGCTTAAGGTAAGTTTGTTTTATATTATTTTTAAGGTAATTTTAGGGTTGGGGAGCTAGTAGGAGTGTAGTTAGAGTAGGTAGAGTGTTAAATGTAGCTTTGCTGTGTAGGATGGTGTAGTTTTGCTAGTTTAGTGTTTGGTTTGTTTGTCGTACTTTTTAAGAGTAGTTTAGTGTTATAGAGTGTTAGTTATGTGGTATTTGAGTGTGTTATGTTATATTGAATGTTATAATTAATGTATGTGGGGTTTGTATGTGTTTTTGTGGGAGGGTGTTGTTTTTCTATTTTTGAAGTTTTCTTGTTTCGATTTACCGTCGAGTTGAAGAGACGTTTTTTTTTTCTAAAAGGAAATTGTATTTAGTTTTATTGAAACTATTTACTTTTTTACATTTCGTTTTATTTTTCAGGTTTGTTGGAGCATTTTTTTTTCACAATTTTTCGGGTTTTAGAGGGTTTTGTTATTGAGAGGATTGCGTCATTGGATAATTTTTTCTACAGCTGTATTTCTACATTTTTTTGGGGGGTTTCCTATTTTAATGGATGTTTTTTGATTGGAGATCAAATGGATTTGTACGATTTTGAGGACGATCTACTGCTACAAAAAAAAAAGTTATTTTTAATTATTATGGGTGGGAAATGTTTTTGGTTACGATTTGTTTGCTGGTTGATTTTTTATTTTAATAATTATATTATGTCATATATTTTGGTGTAAATGTTTATAGGTAAAATGACACAGTAAAAATTATTATTGTAAAAAGGAGTAGTAATAGTTTTTTTTCTGCTTTGGTTACTTTTTTGATAGTTTATGGTGTTTGGCTTGTCATGATTTGCAAAGTACAGATCTTCTAATCCTTTGGTGTTTGGGTAGAGTCTTGTTTTGTATTGTATTTATTTGTACATTGCTTTTGTTTGTTTCCTAAGTTTAGGACCTATTTTAATTAGGGATTGTTCTAGCCTTAATTCTTGGTAACTTTGGGGCCGATTACGATGGCGGAAGGCCCGCCACCGCCAGCCGTGCGGTGGCGGGCCCTCCGCCATCTGACGACGATTTTCCCCCCGCCATATTACGATGGCGGGGGAAATCCTCAGTGAAGCATGGCGGTCGCAAAGACCGCCCGCCACTGTTCCGCAAGGCGGGCCTTTTCCACCCACCTTGCGGAACCAAAACATAGGGATTCATTGCGGCAGTGCCTTGCAGGCACCTCCGTAGGAATTACGATATCCCTTGCCATCAGTCATTTCGCGGCGGTCATCCCGCCACAAAAAGACAAGAGGAAACGGATTTGGGGGCCTGTTGTGGGCCCCCTTTGTGTTGGGGGGATGTGGTGGTGCACTGGGCATTTCCCTGCACTGAGTGGCAGGCACCGCATGTGTCTGCCACGTAGTGAAGGGAAAGGCACTACATGCATTTTTAACATTGCGGCGGGTGCTGCAGCCAGCAGCACCCGCCGCAATGGTAAACATGCAAGATGCGACTGCCACGGTGGTGGTCGCATTGTAATTGCACGTGCGGGACAGCCACCATACAGGCGGGCGGTCCCAATTACCACATTGATGGCAGGCGGACTCAAGTCCGCTCGCCTTTGTAATGACCTCCTTTGTTCTTTTTTTATGGATTATTGTGGATAGTTGGTTCTGTTCTTCCTACTGTGGCTTGGAAGGCATTATGCCATCCTTCCACTGTGTTATTTGTTTTAGTTTTTTGTGCTAGGGTGCTTTCATTTACATTCCACCAGGAGATGTGGAATTTGGGTTGTCTTCGGTGTCCTGATCTATGTAGTCTTCCTACCCATGTATCCTCAAAGTAGTCAAGTAAGGGTGTTAGTTTGGCTTTGTTGGCTTGGTAAAGGGAACTTTCTATCAGTAAATGATAGTGGTTCGCTACTTCTGTTGTGGGTACATAGGCAAGGGCTATTAACTTTTTTATTTGTTATGCAAAGTTGCTGTTTGTTGCATATTGTTTGCTTAGTGTCAATTTTTGGAGATGCTTCCATATACTTTGTTTAAAATGGTAATAGCATCCTTGTATTGCAGAATGTGGATATATTTTTTAAATTGCTTGGATCATTGCTTGCTCAAACTCTATTATTATTTTTTGCGGAAAGAAATTTTCTGTTTCTTGTTTAATTATTATTAGTAGTTCTATATAGGTCGTTCTTTGTTAGTTGGGAAGTAGGGCGTATATGAAAGGGATGTTGCTTTCTTGGTATTCGCCATGGATAGTGTAAAGTTGATAGAATGGTTTAGGACATACTTTAAATGTGCCATCCATTATCCAAGTTTCACATTGTTTTAATTTTGGGATGTTGGTGGCAAAGATGATAATTCTTTTTTCATGACTATTGTTGTCATAAAGAATGAATCTTTCATCTTTGTGCGTGACTGTGTATTCTGGTAGTATTTCTATATCTGAGAAAGTTTTGGGGGGGTGGTGTTTGAGTACTTGATCTTTTTGTTCTGGCTATTAGGCGTTTTAGGTTTGGGATGGAAGGTAACTGCCCAGTTACATGCTCTGGAACACGTGTTAGAACATTTTTCAAGATTTCTGTGCTAGTTTGTTGTAAGCTGGTGCTTGCTTCTTTGATGTTTTCTAGAACGTCTCTAACCTCTATTTCTGTGACATTGGAGGGTGGTTGTGTTCTTTAACATTAATTACGGTTGTATCCCTGGTGGTTGCTCTCCCATAGCAAGAACTGGCGTAGTATTTAGTACATTTCCAATGTATTTTATTCTCGGTTAATTTTTCCTGTGTATAACTGTAGCCCATGTAGCATAGTAGTAATTTTCCTTTCTGTGAGGAAATGAACTTAGTCCCTTCTGTCATTTTCTTTCTGTTTCTGTGAATATATATATATGTATATATATATATATATATATATATATATATATATATATATATATATATATATATATATATATATATATATATATATATATATATATATATATATATATATATATATATATTACCTACTGGCAGTCGCCAGTAGGTAGTTATAGTTAGAACCTAGTTTCCATAGGAAAAGCATTTTTTGATGTGCTTATAACTTTGGCGTTGTTTGCCGAATCTTTACGAAATTTTCCAAAAAGTTCCTCTTTTCAGGTGAGCTCCTATCCTGAAAGTTTGGGGGTGATTCGTGAAGGGAGGGCTGAGAAAAAAGGGGGGTCCCAAAACGTGTTTTCTCCATGCAATTTCCATAGGAAACTTTAGACAAGGCTACAGGTCAAACTGCTGAACGGAATTACGCCAAATTTGGCAGGGAGAAAGGTCTTGGTCCAGAAAGCACACTTTTGTTTAAATGTGTAAGTCCGTTCAGTAGTTTTAGAGAAATATCAAAATTTACAGATATTGATATTTGAGAATTCTGACATCTGATTGGCTGAGGCGTTACGAGCACGAGCGTGCGGTTCATTGGTTGCGAACTGTTGAAACTAGGAAGTGTTGGCAGCCATTTTGTGACTGACTTGAAAGGCGTAGGGCGAAACAAAAGAGAAAAATTGTATAAGAGGGTATAGTAGGAACACTGTGGTCTTAGTTTAAGCAGTCTGTACGGTGCAGAGGCAGGGAGATTGAATGTTACGTAGGCCGTGGAAATCACGTCCGCAGACGTGGAAATCACGTCCGCAGAACAACGGTGCGCGGTATTGCGGCAAGGTTGCGTAGGCTCTGGAAATCCCGTTGGGAAAATAACAATGCGCCGTATTGCAGCCTTCCTTTAATATAATGCGCAGTAATGTTTATTTATAATGCGATGTTCACTTTTATCACGGACAGTGTCACTTTCTTACACGAAAATTAATATTATGTGGGAGGGCGTGTTCTGTTCGTGTGTCTTGAACAAAATGAACGTTTAATTGGCTGAGGTGTTCCAACAACGAGCTCAATGTTCATTGGCTGCGAACCATTGAAAGTAGAAGTGTTACCAGCCATTTCCTCCCCGTCCGTGGAGTAGCAGGGACATCTGATTGGCTGACGTGTTCCAAGCAGGACCTTCCCAAGCTTAATGTTCATTGGCTGCGAACCATTGAAAGTATAAGTGTTGCCAGCCATTTCCTCCCCATCCGCGGAGTAGCAGGGACATCTGATTGGCTGACGTGTTCCAAGCAGGACCTTCCCAAGCTTAATGTTCATTGGCTGCGAACCATTGAAAGTAGAAGTGTTGCCAGCCATTTCCTCCCCGTCCACGGAGTAGCAGGGACATCTGATTGGCTGACGTGTTCCAAGCAGGACCTTCCCAAGCTTAACATTCATTGGCTGCGAACCATTGAAAGTACAAGTGTTGCCAGCTATTCCCTCCCCCTCTGCGGAACACCATGGACATTTTATTGGCTAAACTGTTCCTAGTACAAGTTTGCTCATTATTGGCTGGGAACGGTTCACTGTTGTGAACCATTTTGTGACGCACTTCAATGGAGTACGGGAAAAGAAAGTAGTAGCGCGGAGGGTAGCAACACTATTAACTCTGTACAGTGGTCACAAGGTGGTGAAGAGGGATTGTGAAGGTAAAAATAGTTTTTTATATATTTTAAGGGCCATTTATATAATTGGTGTGGGGTGTACAAATCACGGCGGGAAAATAACAAAGTGTGTTGCGGTCTTCTTTTTATTAAGTTTGCGGGTGGGATACTTCCCAGGAGCACTGTTTAGTTATAATGTGGTGTTTATTTTTCTAACGGAGAGCTGTGGTTGCGCAGCAAAATTTCAGTCTAGGTTTGAAATAGTTTTTATTAAGCAATTACAAATATACTTTGTTCGGAAACTGAAGCTGTATACATCAAAGGGGTGACAAATAAAACGCAATTCATAAAATATCCCTTAAGCATGGGCACACCCTCCCTTTTTTTCTGCTATAGTTTGTAAAAGAGTTGCCCCATATTCTTGATAATATAAGAGGGCATGAGTTACTTTTAGATAAAGTAGAAAAGAAGTGCTACAAGAAACACTCCAGCACTACATCATCTCAGGTCACAAGAACAATAACAAGTAAAAAACAGTTAAACACAAATCACTTTATATTACATAGAAATGTACGCTTTATCATTTTTTATAATTTTTATTATTGTAGAATTCGGAAAGTTCGGTCGTAGTGCTTAGATCACATACTCCTTTAAGAATATATAGGATAGTAGTGTAATAATATACACTACTGGTCGTATATATTCTATATGGAGAAGGTGAATAGGAACCACAACAGACAAAAATAGAAATAGTAAAAAAACATTCAGAAATGTAGGGTTTATCAAAGGTATTCAGTAAGAAAGTATCTATGGAAACAATTTTTTTTTAAACTGCAATTTCCAAAAATATTGTTACTGTAAAAATATCTGATCAAGTAAGTTATAAAGGTCAGTAAACTGTATTTCAGATGGTTTACTCCTGGCGGCGAGAAATCTCCAATTCCTGTTGTGTGTAAATATCACACTCATACATATACACAGTGTCACTGATGGCACACAAAAAGGAAAATGAAAATGAAGTCATCAATACAAAACAAGATCAATAACGAAATACTTTCCAGCGATGAGTATGTTGAGAGCTTCTTCGGGACTTCGAAATCTTTCATCTTCGCGCCAACGGGTCATAAAGTGCTCTGAGATCACAATGACTGTTAATATTATAATATACATATTCACAGTATATGAACCCAAGAAAGAAACAGAGTAAGAACGAGAAGGTGCTGACATTAAATATAAATCTTTAGTCTTCGCGCCGACGGGTAATAAACTCCACTGAGGTCAGTATAAATGTTCATATTACAATATACATACTCACACTATATGATCTCAAGGGAGAAATAGACTAAAAACCAGAAGCTGCTGACGTTACATATAAATCTTTAGTCTTCGCGCTAACGGGTCACAAACTCCTCTGAGATCATAATGTGTGGTTATTATAATATACATACTCACACTATATGATGTCAAGGGGAAATAGACTACAAACTAGAAGCTGCTGACGTTACATATAAATCTTTAGTCTTCGCGCCGACGTGTCACCAACACTTCTGAGGTCAAGTACAGTGTCAATATTATAATATACAAAGTCACACTATATGAGCTCAAAGGAGCCAGAACAGGAACAATGTTTGCTGTATTGTGTCTGTTTCTGAAAACAAGCTGCTGACGTTACATATAAATGGCAAAAACAACCAATAACACTTTTTTCTAAATACAAGTGTTTAAAGATTGACAAATAGCTACGTATTATAAATATCTAGTATTGCATAATCAAACAACTTACAACTCAGGATTATGTTTTGTGGCCACAAAAGAAGAATCCGACTGTAGAAAAGAGCACCTGCATCACTGAATGGAGACGCGTAAATAACTTGCAAAAACGAAACTAATCTATCAACTGGTGTAGTTTATATACTTTTTGGTTATTCAGTAGTCTATGGAAGGAAGATGCGGCTCCGCCCATTTAGATGTCACGTTTTACAGTTGACACGTGCTCACGTTTTAACTGTTTCACTTGTGCACGTGTTGGGAAAAGTTACAAAATGTGAAGCGGAAAAAATTTCGATTTCGAACCTAACACGTGTAAGGTAATATGTACATACGTTGGAGAGCTTAAAAACTATTACCCGGAAAACCGTGTCATTTCCATTCTCATGAGTAAATACATTTATTGATTGCCGTAATTCTAAATAGAAGACATTAAAAAAAAGATCTATCAGAATAGAAGAAAAAAAAACCGTGATAATATTTCTCATCACTACGGTTTTAAATTTAAAAAATGCGAGCATTTGTAAAGCGTACAGCTAACCCTGGAAAGGTGTGCCGGTGCTCGGGGGCGTCGGAAAGATTAAGCAAGGTGTTGCCCACAGTGCCGCTGGAGCCGGGAATCGAACTGTGAACGCTGTTATTCGAAGTCAGGTATCATAGCTGCTCCGTCACATTTTTGCCACAATTATATGTTAATTAGTGCTAATTAAGTTTTAAACATTGTTAAATTATAACACATAACAGACTACTGTTACAGTTAGTTTTTTACTACAAAAAGTTTGCACGTCTTTTTTAAATTTAGTTAAAAACAATATAGGTTTTAGGGACATTGTAGTTAGAAATTAGCATTTAAAAAACCTTTGAAATTCACTGAAAAAACCATAGGTTTAAGGGACATTATAGTTAGATATCAGCATTTAAAAAACCATTGAAATTCACTGAAAAAACCATAGGTTTTACAGACGTTATAGTTAGAAATTAGCATTTAAAAAACCTTTGAAATTCACTGAAAAAACCATAGGTTTCAGGGGCGTTATAGTTAGCTGGACATTTCACTCGTACAAAACCATTGAAATTCCACTGTTATAGTTAGTTCAGCTAACTATAACTCGCGCCCCGCAATGCACTGCTCATGACGTCACATATTACATCATTCATGGCATGGTCAGTGACATCACTGATGACATCTGAAATGACATCACTGATGACATCACTGATGACATCATCCACGTGAAAATCTGATGCACCTCCTCACAGTCTAATATAACCTTTAATACACCCACTGTAAAATACAGACTACCATTTTCGAAACCATCGAGACACCAATACCAGTTACTAGATACGCACTCTTTCATTCCTAGGTCTACACACACATCCACTCATTCCCCCATACAGTCACTTATACATGCAGTTACTCATCAATACAACACTATGATATGCACTCATACACCTATTCAGACACTCACACACCGCCACTCATCCATGGAGTTACTCACACACCTAGTCACTCATGCAAAGAATCAATCACACTCCCATTTACTCACCTATACAGTTATACACACACCACCTCCCTAATTCATACAGATACTAACGCATAATTACTCTCTTATATAATCACTGATACAAGTAGACACTCATCCATACAGCCACTCTCACAATCACTCACTCTCACATATACTCATTTATATACAGCATCACTCACATATGCTGCCTTTTACATATGTAGTTACTCACACATGTACCACTGAGACATCCATTCACTCACCAACACACCCATACACACACTCACCCACCCATACAGCTGTTTCCACATGCACTCTTGAACCCATACACCCAGTGAATCAACCACTCACACATCAATGCACAGAGTCACACACCTCCAACCCACCCACACACACACTCAGTCTCCCATACAAATACTCAGGCAAACAATCAATAACCCATATAAACACACATGTAGCTACTGACCAACCCATGTAGCAGCTTGCACAACAGACAGACTGATACACACATTCACACAGTTTTGTCACTAACCCATGCATTCAGTAAGACACGTTTAATCACTCACTTATACATTCAGTCACACACCTGTAAAATCCCCCATCCAGACACTTATACACCCACTCATTCTTCAATACACCTAAGAATATATGTAAAACATATTTAAAAATGACAGAAACACACAGTCACTGGATGATGTCATCAGTGATGTCATCAGTGATGTCATTTGAGATGTCATCAGTGATGTCACTGACCATGTCATGAATGATGTAATATGTGACGTCATCAGCAGTGCATTGCGGGGCGCGAGTTATAGTTAGCTGAACTAACTATAACAGTGGAATTTCTATGGTTTTGTACGAATGAAATGTCCAGCTAACTATAACGCCCCTGAAACCTATGGTTTCTTCAGTGAATTTCAAAGGTTTTTAAAATGCTAATTTCTAACTATAACCTCTGTAAAACCTATGGTTTTTTCAGTGACTTTCAATGGTTTTTTAAATGCTAATTTCTCACTATAACGTCCCTGAAACCTATGGTTTTTTCAGTGAATATATATATATATATATATGTATATATATATATATATATATATTAATTGTTACTTAGTGAAAAGTAAACATTTTAGTATATATTTGACATTTTTTATCATACTTACATATATGTTGCTTTTTTTCTTTTTTGATGCTTTTTCGAAGTTTATTGGTGGTTTACTGATTTAATTGTTTTTATGTTGTTTGGAAAACAATTTTTAATTGTACTAAGTGTTATATTTTATTTGTTAGTTTTGTTTAGTTAGTGCCTATTTTTATTTAGTTATTTTTATGTTCTAAAAAATACTTAGTATTTTTTGTTGATGTAGTTTAACTCTTTGATCTTGTTTTTGAATTGGAAATTTTGTAGCCTGTTGAATAAGATAAAAGTGTTTATTAGTTATATTTTGTTTATTAGGATTGTTTTTAGGTCTATTAATTTAAGTTTTACAAATAGTTAGTAGATATACTTACTTTATTTTATGTATTTCATTAATGTTCATTTTGTTCTTTCTTTTTGGAGGAAGCGGTGGACTGGAAATTTCTATGTAGTGTAGAGTTTTGGTGATGTTTAGTCTATAAAATATGAACAGGAAAAAACAATAGTTTTGTTTAGTAGGTTTATATGTTTAATTATTTTTTAGTTAAGGTTATTTATTTATTTTAAACGTTTTGTGCTTACCTTTAATGAGACTTTTTGGGTGTAGTAGTATATGTAGATGTTTCTCGTTGTGTTATATATCTGGCAAAGTTTCGTCCTTCTCCAATGTTTGTCCGCTTTGAGGTAATTTTATGGTTAATTAATTGGTTACTTTTATAGTGTTAGTTTAATTAGTTGCAGCTTCTATTGGTTTTTGTGGTTGTAGTTTAATTTCATTGGTTGGAATAGCGTCTGTGTGATTATTTTGGCAGTTCAAATTTAATTTGTTTAATGTTGTCGGTATTTATTTAAAAGCGCTTTTTTATTTGATGTTATAATATAATTTGAATATATGTTTTAATATAAGTTATATATTTTTTTATATGTTGTATGTTTGTTTGTTTATATTTGATAGTGGTAATTATTAATTTGTGTTTTTGTGTTTGTGTATTTATTCTAATTAGATTTTTTAAGATTATTAGTAAGTTGTTTGGTTTTTGTAGTTGTTTGATCAATTTATTAATGTATATTTTGATGTTTGAAATGTGTTTTTAATTTTTTTTTTAAAGGGTTAAAATATTTTTTTTACAATTTTTAAATGTTATTTTTATGTTGAGTTAAGATGTATTTTAGCAATGTTTGTGTTGTCGATATTATGTATGTCGATATTTTTGTTGGATTATATGTTATTTAGAATTTTCTGATATTTTTGTGTAAGTTTAATTTGTAGTTGATATTTTTGTAGTCGATAATTTCTTGAACAATTTTTTTTTATATTTGTGTAATTTCAATTGTGTGTATTGGTAGTCGATATTATTGTCTACGATATTAGTGATTCGATAATTGTGTAGGTCGATATAATAGGGGTCGATATTGTGTCAGTGATCCCTTCTTTTATTATATTCACAAACATTTGTAGTATAACATTGCCCTTTTATCAGTATTACCTATAATGACGCTTTTAACTTTTAAAATGTATTCCAGGGATTTTCTTTCAGTAATGATCAAGTTCTATAAAGTCTGTATAATACTTGACAATTCCTCCTAAGCACATTGAAAGCACATTAATGGAACACAAGATCAAACATCAGACTGAAAAAATATCAAACCAGAACTAGATTTCAGTGAGTGCAGAGCTCTAGGCTACAGACTTAATTGAAGGCATGTATGGAACTAATATTAGCCACGACAGACCTATAGTTCAAGAAAGGAAATTTGAGCTGCGTCCTCCTGAGGCTTGAGCCGGGAGAGACTCGATGATATTTGCGCTGATTTGCACATGAAATTGAATTCTGTTTTTAGAGGTTAACTTTTTAAAACAAGTTTTATATTTTAGAGTGTCATATTAACGTGAAAGCTGCTCTTATTTGCGCCTTTACACATGCTCTTGAACTAGAGTTCTCATTACCTGTCAGTACCGGGGGTTTCACAGCGGGGCCGCCATTTTGCGGAAGTACGGTTAGCGGGCTAGTTGTTCTGCCCCATATCCTTTAATTGGGGAGGCTGGCGCGTGCGCGCAGCGGGCGCGCCTAAGGCAAGCCCGTCTGCGCCCATCCATGCCCGGCCCGCATCCAGTGCCAGAACCCTTGCCCGTGTGATTGTAGGTAAGCCGAGCACCTTACAATACTCCAGTGAGATGCTGCAGAGCTTAAATGCCACAGGAAGTTCTTTCGGGTGCCTATGTCTCGAATTGTATTCAAAGCCCCCCTCAGGTCCTGTGATCTGTCCTAATTGTAATACCTGACTTCCAGGATTAATATACGGGTCTAGTGAGTCACGATGTCAGGGAAGCTTAATTAAAAGCGTTCAAGGGATACCGACATTAAAGTGCACACTGGTGAATTCGAGATCTCTGGTAAAACATAGTATTGAGTGTGCATCACTCATTGTGGATGAGGAAATTAAGGTGGCATTTATCACGGAAACTTGGACAGACGATGCCTCAGGCCCAGATTTAGTAAAAGCTACACCCCCTGGATACCTTTGTTATACCGTGAATAGGCCAGACAGGAAGGGGGAGGACTAGCGGTAATTTACCATGACTCAATTAAGGCAGCTTTTCATATAGCCTCAAACACAGCATGTGAGGCTTTGGATTTTAGTCTTTCTTTTGCCTCGCACCACACGTTCAAAGGCACCCTCTTGTACAGACCTCCCGGTCCGAGGAATGCCTTGTAACATCATTGGGAAATTTACTGGAAGAGGGGATCAGTGCTAACTCTTATATGATACTGGGTGATTTTAATTTTCATCTTGAGATGCACAAGGACCCAGACACGGTCACCCTTATAGATTTGATGAATAGTGTCGAGCTTGGACAAAAAGTAACTGGGCCCACACATGTGGGAGGCCACACGCTGGACGGCATCTTCTCTAATAACCCATCTCTTTCGTTTATGGGCCTACTGCCTTTAGAGTGGTCAGACCACACAGCAGTACTGTTTGAATGGCTATCCAAGACCCCCGCGCGGTTGGTAGACCCCCCAAGAGACAAAGGGAAGTTAGAGCGTGGAATAAAGTGGTGGGTTCAGAGTTAGCAGAATTACTTACCGCCACAGCATATCCTATGCCCTCAGACGTGGAGGAAGCCATCACGCTATATACCAATTGGCTAGAAGCAGCATGTAATAAACTGCCCCCTAAGAAAATACTTACCCTCAATAGGGCACAACCTTCCTCCCCTTGGTATACTTAAGAACTTAAAGACCAGAAGGTGTGCTGTAAAGGTCTGGAGAGAAATTGGAGGAAAGAGTACAAAGAATCAGAAAAAAGCATTTACAACCAAAGCCTCAGGATCTACAAACAACTGATTTTTAAAACTAAACAAGATTTCTTTGTTAACCGAATTAACTTAGCTAAAAATTCGGCCAAAGAGCTGTTTAAAACAGTAACCAGTTTAGCCCACCCTCGCCCAGCAAACATCCCAAAGAGCCAGGGCCTTTGTGATGAAATTGCCAATTTTTCCTGGGAAAAAGTTGAGTCCATATTTTCTTCATTTAAAGGACCAACCACAAAGGATACTACGCACCAAATAAAGGACCATAAGCCAGTGTCCGATCTACACCCTAGCCTCAACGAGTTTGCTCCACTGTCTACTTTGGACACCCACAAGCTGCTTATGTCTATTAAAGCGGGATCCACTTATGACCTGTGTCCGGTCACAGTGTTAAAAACGGCCCCTGAACATATTTTGCTGCCTCTTACCTCCCTCTTTAATGCACTATTCTCAGAGGGGCATTTTCCTAGAGTTTGGAAAATAGCCTCAATACTGCCACTCCTCAAAAAACCTAGTCTGGATCCTAAGGATCCAAATAATTTCTGCCCCATTTCACATCTCCCTGCCCCGCTAAAATGGTGGAGAAAAGTATGAATGCCCAATTGAGTACTTTTTTTGCGAGTTACTGAAGTCTTAGATCCCACTCAATATGGCTTCAGAGAGGGTCACAGCACGGAGTCCGCACTAATAAAATCTACGGATGAAATCAGGGTAGCCCTTGACCGGGACGGTAAGGCCGCCTTGATTATGCTGGACCTCTCTGCGGCCTTCGACACGGTCCATCACGATTTGTTGATGGACCGGTTGCGGGAATGCGGAGTTCAGGGAAAAGCCTGGAAACGATTGAATTCCTTCCTCTCCGAAAGATCGCAAATTGTATCATTGGGGGATTTCTATGCTACTCCGTTCAGTCTGCCTTGTGGTGTTCCTCAAGGGTCATTTTTGAGTCCCACACTCTTTAACATATATGTGTCCTCCCTTGCTCCTCTTATCAACTCCTTCGGCTTTTCCCTCACCTCTTACGCCGACGACACACAAATTGTGGTGTCATTGCAGCCCGGCCAGGAGACTGGAACAGCTAAATAGTTCCAGGTTTGCATGGAAGCAGTGGGGAGCTGGATGTCCCAAAATTGTCTTAAGCTTAATTCCAGTAAGATGGAAGTGGTCCTGTTTGGGAATGATCCTAGCTTCTGGAACCCAGGCTGGTGGCCGGACACTATGGGTCCGCTCCCAACCTCCACTGGGAAAGTTAAAAACCTGGGAGTGATAATAGATGACAGACTTAACTTCGGGGCTCAAGTTAATGCAGTGGCCTCTGCCACATCTTATGTCCTAAGGACATGTAAGAAAATATTGCCTTTCCTGCCAAAGGACAGCCAGCGTTTGGTGATCACCTCATTGATTACATCAAGGTTAGACTATTGCAATAGTCTATATCTTAACATTCAGGAGCGTTTTGTGCGTAAACTCCAACTCCTGCAGAACGGGGCGGCCAGAGTGCTTTCAGATATACCCAAATTTGCCTCGGTCTCCAGTGAAATCCGTAGACTTCACTGGCTACCTGTATAGAAACGAGTGCAGTTTAAATCACTCTGCATGGTCTTTAAGGCTCTACAAGGCATAGGACCAGACCATCTGAGGCGGCAGTTGCAGTGGTATGTGCCCAATAGACCCCTGCGTTCTCTCAAAGCAAAATTGGTGATAGTACCTCCTACAAAAAAAGCCAGGTGGGGAGGTAAAAGTTTTAGCGTCTGGCATGATCTTCCTTTCCACCTGAGGAATAGCTCGGATTTACTCGGATTCAGGAAGGCCTTAAAGACCTGGCTTTTTGACTAATTACTTCATCCGGTTTTTTGCTGTGCTTTTGGAGGAACGCAGCTAGCGCCAGGACACCTCAGGGTAACAGTTGCACTTTACAAATCTCCTAACATTAACATTAACATTAACATATGTTGCTATGTTACTGAGCTGAGTGGAAATTAATCTTCTGAGGTTTCTTGGACGGATTGATTTTTGATTACAATTTTGATGTCTAATATTGGAGAAACAGGATGTCTTTTAGAGTCTGTGATCATGGATTATTTAGGCATATGCCACATCTTGGAAGTGAGGTGCATGTAGGAATGCTCCAAAGCGTTGAAGTTTGTGTTTGTGTTGCAATCTTCAAGAGCAAATGGGATGCATAAGGTGTAACTGGGCTCAAATGAGCAATCATAGTGAGCAATCACAGTGAGGTGTGTGCTCATGGGAGAGAGATAGAAAGTCGTGTTTGCAGGACTTGTACTATTTCATGCTAATGATCAAGATCCATTCAATATCAAGAAGTTAATTTTGGAGAGTGGATAAGAGATTTATGCTTTGGACAATAGTAGTATCTGTAATGAAGTATTAACGCATTTCTTGTAAATAATGCCTTTGCGTGATTGTAGCTAGACAGGACAGATAGAGGCTACCTTGAGGGGCCACAGTAGCTACCAGAGGTCTGTGAATTTTTTTAAGATTCACATTATTTAGGTCTATGTCACCATAGGAATAGTTTTGTTCCATGTAATGGTCATGAGAACCTCTGTTTACCCTGAAATTATGCTGCTCAGTTTAATTTCCTGAGTGTTGTGTGGGTGATAATAGGAAGCTAGTGGGAATGGAGGTGAATCAATTATTGATAGCAAAGTCAAAAGAGATGTTGGGCCCAAATGGTTTTGCCTACAGAATTTGTTTGGTAAGGTTGTAGTAAAGGTTGGTTGTAGCAAAAGTGTGAATTGGAGTCGTGCGTGGTGCAGATACTGTTGAATGGACACACAAGCCATTTGATTACCAGGCTCAGGGCCTCAAGTTACAGATTGGGGACCTGTATACCAACCACAGGCCTTTAGGCCCAGCAGGCATTAGGAATATCAAACATCTGTTTTTGGCTAAGCAGCAGGGGTTAAGGGAAGTCAAGGAATTAGTTAAACCCACAGTGAGGAAGTATGTCACACTGAATCTGAGCCCACAGGTGCAGCCTTATTTGTCACTGGTCACTAATATGCACCATTGCTTCATGCTGAATCTGGTACACTGGCTATTAGCCTTTTCTAAAGGCTACATGAAGCCTGGTGCCCCAAGAGCCATGGTGGCCTGGTGCCCTAAAGCCATGTCCTTGTGACAATTTCTCTGAACAGGACACTTTGCATTTTACTTATTTCTGCAAATGTTATGACCCCCTGCATAATAAATGTATTCTCCCTCTGCTTAGATCCAGCCAACTTGTTCAAGTAAGGCCTACAAATTCTTTCCTCCCCCATGGTTTGTTTTGGGGTTGCACGTTTTTTTACAGGGGCCTTAAGACTCAGGAAGAGGATGTTTATGCAGTAGCTAGGCTGTACTCGTCTAATGCTTTTTGGGAAATATATGTGCCCATTGTTGTGCTTGATATGATGTGGTTATGTAGTCTATTTACCAAGCTAATGCCTCATTACTTTTGCACTTTATCTGTTGTATTTTATATCTAGAGTGGCCCTCGGTATATGTTTTTAATTATACGTTTTATCTTTATCTGTTTGTCTATATAGCCCTAGTCAAACTCATTTGGGCCAATTTGGCTTTCTTAAATGTTTTATATGTTTGCTTTTATGGCTATAAGTGGCCGAAAAAGTATCTTTGACTTGACTTGACAGATTGGGGAGAGAAGGGTCCATATGATCCTCTGCGGGACCCAGCAGGACATTGAGTCATTGTCAAAGATGTATTCAACAATCTTTACTACATTATGGCACTTGGTCCAGAAAGACTGCTTGCAACAAAGACTGTCTGTGGAGTGGCAAAACATATGGAAGGTCTCAGAGAGTTCTTGGAAAATGAGAATACAGGTATTAATGCAGTATCTTATGAGTTGTGGTTCTGGTGCTAAATAGGTAATAGATGTTGGATTTATATCCTGCCAGCAGGGGTTCTTTGTTAATGCAGGTGGTCAATTGGTTGAAGTTGTATCTGTCTATGATTTTACCTGGCCAAGACTGGTTGGAAATGAGCCTGAAGATTAGGCTCTTTCAAGCCTGGGTGGAGCTCTCCAGCTTTTGGCATTTCAAGAATGGTGCATTTGGACAGTGAGCTGTTGCTATGTGAGCACCATTTTTTGTTTGAAGGGAGGAAAACAGATTTTATGGTTCACACAAGGAAGAATATCCTGGTTACAGATGGGGGGATTGAATTTGTTTTAGGAATCTTGCAGATTTGTTATTTTGATGATGGAAAATGTACCCCATGTTTGTTAGTTTTTGGTAGTAGAGAAGTGATATTACTGGAGGTTGACACAAACTTGAATTTTATGAAAAATGGTGGATGAACTTGTTGCATTTATAGATCTGAAAATACTGAGGTGTGAATGGAGGTTGGGTAGTTGTATGGTGAATTAAATAAAATAAGGATCTATCTGGGTTGTAGGAACAGGAAATTCGGCCATGGATGAAGCTGGATCTGCATTAGTCTTCTCTCTGTGAAGTATGGGAGATTTGTAGAGGAGCCATGAGGATTCCACATTCCAAATTTCTCATCTTTGTTTGAGGAAGTTTGGGACGCTATTAGGGTTCAGTTGCAAAGGACAAGGTAGCCAAGAAAAACGTTGCTGAAGTCATCTGAGAGATTTGCCTGGTTGAGCTTTTGGAGGAGGAGTTCTCCCAGAACAAAGGATGAAATGCACTTCAGTGAGAGGGCCCACAATGTCTTAGCTTGGAGTTAAAACATAGATAGAGTGGTAGGGATCTATAGAAAGAATATGATGAGCAAATGTTTTAGCTAGAGGCAGAGAGCACCAGCCTTGTGTGCTGAATTCAATGGATCTATGCACTCTTCAGTCTCTCTCAGCCTCTACCAATTACTACGTACACGTGAAGGCCAGTGGTAGAGACAGGGAAAGGATATGTATGGAAAATGATAGAGAGACACTGGGCTCTGTCTCATTGCTTTAGATGGACACAGATTGAGTGTCTAAATAAATATAGACAATTTTTGTCCTTGCTAAGAAAGTCCTGCATCTAAATGTAACAATGAATAAGTCACCAATATCTCTGTATAACTAACTCTCTGTACTTTGATGTGAAAGTTGTTCTGGAAGCTAAACACACAAGAGATGAGTATCTTAAATATACATTCATGAACACTTCCCTCTGTGAGGAGGATAACAATGTTTAGCTTTGTGACTGTGCACTCTTTGTGGAAGATGAGCTTTAGTTTCTACTTGATTCTTGTGTCACGGCAAGGTAGTTAGCAAACCTTAATATTCAGTAATTTGTATATGGGTAACTCTAATGTCATTACTCAAATTCTTACACCTTATCAATAGGTAAATATACACAGAATGATACAAGTGTAATGTGACAAATATAAAAGCTTTAGAAAAGTTTCTATTAAATGATTAATAGTTCAAATACATAAATCAACTTTCAGAATACTTCTCTATTATCCAGGCCCTTCAAACAGCTCCTAAGGAAGCAACTCTCCTTTGCAAAAGAAATCCTAGATCCATGTAGCAAGGGCCTATCTGCATCACCATTGTGTCACTGTTGCACAGCAAAGATGCTGAAAGCCACTAGTGAATTTATGACCAGATATCTAAGAAGGCAGACACATCTCTAAAGGTATATGAGGGTTTGTGTCCTGCTCCGAAAAGTAGTTGGTTCTTCTGGGCGCTGTTGTATGAGGAGTTCCCCACACACATAAAATTCCCAACTAGACAACACCGACACTCTATAATGACCGGCAGCCTTTCCATCCCTGAAAGGGACTCAGCGTGAGTGGGTCATAAATGATAATCCATACTTGCAGCCCTGATTTCTGACAGCTACTCGATATTGACTGATGGTGTCCCTTTTCGGACTAACAATGATAAGGTCCACAATCCATATTTCTCGCATGGCTGGGAAGGGTGAGTGTTAGGCCAGATTGTGCAGCATAATGATGGTTTAGAGTGATGTATTTGCTCTGGTGGGACACATTGGCTTTTGATTCACCAAGAAAAAGGTATTGGGGATAACAAAGTTGAGCAATATGTAGTCAAAGATTTAGGGCCAGATGTATGACCGTTTTTTGCGGTCGCAAAGGGGATTTCGGCCCCTTTGCGACTGCAAAATAGGTCAGCCCAATGTACTAACCCTATTTTGCGAGTCACTAATCAATTAGCGACTCGCAAAATAGGGTTAGCGACTCACTATTAGGAAATGGCGGGCCAAGAGCATCCCTTCCTAATAGTGACTCCAAAACCTATGTATGAATGTTTTGCGACCGCAATTGCAGTCGCAAAATACTCGCAGCCTACCACCCTTCTCGCAAATTGTAAGGGATGCGCACATATTATTTAAGAGCAGGCAGTGGTCCCAGGGACCACTGTCTGCCCTTAAAAAATGAAAATGAAATGTTTAATTTTTACTTTTTAAATGCATCCTGTTTTTCTTTAAGGAAAACGGGATGCATTTAAAAAAAACTGCTTTATTGACAAACCAGTCCCTCACATGGTGGACTGCTGACCCCAGCAGGCCACCATCCCTGGGAGTGGCAGCCATTCCCAAATGCGGTCGCAAATTGCAACAGCCTCATTAATATTCATGAGGCATGCAATTTGCGACCCCATTGGGATTTGCAAACAGTGTCTGAGACACTGTTGTACATTAGATTTTGCAACTCGCAAATTGTGACTCGCAATTTGTCGCAATTTGCGACTCGCAAATTCCAATGGTCGTACATCTGGCCCTCCATCTATTAATTTAGTTTGGTACGGTGTAGAGGATGAAACAAACAGTTCAGAATTGTGACAGGGCAAGAGAGAATTTGATGCACCTGAAGGTAGAAATGGCAATGTTGGAAGAGTATTTGCAGTTGAGGTCATATTTGTGAGTAAAATAAATGTGTCTTTCCCTAGTCTTGGCAAACTAAGGAGTTGATGATGACTTTCGAGTGAGAGATAACCTATAGTTTAGTGATGAATAGTAAACTAGGTTTGTGGAAGACCCTAAGGGTTGAGATATCAGAATGATGGGCATTGGAGGTCATGGCACTGAGAAGCAAGGAGATATTGGTACATGTGTCATTCTTGGTAGAATAAAGATTGGTATGGCAATGTACATGAATGATGCTGGGTGGACTGTTTCTCCTTGAAGAGGGTGATTTGTATGTGGGATGGACCGGGAGGTAGACACATGATGTGTATTAGCACTTCAGGGAAGAAGGAGCAGTAGCTGGGTGAGAATGGTGGAAATGAGGGGACACAGGAGATATTTGAAATGCAGCAGAGTGAACAGTACACAAGATTGAGTTCTAAGAATGAGCTACAATTCACTGGATACCTTAGGTCTTGCTTGCTGAAAGTAGGCAAAAGAAAGTACGTCAATAGAACTCTTCAAGAAGTATAATGAAGGCTGGGAAGAAGTCTAAACTTTTTTAGCAATGTTGATTTGGAGAATTAAGCATGGAAGTATGTAGATGAAGATCCGCCTTTGTTCTGAGATATTCTTGTTTATAAACAAACACTTGAAAGTGCTAACATTGAAGTTATACCTGAGCTCTTACTATAATGTTAAGTTCACAGGTTGAATTATTGTGCACAGGGGTAGCAGTTAAAGGAGGAACATTTATACATGAGCAAGAAGAAACAGAATTGCCTACCTCAGGTATTATGGTGTAAACTAATAGGGGTGTCTTTTGGCCACTTACTGACACACACTCAGTATGTAAAAAAAAATGGGATATGCGCTGTAAGAGGACTGTTAATCAGTTGTTTATGGCACTTCCTGTTGGAAATTACCGAAATCTAGTTGTGAGGTGGCTTTGTATATGTGACACATACATTGCTGGATGTAAGTGGTCAGTAGAAGATTTTTCTGATATATGATGATAGTACAATCATTTGTGGATGCATGGTGATGGTGGATTGTGGATGGTGGAGAGGTGTGGTGCAGCGGCCAGGGCAGCTGACTTCGGAGCTCAGGGTTCACAGTTCGATCCCCGGCTCTGGCGGCAGCTCAGCTCAGCACCGTGTGACTCTGGGCAATAGCTCACTTAATTTCCACTACGGCCCCCAGCGCCTTGAGACCCGTAAGGGTGAGTAGCTACGCTATATAAAAACGTACTTACTTACATGGTGTACACCTAAAATGGCTTCCACATTTGGTAGAGAAGGATACTTCCTGTCCGGAGCAGTAGCTGTCTGTTTGTGGGTAGCGTAGCAGGAAACTAGAAGATGCTAATAAAACCAGCAGTCTTAAATATTTGTAACCTATCTTTTAGATTGTTAGGCTGTGATCAAGAGACTGTTAATTATTGCCAACAGGATTAGATGTAGTGATGAAGTGAAATGTTGTCAATACCAGCAATTTTTTATGTGTTCTATACAACCTAAGATGACTTCATGTTTGTTTTTGCATGTTTTTCCTGCTAGATAAGCAGGCACAGACTAGCTGAGATGTGTGTCTCCCAGCATGAACAAGGTCTCTGTTCTCAGGTCTTCTAGGAATAGATAGATAAGATTTTCAAGAGTTTGGAAGACTGTTCATAGTCATTTGTGGAAGTACTTACTGGCTACCTGTCTTGGGAGTTCAATATGCCTCTCTGGTCATTGGCAGGATCAAGAAAGGAGTATTGATCTATTGTCCCCAGAATGCATTTCAGAATCTCTCTCAAGATTTCAGCAATATTTCAAATAAGGAAAGGAGCATATACATTGGGACCTTCTGTTGTGCAATAGAAGTCCATTATGTGAAAAGTATATTGGTTGGTGGGTGGTACTTATAAGGAACACTGGTGCTCACAAAGGAGTCTATGCCCCTCTGCCTGAAGATGATGTAGTAGGAAATCAAGCTTAATTGTGCATAACCTAAAGTGATGCAGAGGTGTTTGGTGCAGATTTTCTGTCTGATTGAGGCAGTAACAAGAGCTCCAGGCAGTCTAGACAATCAGGACAGTTGGTGGTTCTTCCAAGGAATTATGGTGGAGCAGAGTACACTGGCAAGGTACAGTTAGGCCTCAAGTTATGATCCAAAGATGAAGTTATGATCCTAATGTGTTATGAGGAACAGATGCGACGAAGACACAACATTTGACATGCTTTTGAAGTGGTGATGGTATTTTCCAGATTCTTAGGGAACTATATGGTAGCTGGATTGGTAGAGACTGCTCTCTCACCAAGCTCCTTCCCAAGATGTTACATTAGGTGTAAAAGGCATGGCTCGATAATACCTCACATTTGGCTGAAAGCTCAGTCAGGTACAAAATGGCCCTTAGTACAACTTCAGAATGAATGTGCAAAATGAACCTTTGTGCAAACTCAGCAGTGAGGAGGCATCGCAGTTAGGAGCAAAACCACATTCAGGTGCAAAATCACATAAAGGTGCAAAACCACCAATATTGCAATATCAGCAGTAGTTTTCTTACACTCAAGGAGCACAAATACTGTTTAGGAGGCAAAACAGATTTTGGATAAAAAATAAAGATGCTAAAATACACCCTTGATGCAACATCAACAGGAGTGCAAAATAACTCATAGAAGCAAAATTAAATTTAGGTGAAAAATCACTTCAGGTGCAAAATTACCACTGCTAGAACATCATCAGCAATGTGGTAACAATTTTTTAGCACAAATCACCTGTAGCTGTAAAATTACATTTCGGTGCAAAGTTACTGTTAGTACAACATTGCCAGCAGCGTGGAAAATCTTAGAGCTAATATGATTCTTCACTGCTGTGCAGGCGCACTTCACTTCACCATACATGAGCTGAAATAGGAAACCCTCTTTAGATAACATATCTCATATACAATAGCTAAAACTAAGGGCCTGATTACGATCTTGGCAGATCTCCTTAACGTGACGGATTTCACGCCAGTGACGTAACATAGGCCCCGCAGCCCTCGTGACTCTGGGGGCCCCATTGCACCAGGGGGCCCCCTCGCCCCGGGCACCTGGCCGAAGAGCTCCTAAGTGAGTCAGGTGGGGTACCTTCCACGTTCCTTGCAGGGGGGGAGCCCCCTTAAGTTTTGTTACACCACTGTATCACACCCGCCATATTACAAATCCATTATGTCCTATGGAACTCGTAATATGGCGGACGGGATATGCATTACGTTTGTGACGGAGTATCCCATCAGCCAAGACCGTAACCAGGCCCTAATATTGAAATGCTTCACTGGCTTGATCCAAAATGTGATTGGCATTTTTTCCAAGCAACGCGGAAGAGGACTGACTCAAGCCCCTATCTTTTTGTGGTATAGGTGTTGATAACATAAGCTAAGGTTGTCTATAATCTGACCTAAATAAGCCGGCAGGGTGTCTGGTTTGTGTCTGTGGTTCTAATCCTATTACATTCTGGCATGCTAAACCATAGCCTCTGTGGATATTCACCTAATAGGCCTGTTTAACTTCCAACAACGACTTAATTTACTATAAACTATATTGTGTACAACAATATGTACAAAGGCATGCTAACCCCCGATCTATAATGATTAAAGAGAGCTTTCTTTCTACACAGGCTGTGGGCGTTAATGAGAATGTCATAGATTTCTGTTCAGCTACTTGTTTTCATAGTGTAACTTATTGGCTCCAATGCGGCTGAACTAATATAGGAACATCGCCATCTAGACACACTTGTCCATAAGGCTGAAGAAAAAACAAAATTGCAATGTCTCTGTATAAAAATTGTGGGAAATTATATTAAATGACTTCTCTGTTCCAACAAACACAAATCGAGTAATTTTGAAGAGACGGCTCTTATGTAGATTCCCTATAGAGTAACAACCAATCTGGCAGCAACAGGGCGAGGTAATAAGAAGCGTAATTACCTAATATAAATGAGCTCAGTTTGGCCTGTTTTCAATTTTGAAAATAACACCTGTTTCATATTGAAAATATCACATTCTGATGAAAGAGAATGCTGAAAGTTACTGCCAACCATGTCATGTCTTGCTACTCATTTTCGCTAATGCGGTATATTGCTTTTGTATGCGGTTAAGTCACACAGAAGGAATGATAACTAGTCCTAGTGAGTGGCTGTTTGCATAGTCAGTTCAGCTGACAATTTGACAGGGATACCATTTCAAATAAAACTACTGCAGATATTATTTAATCCATTGAATGTTTTCAGCATTAAATGTTTATCCCTTAGGGGCTTAACACCTTTTCATTTGGAAGTCTACAATATATAACAGAGCAAATACATACATTCACTAAGCTTTCTCTGCAGTGCTAATGACAATCATTACTCATTACTTCTGTGTCCCTGGAGCTGATCAATTTTGGGATGGTCTTTCTCCAACTAATATCCTCTGCATAATCCAAGGCAGCATTATACCACTGCTAGACTTCCCTAATTGATTAAGGGCCAGATTACGCGTTTGGCGGTCTCAGTGCAGTACCGCTGCTATGGCGGTCCCAAGAAGAATGCTGAGCGGGTGGTCTTCGGCCGCCATGTTATGATGTATGCAGCCTGAACCTCTGACTGTGTTGACGGAGTGTGTCCTGCCTGGGCCGCAGTGGGCTGCAGTGCTGGTGATGCATACTGTCTCTTTCAGGGTAGCAACTTCCTGCCAAGTAGAATCCAAAAACATAGTTGTGCTAGCAGTCCCCTTGCAGCAGGGTTCCTTGATGGCGGTAGGCCGTTGCCGTATGCTCTCAGCAAAGCACTAGAACAGGCCAAATGGACACACCTGCAAATCACACTATAAAAGACACCCCATCCCAGACCATGATCCTTTGCCTCTCCACTGCAACTCTCCTCACACTTTTGTTGCATTTTTTACTAACATACCTTGGAGAGGCCCTAGCTAGCATAACAAAGGACAGGAAGCCTTTGAGGCTGACCTCCCTGAATGCTGTTCCTGCTTTGGAATAGGTGATAAGCACCTCCACACAGAGCAGGTTTTGTTTCTGACCCACGAGAGCACAGGGCTCCCACCTCAGGGGGTCAGAAACATGTCTCAGAGTGGCAGGCTGGTACAGACCAGTCAGTTACACACTAGCAGTTGGGTAGGTTTTTAGGGGGCACCTCTGAGGTACCCTCTGAGTGCATTTTATAATAAATCCAACACTGGCATCAGTGTGGGTTTATTATGCTGAGAAGTTTGATACCTGTAAGGCCTGCTTGAGGGGTGAATTGCCTATGTCACAGGCAGTGTTTTGTAGGCATGGCACACAGGGTTGTGTGTCATGTCAACTCTTCAGTTTTAGCTGTACCAAAACACATAGCCTGCAATGGCAATGTGTTTGTGCTTGGTGAGGGGTCTCGGAGGGTGGCACAATACATGTTGCAGCCCTTAGTGACCCTCTCTGACCACAAGGCCCTTGATACCACTGGTACCTTTTACAAGGGGCTTATATGTGTGCCAGAGGTGTGCAAATTGTGGAAACAAAGGTACAGTGTTGGGAAAGAACACAGGCACTGGAAACCTGGTTGGCAGGGACCCCGTTCACACTCGGTTAAAGTCCATCAGAATCAGGCAAAAAGTGGAGAGTATCTATGCAAAAAGGGGCACTTTCCTGCATTAGATATCATACTTCCACCAATAACAATGTTCTCTATTTCACAACAGGTTGATCTGGCACAACACCTGCGCAGAGCTTGTCCACCGAACAGACTCCCACTGCACCCCCAGATGAAGCCCTCAGTGATGACAACACTCCTGGATATGTGGATGTTGATGATGGTCCTGGCCCATCTGGTCAGCCTGGGCAGACAGCAACAGTGAGTCTCACTCTGCCCACATCAATGCCTCCCACCCCAGCTGCAACACCTCAGCCAACTCCAGTCCCCCAACCTATGTACATAGCACAGTTACCACATTCTTGTGCCCATCAGTCCTGGATTCTGAGGTGAGAATCACAAGCCTAGTCACAGAGGAACCAGGACCCAGTGGGAGAGGACACCCTCAGCCAAGGGCACAGTCCCATGGGGTAGGGATCATGGGAGGGGTACTATAGACCCATAGATTGAGGCCACTGGGGCCACTCACACCCAGGACACCATCGACCTTGAGAGTCTATCATGAGTCTCAAGACATGATGGGCCAGGTGTTGACGGAAATACGGGAGATGGAGCAGGTGTTGAGAGACATACATCAGGAAGTGGCCACCCACAATACCAACATGGGCCTGTTCATTGTGGTACCGCATGACATCAACACAACCCTGTGCAGGGCTTTTCCCCCACCATCCACCTCTTCCTGTGGTCCAACTATGTCCTGGCCATCTACATCTGTGATTGCTACAGGAAGGGAGGCCCTGCCAGAGGATGACATGTCTGCAGTCACCCCTGTCACTGCAGAAGTAGATGCTCCCCACGGTCACACGCGGGGACATCCATGCAAAAATCCATGAGGTGAGGTTGGCAAGACACCCACCACCACCAGCAAAAAACCTCAACCTTAATTTCTTCCAGTGTGTGCACCACATTCACTATGTGGACTATTTCTTGACACTTTTCCCTTTCTGATGGGAGTAGTATTTTGAAATTGGGATTTCAGATAATTTGGCATCTACAACTATGGTTTCATTCACCATAACTGACTACTTCACTTTTTTTCTAATGTTTGCTTTCGCACAATGTATCTCTTCACCCTTATCACTTTAATAAGTACACTATTCACAAACTCATTGTCTGCTGTAGTAAATCTTACATCAACCAATGTATATATCTACTCCTGTGTGAACTTTACAATGCCAAAACAAGCATGGATATGTTGCATGCATAATGTTTAGCTCAGGATCACAACCATGTCACACTAACACATACATACAAGTGTCTTGTAATATAACATCTATATTCCATTGTTCCAATGATGGCATAATGCCAGAGACATATAAAATCAAAATTGAGTCAAATATTCTGCCAGTGAATACATGAGACAATTTCCTATAAAATAGGCAAAATAAAGTTGGTCTATGCCATCAGCTGGAGCCATATCGCCTTCCTCACATAAGGAATCCCACATCATTTAAACCACTAATCAGACCCATGGTAGTACAGCAGTTTCTGATCACAGGGTCATTCGAATCCAGTGTTGCTGCATCCGGTGGAATGTCACAAACAAATGTCAGTGATGTGCAACAAGCACTTTGGCCTACAATGAGGAGACACATCAACAGCTACATACTGTTTATACACAATGAGGATTTAGCCAATGTGAAGGGAGACTAGCATGATTTGGGCCCACAACAACATTTTGTTTGAGCACATGATGGCACACATATTGCATTAGGACCACAACACAACATAGAACAAGTCCAATGGATCGGACCCAAAGTCTGTGACAGGCATTCCCAGGAGCAATCCATGTTCACTTCTCACATCCAAACAGCATCATACCTGCTAGTGTCACAACTCTGAAATGTTCAAATGAAGATGCCATAGTGAAGGTACCTAAAACAGACCAAAACAAGAGAGATTAGCTATGAAACCCTACATATGACACAATTCACATAGTCAACTTCTGGGGAACAGAGTCCATGACAAACATCTAAGCTACACAAAGCAACACTAACAAAATGAGCATGTGTCAAAACCTTCCTACACCAACACCTTTAGCAAGAATTTGCCAGAACTTTAGTTTCCTAATATTTTCACTAAACATACTCCTCACATCATCACAACAAGAGTTCCTTTAATAGTCAAAGTTATGACATCTCACAACATACGTACACTCATAAGAAGAAGTTGTTGATGAGATCTTGATGCAAGTCAGCTCCTTTCTCTTCACCACTATCATCCTTATTTGGTATTTCAGGATCCTCACCCGGTGGCACTTCATGGTCTCCATCCTCTGCCATATAAGGGATGTTCCGTTGCAGGGCAACATTGTGGAGCATGCAGCAGGCCACTGTGATTTGACACACCATCCCGGGTCAGTAGAGGTGGGCTCCCCCAGTCTTGTCTAAATATCTGAAGCTGGCCTTCAGGAGCCCAAAAACCTGCTACACTAGCTGCCATGTTCTTCCATGGGTCTCACTGAAGAAAACGTCCCCTGGTGTAGTTGGATTCCTCAGCAGAGCTAACTACCATGGAGGGCTGAGATACGCTGAGTCTCCTAGATGGAAGACAGACTTAGGTACAACAATAAGTTAAACACTTTCTAATCATACTACCTGACATTACCCACACAAAGGTAGGACATATCCAACTTACCAACAAGATAGGTCCTTTCTGGTAGTAGTTGTGACATCAGCTGGGGTATGGGGCTGTTCCGCAGTATGAAGGAATCATGGGCTGATCCTGTGAACATGGCACAGACATTTGATATGTACAAATCCGATGCACAGACAACTTGTACGTTTATAGAATGGAAGTGCTTCCTGTTATGGTAAACTTGTTCCCTGGCTTACGGTTCACTAAGACAATATGGGTGCCATCAATGGCTCCAACCACATGTGGGATACAACTAAATCCATAGAAGTCAACCTTCACATTGGCTAAATCCTCACGTCTGGGGAACTGGATGTAGTTGTCTCATCATTGCTGAAAGCATGTCTTGTAGTACACCACTGAACATTGGCTGTGACATACCACCAGGTATAGCCACAATGTATTGACAGGAACCTGTGGCCAGAAAATGCAATACTGCCATAAGTCTCACAATAGGTGGGATATATGTAGGTTTATTGTTTTGAGGAAGGCGATCAGGCTCCAACTGATGGCATAAATCCTGAATTGTTTGCCTATTCAAACAAAAAGTTTTGATGACATCCCTTTCTTCCATTGTCTGAAGGTCTGGAAATGGGTGGTACACTGGAGGTGATTGTCTCCTCCCTGTCCCAGGGTACCTATGTGTGGAGTGACAACAATTTTGAACATTGGTCGCAGTGTCCAGAGTAACCTATATAAAGAGTAAGCCAAAAGTAATGTGACAAAACATAACTCCTTCAGAAAGCATTACACATGATTCACATAATGATTATCTACTGTCCAACATCCACTTATAATCTCCATTGTGGTTTTCACATGTTTGTAACAGAACAGAAATGTGCACATTATACTTTCAAAAATGTATCATGAGCACCCTCCTTTTGCAAAGCTTGAATTGTTCTCACAAAATACCATCATCGGCAATTTACAGTGCACCGTGGTAATGTAGCATTTATGGACAGTAATGCAATACACTGATGTTTGTGTAAAGGAAATAACAGAGCAATGGAGTATTACATCTGTAAACATGTTACAACACATTTGTAGTGGTGGTGGTGCACTTAACAGTCACAAATACTGTTGTTCTAACTGCTAAAATGACAGATGCCTGACCTCTTATATAGGGCATTCGAACCTACCACCACTGGCAGAAGTTGACCGCGCAGTGGGTGTTCTCATCCACGGCAGACACAGCCATATGCTAACATTGGTGATTGTGACGGTCGCAGTCCAATGGCTGTGTCCGTCTACGCTGATGACCGAGTACATCGCGTGTGGTTTGTAAATTAACTCACTTGCCTCCTGACACTGCAGCTATCAACACCTCTTCCACTTTAGCTGCTGTTTGCCACCTCTCGGAGCAATCATGCCAGGTCGAGCAGGTGAGAGGGCCCCTGCCTTCTCTCCTGAGGAACAGGAGCAACTGATTGAAGAGGTCCTTCCCTTGTATGACCAGCTCAAAGGCTCACCAAAGGTAACTATCTCACATTTATATTTTACTCTGTTCAACTGCATTCCTTCCCATTCCCACAGCTACAATGTGCATCTGAGTCCCAGAGAGAATTCAGATTACTGTTGTAACATCTATGTGGTCCATACATAGGACAATGATGTAATGGATTGTGGTTGTGTAGCACTGTATTTTGTGTACTTAACATCATCCTAGTGATGTGTGATGTATGATAAGCCCTATATCCTTCTTGCGCTGCATGTACATATCTATGCATGTATACATTTCATGGTACCTGTGATATATTTGCTAATTAGATCATGGTAAATGTGCAAAGAAATGTATCGGCTTCACAGCATGAGCTGTGTATTTATACTGTAAGATGCAGTTGAGGATGATGTTAGCTATGTATACAGTCCCACATATCACTCAGCCCACATCAGGCCTCGATAAACGGTTGCCTGGGAGCTTGTTATACCTCACAGACCCCTTCAGTGTGCCACACAGCACTGAGGTCACGAATCGAATAGCCACAAGATGTATTTTTATTAATTGAATTGGTGGAAATGTGATGTTCATGTGGGATCAGTATGCTCAGCCTGCAGACAATGAGTTGTGCTCAGTCTAGGCCATGGCTCAGGCTATGGCAGGGTTACTGTGGCAATACAACTGATGCACAGAGAAATCTCCCTGTAGATCTGCTGTTCCTTGGATGTTCCCAAAACGAGTTTTCTGAACCAATATTAGTCCTGATTGCTTTTACATGAACTACATTTGGAATGGTGACTGAAGTAACTCCCGGACCTGATACTTCTTTGCATTGACCCACATTCTCTATGTGAGACATTCACTAATGACAGGACCCTTACTATCACAGGTCTGTTGTCACTTTCTATAAGTCATACTTGCACTGTACAGGCCTATTGCACATGTGACACATGTTGGAAGGTGATTTATTGGTAGTGGTAGGTTGGCACCTAACTCCAGCAACAAGGCCACTGACACAGTAGTACTGGGTCCTAAATAGGGTCTCTATAAATTAGTCCCTTGCTCAACCCTTGGCAGCTGACACCGAGCAGTAAGGCTTAACTTAGGAGACAGGCATGTAAAGCATTTAAAAGCACCAACACAGTAAATAAGTAAGACAACACACACAATAAAAATCCCACACCAATTTATGATAATGCTAAATATATTTATCTTTAAAATGACACCAAAACGACCAAAATACAATGTAGGGAACTGGAGATATACATTTTTAATGAATAAACACTTTCCAGTGCTTAGAAACCAATAGCGCCACTTCTAGATACCTGGTTGCCCTTGTCCGGGACAAAGTCAAAGTTTGAGGCCGACAGTGATGGAGCCCTGCTTGGATACCCCACACGGAAGGCCTAAATCAAAATTTTACCTTTGCACTTAGAAACGTTTCTGGAGCTTTTTCTGCCAAGGGCCCTCGCTGCTCTCCACCTGTCTGGATTCGGTGAGGGTTCGCCGGCTTCACTTTTAGGGAGCTGCCGGTCAAATTCTGGAAGTCAGATCCCTGGATTTCCTCAGTGGGATGAACCTGAAATCCTGGCCGGCTTGGCTCTCATGGCCGTGTCAGTGACCTTATGGAGTTTTTTCCAAATAGTTTCCCAAACTTTTCCAAACTACTGGAGGTCCTTCCAGAAGGTCTCCTGGTGGGGTCCAAGTGTCCAAAACACATATCCAAGGGTCTGGAATCTCCTAGATGGTCCTTGGCAGGCCTGGAATTTACTTCCCCCAATGCGCTTGGTCAACCCCTTAAAACTCCACTGGATGCACTCCAGGAGAGGGACTCTGGCTGGAGAAGGGTCCGTTAATCACTGTTAACCTGAAGCTTCAGGGAGACCACTTGTTACTCCTTCTTGAAGCAAGGCAAAGTCCTCAGAGCTGTAGTCCCAGACAGTGGCGGCTCGCATAGGGTGTGCTGCGGGCGGTGAGGTGGGGCGGGGGAGGGGCAGGGTGGGGTGTTAGTAAACTCGGACATACGACAGAACGGAGGAAAGTAATTATTACATTCCTCCGTTCAGTCGTATGTCCGAGTTTACTACCCCCCCACCCTGCCCCTCCCCCGCCCACCTCCCCGCAGCACGCCCTATGCGAGTCGCCACTGGTCCCAGATAGTGCAGCAGGAGCGACTTGACCAACCAGGCCCTTGGGTGCCGATCAGGATTCCAGCAGAACAATACTCCTTGACTTGTAGTTTCAGGCAGCAGAACTGAAAGGCTATGCACCTCTCACTTATTCAATCTCAGTTTCTGAGCATCAAGGTGGGGCACCCCTGACCAATGAGATGAAGGGTGCCACCTAGGCGCATGACTGCATCCTCCACAGTGTGGCATCTTCTTGAACAGAAAGCCCTATTCCTCCAAAATCCATCATGGCTGACATCTCAGCAGAGCAGTAAGAGCTAACTAAATCAACTCTCAGTGTGGCTTATTTCCATAGCTCTCCTCCCCTATCATCTGCAAATTCCTTGCTTAAGCCTGATATCTGGCTGGGGCACAGGGGGCTGAGGGTAGGTAGGCCTGGCATTCCTTGCCTGTTGCATCCTCTTCTGAAGCCTCATGCTTTATGACCCCTCTCCCCTGCCCTGGCATTCCTGTGTAGCTGCAGAGCTCTCTCCAGCAGACAGCCTCTCCCCTGGATAGCCACTCATCACCCAATCAAGGCATCCTTGCTAAGCCTGTTAGCACTGACAAATCAGAGGAGACTGCAGGAAGGCTGGATTTTGGTTTACAGACAAGAAAGTGTTATAACTTCTTTCTGTATAAGTTAGGATACATTTAACAAGATAAATCTGTTAGATATATCAATACCATTCAGTTACACCTTTGAATGATATTTTCATACTTTCCTAGCAATAGTTTATGCATCCATAAAATATTGCCATGCTAGCCCATGAGGCCAAGTATCTACAATGGGGGAAATGAAATGAGTAATTCCTCCCTCACCAGGGTTTATAAAACATATTTTATAAGGACCCTGCTTATAATTACATGACCCCCGACCCTGGGAACCTTAGGGGAGACCAGAGGTTGCCTAATATATAAACATGATGTAGATTAATACTTCACAGTCCTCACAGCAACAAAGTCGACTTTCCAGGAGATTTCCTACACTGGGGAAAAATAAAATGGGCAGTCTTCACTCACCAGGGTTTATAAAACATATTTTAAAGGGACCCTGCTTATAGTTACTTGACCCTCCACCCCTGTAACTCCTAGGGAAGACCTTGGGTTACCTGATATGTAACATTAATTAAGAATACTATTTTTATAGTGCCCCTACCACCACAGTCGAGTTTGCAGTGAATTTTAAAAGCAGTGCTGCAACTCAGGGCTGCTTTTAAAATGACGTCGGGCTGTCAGCAGTGCATGCATGCAAGTGCAAAGAAAGGCTGCTGGCCTCTAAACTGCCAGGCCCTATTATATAATAAGGAGTTATAGGTAGTTTTCATCCCCTTGCCCTATTATCTACTAGGGACATATAGGGTAGGTCATGCCAATTATAAGTGTACCTCTATGCATGTGTGTGTGTGTTTGACATAGCACTGGCCCTGGGCCTGACTAGCAGGGCTGAAGGCACTGTCTGAGTCCTCTACCACCAGTACCAGTCAGCACACACAAATTGGGGGTGAACAGGCCAAAAGGCTGACTTTCTAACAACACATTAACAGTGCAGATAGCTGGCTACTTCTGTTGTCATTTTGATATGTAAATCGCTAGCTCTGTTACATTCAACCAATCAAACAAGACATACAGTGGTATGTTGAATGTCATCCATGTAACAGTGTCACATGTGGAAAAAGGTGTGTCCTTTGATGGCAGTACATATCACACAAACTCAATCAGATGTAGTATGATATCCCATTAAGTAGTAGACATGTCGACACATCCCCAGAGAGGAAGCTCTCAGTTACACATATGCCAGCCCTTTCATTTTGACCTGAGTCTTAGGATGTAGGCTATAATATGGTACCAGCCTGTATGGACCACATGCATCAAGTCATTGGGCCTGGCTGAAAAGGTGTCTGTACAGTCATGCACAAGTAGTTTACCCTTCAGAAGGTCACAATGGTGCATTGTGTTTCATAGTAGCTCACATCACAGTACATGTAGGATGGCCCTGGGCTACATGATGCTAGTGGGCTGACTTAGTCAGTGTAGGTCATACCAGGATTGAGAATAGTCAGTAGATGACTACAAAAGTGTGTTCTCATGTATTTGTAGTGCTTAGCATGTGAGAATTACACATAAAGGGGCCGATTCCGATCTCGGCCGGTAGGGCTCCGAATCGGATTCGGCTTTACCGGATCCGATTCGGAGCCCTGTTTCCTGACCGAACCGTACGCGGGTCCGGCCGAGCGAGTACGATGCGAAATCGCCGACCGACTCGTCCGGGCGTCCCGACCGCTCCGGCCGACTCGCTCCCGGCTCGAACCGCTCCGACCGACTCGCTCGGACTCGACTCGCACCGCGCAATGGAGACGTTTCCCGGCCGGGTAAGTACGATGCGCGCCGCGAGCAGTCCGACCGAGCCGCGCACTCCGGCTCGTAAGAGCAGTCGGAGCAGTACTTCGGGGTCCGTGTCGGACCCCCTGCATGCGTAGCCGCGCGAGTCGCACACAGGGGGACCCATGGGTCCCCCTACCTGTGCGTGTACGGCGCGAATCGCTTCGCCGCGTACCCGCTGTAGGGGGCGCCCTTGTCCGACTCCGCACCCATTGAGTCAATGGGAGCCCGCGTACGCGTTGTACGACCGGCTCCCATTGACATCAATGGGAGTCCGACCGACTCGAGTCCGATAACATACGGACGCATCGTACTCGTTCGGTCGGACTGCACGGGTCCGATTCGGTCGGAAATCTCTCCGGGTCCGGCTCGGTCGGAGAAATTTACGGCCCAAATCGGAATCGACCCCATAGTGTGTTAACTATTGATTAATGCTCGTGCATACAAAATGTGTGTCAACCAAACAGATATCCTACAACTTGCAGTTATAATCTGTTTCTTCATCTATTGCATCCATACAGGTCAACGCCTATCAGAAGCAAGCTATTTGGAAAGTCATCACCCGGAAGGTGTGAAACCTGGGGGTCTATCACCGGTGCAACATCCATTGCAGGAAAAAGTGGGAGGACCTGAGGTGCTGGAACAGGAATATCACGAAAGTCCAGCTAGGGATGTCCTCCCAATGTGGATGGGGCGCGTGCCGGACCCTGACCCCCCAAATGGCCCATTTACTGGTGGTGGCCCATCCGAAGTTTGATAGGCAATTGAGTGCCCAACAGCAGCTACAAGGGGGTGAGTCATGGCCAGTGTCATACATGTAACATTGCCAGCTTTGTGTGTTGCAAACAGTCATTTCCCCATCAATATTGGGGGTAGCCCATTTGCAATGCGTAAGAAGAGTTATTGGTTGTTTAGGTCTAGTAGTAGGAAGTGCATGCTGATGTGCTTTGCCTATTCTCTTTCTGACCATTATCACAGCAGAGTCCAGTCCACTACCAATTTACTCTCTTGCGCAGTCACATGGCTAAGTAAAGTGATTAATCAGCTCATGTTGTTTGAAGTTGTGGGTGACAATTGTACCAAACAGGCCACTTGTCTTCAGTGTGCCAGGAGTGATGCTCCTTCACTGCTGTGTCTCATGGGATGCCTTCGGGTAACCACGCGCTTTATAAATGTTACCTCATTCATTCATTCATGTGATGGTGGACTTCTTACATGTCACAGAGCATACAGTGTAGTTTGGATGCAGTCACTGAACAATACTTCCCCTTGTTATGAGGGGAATGTATAGTATCATGAGACAGCACATATCACTGGTGCCATCAGTATTAGTGCTTCATGTTGGCATGTGTACCTTTCCCTGTTGTAGTATCATCTGCACTACTGTTTCATATATGATCTAAGTGTCTTCATAGGTTGATGTCTGATTCCATCACAAATGTGTGTGTGTGTAGGCCAATCTGTTTTTGAAAATAGTTATTTCTGATGGGAACAGTTCATGTGTAACCACAAACAGGAGTGTGTACACATTGTTGGGTGGCCGACACATACCCTAAGCCATTAATCAGTGTCATTAGTCACATTCAATTGATGAAGCAATGAAGGACATGACAGGTAGACTTACAGTAATTTGTCACAATATGAATTTCCATGCCATTTATGTGGGAGTAATCAGTTATGTGAATCGCACATGTTGGTTGATTTGACCAGGTTAATTCACTGACAGGTGACATGCGTCAGGGAGTGACATGCAGAAATGTAGGGATCATATGTGAGTGTCTACACTCAGTATTACAATGGAGTTAGTGTTTGCAGCGCAAAAATATACTGTGATGTGCCTTTCCATTAGAACAAAAGTCAAACCACCTCTTCATGTAATGGAGATTCCCTGAGACACAACAACCTTCAATGTTGTATTGCCTTTTAGGTATGCAATGTAAGAATACTGTTATCACCAGTACCAAGCTGAATTGGTGATGTCCATAGGCCTAGGTGTATCATTATGCTGTGGATATTTATTTACAAATCTCCTAGAAATCTGGCCCAGATTGTCTCCAGTCTACTTTGCTGTGCTACATGTGATACTTAGCAAAGCTACTCAAGTGCAGCGTTCATGAGACTATTCTGACAGTGGACATATCAGGAAGTTTTTTTTAGAAGTGTGAAATGATCATTTCCATGTCACATTCTTCCTGCTACTGCACATATTGCTGCAACATAGCTGTATTACTTGACCATCATTTCATCATGAAATGGCATTAGGTACATGACCATTGTCTGATTACAGGTCCTTGTGTGGAATCTGTAGGAATGAATTTGTCATTGCTATCCTATCTGATGACATCAGGTTACTGATTTACACTACAAGAGCCAAACTATACAAGGTGATCAAGTATCCTACCAGATACATGAGGATGCAGATCAGACAACGTCACTCATGTAATTGGAGCTGTCTGTGGTTATGACTTCAATGTGAGCAACTGTTTACAGGTCATGTAGCATGCATGCATGTGCTCATGCTAATGTTGAAGCCAGTATAGTGTAGCTGGAGTCTTCTGTGAACTTTAGTAATGTTCTGTAGTAAAAGCACTTGGTCCAGTGTGTTCTGGCACATGTAATAGACCTATTTTAAATGTCATTTCAGCATCATCCCAGGCCAGCGGAGGATACAGGGCCAACATCTTTGGAGAAGCAGCTGACCGCAGCGGTTCCGATTGTGACACGACAGGCACACAGAGAACCAGTGGCCTAGAGGGTGAGGGGAGTGCCACGGAGAACACAAACTCAACGTCATCATCTTCAAAGTCGACCTCCAGTGGACACCACCATAGTGGTGGCGGAACACACAGGACCTGTGCCCACACCATATTTGTCTTCCTCCCCCCTTCCATCTCCACCCTCACAGTTGTTCCCCACTTAGTTGGCTGGGCCCGCTCCCCTATGAGGGGAGCAGTCTCCTTCGTTCCTGGCACCTCAGCCCTTGCCCCTGTTACCACTGCTGCCCTGAGTGAGGAGGCTATTGACCACCTGAGAAACATCTCTGTGGGTTAGACGGCACCACTGAATGCCATCCAGGAGCAGGGCAGCCATCTGCAACAGATGGCAGCCTACCTGGAAGGTATCCACAGTGCTATGTTTGGCCTACAGAGATGTTTTCAGACTCTGGCCTCCTCACTCACAGCAGTCTGTCACCTATCCCAAACTTCCACCCCACCTCCTGCCTCTTCCCCATCCAAATTCCCTATTCCCATGCATGTCCCAAAGACACTCACACAAACACATGCACACACTTCAACAGCTCCAAGCAGTACATGCAAACAGAAACAGCAGAAAACACAGAAGCACGCAGCTACTCACATGACACTCACCCTCCTCACAACCACTGCCAACATACCTCCAGACAACACACCTGCACCTACAGACCCATCCACCACCCAAGCATAATTCCAGACATAACACCCACAATCACAGACCCATACACTACCCCTAGCTTTACCCCAGACACCACACCAGCTCTCACAGACCTATTCACCACCTCCAGCACTATCCAAGACCCCACACCCACAGACCCATCCACCACCCTCAGCATACCCACATCACCTACCACCAAAGAAAGCAAACACCCACACTCACCCACACAACTGACACCTACAAAGCACAAACTGCCCATTTTCCCTGTGAAAGCCTCTTATTTGCCCTTGCCCTTACCCCTGTGAAAGCCAACCTGCCCCCTCCCAAAGCCAAAAGAACCTCTTCCACAACCCATCCCTTCCACATCCCAATTCACCTCTGGGAAACCTGATCCTCCCATCACTAAACACAGCTGTACTCCTAAGAAGACCAAAACTCCTCCCAAATCCAAAGGCACACTTCCCAAATTCAGGACCACCCCTTCCAAAACTATACCCACCCCTACCAATACCGACCCCACCACTCCAAAGTGACATCATTGAGGTACCTGAACCTCCCAGTAGATGCCCCTTCCTGGGGAGATTCCCCTGTCAGTGTCATGAAAGGCAAGTTTAGTGGCACAGCTGTGTGCTGGACTATCCATTGTGTTAATGGACTGGGCATTGGCCTTTGCTCTACTCCATGTGTTTATTTTTTACAAATAAAAACTTTGCTTGTTAGTCCTAACATTACTTTTCTAACTATTTGATGTTATTGTATACTTTGGGATGTGTGACTACAGTTGTGTTTGTTTCACCCTGATTGATGATCCATTTGAAGTGGTTAGTATGATTTTGACCTTGGAACCAGTGCTGGAGTCACACAGGACAAGGGGAAATGTTCAATGGGTGGCTATGTGGGATAAATTCCAATTGGGGCTGACATTGCATTAGGTGATATTTCATATGGTAAGAATTTAAGCTTGGCTTAGCCAATATCAACATCATTTAGCTTGCACCTCTCCTTAAGAAGTGGGTTGGATATGTGTTTGATGTGTGCAAGTTAGATATTTGTTTATCCACACATAGAAGGTGTTAAATTGTCATACCTTTGTAGACATTTGTATGAACATGTGTCCATTTTCGTGTATGTACCTTACACCTACTTTATCTAAATGAGTGGTAAATACTGTTACTGCTGTGTTTGCTTTCATGACTTGCACTTATACATTTCTCACATATGCATGGTACTTGGTTATTGTATGAAAGTGCCTCTTTTTGCATGGTTAGCCCCCATTTTTTGCCTGATGTGATTTCGAACTGTAAGTGCACTGGGCCCCTGCTAACCAGGTCCTCAGTGCCAGATCTCTTCCCCAAAACACTGTAGCACAATTGGCATAACTTTAGCTACCCCTGTAAGTTCCTAATAAGTGGTACCCCTGGTACCTAGGGCATCGGTACTGAAGAGGGTACTCTGGGGCAGTAGCACTGGTTGTGTGACCCTAGGGCCTCTCGCAAAGGCTATGCGCTCTGCCATTGCAGGCTGCATGCCTGGGTGCTGGAAAATCCCTACTATGTCCATTCCATTCTGTGATGTTCTAAATGAACAGGGATGCCATTAAGAGTACATGGGCTGGATACTTGTCAACATGAGTTTTTTAGCTCCATGATGGCTTCACTGATTTTTAATATGTTTGGTACCAAAGATTTTGTATTAATAAATCCTCACTGATGTCAGTGTTGGATTTATTAATAAATTCATACAGGAGACCCTAACCAAACACTAGTGGTGTCTCTGGCTGGTTTTCACCAGCCTGCCACTGCCAGACATGTTTCTGACCTCAGGGGGGGAGAGCCAGTGCTCTCTGAGGACAGAAACAATACCTGCTCTGGGCAGGGGTGTTTCACACCTTCTCCAGGACAGGATGGCCTTCCCGGGCCGGAATCTTTAAAGGCAATGCCACCTTTAAAATCCAACCCAGTAACCCACAGATTGTGGGAGAGGCCAAACCCCTTTCCTGCTCCACTTTTGGTGGGAGGAAAGGCAGGAAAATTAGTTAGATGAGGAGGAGAGTCTCCCCTCAGCCTGCACCATCCCTAGGATGGGGGGAGGTGAGGGGAACCCCTCTCCTGCAATTCCACCATCTTGAGATGATGAGGAAACCTCCAATCAGGGCTAGGGTAGTGGCCCTTCCCACAGGAAGTAGTCACTAAAGAGTGTAGGCACCCTAAAGGTAGATTACCTATTGTCTATTACCTGTCTCCCCTTGTAATGCCCATAAATCCAGTATTTAGGTGGCTCCCCGAAACCTGAACCTCACATTCATCGAACCAAAGAAGACCAGGATAAAGAAGACCCGCTGCATGAAAACTGAAGCCCTGCTGCAGAAGAAAAAGACGCCAAACCCTGCTAGCTGCTCCAAGGACTCTACAATCACTGCCAGCTGTGTCGTCCTGAACCTGCATGGACTCCAAGTATGCCGGAGCACCTACAGCATTCAAGAAATCACCCAGACGCTCCCTTCGAGTGAAGGTATCACTCCCCTGCACACCACAGGTCCCATGAAGTCCGGTTTGTTGACTTGCTGCTCCCCGATGACCTCGGTGCAGCAGCAAAGCAAGAAGAGGTACAACAGCTCTGGAAGGTCCAATCTGCTTCTCCACCAAGTTTGGAGGTACCAGGACCTACCAGATCGGTGGCATACCTGGGGTACAGGACCTCCAACCGTAAAAACCAAGAAGAAGGGTCCACTCTACTCCCAAAGCACCAAGAAGTAAGCACCAATGCAGGTACATCAAGACATCTGAGACCCACTTCTTGAGTGGCCCAGCGGTCCCGAGATCACCTCTCCCAGTTGACTGCTCCTGACCGAAAGGACCCTGAAGACGTATGGCGCCCGGCTGACCTGTTCGCTCTGCACCCAGGCCCACTGGCCCGAGCTCCAACTAACCAGCTCTGCTCCCATGGTCTCTAGGTCTTTGCAAGCTCCTCCCTCTAAGGAGACCCACCGGACTTACCTGTAAGTCCACCTGTGCAGTGCATTATGAAGTGTCCCTCTTCGTCTTTTCGCACCAGTTTCCAAGACCCTCAGCACTCTGCTCCCGCCCAATCCGGGACGCTTCTGAACTTCTCCTGCCGGAACTTTGGACCTGGTCCCGACATCAACATAAAATGAGAAGGTGAACTTCGTGAAAGCATTGCCATATTTTATGTGCATTTTTTCTCTTTTTCCACATTATTTCCTATGGTGCGCAATTGCGCACATAAGTTTATATTTTCCGAACTTTGAAAAATCGTAACTCTAAAAGCTCTTACCCTAGAACTGTGCTCTTAGTCTGAAAAATACATAAAAATCAACTTTAATATTTATAAATTGTCTCGGATTTATTCTTGAGTGTGTGTCTCATTTATTGCCTCTGGGAGCACAGCAAATGCTTAGCACTACCGTCTGATAAGCCTAACTGCTCACCTACACAAGAACAAAAAGAGCATTATAATGATCTGCTTTTACCTCAGTGTACCATTTGGGGATTCTCTGTACTCTCTGCACAGTGTACTTCTTTTTAGTACACTGTATAGGGAGTCAGCTTCTTGCAATTATGCTATTAGTTGCCCTTGATTTACTTCAATCCACAGGTCATGTGCACATAGAGGTGTTGAGGTAAGTACAAAATGGACTGTGGGCCATGTCCCCAGCCTTTCAGGGGCCCCCTGGTAGAGGCATACCTATTCTGCAGAGAGTCTGATTATGTGGAATCGCTTTTACCTGACATTACCTTTTCATGTAGGTGATGTTTGAGAGTTCATTACAGAGATTTAGCAGAGAAGGTGCATTTCAGTTTCATGACACATCCATACAGATGTATCTTTGATATCACAACAGAATCTAGCTTGTGAGCAATGTGAGGGTGTGGAGGAGATTAATAGGTGTGATATTGATGAGGAGGTGTTGTTGTGTGACACAATGTAATGCACACATTACTGTCCCTGATTTTGAGATGTGAACACATGTCGGCTTTTGTAGAATGTGCCTGCGCAGTGCCAGTGACCTGGCCAAGGGGGGCATCATAGAGCTGTAATTGGAACATACATTGAGAACAATCCAGAACAGGGGCCCATAAAAAATGAGACGCTAAACCCCTGGCCAGGTCCATGGAGGGGCATTTATTTGTTGAGCAGTTGATGGAAACGGGTATGAGTATAGCTTACCATTGGGTGCGTCCATGATGGTGTTGGTTTTGGATGTCATCAAGCAGGAACAGCAGCGTTAGGATGTGTATGATTGGCTCCATGGCAGCACAGGGTGTGTGAAGCTGAGTATAGAAACATTTAAGCCTTATATCTGTCCCTTTCCGCAAGCTCAGATGTGGTTATTGGACTGCCACAGTTGTGTTGGTGGGAAGGCACATCGTGATTGGGCTGGCAGTAAAATTGGACAGGTGCATTGGCCTATTCTACCACCGCCGCGGTCAAGATTTCTGGAAGACGGCAGCGGGACCATGGTGATCTTTCGTCTATGAAATCGCATGCATCATAATAGGGTGGGCTGACCGCCAACAGTGCAGCAGTAATCCCTAAGCCATATTGACGGCGGTAACATGACCGCTAAACTCATAATCAGGCCATAAGTTTTCATTTAATCAGATTCTTAGAGAGCATGGTGTATCAGAACAGTCAGTGGCAAGATCCTTTGGACCTGATGGAAATGACTTCCTGTGAGTACTTGGGTGGATTGTACTACTGAATATCAAGCAAAGCAATTGTGGACAAAATATTGAAGACCAAAATATTGAAAGGTAAGTGCGTATAGTAGAAGTATAGATTTACTCTTCCTAACTCCACACCTATATGCCTTGAAGATAAAAGGGCTCAATACGATGGCAGCTGGATGAGCGTTTGACTGCCATCACTGTGTGATGGAGACCGGCTGACAGGTAGTCGGTGGCTCCACCCCCCCATATTACGATCTGACCGCTGTGAAGGTGGTCAGAAACATGCCTTTTCCAAAGGGAAAAGCATTTTTTAAACATCCATGCACTGTGTTCCAGGCACCATGTCTGGATGTTTGGGGGGGCACCACAAAGTGGTGGCAGAGGGGGACTGGTCACTTTCCGGCTGCCTGTTCATGGCTATCCTAATCCCTACGGCGGTTCCTATGCAGGCACTGACCCCATTTAATTCATCCAATAACCGTCCCGACAGGATCATTGATCCTGTCAGAGGCGGCGGTCCTACCCCCCACCTCTGCAGTGCAATAGCTGCATTGTAACCCTAACCCTGTGGCAGCTTGGAACAAAAGCAGTCAGGTGTAACTTAGAGGCAATTTGTAAAGTATCTATGCAGCACACAAACAACAATGAAGTGAAAACAACACAAAGAAAAAGCTGACACCAATTTAGCAACATTGTGTAAATTTTAAGAAATTATTTGACACCAAAACAACAAAAATCCAGAGTTGGCAATTTTTAAAGTTTTGGGTCAAAGGTAACACTTAATAGTTCAAAGCACCAACTGCGGACAACCAGTCGTGAGAGACCGGGCCAAAGCCAAAACATATGGCCAACCGTGATGGAGCGTGAGTCAGATTCAAGAAGTACATTGGTCCCGGTCAGCACTTACCTTTGGACTTAGAAGAACTTTTTAAGAAAATGTTCTGAGAAGATAAATTACAACAGAGAAAGCCTGCAGGCGGTGTCCAAGGAGGATGTGTCCTCGTCGGGAATGAACTTAGGGGCTGATTATGATGCCAGTCAGATTGGCTTCTGTGGTGGAGTAACGGGTGGTCAGACTGCCGCGCTATCATCGGAAGCGGTTGCTCCGACAACTGGATTAAAATGCATGTGTATATACAGAATTCCAACTGCCGCCGCCCCTCTGACTCCGCCAGGAAATTTCGACTGTGGCGGTTTCGGAAAGGACCAATGAAGCTAGTCAGAGAGCAGACCGCCTTATGAACCGACGGCCCAATTACAATGCGCCCTTCCAAAGAATCAACCATGGCGGTCCAACCACTTCATTAAGCTGGCAGAAAGGGAGGTATCTGAGGCCAAAATGTACTTGTACGCAGCTCCTCACGACCTGTGCCACCATGGAGCCAACCGCACATGTCCTGCCACTGCTGTACGTGCTCGATGACGCTCAAAATCGACACCATCATGGACGCAACTGCCAGTAAGTCTCACACCTACCCATGTACATGGAGTCCCCAGCAAATCAATTCCCTGCCATGAAAAGCAGGGACATAGCTTGGTCAGTTTTGAGTGGGGGTGTTTGAGCAACATGTCTCCAAGTAATCAAGCTGGGATATCTTGCCTATACATATATCATGAGAATCAGGACATGAGGGGGCCTGAAGGGGCTGTGGAAAGAGCGAGCAGTGAGAGTTGTGCATCAGTGCTTGAAGTGGTCCGTGGACTACCAGTGATTTGCACCTGCAGGTCAAAAAAGTAGAGACGGGTCCCATTGGACTCTCAATTTTTGCCCTCATGGTGCAAAATAAATTAAACTCTGCCGCAGTACCACCTTCCACTGCTGCAGATGTAACTGTAAAGAGGCTTGTAATACTCCATTCACAGTCTTGTCATGTAAAAACTGAAGCATTATCATAATCCTGAGTTGTTGCCGCAATGTCAAATAAAACTAACAACCATTGGCAAATCCCATAGTCCTGGCTTGTTGTAGGTGCAATGTAACTCTATGTATCAGATATCTGAATGTTGTGCAATGACGGAAGAAGAAATATACCATACGTGTGGGACACTATGCCAATCACAAATGTACACCTTACATGCTTGTAAACCATGCCCTCATATACATCAGCCAAGCCCCTTTGAGAACCCCCCCAGTACAGTCATCCCACTCAAAATCCTGTTGTGGAGGGCACGAAAAACACAAAGAAACATCCCAGGTAAAAATCTACAGACACTTCATTCACATCACTTGACTGAAAGCACTCATAGCCAACTATGTTCTACAGGAAACATCAATCATAGGGTTGTGACACTACATTACTCCCCCCACGGGAGACACGAGACAGTGGATACGGCTAGGAGCATTGTATCGCTGGTCCAAACATATTTTGTGGGCCCCTGTAGGGAACATCATAGAATGCATGTTACCATCACATCTGCATGATGCTCTTTATGTCCACGTCACTGACAATGTGCATGAACACTTTCACAAACTTAACATGTGTGCACATCTCAGAGGCAGGTGTACTGAAGTGTGCAATAAACAGAGTCACAAAACAGAACCTCCTCATGAAAAATATAGCAATCAACTTCTATGACACCCTCATATTGCTCATAAGCTAGTTCCTGTTGTGATATCAAACATACATCAGTATGGATGTGTCAGCAAAATAAAACACACCTTCACTGCTAAAGCTCTGTAATGGGCCTTCACACATCCCCCACATGAAAAAGGAAAGTCAGGTAAATGGGATTCCTAAACACCACAGTGTCAAACATTCAAATGCCACAATGTAATGAATCCCTCCAGATTTGTGTTACCTAAACCAGGACTCCTGCAAGTCTACAGCCCAAGGCCACAGTCCATATTGCACCTGCCTCAAAGTCTCCATGTGCACATGACCTGTGGCATGAGGTATATCAGGGACAACCAATATTGTCACAAAGTACCATGCACATGTGTCTAATGTGTAAGTGTAAGTCAAGAAAAAAACACAGCAGCAGTTGTCAGACATCTAGTACACATGTGTTTGAAGAACATACATGAAAATGGTTACATGTACATCCAACGTACCAATTAGGTATAACAAATCAACACCCCCATGTGTGGAAAACAAATACCTAATTTGCATACATGAAACACATGTTCAACCTACATCTCAGGTAGTATTGCAAGCCAAAATACGTGGACATTGACTAAGGCAAGCTGCAGTACGTATCATAGCAGATACCACCCAATTAAATGTCAGCCCCGATTGGAACTCTCAGTTGCAGTCCATGCAGGTAACAGTGGGGGGGCAGTGGGGCCAGGTGGGGGAGATTTCGAGGGATGATGCCGAGGGAAAATTAAATAAATATTTAATTTTCCCTCGCATCATCCCTCGAAATTCCCCCATGCGGCCCCACAGCTGTTACCTGCACAGACCGCGGCTGGGAACTTATCCCACATATACATCCATTGTACATTGACCCTTGACCTCTGCAAATCCATAACATGTCCCAAGGTCTGACTATACTTACCGCTGCAAATGGATCAGCAATCATGGTGAAACCAACACAACTGTAGTCACACGTCCCAAATTATCCAATAACAACAATTAGCATAAGTAGCAATGGCAGGACAAAGGTGTGCAAAACCAAGAAAGTTGTTTGTTAGGGAGAACTAATTGGTGTCACAAAACAAAGACCAATGTCCAAGTCTGACTCTGTGGGCCAGCACACTGCTGTGCCAACAAACTTGCCTTCCAGAACACTGCCAGGGAAACCTCCCCTGGAAGGGGCATCTAGTGGGCAGTCCAGGCACTTCGATGATGTTACTTGGGTGGGTTGGGCTCAGGATTGGGAGGACTGGGCTTGTCTGTGGGCGGGCTTGTGTCAGGATTGGGAAGGCTGGGTTTCAACATGCATATGATCCTGTTACCATAGAGGGTAGTTCTGGGTTTAGGGAGGGGGGAACAGGTGTTGTAGGGAGTTTTGGACTTTGAAAATGTGGTTTGGGGCAGGGAATAGGTCCTTTGGTTTGTGGGAGGGGGTGTGTTGGAAGGGATGGTTTGGGGTGTGGAAGAAGACCTTCTGGCTTGGGGAGGGGGCAGGCAGCTGTGGAAGTGAGGAGGTCAATGGCAATCATACAAAGTTCATCGGAAGACTGGGGAGGAGGTGAGACAAGGGGTGGGTTTTAGAGGTAGAGGGATATGAAGTGTGAGGTGTGGCTGTTCATGCTATTTATGCATGTCTCTGTGTGTCTGATGTTTGTTTCTTTGTTGAATGTTTCTGTTTCTTGGCAATGTGTGATGTGTATGTGGCTAGTTGTTTGGGTGTGGTGTCTGGGTGTGTAATGTGGGTAGTGGCAGGGTCTGGTGGTGCATTGTCCTGGGGGTATGAACTGTGTAGTGGCTGTGTCTGATTGCATGATGTCTGGATATATGTGTGTAGTGACTGTGTCGGGTGGTGTTGTGTCTGGATGTATGTGTGTAATGGCTGTGTCTGGTGGTGTGGAATCTGGATATATGTGTGTAGCGGCTGTGTCTGGTGTTGTGGTGTCAGGATGTAATTTTGCAGTGGCTGTGTCTAGTGATGTGGTATCTGGATGTATGTATGTAGTGGCTGTCTGGTGGTGTGGTGTCTGGAAGTATGTGTGTAGTGGATGTCTGTGTGCAGTGGGTGTGGTGTCTTGGTGTATATCACTGGATGTGTTGATGAGGGTGACAGTTGCCTGGTGAGTGGTTGTGTTCTTTTTTCATATTTTTCTGTGTGCTGCATGGGGATGTTGAGGTGGATTTGTGCTGATGTGTGTATGTGTGCTTTGGGCAGTTATGGGAATAGGGAATTTGGATGTGAAAGAGGCAGGAGGTGGGTGGAGTGAAAAGGTGGAATTAGTGGAAGGCTACCGTGAGTGTGGAAGCCAGAGCCTGAAAAGATCTCTGTAGGGCAGACATGTCAGCATGAATGCCTCCCAGGTACTTCACCATCTGCATTAGCTGGGGGCTTTGCACCTGGATGGCATTCGGCACTGCAGTGGAGGCAATGTGGCTCAAAGTGGTGTGAGATTCGTACACAAAGAACCATTGTACATGAGTCTACTTAGGGACATCCCCAGTCAAGATTAGTTCAGGTGAGCACACCTTTTTCACATTGCAAATCTGGGGAGAGGATGTAGCCTTATGGCTAGAGCAGTCAATCTCGAAGCTGGGGTACTAGGTTTGAGTCTTGGCAACGATGCTCAACATCCTGTGATTCTGAGCAAATCACTTAATCTCCCTGTGCCTAACAAAAATTAATGCGTCCATCTGTAACGAAACTGGTGCTCATGTAAAGCGCTCTGATACCCGAAGTCTCTGGTCTAATTCGTGCTATATAAAACTCAAAAAATAAAAAATAAATCTCAATGTCATTAGAACAGTGAAAGTACATGAGGCTTAGTAAATATGCAGTCCATATAGAAGCCTTACTTGTGTCCAAAAGGGAAGGGACTTCACTGTACCTTCCTTGTCTCGCAAACACAAATGCCAATGTAGTACTGAGTGCAGACACACACATTTGACCCCAACATGTCAGCATGTCACTTCCTGATGCAATTCGCCAGCCAGTGAATGACCCTCAACAAATCCACATGTGCGTCACACTTAACTGAATACACCCTTCTCAATGGCATGCAAAATCACATTGCCAGATAGTACTGGAAGTCTTCCTACCATGTGTGTCCTTGCCCCAACAATTTGACCTGGCTAATGACATCCATCAATGTCATTGAATTTGTTTGTCTCACCCACCCATGTCTACACTAATTCTGAGCGGTGAACTCTACTTCGCTCATGGAGTTTGCGGAGATTTCCGCACTTCGCGTTACGCGGAGTTCCCGGAGTTCTGAAAAGCTCCGCTCCACATAGCGGAGCGCAGTTTTCTCCCTTGCTCGTGTTCGTCAACGTCAAGTTGCCGAGAGCGAGCAAGGAAAATCCACCTCCCAGTGAGATTTTTCCTCGTTCGTGATCGTCAACTTCAAGTTGGCGAACGTGAGCATAGAAAATCACTTCCCAGCGAGATTACTAAATGCAGGCAGTCAGATTTCTCATTGTGAGTGGGTAAGTATGCGCATGACAGCTCGCATTGAGAAACTGTCTGCTCGTGTTGAGAAAGCTGCTGCTCGAGTAAAAGTCTACTCGAGCGGCAGAAAGAAAGCCACACCCATTTGCGCTGTGCATAGTGCCGTTCGCGATGATTGCACAGTGCAGGCAAGCACCTGGCACTGAAAATTACTGCAAACAGCATTTATCCAACGCACTCCGCCGCTTGCGGAGCTCCGCGTAGCACGGGGGAGTTTTTTTTGCAATTCGCGGAGTTCCGCGTAGCAGAACTCTGTGAACTCCACCCAGCATCCCTCTATATGGTTACACCTACTCTATATTACAATCACGGAACACTATTGTCATGTACACATTGGCCAACACATACAAATGTGATGGAATCAGAATGAAAACCTTGTAGACCCTCATATAATGCATAGAACAGTTTACCATATGACAGTACAACACGTAAAGGTACACATGCAAGGAGGTAGGCATAAATACGGATGTCACCAGTGGTGTTAGCCAACTCATGATACTGTACATTTCCCACTTACCAAGAGAAAGTAGTGCTCAGTGTTTGCATCCAGAGTGCATTCTAAATGTAAGTGGTTCACCATCACATGAGACACAGTAGTGAGGGAGCATCACTCCAGACACAAGGATGACAAGTGGCCTGTTCAGGACAATTATCACACATGACATCAAAAGATAATGTAGGTTATCTGTGACATTAGTCAGCTATGTGGCTGTTCAACTCTGGAAACTGACATGTGACTGGACCCTGCTTAATTTCTGGTCACATAGACAACTGTCTACGGTTATCTCCATGCACCCACTACCAGACCTACACTTGGAACAGCTCTCTCATTTCGTGCGACATGAGTCACCTTCAAGATTGATGGGGAAATAGCTGCATGTAACAATAGAGAGAGAGTTATGCAAAAAGTTTCGCTCAGGCCAATACTCACCCCCTCCTAGCTGCCGTTGGGCTTGCAACTGCTCATCAAGCTCCGGGTGGGCCACCCTCATTAAGCGGGCCATTATGGTGGTGAGGGTCCAGCACTTGAACCTTCTGCCTTGGGAAGACATCCCCAGCTGGACCTCCATGATCTTCCGGGTCCAGCATCTCAGGTCCTCTCACCTCTTTCTGCAGTAAACACTGCACCAATGAGCGACCCCTAGGGTCCACACCTTCCAGGCATTGGCTTTCCACATGGACAGCTTCTGATGGATGTTGAGTGGTATGGATGCAATAGATAAAGAGACTGAGCAGACATGCAAGATAATGGTTATCTGCTTGCGTGACACAGAGGTTGTAGACAACTAGCATAACCATCGATCAATAGTGCGCACAAAACATGTGTAATGTGCACATGCTGAGTACTACAAACATATGATTACACACCGTTGAAGCCAACTGAGGACTACCCTTAATCCTGATCATGCCTATACTGACTAAGCCAGTCCACTGATATCAAGTTGCCCTGGTCCTCACCACATGTACACTGACATATTTTACCATGTAACACAGCACACCATTGTGTCCTCCTGAAGGGTACAGTACTTGTTTCAAACATAAATCTGTTAGATCTGCTCATGTAGAGAGATCTACATGAGCAGATCTAACAGATTTATGTTTGAAATCAGAGCAGATCTAACAGATTTATGTTTGAAATCAGTTTTTCCTTGCACCTTTAATAGTCGTATCCCTACTATTAGGTGAAGGATATTTTGTGTTGTGAAGGTCCTGAAGAAGGTGGTCTACATGTTCCATGGAAACGCGTGTCGACCATATTCCATGCGCCTAACCCACGACTTGGTCAAGGAGAGTTATAATACTTGTATACCCTTCTGACCAGGACATTTATGTGTTTTGTGTGGGTCTGTCTGCTAGTTTGATTGGTGTGAGTGAGTATGTACATGATTTTGTGTACAAAATTGGAGTGATTTAATTCTCCGATGTAGGGGTCTAATGATGAATTATTAAAGATATATCATTGTTTACTCAAAAGGAAGAAAATTGTATAAAAATGTCCCCAACAAATTTCTTTTATGAACATGCATGTGTTTTTAAGTGAAACTTTCTAAAACTTTTGATATTATCAATCTATAAAATGAATAAATACAAATGTTGAAAATAAATAAATGAGATTGTTTTCCAGTTTCTGACATGTAACCCATTGAGATGTATTTCCTAAAGGTAAAGAAATAGAGGTCTAGAGGGAGACATACTATTTTTTCTGTTTTTGGTGTTCCCCCTTCTTCTCCCTGACCTTCAATTTCTCTTAGAGGGGGGTCCCTTTCTTACACAGTGCTGTTACAGACACATTTGTAGTCCAGATTGGGATGTTAGGTGGAGCTTGCAGAAATTGCAATCGTTCCCATTCAGGCAGGTGACTCCCATATTTATCCAGACAATGTATGTCTTTCTTTAGGCTTTCTCCCACCTGGAATGGCCTTCCCTACAACAGTAGTCAATGGGGGAAATGTCTCCTTCCGATCATTGCCCAGCATTTCTTCCACTTTCCTCATCCAAAATGTTGATATGCATGGAATTGTATATAATACAATCATAATGTGAATTACTGTGTACTGCTAACTTATGCAGGTATTTTTGGTCACATGACTTTGGGGTGTGTCTTGGTATATGTTAGTGTCAACACTGTGACCAATATCTATATGTGTGTACACTCCATACATAGGCACCCTGACAGAGGGAGGACACAACATGCTCCAGTGTACCGGACATTTCCTGACCTTACCACAATGGAAGAAAGAGACGTCATCAAGAAGTTTTGTCTTAATAGGCAGACAATACAAGATTTATGTCACCAGTTGGAGCCCCATTCACATCCTTGAAGAAACTATCCCACATCTCTGCCACCAATGGTGAGACTCATGGCAGCACTGCCTTTCTAGCCACAGGCTCTTTCAGTACACTGTGGCTATATCTGGTGGAATGTCACAACCTATGTTCAGTGTCATGTGTATTACTACGTGATGTGCTTTCAGCAATGATGAGACACATGGACGACTACATCCAGTTCCCCAGACGGGAAGATTTAGCCAATGTGAAGGGTGAAGTTTATCGATTTGGCTGCATCCCACATGTGGTTGGAGCTATTGATGGCACACATATTGCCTTAGTACCACTGCAGGCCAAAGAATAGGTTTATAGGAACAGAAAACACTTACATTCTATCAACGTGCAAGTGGTCTGTTTACCAGATTTACACATCTCACACGTCTGTGCCAGATTCCAAGGATTTTCCCATGACTCCTTCATACTGTGGAACAGCACCATACCCCAGCTGATGTCACAACTACTACCAAGGAGGGCATGGCTTGCTGGTGAGTATGATGTGTCCAAGGTTTGTGCATATGATGTCAAGTCATAGCATGTGAAAGTGTGCGACTCATTTTTGTACATATGTGTGTCTTCCATCTAAGAGACTCAGCGTATCCCAACCGTCCATGGTTGTTGACACCACTAAGGAATCTGACAACGCCAGAGGAAGTCTGCTTCAATGAGGCCCATGGAAGAACATGGCGGCCAGTGGAGTGGGCTTTTGGGCTGCTGAAGGGCAGATTCAGATGTCTGGACAGGACTGGGGGAGCCCTCCTCTACTCACCCGGGAAGGTATGTGAGATCACCAGAGCCTGCTGCATGCTCCAAAACCTCACACTGTGATGGAACATTCCTCTCATCGCAGAGAATGGAGACCAGTAGGAGTCACCGGGAGAGGATCCTGAAATGCAAATGGTGATGATAGTGTTGAAGAGGAAGGAGTCGACATGAGTGACTAGCTCATCAACAACTTCTTCTAGTGAGTGTAAATATGTTGTGAGATGTCAAGACTTGGACTGTTACAGTGACTGTTGTGATGCTGTGAGGGGGATGTAAATGGATACATGTTAGGTATGTACAGCTGTTGCGAACTCTGTGCACAGCTGTTTGTGGAGGAAGGTCTTGACACATGCACACATTGTTGATGTTGCTTTGTTGAGGGGGCATTTTCCCATGTACTGTGTATTCCAGAAATTAACTGTGATTGGTGTCATAAAATATGGCTTTCTAGCTAATCACCTTGTATTAGTCTATTTTAGGTATTCACCATGCAATCTTTATTTGTACATTTCAAAGCTGGGACATCAGCAGGTATATGATGCTGTTTCTATGTAGGAAATGGACATGGATTGTTCCTGCGAATATCTGGCATAGACTTTGGGTGTACAACTGCGGTACCAAGAAAGCTTGCACAGCGATAGGATGAAGTTGCAATTAATCCATTGGACTTGTTCCCTGTCATGTGGTGATTCTATTGCAATATGTGTGCCATCATGTGCTTCAACACAATGTTGTTGTTGGGTCAAAAAGCAGTAGTAGTCTCCCTTCACCTTGGCTAAGTCCTCAATGCATATGAACTACAAGCAGCTGCTGATGTGTCTCATCACTGTATGCCACAGTGCTTGTGGCACACCACTGACATTTGTTTGTGACCTTCTACCAGATGCAGCAACACTGGATTGGAATGAACCTGTCCTCAGAAACCATTGTACTGCCATGTTTTTGCTTCTTGTTTTCAATGATGTGGGATTGCTTTTGTGAGGTAATTGATATGGCTCCACCTGATGACATGAACCAATTTTCATTTGCCTATGCTAATTGGTATTGTCAGATGTATCCCATCCAACACTGTTGTTGAGGTCTGTACATGACATTTGTGGTCATTGATCAGATCATCTCAGAATGTATAATTTTGCTCTGTTTTTGACATTATACCAGCCTAAGATTGTAACTATGGAATAAAGATGTAATGAGACCATACACTTGTATGTCTGTGTTGGGGGGACAGGGTTGTTATACTCATTTGCACATTGTTGACATTCCACATGTCTCTGCTTACACAAGTGGCTTCTACTTACATTTGGTAATTAACATGGGGATCACTTCATAACTTGCTAGATGCGAATTATACCACAGAAGCTAATAATTTTGTGACAAGTGAATTTATTGCAGTGCACATTGTGCAAAAAAAGAACATTATGCAGACAAACAATGACAACACAGGAGTGTAGTGGTCAGTGTTGGCAAATGAAATTGTAGTGCACAATGTTAAAAAAAAGAACCATATGCAGACAAATAGTGACATCACAGAAGTGTAGTAGTCAGTGTTGGTGAATGAAATCATTGTTGCAGGAGCCACTTGTCGAAGTCCAAAGTCCAACATACTCGGCCCATCAGAAATAGAAAATTCTACAGGAATAGAAAACAAAATGAACATGTTGCACACAAAGGAGAACATCAGGTGCAGCGTTTCTTCCTGGTGGTGGTGGGTGCCTTGCCAACTGAACTTTCTGGATATTTTCCTGGATCTCTCGTTGCTGTCTGGCCAGGCTGACCAGATGTGCCAGGTGTGTCGTCCCCATCATTTGGGATACAGTGAGTTCAGGCCTGGGAGGGACAAATGGGATGGAGTTTAACATTGTGATCTATCCCCATTGTGGACTCGTTTTCAAAACATTTGGAGAACTCCATTACATGAAGTGGTATTGGCTTGATATTTTGCTGTGCTGATATGCTTCATTTTGAAATGAGGGATGGACATGCCATCTCCCAATAACTTGAACCCAATACAGTGTAGAAGTTACATGTGTATTTGCACATTCCAAGTCATTGTTGTGTACAGTGCAGGCATGCACACAACTTGGTGGTAGATTTAGCATTGGTAATCATGTGTGCTGTGCAGTGTCAATGTGCCACCAGCCAATCCAAATCAACTGGGTTCCCTTCAAGCGTTCTTGATATTTTATGTACACACTTCGTACGGTGTCACTCTTGGTCTCATTCTATTAAGTTATAGAGACCTGGGCATGTTCAGGCTGAGTATGCAGACATATGTCTGAGCAGAGCATTGTGTGCAGAGTGTTCAGTCTCTATGATATTGGGATCAGTTGAGACATGGCTGACGTGTGCAAACGTGGTGGATGTAGTCATTTCAATCTCTCATAACCCACACTTGACAAATGGCTAACTGCATGTGAGGTGAACATCAGTAGTCATGTAGCTGACGAGTATGGGTAAACTGAACTAGTACATCTTGTTAAGTGTTCAAGCAACAGGGCCTCATGGTATATGTTTTCATTTCAATCTCTTGTACCACACACTTGACCAATGGCTAACTGAACGTTAGATGAACATCAGCAGTCACATGGCTGAAAAGTGAGTATGAGGAAATGGAACTAGTACATCTTGTTAGGTGTTCAAGCAGCAGGGCCTCATGATAGATGGAGTCATTTCAATCTCTCATTCCCCACACTTGACAAATGGCTAACTGCATGTGAGGTAGACATCAGTAGTCACATGGCTGACAAGTGAGTATGTGCAAACTATAGTGGTACCTTTTGTTCAGAGTTAGAGGTACAGAGCCTCATGGTAGATGTAGTCATTTCAATCTCTCGCACCCCACACTTGACCAATGGGAAACTGCATGTGAGGTAGACATCAGTAGTCACATGACTGACAAGTGAGTAAGTGCAAACAACATTGGTGCCTCTTGTTCGGAGTTCAAGCAACAGGGCCTCATTGTAGTTGTAATAGTTTCAATTTCGACTTGCCAACACTAGCAAAACTGGTTTGTGTTACATACCTGGTTAAAGCATTCAGTTGTACTGGGCCATACTATTAAATATTTGAACATATTTTGGATCCTGGGTTGATGATTTGATGGTAATGCACTTACAGACAGTATTCTTACATGTGGGATTGATACATGTGATCTTATATGCTGGGCTTCTGATTGTCACTGACAATCACACTTCGCTGATACTGCATATTGGAAAAGTAGATGGACAACACTATAACAAGAGCAGAGATGTGTGCAAACAGAACATTGATATGTTGTGACAGTTGGTGAGGTAGTCATTATCATTCTCCATTCCCCCAGGTATGCCTGTCGAGCCCTCAGAATGCAGGATGATGTGCACCTTCTCCTCCCAAGGTGTGAGTTCTAATGGTGGGCCAGGAGGACCACCATTAGTTTTCTGGGCCACCAGGTTGTGTCTGGAGGCCAGGTTCTTCCCCCTTTTCCTAAGGTCATGCTACCTCTGCCTGATGTCCTCCTTGGTGCGCAGCGTGGCACCTATAGCATCCTATTCCACGTTTCATTCTTCCTGCTGAGAGGAGTTTGTTGGACTTGGGTTCCAAACAATTGTGGCTCTACTCTAATGATTTCATCCACCATGACTGACAACTCAGTGTCAGAGAAACGTAGATTGATTGCAGGTGACATGTTTATTAAATACAGTGAGTAACAATGAAGAAAACTGAAAATGCCTTTAAACTAAGGAATGAGGATGAAAATAGTGGAAACAATGTGTGTGGAGTGTATGTGATGGGAGTGTGTGAAAAGAGCTGCCTTCTTTCTCAAACAATGTTATTTATCTTGTTGTGGTGCAGTACAGTGGCAAAGGATTATAGTCTGGATAGGGTGTGTTTTATAGTGAGATTTGTAGGTGTGTTCACTTTGACAATGGGCATCACTGTGTAGATTATTGTTGCATCCAATGGGCACTGTTGTGGTGCTTTGCGGCAGCTGTAGTGCAGCAGGCTAGTGCCGTTGTGAAACTGCAGGCAAGGGACCACCAGTTCAACGGTTTTCTAGTAATCAACTCGGCAGTGCTACCACAGCCCTGACGGCGTCGGAGTACCTATCGGCAACCTTTCAGACTGCCGTGTCCCATGCAGTGACTACTCCGACCACCGCAGCCCTTGCAGAGAACACTCTGACTGCAGCTGTTGGAGGTTTGGGCTGCATGCATTGTAATACAATGGGGTTAACTTCATGGCCTCGGCATTCCAAATCAAACTGCGTTGATGGTGGTTGGATTGTCAGTCCAACCAACATTGTAAGAAGGCCCTTAGTCTCCTTTTTGGAAGTCGAAAATCTCCAGCGGGATGAAGCAGAAGGCTCTAGCTGCCAAAAGTTCCAAGAGACTGAATTCCGCTTTAGCGAAGGACCGCTGAACTGGATTTGCTGCTGCAGAGAAGAACATAGCAGGAGCTACCACAAAGTCAAGTCGATCTGCGATACACCTTGAGTTAATAGACAAGCTGGTTGGTCCTGATTGTCCTTGATTCACAGAGCAGTTTTTAGCTATCTGGACATCTTTAGCACCACCACAAACAGTCAAGGACTGGAGGGGCACCCCTTGTGAGGGTTAGGCTCATTCAGGCTGGGTAAAGGAGTGGGTTCAAGATGGCTGGATCCTTTTATGTTCCTGAGGCTCTGATCAGGGGCCAACAAACTAGTCCTTTGAGTCACATTGGTCCTGGGTTGAAGAGATGAAACAGGGCTCAAGCAGCAGGACAGGCCTCTGAGGGTTCAAGGCAGGTGCCAGGCAACAAAGCAGTCCTTGCAGGTGCAGCATAGCAGTCTTGTGGAGTACACCACAGGCCATAGAAGCAAGCAGTCCTCTAAGAGTCCTTTCACAGGTCCAGAAAGTGAACTGAAGAGTGGATCTGAGGGTCCTATTTTTATACCTGGTGCCTTCTTTGAAGTAGGAAAGGTTTCTACAGAATTCCATTAGAATTTCTTGAAGTTTCCTGACTCCCCTGTCCTGGCTCCAAGCTGGTGGCATGATCAATGCAGGGATTACAAGTCATTTTTCTGAAGGAAGAGCCCAGCCTATTCAGTTGCAAGCAGGACTGTGTCAAGCCCCCCCCCATCCTGCCAGTTGATGGCCCATCCAGGCACACCTAATTCCTCTATTGTGTGGCTGTCTCAGAGGAATAAATAAAGTCCAACTGCCAACTATACCCAGGGATGTGACCTAGGACAGGCTGTACGCACCAAATAGGGCAGAAAAAATGCCAACTTTCTTAAAGAGTCCCAAAATTATGTGATGTGTCATCACGCACCATCCTCAAGTCACACTGCCATATGCACTTAAGTCACAAATGTTTATGACAAGCATTCAGTTATAATCAAATTGAATCCATTCCTTATCAAATGTATTCCATTACTCTTCAATTCTTTAGAAAATCCTGGTACAGGAAACATCTTTCCAAACTTTAAATGCTGAAGAAATGCCCATCCAAGCCTTTATCTGTAGCACGTCATAATTCACATTCCATTTTAAATGACCATACATGTATTCACCCAATGCATTTCAGGCTGATAGCCCTTCCTCAGGGGAAATAAATTATGAATATCTGTGCAATTCTGTTGGTTTCACGGACATCAACTCAAGACATTGGAGATAAAGCACGGATATTCATAATTTCTTACCCCTGATAAAGGGCTATCAGCCTGAAATGCATTGGGTGAATACATGCATGGCCATTTAAAATGGAATGTGAATTGTGGCGTACTACAGATAAAGGCTTGGATGGGCATTTCTTCAGCATTTAAAGTTTGGAAAGACGTTGCCTGTACCGGGATTTTCTAAAGAATTGAAAAATACTGGAATAAATTTGATAAGGAATGGATTAAATTTGATTAAAACTGGATGCTTGTCATAAACATTTGTGACTTAAGTGCATATGGCAGTGTGACTTGAGGATGGTGCGTGACGACGCACCACATAATTTTGGGACTCATATTTGTGCCATCGGGGCAGAGCACAAGTCTAGTCTGCACTCCCAAATCATTGCCTTTGAGCATTTTCAAGATTTTGATAAATATAAGTGAAACAAGGAGTACATTCTATTACTTTTTTTGAGAACTTTCTAAAAGAGGCTTTTTCAAAACTCAAACTTTAAATCTGGATTTACAATCAAAGAGGATTTAAAATTTTTAAGACACCAAACATGAATTGCCTACCTGTTTCCAATCCAGATTTAGAACTTATTAAATGTAATAAGGAAACCCAATATTATCCTATGGGAGCGGTAGTCCTCACAGTAGTAAAAAACACATTTAAGAGTTTTTCATTACCAGGACATGTAAAGCTTAAAGATCCATGTCCAACCATTTAATGACAATGCACCACGCCCTGAAGGCTACGTAGGGCCTGATTTTAGAATGACTTATATGCCATAGTAGGAGAGTTTCAGGTTTTGCAAGGGTGTTATACTGCCATGTTGAATAGTCAGTTTAAAACTGTATTCAGGCTACAATTGCAGGCCTAGGACATATTTTAAGGGGCTACTTAAGTGGGTGGCAAAGTAGGTGCTGCAGGCCCACTAGAAGCATTTAATTTACAGGCCCTGGGTATATAATATACCACTTTACAAAGAACTTATAAGTAAATTAACTATGCTAGTCAGGTGTAAGCCAATTTCACTATATTTAAAGGATAGAGCACAAGCACCTTAACACTAGTTAGCAGTGGTAAAGTACACAGAGTCTGAAGGCCAACAAAAACAAATTTAGCAAAAATAGATGGGGTGTAGGTAAAAGGTTTGGGGGTGACTCTGCAGAGGGCCAAGTCCAACAACTCCCTTAAGGGCCTTGTATGGAAATGTATAGGAGTATATTCTACCGATTTTACATATCAATGGACTAACTTATTTTGTAAGGTATTGGATAATGTGTCCATTTTGTGCAAGAGTAGTGTTTGTTTTCAGTTTTTAAGGCCATTTTGAAATCTAAAGTCCAATCCAAAGGCATTGAGTTGGAATTTTCAGATGTATGTCAAAAGAAACATACACATCTTAGGGCACTTCCTTTTAGCTTAAGAATGCAGCCAATGAATTTATTCTCAGCTCTGAAAAGAATAACACAATAAACACTTGTGGTAGCTCAGGTCCTACAGCTCACTTTAGCTGATATAAAGAGGGAATAGGACCAAGGTATAGAAGGTAATGTAATTCGAGGTATGTACTTGCATGGAGATAGCCATGAATTGCTTGACTGGAAAGGAGATTCCGTTTAGTGAGAGATTGAACAAGGGGCGCTTGTACAGAATATAAAAAAATATATATTGCGATACAAACATATCATGTCAAGAGCATCGGGACATCAAAAATATCATCAAGAGGAATATTGAAGGTAAAAATGCTGTTTTTAGTGTTGTTTTTAATATCCTTGTAAAAAATATTGATTTTGAAAATATCATTGTATGTAATATAATTTGTAAGTGTTAATTAGTATGCAATGTATTGTAGTGTGTTTGTATGTTTTAAATTTAGTAAAGTATTTTTTTTAAATGTTGAAGTTTATTTTAGTTGTAATAATGTATATAATTAATTCTTGTTTTTTTGTAGAGGGGTATTGGGTTTTAGTGTATAAGGGTGGAGATATGTTTAAAGAAAGTATTAATACATTTTAATATTTGAGGCAACTATTTTAATGATATGCCAATTAATAATGTTTGTATGTATTTTATGATAATAATATTTCATCACATTTTAATATGATGTTAATTAAGATGTATGCAAATGGTCTGATATACACTTATTTTCAATAAGTAAAATGTTTAGAAATGTTTGTATATTTAAAAATAGAATAATCAAACATGAAAAATAAAAGTGCATAGTTTAAATTATTTTTTTAAATGTATGTTCATTTTTTTTATATATGGTTAAATATATTAAATGTATACATATTTTTCCAAAATGTATCATTGCTAATTTTGTGTTTTCTTATTACATTTAAGAATATTAATAAATACGTTTTATTTTTTATTAGTATTTAAAATAGTGCTTTTATAATTTAAAATATAATTATGAATATACAGGTTTGTAGTTAAATTAGTGTGTTTTTACATAACATTTTACAAAAGTTTTATACAACACAAATATGTGAGAATATGTAGTATTGATTGTGTTATATTGTAATATGTTATGTCAAATGTTTTATTTTGAAGTGGATATTGTAATTTTAAGCTATTTAATGTCTAACACCTTCTGCAATATGGTTTAGATTGGACTGGGAATAGTAAATGCCACCTCCTTGGTGTCTAATACCTTCCCCAATATGGTCTAGACTTGAGTGGGAATAGTAAATGCCATTCCTTTAGTGTCCAACACCTTCCATGAATTGGTTTATATTCGACTGGGAACAGTAAATGTAAATGTAAAAAAAAATGTCACCCTTTTAGTGGCCAACACCTTCCTCAAATTGGTTTAGATTGGAGTGGGAATAGTAAATGTTCCCCCTTTAGTGTCCAAAACCTTCCCCAATATATAAACAAAGATATCAAAGCACTCAATAGAAGTCCAAAGAAAGTCAGTCCATAAAGTGAGAATTCTTGTAGATGTTTCAAATCTGTAGTTTATTGTAGACAGAAGCCAAATATCTGTGATCATCTGTACATGCGTATTGAAACAGCAGAAAACAGTTGATATGTGTTTCTTCATGTAGTGATTTCTACAAGACTGTGGATTAAGTATAAACATTTAATCACTCAGAAATATTTTTAAATTCAGAAGCATATATTACATCTCAATTAGGTGACCTAGAACGAAAAGGCCTCTAAAGCATGTGTCCAGTGAAGATAGATAAATTAAGAGATCAGAATGTAAAGCGAAAAACATAGTATCCTAAAGTGTTCATGATGGACAGACTTTAAGTAGTGCTATAGAGATTCAGGAGGGAATGTGAATAGTTATTTCTAGAGGGTGACCTTATTATGTACATTGGGCCATAGGTTGGTTCCAATTTTTGTATAGAACTACTTTCATTGGACTTAATTCAAACTGTAGGGGTATAGTAACCTTATGCTATTGTTCACTTCCACTACTAGGCTACCAGTGGATCTCCATCTCTAATCATCTCTTTTATGATGTCATATTACACTGTTTCCTTCAATTGCCAAAAGCAGATGTAAGATCTGACCCATATGATCTCTGATGGATGGGGGCATCACCTCGTGCATCATTAGTAAGTTATGTCACGCACCTAATGAAATACAGTAACTTTGATTATACCACTACTACCTATGAAATTGTAATTACTTTCCCCAATATGTTTTTCAGTTTTTGTTTTTCAATTTTTTATTACTGTATAGTCTTACAATTTGTTTTATATATAAAAATATATAAAATTAAATAAATGAAACATTTTTTTTTTAAATTTTCTTATTGCGCAGTCCATAGCATATATATAATTATACATAGTCATCACATAGATATTTCTTCAAATACACATGATAAGACAAAAAAAGAAAACAAAATAAAGACAATAATCCAGCATCGAAAAAGAAAATTGCCAAGATCAAGCAGTTAGCTCATATGTTCTATCATTGGGTCCCATATTTAAAAGCCCCTTGCGCCACTTTTGCGCCGCCGTTGCGTCACGCAAGTGACGCAGCGGCGACGCAAACCATGCACCGCGTTGCACTATATTTACAACGTGACGCATCTAGGGAGATGCGTCACGTAGTAAACCCCTGCGCCACATGAAACCTGCGTCAGGTTTCATGTGGGCGTACCGGCGCAGGGGGGCGTTCCGCGCAGGTACGCCTCGGAAAAGTGACGTAGTGAAATCTACAAGATTTCACGCAGTCACTTTCTCGACGCTGGTGCGCCAAATCCTTACGCCTGCTTCAAGCAGGCGTAAGGATTGACGCACCATGTTAGGGATAGGGAAGGTTGGAACAGTGCTGGAGTTGCGTTGCGCTTGCGACACGACTTCAGCACTGCGCCAACCTTCCGCCGGCAGATGCATCACGCATCTGCTTATCCTTGCGCCACGATGCGCCACATTGTAAATGCGGCGCATCGGACGTGGCGCAAGGGTAAACTTGCGTGACGCATTTTCCCTGGCGCATCCCTGCTGATATGCAGGGATGCGCCAGGGAACGTAAATATGCCCCCCAGTTTTTGCCATTTAGGTGACTTCAGACAATAAAGGCTATATTCAAGATTAAAAATATTATAGAATTTAGCCCTCCACATCTCAAACGAGGGAGCCTCCCTCTGTAACCAACATGAGGCTAAACATAGCCGAGCAACGGCAGCAGCAATGAATATCATATATCTAAATTTATATGCCGGTTGATCATTTTGGAGATTACCCCCGATCCCCAATAACATCACTTCTTTTGTTATATGAATTGTTATCCCTGTGATTCCGGACAAAAACAGATCTATTTGTTGTTTTAATTGTAAAAGCGCGATGCAATCATAAAACACATGCACAATATCAGCTCTATCCATACTACATCTAAAACACTTCCCATCGTTAGTTCCACCCCACTTCATCATCCTCTCTGGTGTATGATATAAATCAAATATGGTCTTGAAGTGTTGTGTTTTCAAATTTGCTGACATCAAAATCTTCCCTGCAGTATCAATCGATCTCTGCATATACTCGCCTTCCTGCCCTAGTCGTTCACTCCATTTACCATCTTGAACAGCCAATTCGTCTGATTGTGTCTCAATTAACATGGCATATAGTGCCCCTATCCTTGCCCTTTTTCTAATTGCCTCAACTATCGGAACCATAGTTATTCCCTCATGCAAATGATGTTTGAATAAAAAGTCGCGGATTTGCAAATATTAAAAAAATTCATATTGTTGAAGTCCATATCTATCAACTAGCCCTGAGAATGAGGCTAATACTCCTCCCTCAAATAAGTCTCATAGTTGTCTAATCCCCCTTAACCCTCCAGCCCAACATCCTATAATCCCAGGATATAGCGGGGAATTTAAGGGTTGAATTTAACGGTGTATAATAGTTAATCTGTGAAATAGCTAGCTTTTTTCGTACCAATTTCCATATCTTGTATGCTGCGATCATTACCTTGAATCGTGTTTTTTTTAAATAACTTGGCTCACAAAAGTTTACTAAAGAATTTCTGGCTTCTGCCCCTAACAACAGCTGATATATAGACGGTGCTTCTGCAATCAACACATCCTCCCCTGTCAACAAAATCCACATATTTTGCAGTAAACAAACATAATAATAAAAAAAAAAGTTAGGAACCGACCACCCCCCTCTATCGTGTGGTAGCATCATAAATTGAAATGCTCGCCTCGCTTTCCTTTGTCCCCATATGAATCTATCACATATGGATTGTACCCTCTGCAGTTGTTTTTTGGTTAATTCAAGCGGTACCGCCCTAAAATAATACAGAATTTTGGGGAGAACAATCATCTTAAGCACATTGCATCTCCCCACCAACGTGAGGTGAAGACATTCCAACCGGTCCAGCTGCTGTTTGACCCCAGAGACTATACTACCCCAATTTACCTCTATCAAATCTTGCAGAGACATTCTAATTTTAATACCTAAATATCTAGCTTCATCAGTTACTCGTACCTCTCCCGGGCAGGCCATATTGGTACATACAATCTGTGTTTTAGACGAGTTTAATTTATAGCCAGAAACCACACCAAATTTTTCAGCTAATCTTTCGATCGCCATTATTGCTTGCGCTGGGTCTGCCGAAGCTACTGCTATGTCATCTGCATAGGCTAAGACCCGCACCTGAAATTGCCCACAGCTCATAGATCTAATATGCTCACTTTGTTCTAGCATAATCAAAAATGGATTGATATATATAGCGAACAGCAACGGGGAACAAGGACATCCCTGTCTTGTTCCCCTGCTAATATAAACTTGCTGTGATTCCATGCCCATCACACAAATCCTCGCTCGCGGTGACTTGTACATACTTTGAATAGCCGTAATATACCCCTGCCCAAACCCTGTCTTCCGCATGATACTCCATAAAAATGCCCAAGAAACACGATCAAACGCTTTTTCTGCGTGAAGAAATATCAGCCCAAACCTTCTATGATGCACATTAGCATAATCTATAAGAGTAACCACTCTGTTGATGTGGTTGGCCGTACTTCTGCCAGGTATGAATCCATGTTGACATATAGATACCAAAGGCGTAATTACTCGTGCCAACCTGTTAGCTAGTATCTTCGCATATATTTTACCATCAGCATTTAACAGGGATATTGGTCTATATGCTCCGAGCATGTTCGGGGGCTTATCCTTCTTTTTAAACACTACTATATTGGCCTCATCCCAAGATGGAGGCGGATTCCCAGCTTGAGCCTCTTGAAAGGTATTCAGCATGTCTATTTTCAATACTTAAAAAAGCAGCCGGTGTACCTCAAGCGGTAATTTATCTGGCCCTGCCGCTTTACCATTGGCAAGCGACCCCATTGCCTCCTCCAACTCCTCCATTGTTATTATCTCATCTAATATCCCTTGTTCTTCTAAACTTTCACCCTCCAGGGGGAAATAAAAAGGAGTTCTGTACCACGCTACTAGAAAGATTGGCCCCCCATACCTTGCTTATGGATACGTTTTTACTGGTAGGGGACTTTAATCACCATCTGGAGGCTCTCTCCAATACAGAGTCTGTCAGTTTAGTGGCAGCCATGGAGTCACTCAATCTTTCTTCAAGAGTTGTAAGTCCCACGCACACTGCGGGTCATGTGCTGGACACCATTTTTTCCAACATTTCAGAATTAGTAGTTGAGACCCTTCAAACATTAGACTGGACTAACCATTCGGCATTAAGCTTCTCCTGGGCTCTCACTAAACCGCCCGCCCATCCGCAAGTCTGTAAAGACCTTCGTAGAGCCTGGAGAAAGGTGACATCTGCTGCCTTCAGCCAAACATATGACGCCCCCTCGATCACTAATTGTGAAGATGGTGACACAGCCTTAGAGAAGTTTGAAGCCTCAATTTTAGAGACCTTAGACTCTATTGCACCACTTAAGAGGGTAAACATTCAGGATAGGGCAGCCCCAGCCCCTTGGTATTCTGATACTCTTAAGAGAGAAAAGGCCCTATGTAGGGTCAAGGAAAGGAAATGGAGGAAATCCAAATCCAAACCAGATGAACTACTCTATCGATTGGCTCACAGAGCCTATTTAAACAACTGTAATTCAGCCAGAAGAGCATATTTAGGCTCCCGCATTACGGAAGCGAAAAATTCCTCGAGGGAGCTTTTTAAGATCCTGAAGGAGTTTACGAACCTGAGGGCCAACAACCCTCTCCCTCCATCTACTCAGGAGCTGTGTGAGGACTTAGCTAGTCACTTTATCCATAAGATCGATACGATCTATCATTCGTTTGGGTCTGAGGAGGTAGACCATGAGGAAGTACCCCCACTGGGAAATACTAGCACTCCCAGCCTAGAAGCTTTCCCGGATATCACGGGTGAGCAAGTGGGCTCCGTATTAATTAAAGTAAAATCAGGATCCCATCTAGACCTGGTACCCCCCGCTGTTTTGTCAGAACTCACCCCGGTCCTCGCTGATGTGCTTGCCGAAGTCTGTAACATCTCACTTGCTACAGCTACGTTCCCTAGCAAGTGGAAAAATGCACAGATCAAACCTCTGCTTAAGAAGGCGCTAGCTGACCCGACAGATCTTCAAAACTATAGACCGATCTCGCTCCTCCCTTGCTGTTCCAAAATAATGGAGACATTAATTAATCGTCACCTCTCTTATTATTTGGAACAACATAACCTATTGGATTCATCTCAGTCCGGCTTCCGTGCTTCATATAGCACTGAAGCCGCATTACTGGAGGTTACTGATACCATCAGGATGTCATTAGATAATGGGGCTCCTGCGATGTTAGTCCTTCTTGATCTCTCAGCAGCCTTTGACACCATATCTCATTGCATCCTTCTGGATAGACTGCGTGAGATTGGTGTCAGAGGCATGGCCTTTAAATGGATCCAAAGCGATCTAGCGGACAGAACCCAATGTGTCCAGCTGGACTCTTTTGTGTCTCAAACCACCTTGGCAGACAAAGGAGTCCCACAGGGATCTATCCTCAGTCCCACCCTATTTAATGTATATGTGGCCCCCCTGGCCGGAGTCATCAGAAGGTGGGGGTTTGAGACGATATTGTATGCTGATGACACACAGCTGATAGTCCCTATTGAGGATGACATTGCAGTCACTAAACTAAAGTTCAAAAACTGTATGTCCAACATAGCTAGATGGATGTGAAAGAATTACCTTCAGCTCAACTCTACAAAAACAGAGATACTGCTGTTCGGTAAAGCTGAGGAATTATAGACCCCAGATTGGTGGCCATCTGAATTAGGAGAGGCACCCTCCCCAAAAATTTGGGCCAAGAACCTAGGTATCAGAGTCGATAATAAATTATCGATGGAAGAACAGGAGAAGACATTGTCGGGCACCTGTTTCTGAACTATGCGGATGCTTAGAAAAATCTTCCCCTGGATCCATCTGTCGGCAAGAAGGACCCTCATCGAGTAGCTCTTGGTCAGCCGACTGGACTATGGCAACTCTTTGCTGGTCGGAGTAAGGGAAGACCTACTTTCAAGACTTCAGGTGGTCCAAAATACGGCAGCTCGTCTTGCCCTCAATAAACCGGCTCGCACGCCTTCTCTACCGCTCCTACACCAACTACATTGGCTTCCTATTAGGAAACTAGCCATTTTCAAGTTGCTATGTACGGTCTTTAGGTCTCTTCAGGAGAATGGCCCATCATTTCTCAAGAAGAAGCTCGAATTATATCGTCCTGTGCGTCAGTTGAGATCCAGTAATCGCAACTTGCTCCGCACGCCAAGAATTAGGAAGGCCAAAATGGGCGGTCGGGCTTTCTCCTACTTAGCTCCGAGTCACTGGAACAGTCTCCCTGATGAGATCCGTGCTTGCACCGATCTGTTTCGATTCCTCTTCTCAGGCGCCGAGAGATCCCCCGGGGGATGATTCGTTGCGCCTTATAAATGATTAAATAAATAAATAAACTTAGCCTACTCAAATCCAATTCTTGACAAACGTTCTCTATCTCATATTCATCAAAATCACTCTGCGTATATAATTCTTGGTAAAAATCATAAAACACCCCCAGCATACCTTCCACTGTTTCGACCGTATTCCCGGCCGCATCCATCATAGCAAGAATTTTCTGTGAGGACTGCCTTACTCTTAGCCTCTGAGCCAAACATCAACCTGTAGCTTCTCCATATTCATATCTATCCTGTTTATAAATTTTATATTGAAGGGCAATTTCCTTACAGCAGATCGTGTTTATTTTAGCTTTGCAACATGCAATCTTAGTATGAATATCCCTACCTTCTAGTCCCTGCATAAGCACTTGTATCACCTCCTGTTCCGCGTTCCTTAAATCCCCCAGAAGTCACTGTTTCAGAATTTGTCCTTGTTTCTGTTTGGCCAACCCAAAACTAAGTGCTTCTCCACGTATTCCCGCTTTAAGAGTGTCCCATACTGTAGGACTAGAGGAGGATCCCCTATTAACCTCCAGAAATTGACCAGCATGTGATCAATAAATGCTTTATCCATTAACAATTTCCTATTGAACGTGAACGCCCTTCCGACCTTCACCTGACTTAAACTATGTAGATCTTACAATAAAGGACCATGATCTGCCATTATCCTAGGCCATACCTGCATTTTTGCTCCAACAATGTATGCCCTAGACATAAATACATAATCAAGTCTCACCAGTTTATGATGAGGATATGAATGAAAAGTATATCCTGGATCTGAATCGTTTAAGGACCTCCATACATCTACTAACCCATGATCCTTCAGCAATTGTTTTAAAGCTCTAAAAACCTTGGGTTTTTGACCCATATATTTGTCATTTTTATTGTCTAAAACTTGCCCATCCGTATGTATATTGAAGTCCCCACACAAGATGGGGTAGCCCAGAGAGCCAATTCTACATTTAAAGTCTCCATTATAGCCGCTTGATCATGGTTTGACCCATAAACTGTGCAAATTGTACACTTAGTCCCCCCAATAACACATTCAGCGATTGCCCATCTTCCATAGTTGTCTGTCATTATCTTTCCAGTCCCACTAATCCCACCTCGCATCAAAATAGCAACTCCCCTGCTAGAAATGGTCTGCCTGGTCGCAGCCAGAAGTGTATATCCCAGCTCTTCTAACACACTGTGCTTTGCCCAAGGTATATGCATCTCTTGAATACACAAAATGTCCGGTTTCATTAAGAGCAGATCTGCAGCTACCCTTCGCCTCTTATTATTATTATTCAGGCCACATACATTAAATGAAAATATACGTACCCCACAAACCATCATTCATCCATATATCTTACCTAATTTGCATGGCTCCCTGCTGATCTTGGCTACACAAAATTGTACATAATTTATTTTGGCCACAAATATTTTGCTATGGAATGTTTTTTCTGTTTTTAATGCCCCCCCACTTCCCCTTCCCAACCCCGTGCCCCCCCCAAAGCCCTCACTCAACACCCTCATGCCCCCTACTAACCCCTGACCCTCTCCCTGCCCTTTCCCCAATTCGCAGGCAATAGGGCTTATAGCCCTGGTGATGGAAGGTGAGTATATCACCCTGTGTTCACCGATCCCCCGACTTATACCTAGTTTAGTTTAAATTAGCACAAAATCTTTACCCCTTCTAGGAAGCACTGCTTACTAAACCATGAATCTAATCAAAGAGACTGCAGATACTCTTTAGCTTGAGCCTCTGAAATAAAAAATCGTGTTTGCCCCTTACAGAGAACCTTAAGAGTGGCGGGGTTTAACAAAAAAGCTTGTGCCCCCTTTGCCTGAAAGGGGGTAATCAGTTGACGCAGCTGCCACCTTTTCTCTACCGTATAGTGACAATAGTCCGGTCTAACAAAACATTGCGTTCCCTTTCCCACCCTCTTCTTATCTGGTCGTGCCAAGTCATATAACGTCTGCTTCGCCAAAAAATTGTTCAAGGAAATCAAGATCGCCCGAGGTCTCTGTTCGGGTTGCCCTCCTTTCGCCACTTGTTGCTTAAAAGGGAATCAATGTGCCCTTTGTACTTCCACAGCCCAATTCCACTCCTTCAATTCAGGGAAAGCCTCTTCGAATAATTGCACCACAAATTTACGAACATCTTGCCCCTCAGTCCCCTCGGGCACTCCCAATATTCTGAGAGTGTTTCTACAGAGCCTATTTTCCAAATCCACGAGTTTAATCTGCACATCATCTTTGTTGGCATTTATAGCTTCTGTAATCCCCTTCTGGGCCTCCATTTGATCTTCCAAAGCTGAAATTCGCGTCTCAGCTTCAGCCATTCTATCTGTGAAGTCGTTACATGTTTTGGCTAATCTTCTGACAGTATTTTGAAGCTTGCGACAGGCCATATGGGTTTTCAAATTCTCTGACCGCGTTTCCACCCTATGATCTGACAAACATCTATAAATTGATTCCAGCGAGATTTCATCATGTGGTTTTTCGACCACCCCACCAGCTGCTTGGTCGGATAGATTAGTCCCTTCCGGGGTAATTTCACCTGAAGAGGAAAGATCCCACTGAGGAAACTTCGTTGCTTCTAATCCAGTCCCTCCTTCGTTAGTTACTATTTGCTTGCGCACTGTAAATAGCTCTGAATTTTCCTCCTCCAATGCAATACTATTCGAATCACTGCCGACACTTATTAGTGACCCCTGCAGAGAGCCATTTTTATAACCTTGATCGCCATCATCGTCAGACATATCCGAAGGTTCAGAAAGGGAAAATAACTTCTCCCCTGAGTCACTTTCCTTACTAATAGCATCGATCCTATCAGCAAATGCACCAGCATCTAATTCTGTTGATTCTAGTAGTGCATTATCCTCATTAGTTCCTGCTGTTACTCCCGGATCGGCGGCGCTATCCATAGCAGATTGTTCAGACCCTGGAAGGCTCTGCATTGCAACCTTTCCTGACACAGCCTCCTGATCGCCAGCTTTATCAGCATTATCAGCATTGCTAACGCCTGTTCCTTGTTCCTTGTTCCTTATTCCTTGTTCCTCCATTGTACTGTTAGACCCCTGCGGCAAAATCGATTTTTTTCCTGTTTGCAGCCTGGAATATCTGTGGACTTTTTCTAGGAGCCCGTTCTTGCTCACTACTTTGCATGATATTATCCAAATCTTCTCCTCCTGCGGCCTCTCGTAAATGAAACATTTTCAGTGTTTTTAATAATTAAAAAAGGTGAATCATATTTATATAGATTTGTATGTTATACTTTTTTTTTATCTTTAACAATCCTTTAAAATGTATTACCTTTTTCACATATATATTTTCAGTATTATTTTTACATATGTTTTATTAGTACATATTAAATATTTGCATATATTACATATTATTATTTAATTTATACTGTACAATTTGTCCATCATTTTTCATAACATTGATATTTTTCATGTTTAATATTTTTTACATTTTTGTAACATTTCAGAATTGTTTCAAATATCTATTTTCAACCTTATTTTCAGATATATTTTATTAGTATATATTAAATAATTGTACATATTTTATACTATTATTTAATTTATACTTTACAATTTCTCCATACTTTTTAATAGCATTGTTTGATATGTTTTGAATGTGCAGTAATTTTTAACAATTTTTAGACATTTATACAACTTGTTTACAATATTTCCCATTCATTTCTGTGAGGAGATAGTCTTTTTTTTTGTTTCATTTGGGCGGCCCTTTTTTTTTTACCGCTACCTTCTATGTTGTAATGTATTTGTATTATTTTTAGTCTGCTTTCTCTGAACCAGATGGTGGTAAGGTGCTGCTGTTCGTATGAACAGGTGAGTCCCTTTTAAGAATTTTTAAGGATTTTGCGGGTAGGGGGAATTTAGGATGGAAGTTTACGAGTTATAGTGATGTTTGTTGGGTTTTGGTATATTTAGATCTATTGCTATTACTATATTACACTAGTTTGCATTTTTTTACAGTCTTTTAATAATGTATTACTATGAACTCATTACGAAGTCTGTCCGACATTGTATCGTATTTAGGACCGCCCACCTACAAGGTGGTGGTCCCCCAGGCCAAATTTTTATGTGACCGCCACCATGGCGGTTGCATTGGCCACCTTTTACATTGCGGCGGGTGCTGCTGGCTGCAGCACCTGCCGCAATGTAAAACAGGGATGTTTTACATATCCCCGTACTACGTAACAGGCACCATGTGGTGCCTGTCACTTGGTTCAGGGATATATAGGGTGCCCCCAACACCCAAAGAAATGTGCCACGGGGAAAGAGGGGCCCGCTACGTGCCCCAAATGTCCATCCCCCCAGCCTTTTCATGGCGGGTGAACCACCATGAAAAGGCTGGCCGGGAGGGACATCCTAATCCCTATGGCGGTGCCTGGTAGGCACCACCACCAATGCAGGGGTTGGGAGGCCCTCTGCCACACCGGCGGGCTCAAGGAGCCTGTCGGATGCGTGGTGGTCAGAGTTTCCGACCGCCATGGAACCGCCAGCCATTGTAATTTGGCAGGCGGGGAAATGGCCTTCCGATGGCGGTGAGACCGCCACCATCAGCCTGTCAGCGGTGGTCTCGCCATCATCGTAATGACCCCCTATGTTATGTTAAATTGTGTGGCGTTAGTAATATTTTGATGATTAACTGATATGTATATGTACCTTTGGTAATGTAATGTGTTTTGCAGGTGAGATTTGTCAATTTCTTTCGCAGGTTTTTATGAACAAACGTGTTCTATGGGCATTTGGAGTTGTCATTTTTTCTTAAAGGATATCATTTTGGTTCATAATAAACCAATGGTTTTCAGTTTGATTTCCATATTTTTGGATTTCCTGGAGCGGTTGTGTTTTTAAAAAACTTTTTCTGGTTTTTTTATGGTACCTTGATACTTTGGATTACTGCAAGTTATTTCAAATGGCATCTTTATATTTTTGCATTTTGGGGGGGGATTTCTGGAATTTTTCATCTTATTTTTGGTGGATTACTAATTTTTGTTACGTGGAGTCAGAAAGATCTGCAGCTACAGAACAGTAGGTTTTTAATGTTTTCATTTATTTTGGGTGGGAAATATTATATTATATTGTTTATATTAAATATATGTTACTGTTATATAGAATTCTTTGGATTATGTGCTATTATTTTATGTGATGGATTGAACGTTATTTTAATTTTAGTTGGTGATAGCTACATTTAGTTTGACTGATCAAATAAAATATTATATTTATTATTTTTGAAAAATAGATCTGGTATGTTGGTTTACAGTTTGTTGTACTTTTAGAGGACTTTGGAAGATTAAGATTTATTTTCATAGTTGTTATTTATGAAGAGTTTGACTTTAAATTGTAGCATGTCGTACATTCTTTTACTTTGTTTGCTACGTTTAGAGCCAATTTGACGAACAGATTGCTCCATTCTTAGTAGCTTTGCTCTTTTTGCATTGCTTCTATTAATTTGTGCAGTGTAGGTTGAGTTGTGCCTAGTGTAGATTGGAAGGCATTGTGCCATCCTTCCACTGCCTTGTTTGTTTTGTCTTCCTGTGCCAAGATGCTGTCATAGACATTACACCATGGTATTTGGAATTTGGGTTGGTACCTGGGTCCGGCGCAATGCAGTCTACCAACCCAAGTGTCTTCAAAAAAGTCCATTAGGAGACAATGGGGCTAATTCCGATGTCGGTCGGACAAGCGTCCAACCGACAAAGCAGTGGAAGTGAAACCGCCCGACTAGTAGTCTGTTGTTCCACTCCCGGTATTCCGATTCAACTGCCAGGATGGCAGTCGGAAATATGCCTTTTCCACTTGCAGCTTGTACCACTGCCTGAAAAAGGGCAGCAGCACAAGCTGCAATTGGAAAAGACATATTTTACACATCCATGCCCCTTGTGCCAGGCACCACGTAGTGCCTGTCACACTGCACATGGATGTGAGGGGGGGCACCACATATGCCCCCCAAACCCTGTAGTGGTGGCCGAGGGGGACGGGGGCCCTGCTGGGGTCCCCAAAATCCCTTTTCGTCTACCATTTCATGGCAGTTGGACCGCAATGAAAAGGCAGAGGGAAACGGGCATTGTTATCCCTACGGCGGTGCCTGAGAAGGCACCGCCCCTATTGTAGGGATTACTGTCCATCTGCTGCACCGACAGGCACATTGAGCCCATTGGAAAAGCAGCGGTCAGTCTTCGCCCAGTGCCTCCGACCGCCAGATCAGAATCTGGCGGTTGGACAGCTCTTGTAGATGTTGGTGGGCCCCCCACCGATGGCCTGTCAAAGGCGGGCCCACCAATTTAGGAATAAGCCCCGAAGTTTGTCTTCATTTTGTTGGTAGAAAGGGCTTTCTTGTAGTAGATCGTAGTGGTTGACTACCTCTGTGACAGGGACATAGTCTAGTGCTATCAATTTTATGATTTCAAAGACAAATTGACTCTTTTTGGAATATTCTACACTTAGTGCAGATTTTTAGAGCTAACTCCATATACTTTGATTGAAAGGATAGTAACCGCCTGTGAAAAGATGGCCTGGTATATGCTGTCCACTAATTAAAGTGGGCACCTTGCACCAGTCCAAACAACCCTTATGATGATTTAAGAGGTGTAAGATAACCTTAGAAAGCTATACAAGTGGTAGCTGTGGAGAGCAGCCTTCAGGCTTGGTCTTGAAGGAATGTTAAGCAGCTTGTTTTACCAGAATGCAACCTTACAGTATTGGTTAAATGAAAAGAGAACCACACAGTAGTTATAAAAATATGTATCTATTAATATAACACTCTCTAGAATGACACAGTATCTCCTACACGGAGATAATCACAAAGCACACAATACTTAAGCACAGAAATGACAGTAAATAGCACTAATACACAGTGGGCCCCAGGGGGGGACCAAACCATATACTAAAATAGTGGTATAGGAACCACGACTCAAGTCAAGACAGTGTTGAGAGGTTGTAGAATCGCTGGGACCCCAAGGAACCACCAAGGTGAGTAAGTAGGGACCCCACGGAGGATGGGTGCAGTGTGGGAACACAACAGCATGCTCCATACAATTCTATGGGAAAGTCGCGGTTGAAGTTTTAGAGTTTAAGGACCCTTCCCAGTAAACTTCGAAGAAACCCCGTGGAAGTTAGGAGGTTGGAGAGCCATCCCACCCATGGATACCGAGGTACCCAAGTTACCTATCCCAGGGAAGCCGGGTGCATAGGTCTGGAGTGGCATCGGAAGCCGTAATGGAACCCAATGGAGGTCTTGGAAGAAGAGCCGCTGCTGGAAGGAAGAAAAGTGTCCATTGGAATCCAAAGGTGGATTCTTGTTGAAGAGTACCTGAAAGCAGAGTGGACAGAGTCTGGGTCCTTCAGGCGTGACCAGGGAATCAGTAGACGAATGCCCACCGATGTCGGGTGCTTCAGGTGCGTTGATGGATTTCTTGACTCCGCAGCCAAGGGGACCAGGAGATGTCGAGGGCAACCAGGAGATGGATACGAGCTGTCCCACAAAGGATATCAAGTACTGACGGGTCGGTGTCTGGCAGGAGCACCAACAAGCCTTGGCAACGGCAACCCATGCAGAAGGTCAAGGATGGGTACAGTTTGGACCAGCAAGTACCAGGAGACTCACCAAACACAGGGGAGTCAGGGCAGGCCTTGAGCAACCAGGGGAGCCCAAGAAAAGCAGAGTTGACCCTCAAGTGGACCCACAGGCCGGAGGCACAGGAGTCGCAAGGGGACCTCAAGCAATTTCACAAAGCAGCAGCCCACGGAGCACTCGGTGCAAGGAGGCCAGAGTTCTTTGTAGAAAATGATGGCAGAGGTTGAGGATACTTGGAGCCCAGTGCACTTGTTCGGAAAATGCCAACAAGCATATGCACTTGCAAATGTACGCGGTGCACAGGGTTTTGGATATTGCAGCCCCCACAAGGGATTCTGACCTCAACCTTGGTGAGAGGGCAGCTTGGACATCGAAGTATATAGAAAACCACCTCCTGTGTTGCTGAAGCCTTTGGAGTCCATAGGAGCTCAGGGTCAGCAGACCAGACAGTAGTGTTGCGGTGCCTGAGAATGCAGGGGAGTGACTCCTTCACTCCAAGGAGATATCTTCAGTTGTTCTTGTTGCTCCACAGGTCCTGCATGGATCCTGTATGGTGCACGGGCACAGACGATGCTTCAGACTGAGAGAAGGAGATGAAGTCGGTTCCAAACTAAGTCCATCTAAGTCCAGAGTGTTCAGACGGTCGAAGTTCAGTGGTTTCTGGTTCAGAATCGTGTCCACATCGAATCTAGGGTCCTACAGGTCAGGTAAGTCCTTTTGTACCTACAGGAGAGGGTTGGACAGATTCAGGGAACCCTCCCAGGGTAGGGTCTGGACAGTGGGGAGGTTGCTCCCATGTCCTTTGTCCAGTTTTGAGCCAGAGCTGGAGCCAACGGCTCCCAGGACTGGTTTGAACTGGACTATGCACAGGGACACCAAATGTGCAGGCAAGCAGACCCACCCAGCCATATTACATTAAATCCTGTCTGGGAGGTGGTCACACCTCCCTGTGACAGGATGCCTTTTGTTCTGCCTTCCTCTGCTCGAGCTTGGCTCAGCAGCAGGAGGGCAGAAATGTGTCTCTGGTCAGCAGCAACCATTTTGTGCTTCCCGGGACTAGAAGACTGGTACCCGGAACACCAGGGACCCAACGAAGCTCGCTTCTGAGGGGTGGAATCATACCTCCCAAACTGGTTACTGGTTTGGGGGTATGAGTCTACAATGTTTGACACCAAACACGTTAGGGTACTTTCAGCTGTTTTAGAGTTGGTCATCACACGGTCACATAATGCCACTCTATATGTCGTAAATGGCTGATGCACTGACAACCTGGGAGAATGGACTCTGTAGGCTGCAGGGGTGTTCTGCTCATGCAGTGGCACCCTCTCACTTAGAGCCAAGCACCCTGCCCTCAGGATTATAAAGGCCTTCTATAGGGGTGAATTATAGGTTTTAAGTGCAGTGACCATTAGATATAGTAAACCCATATCTTAAGTAAGTGGTGCATACACCAACTTACACAGGCTGAAATGGCAGGCCTGTAGGTTCCATTTTGCATGGCGTCTCATGGGTGGCATAATACTTGCTTCAGCCCATGGGAGGCCTCTGGGGTACCTATGCCCTGGGTACATGGGTACCATGTACTAGGGACTGACAAGGGCACCCCAGTATCCAATCTGGAGTGTACCAAAGTACATAACATTACAGTTTAGGGAGAAAGCAGATATACTGGTGTCCTGATTAGCAGGATCCCAGTCAGACTAGTCAAAAACAGTATCACATTTAGCAAAAAGTGGGGGTAACCATAAGAAGCAGATCCTAATTTCCTACACCGCCTTATACAGCCTTGATAGCAGCCTCGACAATGATGCAGAACCTCCGCATTGCAGCTTCACCGCTTGTCCATACCTACACATCATCTGAACTGCGCCTCACTTCCTCAACACTAACCTTCAAATCACAAACCCTGTCAACAGGATTCTCAATGCATCACAACCTCGCACCTCAGCCTCTTCGCATTTCAGAACCAACACATTGCCTCTAGTGCTAGACACATGTGCGACGCGGATCCATACAAGCACTCCGCAACTGGGATTAAGCTACTTTGTTTCATTGAGACTAACTGGGTCCCTGCAGCTGGCACACTCTCTAGTGTGGTTGGCCTCAACTTTTGGCTTTGTCCCGGTCTGGCGCGACCAGATATCCCCAATAATGCTTTTGCTTCTATGTGTTATTTTTCACTATAACCTATAAAATTCAATATCTCAAGTTCTACTTATTGGATTTTTGTCATTTTGGTCTTGTTTTATTTACTAAATTAGGCTCTATTTTCCTAACCTCCTAACCTAGGGGCTGATTATGATGGCAGACGGAAAAGCACTCGTCCGCCGTGGTTGCGGAAAAAAAACGTCTGCATGTACCGCGGCAAAACCGGCGGTCAGATTAGGATGTACTGCTCGAAAAATCTGACCGCGACGGACGGATTCCACAAAACTCCACCGGTAACGTCCGGAAAATCAGAAAATCCATCCGCGGCGGACGGAAATGCCGCGGAAAGACCCAAAAACGCCAATCGTCTTGCAGAATGACCGCAATTGAAATTATGATACGATGGCGGAGGTAGCGGAACAGTCAGTTGTTCACGACCGCTAAGGTCGCGCGAAATGATGAATGGTAGAGCCGGCGGAAGGACCATTGCATTCAGACCGCTGCGGTCGTGCGGAAAGAGGAATGGCGGTCGAAAGCAACCACACAACAAGGCTACCAAGTGTGGCTGTTTGTCTGGCGCACCCCTATGACACATCCCCATGGCATGAAAAAAATACAAATCCCAGGTCAACCCAGATAACATACCTGACATGAATACTCCATTTTGACCCACCCACATAGCTGAGTATAAAACCAACCCCTTTCCTGCCCAGCATCCTTTGCACAAATCCAGCAGTGAAGGGCCAAACACCACAGCACAAAGGAGAGGCAAATCAGCACACATCACACCATCACAACCACCCACACACCACCCACATCTCCACCACCACCTTCACACCTGCACTTTTCACCCATTTGCACATCGCTTACCATGGCACAGACAAAAATGCCAAAATTCACTGACAATGAGTTGTCAGTCATGGTAGATGAGATAATTAGAGTAGAACCACATTGGTTTGGAAGCATGGTCCAACAGACACCAGTAGTCAGAAAAAATCAAATGTGGGAAAGGGTAGTCAACAACATCTAGGCAGTAGGGACCACCCTGCGCAGCCTGCGTGACAACAAGAGGAGGTGGCATGACCTCAAGAGCAGGGTGAAAGAGCATGCCAACAAGAACCATGAGCTGGCTCAGAGGACTGGAGGTGGCCCTCCCATTCCACCACTAACATTCACCGAATGGGAGGAGAAGGTGCTTGCCATACTGCATCCAGGGAGTCTCACAGGAATACCCAGGGGAGTGGAGGCTGGTAAGTACCAACAAATGTCTCCCATTACACTGCTATGTACTGTCTTCCACAACTAGAAAGCTACACTTCCTAGACCTAAATGCACTTACGTACAACACACTCTTCCCAACACATGTCTCACATATCTAACATTTCCTTCCTCTGAATCAACTCAAAGGTAGCTAGCAATATTTCCATGGAGGCATGTGTACAGGCAGCCAGCACTACAACTCCCACCAGGCACCCTTGTCCCACAGCTGGGCAAGATGTAGCCCTCCCCCACCCAGAACCATGTGGTAGCCATTTCATTGCTCTGCTCAAACTAACAGATAGGTAGCCATCTTAACAAGAAGGGGGGTCAGTGGGTAGGAAGCCAGCACTACAACTCCTACCATGCCCCCTTGTCCCACAGCTGAGCAAGATGGAGCACCCCACATACCCAGAACCATGTGGCAGCCATTTCATTGTTCTACTCAAACTCACAGGTAGGTAGCCTTCTCATGCTCTCTTGTCTCACCCCTGAGCAGGATGGAACACTCACCCCACCCAAAAACCATATGTAACCTATTCTCTTCCTCTGCTCCACTGTCACAGGGAGGTAGCCATCTTAACAGGGAGGGGTGCTTGTGGACAGGCAGCCAGCACTACAACTCCCACCAGGCCCCCTTGTCCCACAGCTGAGCAAGATGGAGCACCCCCCACACCCAGAACCATGTGGCAGCCATTTCATTGCTCTACTCAAATTCACAGTTAGGTAGCCTTCTCATGCTCTCTTGTCTCACCCCTGAGCAGGATGGAACACTCATCCCACCCAAGAGCCATGTGTAACCTATTCTCTTCCTCTGCTCCACCTTCACAGGAGGTAGCCATCCTAACAGGGAGGGGTGTTTGTGGACAGGCAGCCAACACTACAACTCCCACCAGGCCCCCTTGTCCCACAGCTGAGCAAGATGGAGCACCCCCCACACCCAGAACCGTGTGGCAGCCATTTCATTGATCTACTCAAACATACAGGTAGGTAGCCATCTTAACAGGGAGGGGGGTTTGTGGGTAAGAAGCCAGCACTACAACTCCCACCAGGCCCCCTTGTCCCACAGCTGAGCAAGATGGAGCACCCCACACCCAGAACCATGTGGCAGCCATTTCATTGCTCTACTCAAACCAACAGGTAGGTAGCCATCTTAACAGGGAGGGGGGTATGTGGGTAGGAAGCCAGCACTACAACTCCCACCAGGCCCCCTTGTTCCACAGCTGAGCAAGATGGAGCACCCGCCCACACCCAGAACAATGTGGCAGCCATTTCCCTCCACTGTGTCACCTAACAGGTAGGTAGTCAGTGCATGCACCCTGCCATTCTTCTCAAAATGCATGGGCCATATGACCACACCATCCCTCACATGTCAGCAAATTTGGCATAGATCCAAAAGTCACATCCAGTTGCAGACAGCTAAGCGCATGTAACTGTCACAGAAATTACACTTTGACTCACCAAGTCACATATGAAATAAATTCAGGGCCCAATCATGCACAGCACAGAATGCAATGTGTAAGTGCCATGGTGTCAGAGCAAGAAGGCCCCCCATGAACACAAAACATGCACGGTCAATCTCACAAACAAACAAAAGTACATGATATGAAAGAACATTTGTAACATTCCAATGGCTAGTTCTTGCTTAGCGGAAACAGATTATATGAAGAGTAAACAAAAATTACGCATTATCAAAAGTTGATGTGCCACAAGTTGGTAGATGATGACATGTGCTTGTAATCACACTATCTGTACGTGGCACATGGTTTCATTTTACATGTCACACTATGGACAAGTAATGTACATACCTCAACATCATGTCATGATGCTCATTATCTTTCAGCCATACCAAGTGATTGCGATGTAAAATGTTTGGTGTATCAAATGTAACATCCAAAAGTCTAACACCAAGCTTGTGGAGTGCACTTAACTGATAACTTAACCTCTGTTCAACAGGAGAACTACAAGCAACTGCCGCTGAAAACACCACCAACCAGCAGAGCCTGTCTCCCCCCCCGGAACTTGAACTCTCTGATGCAGATTCCCTACGTTTCTCGGATGAGGAGCAACAACCTGGCCCCTCAGGACTGCCAGGGTGCACCACCTCTCAGGGCCTCATTGTCCCCACCACCACCACAGCAACAACAACAGCGCTGACCCCTGCTACAACGACCTGTGCGGCAGCCACCTCCACCATCACCACTGCTGCCTGCAACACTCTCCCTGCCTCAGTGGTGACTAACACCACCACACAATCTGAGGATGCCAGAGAGAGTGTGCGGGTGCGTCGAGTCCCAACGCCACAGGTCCGTGTCAGCAGGGCAGGTGGGAGGGAAAGTGGTTGACAATCACAGGAGGACACTGAGACAGAAGCCATGGCTTTGTTAATTATCCTAACCCACATTGCCATGTTGATGGCAGGAGTTTGTTGGACTGTGTGATAACATCAATGTGGTGACTACTCTATTTGTCTCATTTACTATCACTGACAACTCATAAACTCACTTTGCACAATTTTGAAAACACTCACTTCTCTTTCACAAAAAATATTGGAAAATAAACACTCTTTACACACCTATGCCTTTGTGTCAGTTCCATGTTTATCACAGTATGTACAATGTCAACTCAGATTCCAATGTACCACAAGCTCTGATTGTGACGAGGCATTGATAGGGTGAAGGAACCTAGAAAGACACAAGAGAATGACATTAACATGTCAAGTGATGCCATTACAGCTAAAACACACCAGTAGACAACAACGTACAAAGCCCATCACACATAACAATGACCAACACCATCAACATAGACATGAGGTTCGTGGAAAATAATACACTGTGCCACACACATCAGCCATTAGCAGTGAGCCAACAACAGCCAGCAGTCAGAAAGCTCATCTATGCCTTGCCACTACCATCAAAGCCAACAGACAATGTCACTGTTGTACAATGTCACTCACTCACACTCAAGTGAAGTAGTTGTCGATGAGCTGTTGACGCAGGTCAACACCTTCCTCTTCTCTACTATCATTGTCACTTGGCATGTGTGGATTTGCACTGGGGGGCATCTGCTGCTCATCATCGTCCAGGAGCAGGGGGATCTCTTGGCACAAGGCCAGGTTGTGGAGCATGCAGCATAACTATGATCTGACACACCTTTTGGGGAGAGTAGAGAAGTGCACCACCGCTCTTGTCCAGACACCGAAATCTAGACTTGAGAAGCCCAAAAGCACGGTCCACTACACGACGTGTCCTCCCCGTGCATCATTGTATTGGCCTTCCCCCGGGGTCCTGGGATTCCTCAGTGGGCTCAGCAACCAAGGCTGGTTGGGATACGCAGAGTCACCTAGGTGTGAGATACACAGACCAATATTGTAATATAAACAGTAGCCGAGAACAGCATGCCACACATACAGCACACTACTTGACTCTCCGTACTCACCAACAAGCCTCGCACGCTCTGGATGCATATTTGCCATCCATTGTGGGATGTTGCTGTTACGCAGTATGTATGAGTCACGAGCTGAACCGGGAAATCTGGCACAGACATGGGAGATAATCATATCCGCTTGGCATACCACTTGCACATTAATGGAATGGAAATGCTTCCTGTTCGAGTAGATGTGCTCACGTGCCTGTGGTGGTACTAGGCCAACGTTTGTGCAGTCAATGGCTCCAAGAACATTAGGTATGTGTCCAAGATCATAAAAATCAGCCTTCTCATCAGCCAATTCATGTCTCCTTGGGAAGTGGATGTAGCGGTCCTTGTAGGTCAACATTGCGGACAGGACATCACGTAGCACCATGCTGAACATAGCTTGAGACATCCCACCGGCGATGGCCACCGTGTACTGAAACGAACCAGTGGCAAAGAAATGCAGGGCCGCCATCACCTTAACTGTTGGTGTCAAAGCAGTCTGATAGGTTCTGTGGGGCCTCAGATGGGACTCCAACTGAGCACATAGCTCAAGAAGGGTAGGGCGATTCAGCTGGAATTTCCTTATGATGTCCTCATCCTCCATGTTCGCCAGCACTGAGAAAGGCCGATACACATTTGGTCATCTCCTACATAACATGAAAGGGGACACATGTAAATTAAATTCACCAAGGAAATGTGTCAAACATCTTACATATTGACTAACACAGCGCCAACTTTGACAGCACAGTAACAGTTAATGCACAAGTCACATGCAGAGACACCTTGATCTCATGTAGTCGTACATGTGGTCAGTATGTACATACTGACTACTTCAAAATCAGATTCAGACTATTTGAATGGTAAATGGTACACTCCTACATCTTGTGTCACCAGCCCTGGGTGTAGCTGACACAGCACATGTGGCAAACAGCAACACTGCTGACTGCTACGTAGCTGCTGTCCCTGACACACCTTCTTGCTTAAGTCGCACAGTGCACATCTTTTTTACACAATGAGCACAGTGTGTGTAAGCTGATCAACTATCAAAATGAATACAGCAATGTACACAGTGAAATAGGCACATCATGTGGTCAGTCCATCATTACTGTGGGTTGATTAGCCATCTTACACATTGACATGTTCACAAATATGAGACTCCATTACACACCAAATCTGTGTACATGCACACAAATATCATATGTGACATGTGAGGAAGTACATGCCAATGCATGTAATCATGTGCACTGACATGGCATGTGTGGGCATCAGTGAGTTAAATGCCACACTTGCATTTAACTTTACAACCAGGTGCTAGTATACATTGTAAAGGTATAGTGTTCAATGATGAAAATTGGCTAGTGCCAATGCAATAGCACAATGTGTCCATAGGTGCAGTAGGTGTGCACCGGCACCGTGGTCCCGGTCATTGGCCACAATTGAAAGATGCCAAATTGCGGTAGAGACCACCTGGCCCCAACGGTGGGACACCGCATATGCCAATGCCATTGCAGCCAATGGGAACCGCCATCGCGGTAGTGCAATGCATTTTTGAAACTAGCGGTAGGCGTGCACCGCCACCACGGGCCCGGTCATTGGACACAATTAAAAGATGCCAAATTGCTGAACACACCGCCTGTCCCCTGTGTGGGACACCGCATATGCCAATGCCATTGCAGCCAATGGGAACCGCCATCGTGGTAGTGCAATGCATTTTTGAAACTCGGGGTAGGCGTGCACCACCACCGCGGGCCCGGTCATTGGATGCAATTTTAAGATGCCAAATTGCGGAACACACTGCCTGGCCCCCGCAGTGGGACATGGCATATGCCAATGCCATTGCAGCCAATGGGAACCGCCATCGCAGTAGTGCAAAGCCTTTTTGAAACTCTCGGTAGGCATGGACCGCCACTGCGGGCCCGGTCATTGGATACAATTGAAAGATGCCAAATTGCGGAACACACCGCCTGGCCCCTGCGGTGGGACACCGCATATGCCAATGCCATTGCAGCCAATGGGAACTACCATCGCGGTAGTGCAATGCATTTTTGAAACTCGCGGTAGGTGTGCACCGCCACCGCGGGCCCGGTCATTGGATACAATTGAAAGATGCAAACCAGGCAGACCAATTGCAACAGCAGAGTACCACTGAAACAACCCTAGGGGCCTATAAATGTCTGTGAGAGAGCCACACATGTCACTTGCATTCAGACACTGCTGCCTGCTAGTCATCACCACCAACTGTTGCTGTACCTGTACTCTGGACCCAGTAATGGCGCGAACAGAGAACATCAGGGCCCGCCCCTTCACCACAGAGGAGCTGGAGGTCCTGGTGGACGAGGTCCTTGCACAGTATGGGAGGCTATATGGTGCTCCAGATGTACTGGTAAGTGTCTGAGTAAAAGTTTGAGAGTGCTCAGAATGCTCACATGATGTTACTGTACAGTAGTATGTGCCTGTGAGTGCAAGTCAATGTGCATGCATCAATATTTTGCCAACAGCATGCTCCATACATGACCAAGTACTAATTGCACTTGAGTATGTGGGGAGGATGGCAACATGGACACTTTTCCAGCTCTTCTTAAGCCAAAATGAACATATGGTGTTATGAGACTGTGTAATGTAAATGTGTGAGACACTGCCTAGCATGCTGACTTCACGTCAATAGGGTGTGTAGCCTTATTTCCACAGATCTCTGACTGCATTTCAGGATGTGAATGACATACTGTGGTCTGGCAGTTACCCAGTTACCCTGCTTGTTTGAGAGACTCGAAGTCTGAACACACATTCCCTGTGCTATGTGATGTCCTAGTCCATTAAGTGTTCATATGCTCCTTTGAGACTGAGGGTACTGAATAATGTTTTTACCTTTTTAAAAATGACCCTATGGAGATGTGTCCATTATGCACATGAGTACATTGCCTGAGTCTATCACTCTTGGGGATAATTCACCTATGACAAATCAGCTAAATGTGATTTGGAAATGTCATCCTACTATTGATTCCATGATGTGTAGAGTCTTGCATGTTTATGCACTGTATCTCCATTCATATTGTACATGCATGGGATTTCTGTGATGGGCCACGTTTATCCTCAGTGTGAGGCCCTCTGGCCTGCACAGAAACTGCCCAATGTTACAAGGACACATCACCAAAAGGACTGAGAAAAACATATGTGTTGTTCACAACCCTATTTCTCAATGAGTCATCATAGGCCTGAGGATTGCACAAGGCAGGACTGCACCTTGTGAGAAGAGTGTGAGATTGTAAGATCAGGGCCCTAAATGTGAGCACCATGACACATGTAGCTAGGCAATGGTCAGGGACATAATGGGGCGTGTAGTGTAGGACACAGTGAGTCTGACCTCTACACATCATTTCCAGTGTATTGTATGTCACGCTCACTCACATAGTGCATCACAGCTGAGGGCAATTTTTACATTGGTTTCTGTGCTGGCACTCTGCATGTGTATGGGATGGGCATGTAGTGTGTCCATCATCATATATGTAACCATTGCAATGATATGGTTTGCTCCAAGTGTACTATGTGACATGCTATATGGGCTCTGCTCTCCATTGATGTGTTAGTGTGCTATGTATTTTCATGGTCCTGTACTGTCACACAGTGGTACACAACACAGTTTCACAGAAACCTCCTCTTCTTGTATCCCATGCCTGCAGCTTAAGGTCCATCAGCGTAAGGCCATATGGAGGGCCATTGCATGCAAGGTGCGGTCTTTGGGTGTCTCCAACCGATGTCATACGCACTGCCACAAGAGGTGGGATGACATCTGCCGGCTGAGCAAAAACGTTGCTGAGATGACGCTGGGGGTGATCCCTCGAAGTGGCAGGTTGGAACGCCGGAGCATGACACCACTAATGGCCCGCGTCTTGGCAGTGACACAGGCAGAGCTGGATGGACGCTTGAGGGCCCATCAGCAGCAAGTTGGGGGTGAGTATTGTGCAAAGTGTGACTTTGCGTATGAGTGACTGCATGAATCCCAGCCCTGAGCCTGTGTGGAGCTCTGTGATGTCTCTAGTGTGATGCAATGGCTTCTAAGTGGCCTCATTGTTGAGTGCAGCTGTTCTGCATTTGTACGACATTTTGTTTCTCATGTGTTTAAACGCATGACCCTTGTCACATAACATCAGCTTGGCATTTTTTCGTGGCACATTGTATAAATGTTGTCTGAACTGAGACCTTCCTACACAGGATAATCCATTGTGTGAAGTGTGTAGCCCAGTAAACGTGTCAGACTTGTGTGCGCTGTGTGGATAGCTCAATAGTGTGCTCATGTGATGATGTGTCAGTGGCTACAGGCATGCACAGATGTGGACTCAGGGAGCAGTGAGTTGGTAAGAGTCACACATGTCCCATGGGTCCCTTTTTTCACAATCATACAGAGGACAGCACCATTGTGAAGTATACTAGCCCAATATCAGCAGCATGGCATTACATGGTGTACTTACCTGCCATAGTGACAGCAAGTGCACAAAGGTGCTGATGGGGAAGATGGTGATGATTGCAGTGATGCATTGGCTAAATTACCTTTTCCATTTGTGCACATGGCAACATGACTGCTACGGTTAGACTCTGTGACTTAACTGCAATGTAGCTGAACCTGGCTATTACGAGATTGTTTTGGCACTATGGCTTAACATGGTTGGATGTGATCAGTGGGTATGTCAAATTGTGATATGACTGAGGTGTTGTACAGTAATTTGAAGGATGATAATGAGCAAAGGTTACTCAGATTGTCAGTCCTCAGTATGTGTGCATTGTGGAAGGGTGTCCTTGTGCATCAGTGCATGGTGAAGTTGTGGCTAATGCTTGTAATCGGTGTGTGAATATTTGGCACATTGGTGTGTCCTCAATGTCATCAGTCAGCACAACGTAGGGATGTCATATGCCAGACCCTAGGTATTCTCACACATTAGCTGTCCTAATGGGGTCCACCTACTTCTTCATCAACAGAAGACACAATCCTGCCTTGGATCAATGAGGGCCTGTCAGGGACTTGTGGACATGTTGGTATGTGACATGTCACAACCTATGGAGGCCGTGCATTAATTTCCCCTTCTCATGCTATTGTGCATTGTGTTTGTGACTGCATTGTTAAATGGTGCGCATTGTCACTTCGTTAACAAATAAGATGTGGCCTTGTGACATATGCTGCAGTGTGAGTGTCGGAGACATCAACTGGCAGTGAATAGCAGTGAGCATCATGTTAGTGTGCATTCCTAGATGTGTGCTGTGCACAACTAATAACTTGTAACATCTACACAGCTGCCACCAATGTACAACTGTAGTTGTACTTCAAGGCCATACATGGTGGATGTCAGGAGCTGGTTGCCCTTGCAAAAGGACATATTGTACTTTGTATCTGTGGTGTTCCATGAAATAACTACATATGGGACTGAGCAGACATGTTTTGATGTATAGCTATCTTACCTACAGGCATGTAGGTGTGCATACAGAAGGTTTTATGTGTGTTTACAGGGAGGCACAGGCCCAGGTATTTGGCTGTGTCAACGCAACATGGAGCACGACTAACAACCATGGATGTTTCCATGCATCATCTGCTAATTGCATAAATGTGGCATATGCAGAAAGTACATGGACTAGTTAAACATGGTAGATTCATTTTCCTGTTTGTAGTTTTCATTGCATATGATGTTTGTGAGTATGGCACTATACTGAACCTATGTCTCTGTCTCTTGCAGCATCTACCGAGGGCACAGAAGGACGGGGGCCCAACAGCATTGGGGAAGCTACTGGCATGACTGGGACACAGGAGTTCAGTGACACTGAGGGGACACAGGAGTTCAGTGACACTGAGGGGACCAGCCCTGGAGGATTCACGTCTGGAAACACCAACCTCCACATCCTCCCAGTCCAGTGGTGACTCCTCGATGTTGGGAGGCACCAGAAGTTCCAGATCGGCCTCTTCTTCTGCCACACCTCGCTCAGTGCCCACCCTCCTGGATGCTCCCCCAAGTGCTGTCTGTGCCCGCAGCCCTAAGAGGGTAGAGTCTCCTTCCCCCCAGGCACCGCTGCCCCAGCCCCTGTCTCTCCTGCTGCCCTCAGTGTGGAGGCCATAGAAATTTTGTGCCAGCTGTGTGTGGGTCAGACTGCTCTCCTGAATGCCCTCCAGGATAATAGCAACAAGTTGTCCCAGGTTGTTGTGTTCATGGAGGGCATTCATGCGGACGTGGGTGGCCTACACAGAACTGTCCAGTCTTTGTCCTCCACAGTGACGGCAGCCATTCAGCAGTCCCAAGCTCCCAGTCCAGCTCCTGTCCCTTCAGCGACCACCCTGCCAGTGTCCCCACCTGACAAGAGTACACACACGCCTGAGCCCTCAGGCACACAGTCATCCACATGCAGCAAAAAGCAGCAGCAGTCTAAGCGTACCAGACACCATACACCATCACCACAAGACAAAACAAGCACACATGAAAGCAAAACAAAAAGCCCATCACAGGACACTCAGGGACATAGGGCAAAGAAGTATGCATCCACATTACCTGCGTAAAAATCATCACCATCCAAGGGCACTAGCATCCCCACACCTGATCCCAAAGGCACACAAACACTTGCCCTGTCTGCTGTGAACCTGGTGCCTGCCACAACTAAGTTGAAAAACATTCAGAAGGCAGATTCACCCAACACTTCAACTCCCACCCACACCCCTGTGAAGCAGGGACAAGGGAGCAAAGTGGGGGCTTTAGCTCAGAAACAGGGGATGCAGGGGAAAAAGCAAGACCAAACCCAGCGTACCAACAGGTCCAGCAAATCCCCACGTGGAGAGGCACCTGCACCTGCTACACCTTTGGGGAAGAGTGAGGCTGTTGTGCCCACCTCACTTCCCACTCCGGCCAAGACACTTGTGGAATATCGAATCCCCAAACAGTTGAGACCCAGCCCACAACATTCCCCCTCAGCCACTGAGCCTCCACACAGCATGTCACCACCTCCACGTGCCACCACTCCACCCGGTCCAAGCAGCCCTCAGGCTCCCACATCCACAGATCCCTCTACCTCAGCCAGTTCTCTCCCTACCAGGTCCAGTCCTCCAACTGTCCCCAACAATCAGCCTCCTCCCAGTTCAACTTCAAGCCAAAGTTGAAGCCAAGATCCCCTCCCCACGCCATTTCTCCCACAGCGGTGCCTGGACTACCCATTCAAAGCCCCTGCCACTGTGGTGATTCCATGCAGTGGACTGTGTTACCCATTTCAGTTGCGGGTTCTCATGCACACATGTGCGGACTAGAAATTTGGACTGGCCAATGGCCTTGATGTTTAGCACTTTTGATGCCCATTTCATGTGCAAGTTCTTATGCACACATGTGCGGACTAGAAATTTGGACTGGCCAATGGCCATGATGTTTAGCACTTTTGATGCCCATTTCATGTGCAAGTTCTCATGCACACATGTGCGGACTAGAAATTTGGACTGGCCAATGGCCTTGATGTTTAGCACTTTTGATGCCTATCCAGAGATAATGTAATAAAGACTGTTACTCATGTTTTGTGCTTTGTCTCTGCCATTGCTAATTAAAAAGTGCAATGTATGTGTATATGTTCATGTGACACATGCTCTGTATGCCACATTCACATTGGCAATTACTTGATTTTCTTTTTCAGAGGTTGTCAGATGTTATAGGCACTTTTGTGCTTGTTGATTCAGAGGCTTGAGAGTGGAATGATGGTTGTCTGTGATGATGTCCTCTTATCCTAATCATTCTATTGTCAGGTCTCCAATTTTGTACACATGTAATATTCGGATGCTGTACCACAACAGAAGTGAATTCTAGCCACAGGATAACTTGTGTGGGGCCAGGGTCCGCCATATCTGTGGGATCTCTCTCGATGTGTGAACAGCAGTGTAGATGTGTAGTCATCTTGTGTAGGCCTGGCTTCATAGTCACATGGGTACATTAGAATGTGTGCACTTGAGTAGTCATACAGTGTGATTGGCCTATCTTTGTCAGAAGTGTTTATGTGTAGGTGCCCCTGAACATGACACCTACACACATGTATGATCCAGGTAATGAGTGCCTGTTTGTTTACATTCTCAGCCATGTGCTTTAAATTGTGGGCACATGTAGGAGTTGTTTGATGGGCACTGTGCAGTGTGTCAGTGTGACCTAGAAATCCTGGGGTACACCTACTTCTTGTCGGTGTCAGTTGTGAGTATGCAGAGTGTGTCACTGCAATGTCTGTGTTGTGTTTGGTTGATCTGCCATGGATCTTGTTTACGTTTGTGCTCACTGTGCTGACCTGCAAACTGACATTATATGTGAATTTCCTCAGACATTACTGTCACTTGACACATTTTAGGCACAAGTATGTGGTATGAAGAGTCATACCATCCCCTATAGGGGCATTTGATGCCTACACATTGTGAGTTACTCCTCTATGTGTTTTTGCACTGTACACTCCTTACCTGTCCAATAGTGATGTACACACCACTTCAGTCTAATGTCTTCCACCCCGTGCTTTGCCAGTGTGTGACCCTCCCCACCACTTCATAGTGTGACACTGTACTGTGGGAGGATGATCTGTGTCCAGGACCAATGTGCCAATCAGGACTGTTTCACCATTTGTTATGTGGTTTCTTCTACTTGATTGCAGTCATGGTTGCTCATGAACAGTGCATATGTTTTACCAGCACAGTCCTCTAGTCATGTTGGATGCATCTGTGTTTTCCTGAGTTGTGCAGCAGTAGGTGATAGCTAAAGTGTATGTCTGTTTGCTGAGGCACTGCTACACTTCCTGAGTGTGATGTGACCTGTGCCCTGTGATGATTTGTGGTGTGGATGTTCATGGTGGAGTACTCAGACATGTGTGATACTGGTTTTGTTGGTGTTCACACACTGCTTACTGTGCATGCACTGCTGTCAGTGTATGTTGCCTTGTCCTTTCCAGGTGTGAGTCCCCCTGAAGTCCAGCTGAGTTTGCTATGTGATGATTTTGTATGTGCATATGTTGTGTTTTTGTTGTGGATGGATGCAGTCTTTGGCCTGTGTTGGCTCTTTCTACTGACAGGTCCATATGTGTGTAATGTTATATTTGCATGACATTGTGTTTGAGGAGTTTTGCATTGTAATACATTCTGATGTGTAGTGTGCTTTTCTTGTGTGAATGTCACATGCAGCAATGTGGAGTCTTGTTAATGAGCTTGTTTTGAGTGCACAATAGTGCTATGTCCTCCTATTTTGACCTGTCACTTGTCAGGAGTGTGCATGTGCATGCTTGTGCTACACATGAACAGCATGCTCACTTGGTAACTGGTGTAGTGTGTATGCAGATTTGTTGTATTGATCACAGTTACTATTCATGATTGGCATTTGATGATGCATTTTCAGATTGGGTTGGGGGAGGGTGTCTGTGCAGTTGACTAGAGTGTAAATGTTGTGTATTCCTGTGCTGTCTAGGGTCACATTGCCTATCCACTGTTTGCCTGCACATGGCTGAGCTTGTTGGACTTCTTTGGATGTTGTTTGTGAGACATGTGTTTGGCAATTGGGTTTGGATCAGCATTGGTTGAGACATCCCTGAGTGGGATTTGGACATTTGTAGATACACACCAGGGTGCGGGATTGGTTGGTAAATAGACATAATATCGAAAAAAAAATATAGAATGGACAGAATATCGAATTCAAAATATAGAATGGACATAATATCGAATGGACATAATATAGTGGTTAATAATATCGAAATAAAGGTAAGTAATATCGATTTTCAAAATATAGAAGTACATAATATAGCCATTAAAAAATATCGAATTTTTAATAATATCACATTTTTGTAAGTGTTTAGTATGTTAGTATATGAGTTAAAAATGTATATTATTTTTGTAATGTATGTTTAATATTTTTTAAAGTTACGAAATTTATGTAAAATTATTTTAGTGTAATTTAATTCTGTAGCGGGTTGTGGGTTTATAGGGAATAGGGTGGGAAGTAATTTAATTATAGTAAATTAAATATTAATTTTTAGGAATTATTAATTATTTTTAATTTAATTTTGCGTTTTAGTTCTGTAGCAGGTTGTGGGTTTATAGGGGAATAGGGTGGGAAGTAATTTAATTGTAATTAAGAAAATATTTATTTTTATTTATTGGTATTGATAATTAATGTATTGTTAATTAATTATTAATTGGTAATTAATTTTTATTAATTGATTAATTGATAATTATGTTAATTGTATTAATTTATTATTCGGAGCGGGTTGTGGGTTTATAGGGAATAGGGTGGGAAGTAATTTAATTGTAATTAAGAAAATATTTATTTTTATTTATTGGTATTGATAATTAATTTATTGTTAATTAATTATTAATTGGTAATTAATTTTTATTAATTGGTAATTAATTTTTATTAATTGATTAATTGATAATTATTTTAATTGTATTAATTTATTATTCGGAGTGGGTTGTGGGTTTATAGGGGAATAGGGTGGGAAGTAATATAATTGTAATTAAGAAAATATTTATTTTTATTTATTGGTATTGATAATTAATTTATTGTTAATTAATTATTAATTGGTAATTTTTTATTACTTATTACATTTTTGGTATTGAAAATTAATTGGTTGTTGATTAATTATTAATAAGTAATTAATTTTTAATAAATACTATTTATTGGCATTTATAATTAAGTAATTATTAAATATTTTGTAATTGGTAATTAATTTTAATTATTTTTTATTGGTATTGATAATTTATTTTTATTTAAATATTAAATCATTACTTTCCCTACTGTTGCACTCACTGGAGTGGGAATAGTATTTTTACCCCTACGCTATCCAACGCTTTCCCTACTGTTGCAGTCACTGGAGTGGGAATAGTAATTTTTACCCCTACGCTATCCAACGCTTTCCTTACTGTTGCACTCTCTGGAGTGGGAATAGTAATTTTTACCCCTACGCTATCCAACGCTTTCCCTACTGTTGCACTCACTGGAGTCGGAATAGTAATTTTACCCCTACGCTATCCAACGCTTTCCCTACTGTTGCACTCTCTGGAGTGGGAATAGTAATTTTTACCCCTACGCTATCCAGTGCTTTCCCTACTGTTGCACTTACTGGAGTGGGAATAGTAATTTTTACCCTCCCGCTATCCAATGCTTTCCCTACTGTTGCACTCACTGGAGTGGGAATAGTAATTTTTACCCTCCCGCTATCCAACGCTTCCTACTGTTGCACTCACTGGAGTGGGAATAGTAATTTTACCCTCCCGCTATCCAACGCTTTCCCTACTGTTGCACTCTCTGGAGTGGGAAAAGTAATTTTACCCCTACGCTATCCAACGCTTTCCCTACTGTTGCACTCACTGGAGTGGGAATAGTAATTTTACCCCTACGCTATCCAACGCTTTCCCTACTGTTGCACTCACTGGAGTGGAAATAGTAATTTTTACCCTCCCGCTATCCTACGCTAAAAATATTGAATATTCTTTATTAATATTAAGTTAATATATATATGTATTAAAAAATAAAAATTTATGTTTATTTTTTTATAACTTACATTAAATATTTATTAATTTTAAGGTTATTTAAGTATTTTTAAGTATGTTTCAGTTAATTATATTTATTATTTTATTAATTTTACATTACTTTTAATACATTTAAAAAATTCGATATTTTAACAAACTATATTAATTACAACGATATTTTGGATTCGATATTTTTGTACTTACCTGTTTGTAGATAGGAATTCGATATTTTGGCATTCTATATTTTATCCACTATATTTTTGCAGGTCGATATTTTGACATTCTATATTCTGTCAGTGATCCGGATTGGTTATCAGGAAACTCACAGGAGGGGTATGTGTGAAGGTCATACTTGGGTTTGACAGTCAGGGAGTGTGACAATGAGCAATGAGTGTTGTGCCGGTGGCATGCACATGTCAAGAGACTTGACACAGATGTGGGGCTGTTCACTGTATGGCTTATGACAGTTCCTATCATTCCTGGGCCAATGCATAGCTTGCATTGCTGTATGACAGGGATATTGCACAGATATTACTTTAGTTCAATTTCAAACATGTCAGAATTTTGGGCCTAGGTATAGGTGTAGTGTGATATGTTGCTCCGGTTGCATGTCATGTACAAATGCTATGTAGGTTTCTCCATGTTTCCTGCACTGACCACTCCACTTTAGGCTAGTCTATTTATTGTCATACATTGCTCCTGACTTATGATATGTCTATGAGGCTAAATTTCACTGTGTGAGCTGTCTGAGGGCCTTGACATGCAGTGTGCACAGTTCCATGGTTGTTACTCTGCACAGTGACTCTTCATTTCTTCAATTACTCACTTTGATTAACAAGACTGGAAGGCAGGTATGAGCATGAGGGTTGTCCTGAGTATCAGGTCAGAGTTTCCTGCTGTCAAGATGGACTCTTCCTGACACTATAGCATTCATTCACTACTTAGGGGTCGATTCCGATTCGGGCCGGAAAAAGCACCGACCGACTCGGATCCGGAAAAAATACTGACCGACACGTACCCGTGGCGCACGACACGCCAAGTACGATGCAAGGCGCGAAAAATCCGACCGACACGTAACGAAACCAAGTCGACCGACCGAGCCGCACGGAAAACAGCAATCCGGCCGGAAAAACACGAGAATCCAACCGACCGACACGCACCCGGAACAAATCCGACCGAAACGTACACGCTAACTCAAAACCGCAAAGTACGATGCAAGGCGCGAAAACCACGAGCGAGTCGGACGGAGGACAAGCCGTACGACCAACACGCATACAAAACCGAGCCGAAGCAACACAATACACCGCGACTGACGCGTATGCAGCATAGAAAACTGCACAAACACAGCGTGAACGAAACGGAGAACACCGTACGAGACCAATGCAGGGTCCGACTCGGTCACACGAACGTTTCCAACATACACAAACAGCACAAAGGAAAAATCACCCAAAAAAAGGCCAAACAAGCAATTACCAAGCCAATAAATACTGGGGGGTGGGGACAGAGAACAAAGACACACCCACAACTCCACCTATATAAAGGACACAAATCACTACCATGAGCCTTTGCAAATGCCATTCCACTGCCAGCACCCAAGAGAAAGCAACCACACACCCACAGCTCATCCCTCACACAAGCCACACACCATCAGCACACCAACAAATACCAACCTCACATACACCCAGCAAAACACACACTCACACACCCTCACCTGCACACCAACACACACATCACTCACCATCACCACCCATCACCATGCCCCCAAGAAGAATCACAAGTTCCTAGATTGTGAATTGGAAGTCCTGGTAGACGAGATCCTCAGGGTAGAGCCACAGCTGTTTGGCGCACTGGTCCAACAGACCCCCATCTCCCAGAAAACCAAGATGTGGGAGAGGATCATCAACAGGGTGAACGCACAATCACCATGTCTGCGCACAAAGACCGACATCCAGAACAGGTGGTATGACGTGCGCAGGAGGGTCCGGGAGCTGCTCAAGAAAGACTACCTCATCAGCCAATACACCGGCAGTGGCCCTCCTGCCAAGCCAGTATACCTCAGGCCCTGGGAGGAGAAGGTGCGGGCCATCCTTCCGCCAGTGAGCGTATATGGACTAGAGAACATCCCAGAGCCTGGTGAGTACACAACAAATGTACACAATATTCTGACACAAAACACACACACATCACTGTCAAGGGGAGAGTCAAACCATGCACTCATAGCAATTACACAGCAACCAGAACAGAATCATCCCAAAATGTGTATGTCAGTCAGATAAACACAACACATGCCATCAAAAAAGTTACATCCAACCGTGCCATCACATGTACAAACACAACTACAACTACAGCTAGGCAGTGGCACAAATAGAACTAACAAACACATCCAGACATGTAGCCACCACAACAACACCAACACACAGTGAAGACCACTCAAAGGAAGGAATTCTGTGTATGCTGGCCAAGTCAGTGTAGCCAATAGCATCATGGGAGTCGCAGTCACACATATTGCCCCCCACAACTGTCCCATCAACACCACCATGAACCATGCGCACATCACAGGGAGTGGAGAAGGACTCACAAGATGGCTGACACTGGCTACTGCTGTGGGGAGCACAAGGCCCTGCTGGCAAATGTGCACCAACAAACAGCAGGACACCACTGACTGACATCCTGAGAGACAACTTCCACTCCCTGCAATGCAAGCACGTTCCATGGTGGGATATCTGGCTGGCTGGGTGGGAAGGGGGACTTGCAGCACTGACTATAGTCACAAGCACCTCCTCTCACACACCCCCCAACACAAAATCCACAGTACCCACCTGGTAGTATGCAATGCCCTCCATCCCAACACAAGATCCCACAAAGAACCACCACCCTGGGTTATGTTGTGTGAAGCACAGGGACACTCTTGGGACTCTTAGCCAAACAACTGCCAGGACAACACTCCCAGCCATCCTGTCAGCACAGCCAGCCCACCCCACAGGGAAGCAGAGTCAAAAGGAAGGAAGCATGGGCATGCTGGGAAGGGGGTGGAGGCAATAGCATGATGGGAGTCGTAGTCACTGATATTGGTCACCCCACAACTGTCCCATCAACACCACCCTGAACCATGCTCACATCACAGGGAGTGGAGAAGAACTCACAAGATGGCTGACACTGGCTACTGCTGTGGGGAGCACAAGGCCCTGCTGGCAAATGTGCACCAACATACAGCAGGACACCACTGACTGACATCCTGAGAGACAACTTCCACTCCCTGCAATGCAAGCACGCTCCATGGTGGGATAACTGACTGGCTGGGTGGGTGGGAAGGAGGTCCGACTGCCAACCAAACACAAGCAATGCAGACCATGTTCACACCCCAGAAAATACATAGAAATGCCCAAATAATGCAGGACAATGTGCCACACCAATATCAACCCCTGACTGTGACGACTCAGGACAATGCAATGTACAGGCCCGCACCCAGAGGCACAGTCACAACTGTCATGTGTGTCAACCATTGATGCCTGCAGAAACATGACATACATTGTTTGTGTCTCCCAAAAACAGGTGATGATGGGGACACAGCAGCAGACGCTGAGGAGTCCCAGTCCCAGGCTCAAGAGGATGCCGAGCTCACTGGCGTCGTACAGCCTCTGTCCTCCTCGGACGATGAAGAACAACCTGGCACATCCGGTGCAAGTCAACATGCAGCACCAGCAGGACCACCAGCTGCAGCACCAGCAGGACCACCAGCTGCACCCCCTGCACCCACCCCTCCAACGACTGTCACCACGAATACCATCCCTGCCGACATGGACAGAATAAGGAGCAACACCAGCACAGTGACCCTGGACCAACCTGGGGCCATGGCCACCACCACCACCACCAACTCCCAAGGTGGACCAGGGTTATCTGTGCGTGCCACTGCACACACTGCACATGTCAGCAGGGGTGGTGGGAGGGTGGGAGACAGAGGTCGCTGCTTGCAGACGTTGCTGGTGTGCATGATGACCCACAACTGGTACGCATAGCTGATGCGTACCAGTCCAGCACCGGAGAGCTCAGCCAGGTAGTGGGGCTCCTCAGAGACATTAAACAGCAGCAGGCTGCCCATCATGCCCGCTTGGACTCCCACATGTCCCACGTGGAGTCACACATGTCCCATGTGGACTCACACATGTCCCGCGTGGAGTCCAAGTGGGATGCACTGCATGAGATGACGGCGGTGCACAGGGACATTTTACAATGCCTCCGCCAGATGAACAGCAACCAGTCCACACCTCCCTGTGTGCCAACAACATCTGGTGCCGAACAAACTGCAACTGCCACAGGGAGGGAGGAGGACTCTGGCGGAGAGTCCCCTGCACCGCAGCAGCCTGCACTTGAGGGCCCCCCCAAGAAGAGGGGTCATCCGAGGAGGGAAAAGTGAGAGGCCGATGGCCAAGCGCAACTCCCAGGAAGCCTGAACCTGTTCTGGATGTTCGCCTTTGTGCACAGACTGTTCACCCTGTTGACGGCAATACTACTCCCACACATTGCATGGGGAGTACAAGTTGGACCAATGTGTCAGACAACTGTGGCCCCGATACTGGGGATCCTGTCTACCCGGACTTTCAATTCACCTAGGAACTTGGGATTGCAAGATTCATGTACAGCACAACCCATCCTATGCACTATTAACACAAATGTATCACAATAAACACACTAATACACCATACTTGCCTCTGTCGTGATTCCAACGTGGGTGCTGTTATGGGGATGATGAACTGCAAAATTACACTGTGTATGCGAACTGCAACAGCAAGGACAACACAGGCATGTGAGTACAGGAAACGTGACACACATGAGGGAGACACACCACCAGGGCTACACGACACATACACACCTAGGCCATCTGACTCATTGCCTACACTGATGTTGCCAGGGAAGATGTTGCAATGCACAGACACCACACCCATTCCCAGTTGTAGTCAAGTAGCCCACAGGTGCAGTAAGCAAATGGCAGTCAAATATGTGACCACAGACAACACACATCACAAAGTGAAGCACAGGTTTATTACACAGTTGCAACATGCCGTAACCACTACAGATGCAAGGTAACCCCACCTGGCAGCGGGCACACAGTCAACAACTGTAGACGGAAGGAAGTCCATGGGTGTGGCGCACATCACCTGTAGGGACACAACAGCTACCAGCCTGGATGTGCAATCACGTCGTCGGTGGACACAGTTGACCAAACGAATCTGAAAGTACCCTGTGAAGGACAGAAATGACACACAGTCAAAAGCAATGGAGTACAGGACAGAACAGCAAAACACATGCACAATACATGTTACAAGATGCCCACCCAGAACCAAGTTAGCATGTCAACACTGTTGGGGAGTACAGCCCACCTGTCACCACACATCGCAACACACATCCAGTCAAGTGGCCCATGGACACACTCCCACAACACCAGAGCACCACCCACACATCATGCCAACTCACATCATTGACATGACACCTCAGGATACTCACATTCAGCTAAAGAAGTTGGTGATGAGCTGTGTGCGGACATCACCATCACCATCATCATCATCATCATCGTCACTGGCATCGTGGTCCAGGCCAGGATCCTCCACAGGTGGCGGATGTTGGTCATTCTCATCCTGGATGAGAGGCAACTCCTTCCGCACTGCCAGGTTGTGGAGCATGCAGCAGACGATGATAATCTTGCACACTTTCGCAGGGGCATATGGGAGGGACCCTCCGGTCTTGTCCAGGCAGCGGAAGCGGCTCTTCAGGAGACCAAAGGTCCGCTCAATCACTCTCCTGGTCCGACCATGTGCCTCATTGTAGCGCATCTGGGCAGGTGTCACAGGGTTCCTGAGGGGTGTCAGCAACCACGGCATGTTGGGGTATCCCGAGTCACCTACGGACAGACAAGTGCACATTAGCTGACTTGGAACAGTGGGCGGAATACTACAGATCAGATCACACACAATGGCACAAAGTCAGTACACACCGACAAGCCAGGCACGCTGGTTCTGCATCTGTGCCATCATCCTGGGGATGCGACTACTCCTCATCACAAAGGCATTTTGTGCTGAACCAGGGAAACTGGCACACACGTGTGTGATGGTCATGTCTGCAAGACACACCACCAGTGCATTGACCGAGTGGTAGTGCTTGCGGTTCCTGTAGGCCTGCTCCTGGGCCTGTGGTGGTACCAAAGCCACATGTGTCCCATCAATGGAGCCAATTACATGCGGCATCCTCCCCAGGGCATAAAAGTCACTCTTCACGTCAGTGAGTCGTCGCAGTCTAGGGAAATAGATGTACCGGTTCAGGAAGAGCAACATTGCCGCCAAAACATCGCGGAGCACACGGCTGAACATGGTCTGTGACATCCCACCAGCAGTCGCCACAGTATGTTGGAAGGTACCAGTGGCAAAGAAGTGTAGGGCTGCCATCACCTTCACCTTGGGGGTCAGCGCTGTAGGATACGGCCGGCCAGGCTGCAAATGTGGGGATAACTGCACTGCCAAATCCTCAATCAGCTGCCTGGTGAAGCGGTACCGCCGGATGCTGTCCCGTTCCACCATCGTTGCCAGGTCTGGGAATGGCCGATGGACAGCAGGAGCCCTGCAGTGCAGAGGAGAAGTAAGCAAGATTGTCAGTCACCCCACATATGCGGCATTGAACACACTCAAGATCCCAACATACATCATTATGAGGCACAACTACATGAAGTGTGCAGTACCGGAAGGACATGTATGGTACATACATGGCCAACATCTGTCAACACGGTCCAACAGGTGGCATCAATTAGTCCCAGGCTGGCCCATTGGATATCATGAGGCCGTGTCACAGTTCCCATCTCCTGCTGCCGTGTCACAATAACCCCCACAGGGACATGTGAGGACAGATGTGCCCCAGGCACCACAGCTCAACGACAGGTACATTCCCAGGGACCCTGTAATGCCACATGGACACTGGCATTACATGGAGTATCATGTATACACCACAGCAAAACAACCATGACCCCCACAGGTAGTGGCCCCACTTGCCACGGCAGGACAGACATGGACGTCTGTGACACACACGCACAACATCAGAGTCCATGCACACACAACGTGGATGTGGAGACTGTCTCCCATTGTGCACATGAAATCAGAGACATTGTAAACACCACATGCACAAAGACTGTGGAGGACCATCACTATTGTGCCACTGGGACACCCTGGCTCAAACATACCGTCCCACATGGGACTCACGGGGTATGTGACATGACATACACATACACTATGCACTGTGTCACAATAGTAGGTCATGGGGAATGCAAGTCCTGGAGCTGCACAAGTGCACATGTACATCCCCCACACAACACATCATCTCAACCCTCATCTGTCCAGGTCACACCTATTGGACATATGGGAGACCTGTGACACTACCCTCTGAACCTGAGCCCCTCACAATCTGCTGTGAATGGGGAACAGCTGCCTGAACATCACATTTGCATACCCCAGTCTGCACGGGCAGCTGATCAAACACCTATGTGACACACAAGTATCGTCTCCTATGGTCACATCTCCAGGGGCATGCTGAGCCCCTACCAAGAAACACCCCAGCAGTCCTGGCAACTAATCCACAGCACACTGACACAGAGGCAGACACCGGAGGGGTCAAATCACTGTGCACAATGTGTCAGCTGATACACGGGAGTGGGAGTACAGAGTGCATTGCATGGCCTGGAGTAGGCATGACTGTCCTGCTCCACATGAATGAGGATGTGCCCTGGACAGTGGATAGCTGGCTATGTATGTGTGACACACGTAATCTGCACACTCCTGGGGCACAAACATTGTTCCCACCCGCTGCATGGGCGTGTGCCACATACCCCAGGCACATGTGGTGGCTCAGCTCAGCAAGTGGACCGCATATCAAAGCAACACGCAGATCACATGTCCAAACCCAGGCGTTGTGTGAACAATGGACCCACCCTACTCAACATGAAAGAGGACACATGTAAATTAAATTCACCAATGAGATGTGTCAAACTTCTTACATATTGACTAACACAGCGCCAACATTGACTGGACTGCAACAACAGCTTAATGCACAAGTCATAAGCAGAGACACCTTGAGCTCATGTAGTCGTACATGTGGTCAGTATGTACATACTGACTACTTAAAAATCAGATTCAGACTATGTGAATGGTAAATGGTACACTCCTACATCTTGTGTCACCAGCCCCTGGGTGTAGCTGTCACAGCACATGTGACAAACAGCAACACTGCTGACTGCTACGTAGCTGCTGTCTGTGACACACCTTCTTGCTTAAGTCGCACAGAGCACATCTTTTTTACACAATGAGCACAGTGTGTGTAAGCTGATCAACTATCAAAATGAATACAGCAATGTACACAGTGAAATAGGCACATCATGTGGTCCGTCCATCATTACTGTGGGTTGATTAGCCATCTTACACATTGACATGTTCACAAATATGAGACTCCATTACACACCAAATCTGTGTACATGCACACAAATATCATATGTGACATGTGAGGAAGTACATGCCAATGCATGTAATCATGTGCACTGACATGGCATGTGTGGGCATTGTGAGTTAATGTCACACTTGCATTTAACTTTACAACCAGGTGCTAGTATACATTGTAATGGTATAGTGTTGAATGATGAAAAGTGGCTAGTGCCAATGCAATAGCACAATGTGTCCATAGGTGCGGTAGGTGTGCACCGCCACCGTGGTCCCGGTCATTGTCCACAATTGAAAGTTGCCAAATTGCGGTAGAGACCACCTGGCCCATGCAGTGGGACACCGCAAATGCCAATGCCATTGCAGCCAATGGGAACCGCCATCGCGGTAGTGCAATGCATTTTTTAAACTCGCGGTAGGTGTGCACTGCCACCGCGGGCCCGGTCATTGGATACAATTGAAAAAAGCCAAATTGCAGAACACACCGCCTGGCCCCCGCAGTGGGACACCGCATATGCCAATGCCATTGCAGCCAATGGGAACCGCCATCGCGGTAGTGCAATGCATTTTTTAAACTCGCGGTAGGTGTGCACCGCCACCGCAGCCCGGTCATTGGATACAATTGAAAGATGCCAAATTGTGGAACACACCGCCTGGCCCCCGCGGTGGGACACCGCATATGCCAAACCCAATGGAGCCAATGGGAACCGCCATCGCGTTAGTGCAATGCATTTTTGAAACTCGCAGTAGGCGTGCACCGCCACTGCGGGCCCGGTCATTGGATGCAATTGAAAGATGCCAAATTGCGGAACACACCGCCTGGCCCCCGCGGTGGGACACTGCATATGCCAATGACATTGCAGCCAATGGGAACCGCCATCGCTGTAGTACAATGCATTTTTGAAACTCGCAGTAGGCATGCACCGCCACCGCGGGACCGGTCATTGGATACAATTGAAAGATGCAAACCAGGCAGACCAATTGCAACAGCAGAGTACCACTGAAACAACCCTTGGGGCCTATAAATGTCTGTGAGAGAGCCACACATGTCACTTGCATTCAGACACTGCTGCCTGCTAGTCATCACCACCAACTGCTTCTGTACCTGTACTCTGGACCCAGTGATGGCACGAACAGAGAACATTATGGCCTGTCCCTTCACCACAGAGGAGCTGGATGTCCTGGTGGACGAGGCCCTTGCACAGTATGGGACCTTATCTGGTGCTCCAGATGTACTGGTAAGTGTCTGAGTAAAAGTTTGAGGGGCATATTCTCAAGGACTTATCGCCGAGTTAGCGGCACTTTATCGCAGCCAAAGTGGCGATAGATTTATCACACCATTCACAAGCCGGTGCTAACAGCCGATATCTCCAGTTTTCCTGCGATAGCAGCTGCAAAAAACATCGCCATGGATGACACCGGCAACTAATGCTAATGAGATGCAGAGTAGGCATTCCTGTGCAAAAAGCCGCGAAAACACCACTTCGCAATATTTTCTACAACCAGCCAGATCGGCGATAAGATCCCAAAACAGGCGATAAGGTGCGTTAGCAGCAGGGATTTCACATCTGCTCTTACCTGGTGTTAAGTCGGACGACAACCTGCACCACAAAAGGGAGCCCAGACCAGAGCCACACCTGAAGAACAACCGATGCCATGGAGCTACTGATCATGCAGCTCGGAGCCCCAAGAGGGCTACAACACCCACCGCCACCTCCCCAGGATCCCCCCCGGGGCCCTACCCCGGACAAAGATATTTCACATCAACTTTACGAAATCATGAACAAAACAATTCGCCTGATGTCGCACAATACAACAATTAACATTCATGTGTGGTCAGAAAAAGGAGAATCATTCATTCATCTTTGAATTTCCAAACAAATTATTTTATTCAAATTTAACTCAAAACAACTATTCGGAAGAGTCATGGCGGGTCTTCTCTGGACAATCTGTAAGACACAGCCTGCAAGACAAAAATCAAGATAAGAAGGTGTGTCATGCGCTCATCAAAGGACAGAGAGAGAGAGAAAGAGAGAGAGAGAAAGAGAGAGAGAAAGAAAGGGAGAGAGAGAGATAGTGAAAGAGAGGGAGAGAGAGAAAAGAGAGAGAAAGGGGGAGAGAGGGAGAAGGAGAGAGAGTGCCGACACTGCGGACCCAGGCCTTACTGCTCACCTGCTGCCACCGGTGTGTCTCCAACCACGTGCCGGTATGCACTGCAGTCCACCAGGTCCCTTATCTGAAACAGAGTCCAGATTTATGAATGGCAGAGTCCATATCATTGCACAAGCCATCATCGCTTGGCTGCCCCTGCGCACACAGGCTGCTGCACCCCAGCCCCTCCCGCCGCCCAGCGGTGTTTTCCCGCCCCTGCGCACCCAGGCCTCACTACTCACCTTCCACCACCAGCGTGTCTCCAAGAGGGAACACCACGTGCCGGTGCAAGCTCCAAGCCCGGGGCCCGCGACCTTGGCAGCCTTCATATCATGCAGCCCCGCCCCGCGGGCCACCAGGTCACACATGTGATTCTGGGTCTTGATTTCGCAATGGCAGAGATCATATCAGTGCACACGGCATCATCGCAGGCTGCACACCCGCTCAGCCCTATAGGTGCCACTAACTCTGTGAACCGCGAGGCAATGCCATGTGGTGGTAGGCCCGCGCTGCCCGCTGGCTCAGGCCTACACTGCAGTCCAGCAGGGCTCACACAAATCCTTACCAGTCCGGACCGCCAAGACGGTGCCACATCGCAGGCTGCACACCCGCTCAGCACTTAAGGTGCCCCTACCTCAGTGCACCGAAAGTCACCGTCCCGTGATGGTAGGCCCGTGCCTGCCGCAGTGTATCCGGTGCCACCAACTCCTTGCAATGCAAGTCATGGATCCTTTATGATTGAGTCTCGTGATATGCCAGGTGGACGCAGCCATGTCACCTCTGGCAGTGGGGAAGAACTGGGACACGTAGCGTCATCGTCCCCCCCTTTATACGTAAGCCGAGTGGGCTGGGTCGGCGTCTGCCAGGCCAGCGTAGGGGTGTGATTAATTATCCCTGGGCTCTGGGCGTGGTTCATTTCTGGACTGGACAGGAAACCAACTGATGCTTGTGTCTCTGTTGCAGTGTCTGCGCCACATGGCCCGCAATCGACAATGTTGCAATGTTGCATGCACCCGGAGGGCGGCCGCGCACGAAGGTATTGTACAAGGAGCGCAAGGCCGCTCGGGCTCTTGGCTCATGCATGCCAACTGTTGTGTGTGTATCGCTATTGGTGCACCATAAGCCTAATGCCTAGCCTCAATTGCAGCGCGAAAGCCACATCACATTCCCAGAATGCAAGCAGTAGTCAGACTAACATTAGGGATGAAAGCTCCTTTGTCTCAATACATAAGGCGGAAGGACATCGGCACCTCTGACCTTGGTGTTGCATGCGGCAGGCACCCCCTGAGAGAGATACCATAGCAGATGATGACGACTCCCACACTACGCACAGCGCTAATAATAGACCAACGTATCCACACCCCACACACAGAAGTCCTTGCTCGAGGTACTCTTGCATGGAATGCCCTTGACACTTACGTACACAACAACCCATGTGTCCAAACGTTGCACCCACACATGACTCATTGCTCCGAGCTGTGGCATATCATCCACATAACTGCCGCAGGTCAGAAGAGTGCCAGTTCTATGAGAGCCACCAACGCAATGGCAGAACATCCCGGGTGCATGCACAACGCCTTTCACGTGGAACTGTACTGTGACCGAATGCTGCCTGTTAGTGTCTGATGCATTGGTCTGCATGTTGTGGCCCTTATCTTGCCCATACTGACACGCACATGGCAATAAAGTCTACGCAACTTCCCTAGTGTTCAACTGTGATGAGTGTTGATTAGAATGACAAATCGTGTGCCTCAATGAGCATTGTCCATACACAGGGAGAGACTGACTGACGCATTTCACTTAGGGCTGAGTCCCTCTTGCCAGCTCCACCTCTGTGAGCCAGACATAGTGGTTGGGATAGTTGCTGATAGACCTGTGCTCTTACGTGTCTTCAGCAATGTGAGTATGGTGTCCATATTCTTGCCATGTGGATCAATGTGATTCATCACTACAGGCTGTGTGCACCCAGTTTAGTGTGAGTAGGTATGCGAAGAGATGTTCTGTTGTCAAATGTGATGGGGGACACTACTTTAGGCCTGCCAACAACTTTCACATTTCATACCCAGCCCTATTTCTAACATTGCGTGGGGTAAAGTTGAGGAATTGTGCGATTGTTGTTTGAGAGCAATGAGGCCACAGGTAGTGCACACTTTCCCAGTCATCTCACTTCCTATGTGTGTCACGGTCATACATGCACATTGCTTTCATTTCCCAGGGTGTACCTTTTTGGGCAATCAATGTCCTTACATTCATCCATACTTTCATACTTGATCGATTATGGATATGCCACATCTGTGTGAATTTGAATGATTTATTCACATTCGGTGGAGTGTCGGAGCTGGAGCAGTACATGGCCATGCAAACCCCACATTACATTGTAGCCCAGTGGAGGGCCACCCAGAGTCATTTAGGGATTGACAAGTACATCAGAAGAGGAAGAGTACAGTCCGCAGTCTGATTGCTGTGTCATTGGTAAGCAAACAAAATATGGCAGTCCATGTCGAGGTCCAAAGTGAGTGTCGCAGAGTGTTTCGGGGGACAGTGGGAGGTGTTGTTTCAGGGCATGATGCAGAGGGCAGAACCAAGCTGAAACAGGGCATATGGCGGAGAAGAATGCTACTGACTCCTTCTTACTACAAAGGTGGAATCACCCGCATCTTCGTCCTCTATGTCATCTGTCTGACATGTGGGTGCTGATGTTTGGTCTGCAGCACTGTGTGCCACTGACACATCAGGGGCCGGAGATGTGTGTGTAGAAGTACCAGCAGCATTCATCAGCAACTGCCTTAGTGGCAGCAATGCGATGATGAGGATCTGCAGGGCATGGAAGATCCCAACAACTTTTCGCTGGTGTGCATCCGTGGCAGCCATTCTTTCCGCATGCTTCTGCTCCATGTTCTCCATTATCCTCAGCATCTGTGCCAACTCTCGGCTGACATCGCTGAGGCCACTCTGACTAGACAGTTGTTCTCCTCTCAGAGTCATGACTCCAGCGATGTCGGGCATGGATTGTTGGACATCATGGAGCGAACTGTGGGTGTCCGTTAGGGAGTGTAAGTGGTCCCTGATGGGACTTAGACACCCAGGCATGTCATCTAGTTTGGCTGCCATGAGGTCGAACCCCACCCGCACCTGTTCAGCCACCTCCTTCTGGCAGTCTAACACATGGCCTTGGAATGCGATGTGTTCTTCGGTGAGATGCTGGGAGCCAGCCGTGGTGGTGGGTGCTTCCTGCTGTGTGGTCTGTGCAGGGGGTGGGGTCTCCTCGATGCAGCTGGGCTGCCCTGCTCCTGAAGGTGGGTTGCCGTAGCTGTCCATGAGCTGTTGTAGGGCGTCGGTGTCGAAGGTGTGGAGGTCCTCTTCATCATCACTGCTGAGATGTCTGGTCTGCTCTGCAGGAGGTGTTGATTGTCCCTCTGCAATGTGAAGGGGAGATGCATTTTAACATTGTGTTGACATGTATGTTGACGCATTGTTCGAGTTTACATACAGACTGCATGACAATGTACATTGTGACTTCTTGGGGGGAGCTGACTATTTGATGCGGGACAGTGGACATTTGAACTACATCACGGATGTGAGGTTGTACACGTACATTGTCATCTCACAATTTCCTGCTATGCCAGATGTGATTGGCCAGTTTCTACGCACAAGCGGAACCAGTTGTGTCCTCTGTTCTGTAGTGAGAGTGTTGCACTTTGTACCACATTGTCGTCAATGTTGATGTGCTGTTATTGCTATGTGTGTGTGCTGCATTGTGGGAGAGTCGCCCCTGCAGCTGTGATTTTGCTGCCCCTTATCCCTTTGAGGCGGTGTGCCTTTGACTTCTGTGCTTCTACAGTGCTGAGATGTTGCAGACTTGGCTAATTTTGGCTCTGGTTCGAATTTTGGACTCTTGGGCATGGTTTATCCGCAGATGTGTTGTTGACGTCAGGGGTTGTTTGTGCACGTGGATGTGTCAGGGTGTGACCTGCTCCTTTACGGATGTGTTCCACACTCAGCCACCTCAGTGTCGTGGCGTGCACCATGTCATGATAATTGGACTGCAGCCAGGCTGTTCATCATGCAGTGTCACTTACATTGTCAGTGTGGCTCACAGACATGCAGCTTTGCTGGTTTTGACACGTGTGCATGGGTTGGTTATGAGATTGGTGCTGTGTGGGGAGGGACCCCTTTGTGCCCATAGTGGACGGGGGCCTACTTGCTGTTTGTATGTGTGCTGCAGTGTGCCAAGGGGATCAGGGACATGATCCAGAGTCACTGTGGGTGTGCAGTGTGCTCTACTTAACTGTGCATGTGTGCCATTGTGCCCATCTCCCCCTATCCCCCCAGTCCCTGTTCGGTACTCACCCTGGTGCTGTTGTGTCAGGTCATGTCGAGCAGTGTCCGGACCCCCAACTCCTGCCACCGTCTCCCCACTGATGACTGTGGCCACCATTTCCTCCATCTCATCCAGCTCCTGGTGTTCCGCTGGACTGCCACCTCCAGTCTGCATTGCTGCCTGATGGTTGTCAGCGAGTTTCTTCTTGGTTTTGCGCTTCGCATCATTCCAGCGCCTCTTGACCTCTCCAATTGTCCTCCTCCTCACTCCGACTGCATTCACCTTGTCCAGGATGGACTGCCATATTGCATTTTTATTTGCCAATGACACGTTGGAGGTGACGAACAGTTGTTAGTGGTGTTCTATCACCTCCGTGATGATGATCCTGTTTTCCTCCGGACTGAACCTCATCTTCCTCGTCTTCTTCTCCTTGCCCTTCCGTGACCCCGAGGTCCCAGGCTGGTCCTCCTCGGGGCTTGTGGGGTTCTGGTCATCCTCTGTACTTGCTCCGGCTTCCTCCATGGTGCCGCGCAGTTTTAATTCTTTTGTTTGTGTTTTTCGGTGCTTTTATGGTGCATTTTCCCACATGACGCGTGGGAATTGCAGGCCTGTCGCTGGTTATCGCTGATTTTTTTATCGCAGTTGGCCAGATCGCCACTTTTTTCGCGTTCGTGTTTCGTGATTTTTGCCGTCACGGTAATTTTTTCGCGGTCATTTGACGCATTAGCGTGAGACTATCGCATGATACCGCCGTGTTGAGAATACGTTAACACAGTGTTATTTTCCCGCGATGGACTGCGATGTGCAAAGTTGCGTTAAGCTAATTTTGCGATAATTATCACACGTTCTTGAGAATATCCCCCTGAGAGTGATCAGAATGCTCACATGATGTTACTGTACAGTAGTTTGTGCCTGTGAGTGCAAGCCAATGTGCATGCATCAATATTTTGCCAACAGCATGCTCCGTACATGACCTAGTACTAACTGCACTTGAGTATGTGGGGAGGATGGCATCATGGACACTTGTCCAGCTCTTCTTAAGCCAAAATTAACATATGGTGTTATGAGACTGTGTAATGTAAATGTGTGAGACACTGCCTAGCATGCTGACTTCACGTCAATGGGGTGTGTAGCCTTATTTCCAGAGATCCCTGACTGCATTTAAGGATGTGAATGACATACTGTGGTCTGGCAGTTACCCAGTTACCATGCTGGTTTGAGAGACTCGAAGTCTGAACACACATTCCCTGTGCTATGTGATGTCCTAGTCCATTAAGTGTTCATATGCTCCTGGGGGGGCGTGGCTAACCGCCGATCATGGCGGACATAGCTTAGACGAGCTCCGGAGCCCGAGCGCAGTTCTCCAGTGGAACTGACGAATCCCGTCCCCATCGTGCCGTGTCGAGAAGGCAGGGCGATGAGGGACTAGGACTCCACACATCCTGGTGCAGAGAACCCCAAACACACGCGGCATGCAGCGAAATCCGTGTCGCGGCCCACACGCTGGCTGCCTGCTGAGGTAGTGGCCTAGCGGAGACGCTGGAACACGGCGCGGCCTGCACTGAGGTCTATGCTACCGCCCGGCTGCCGCGACTTTCCCCGACGGAGGCCCCTGCTGCCGAAGTGCCCACTGGTTGGATCATCGGGGAGACGGAGTTGATCCAACGAGGCCCCGATCCTGGAGGGGCGTGATACAGACTGCATCCGACTGCGTGTGTGGCCGAAGATAGCGCTGCCGGGAGAGAACCATTTGCGGAGACCGGCCTGGACTGGGCCGTGACGGTGCACTGCAGGTCGCATCTGGGTGAGTGTTACTCTATGCCCTAGGGCTAAATCGAGTGCGGGGCCCCTGCCCTCTGAAGACTGTCCCACTGCCTGCAGCCTCGTGGAAGCGAGGGGTGAGCTGCAGGTCTAGACCTCCCTCCGGCCTTGCTCCGAGACGGGAACAGCGCCCAGCAACGCGAGCCGCCTTAGGTGCGACGAGCTCAGTGATCCTCCTCCTCCACTTACCGGACTGTTTGCTTCCCCCCCTGGAGGACAGTGGGGGCCTCCTCAGACGTGGTGAAGCAAGGGGCAAGTTGGAGGCCTGGACCCCCCACCGGCCTTCGTCAGAGACGGGAACAGCGCTCAGCACTACGAGCCGCCTGGGATGAGGTGAGCTCAGCGATCCAACTCTAATTGCCAGCCTGTCATTTCCCCCCGTGGGACAGTGGGGGCCTCCCCAGACTTTGTGACGCTGCAAGCGGCAATGAGGTGCAGTTGTGGTGGCAGTATATAATGTGCCCACTGGGTTAGACACTGGAAGCAACAGAGGAGGAGAACAAAATCACTCTCCTGCACTATAGCTGACACAGTGAGTCATACTCCAAGCACTGGGGGGCCATGCTCAGAAGGGGCTCATCACCCGTGGAGTCCCTGTTGTCTTCCGCTCTGTCACAGGGTGAACTTTGGAGGTGTTGTGGGCGGTGGATCCAGGCAGCGTACCTTGTGTGCAGGGGCAACTGTATCTGGCTGGGGGTGTAACGCTGGACATAGCAGGATTGGAAGTTCTGACTCCTGTTGCCTTCTTCCCTTCCCCCCCTTCTCTTTTCATGCAATTTGGGGTGCACATATCGTGCATTACGGACACAGAAGAGTCCCTGACAATGACAGCAGTCCTCAAAAGACATAAGTTTAATGCTGCCTGACGTTGCAACCGGTGGTGTCGGCTCTGTTGATCACTATATTGGCGCCCTTAGCGCGGGCATATAGCACTGGCGCACATCGGAGGAACGAACTTGAGTTGCAGCAATCCGGAATTATAGTGCCTGTGACCTGTATCATCCCTGAAGCAGCATACACATAACATACCTCCCACCCCGAGTGCAGGGACTGTTGTCACAGGAGTACTGCCTAGAGCGCGACTCTTTTACCGCATTGGGAATCGGTGGCCAGTGGTGAGCTTTTGCCGTGGGCTATGGGTCGCCCAAAAGGCAAACCACAGGAGGCGGCTGCCACTACCTCACAAGACGCAAACGAACAGGACCCCAATACGGACACGCAATCACTTACCTGTGTACCACCCACAAATAAAATGGGAGCCCTGGACAAACTAGATTTGATACTATGCGAGGTCAGGGAATCCAGGAAAGCAATAGAGCAGCAAATAGGTACCCTCACCACGGGCTTCACACTGCTCAAGGCGGATCATGCTAAATTGGTCACTGCAGTGAAGGATAACAGCTCCGCCCTGGAAGAATTACTGCCTCAACACAAAGAACATGCGAAGCAAATCCAGCCCCTTCAAAAGCAAGTCACAGGGCTCTTGGATAGGGTTGAAGATGCAGAGGTCAGAGCAAGACGAAATAATATACGTGTGATTGGGCTTCCAGAATGAAATGAGGGGTCGGACGCCGCCACCTTTATGGAAAAGTGGTCCCACACACATGTAGCCCCCGATGGCCTATCGGACTTCTTCTGCATTGAAAGAGCGCATCAAATTCCTACAGGGAGTCCAAGGGTGGGGGCGCCGCCAAGCCCACTGATAGTCAAGATCCTCAACTACAGGGACCAAGATATCCTCCTTCAGAGGGCGCGGGAGCGGCCCCAGATCCAATTCGAGAACTGTCAGGTATCACTGTATCCCGATTACACGCTAATGGTCCAACGTCACATATCCTCATATCAGGCGGTGAAAAAGAAATTGCGAGCCCTGAACCTTAAATATGCACTGCTATTTCCCGCACGCCTGAAAATGATCTATGATCAGAAAACATATTTTTTTGAAAGCCCGGAGGACATGGAGGAGTGGATTGAAGTCATGGACCTGACACAATTATCTCGACAGACCCTTCGGAAACCGCCGAACAGCCCCGGGAGATCCCAAGGACGGCGCTCACATCGCAATGCAAAGACTACCAGTAATTCATAATTTCCCGGCCCTACACAGGAACAGGCACAGAAAAGTAGGGAAGAGACTCTGGCGGCTGTGAACACGTTCAGAGACAAAGCTTCCCGTCGGGACTCGGAATCGTCTGAGAATAGCACAGTGCGAGCTGACTCGGAGAACAGTCTGACATTATTTCCCAATGTGACACCACAAACGGCAGACGATTTGCTGGGTCTGTAAACGCACCATTGTCTCCCCAGTAAATGCAAGTGTTGTGGAACAGTGTGGTGATGGCACGAGAACTCCAGGACATCCATATCCCTTTTCTTTTTCTGGTTCTTGTACAAATTTATGACATGACATTATCATAAAATATTTGCTCGGGCTCAGTGGAGCTCCTGAATGTGTGATTATTACATGACGGCTGTGGTTACCGGTCCCCACTTTGCGAATGCTACAGTTTACTATGAAACAGTTAAATGTGTGTTATGTTCGGTTTGGCCTTGTTCAGTTCACAGGCAAGGCCTGGTATTAAGGTTAAAATGGGTGTTCAGGGGCTCTGGCGCGCAGCAGCTACAAAGTCCTATTTGTGTGTATGGTCCTCCGACCCAGACATACCAGCTACAGTTGATAGATAATGCACAAGCTAGACACGTATAATTTCATAACATGGAATGTCCGAGGTTTGGGCTCAGTATATAAGCGACACAGGGTGCATGCGCAATTACTGCGACGGAAGGCACACGTCTTCCTACATGAGTCGCACCTGACGGAAGCCGAAGCTGCAAAGAAGCGGAAGAAATGGAGAGGTTAGATAATCTCTACAAATTATTCGGCGTTTGCCAGGGGGGTGACAATCTGTATTAGAAGTGGAGTTCCGTTTGCAGTACTAGACAAAAGGGTAGACACACAGGGCAGGTTTATTTTCTTACGTGGCACATTAGACGGTGTGCCTGTTATTTTGGGGGATGTGTATGCTCCAAATTTCGATCAAAACAAATATTTCCTGGGACTAAACTCGATACTGGCAGGTTGGGTGGCATACCCATGGATTATAGGGGGAGATTGCAACGCTGTTATGGATATTAGTCTTGATCGGTCACACCCGCCCCTGCGCGGGATGGTGGCAAGTAAACAGCCAGAAGCACTGCGCAGCTGGGTGGATGGCTGGTCCCTGTGCATATGTATGGAGGCAAAAGAATCAATTAAATAAAGAATACTCTTTCTACTCCCCGGTGCATCAATTGCATACCAGAATAGACAGGCTCCTATGCTCCTGCTCCATAGCAGATCAGGTAACCCACACCACTTACTTGGCAAAGACTTTTTCTGATCATAATCCATTAGAGACTGCCCTTACCTGGAGTAGAATACCCACCCCGGTACCTACATGGAAACTCTGGCCTCAACTGTTGGAGGATACAGTGTTTCGTAGCACGCTCTCCAATACACTTACAAATTATTTCTGAAAACAAAAATACTGCGTCCATAATACTAATCGAATGGGATGCGCTGAAGACAGTCATTAGAGGAACGGCAATTTGTGCCACAGTGGGAGTGAGGCAAGAGGCATATAGGAACCTGAAATCAGTCGAGGACACTATGACAGTGCTTGAACAAGAGGCGGTGAACGATCCCACTAAGCAGGCTTCATTGCAGGAGGCACGCATCCAACATGCGGAGCTGTTAGAAACTCTTAGACTAATTGACTATAGGACCTACACTCAAATAAAACACTCTGATGTGGATAAATTGGGTACCCTGTTTGCAAAACTCCTGAGAAATGACCCACCCACCACCGTCATCAGTCACATTAGCATGCCCGGGGGTAATACAGTGTGCACGCAGAACGACATTAATGAAGCCTTTAGCACATACTATGAAACGCTATATAGTAAGCCGCCGCCATTGGATGAGGCCCAAATAGACGAATTCCTCACAGATTTACCCTATCCACAAGTCCCAGCGGACATGCAGGATACTTTAGCAGGACCCATTACTAGGGCGGAAATAAAGGCAGCCATCAATGGGCTCTCGCATAATAAAGCGCCGGGGCTGGATGGACTGCCGGTGGAATTCTTCTAAACTTATTCGGAGATATTACTGCCGCAGTTGGAGGAGTTATACAACCAGTCGCTTGAATTAGGCCACCTCCCCCGCACTACCATCCAGGCTTTGGTGGTATCACTGCCAAAGCCAGGAAGGGATATGTCTGACATGGCGGGTTACCGTCCTCTATTGTTATTGTCCACCGAATACAAAATCTTAAGTAAAATACTGGCAAATAGAATTCAACCCTACTTAAACAGGCTAATCCACAGAGATCAATGTGGATTTATGCCGGCATGAAGCACGTCACTAAACATACAAAGGCTACATCATATTATGTCGACAGACTTAACACACTACCAGCAGGCCGGTTGCATTGCACTGGACATGAGGCAGGCATTTGACACCTTATCATGGGAGTACATGTTCAAAGCTATTGCACGATTTGGTTTGCCCCCTGATTATTTCAAATGGATACGATTACTGTACGAGGCCCCGATGGCGAGGGTTAGGTCTGGAAAACACATTTCATGGGAATATTGCGTTTACAGAGGCACACGCCAAGGCTGCCCCCTGTCCCCAATATTGTTTGTATTGGCGCTGGAGCCATTGGCTCTTCGACTAAGGCAGGAGGCAACTCATTGTGGCAAACCAATAGGTACATCTACCACCTGATTTCAGCGTATGCGGACGACTTAATCGTCTACGCGAGAGATCTACTGAGGGGGCTGGACCCGATTCCAGGAATCTTTGCTGATTTTGAAAAGATATCTGGCTTAGCAATTAATGAGGCAACATCAAACGCCTTCTTTTTTCAAGACCAACCACACCCGGACAGTATTAATTTTGGGAGGCTTTCTCTACCGACGGCATCACACACTTTTAAATATTTGGGCATCAACATATATCGCTCCCATGCGGACATGCTGGAGGGTAACCTTGGCAAGGCTATTAAGGGAATACGGTCACAAGTAGCTTTTTGGACTATGTTGCCTAACTCGGCAATGGGCTGAGTCGCAGTGCCTAAGATGGTTGTGCTCCCGTGCCTCCTATATTATTTTACAAATCTACCGATGATAGTGCCTCCAATTATTTTTAACACACTAGACACTATCCTATTGGACCTCATCTGGGGAACGGGTCGCTATAGAATAAGCCTTAAGAAAATGCAAATAGACACTAAGGAAGGTGGCCTGGGTGCACCAGATTTTAGAGCCTATTATTATGCGTGCCAATTGCAGTGGCTGTCCTACTGGATGGCAGGGCGTAACTTGCAAGAGATCGGTTACACTACAAGACACATCGAGCAGGGCCTGCTACACACCCTATTGCTGCCGCAAAGCAAACCCCCTTTGGCACTACCGCCCTTATTACAGACCGCACTGACCTGCTGGAAGAAAGCTCTGAAATACACGTCCAGTTGTGGTCCTTATGCAGGCAATATCCCGTTGGTGAGGATTCCACTGGCGAGCGGCAGGCTCACGAAGCAAACACTCAGACCATGGTTGGATGCAGGGGTGGAATTGAAAGAGGCACTCTTCGGCGGAGAAACCCTCATGGACCATGATCATTTTGTACAAGAAACCGGGGCTCCCAACACGTTATATATGACACATGCAGCGCTAATACATTATGTTAAGAAACACTGGTCCCCTCATCGGGAAGAACCCCGGACGCACAAATTAGTTAAATCTCTTTACTATATGGGGCAGGGGAGCCATCTTATCAAATGGTTATATTTAGGTATCTGCGTACACGTAAAGCTCACCCTTGACACCCTTCGGGTGCAGTGGGTGGTAGATGTGGGAAGGGACCTCACAGACAGGGAGTGGGCAGACATTTTGGAATACCCAAGGAGGATACCCCGTAATGCAAAATTCAAGTTCATACAATGCATGATCCTACACAGAGCCTACCTGACACCACATATACTACAGAGGATGTACCCGAACATGACATATCACTGCCCCAGATGCAAAGTGTTAGAGGCAGACCTAATACATATGCTGTGGGCATGCCTGCATCTTGGAGAGTTCTGGGGTGGGATTAAACGTATAGTGGAAGAGACTACGCATCTCTCCATCGGTGGTGCAGCGCTGGAATGCTTATTGGGCCTCCATAGACGCAGGAAAACACAGAAGGTCCAATTTAGCTTTTTGGAGTTGGCGCTCCTAGTGGCTAAGAGATCCATTACCATGCGCTGGAAATCAGCTAAAGCCCCTGCACTACACACATGGCACAGTGAGCTAACGAGATGGGCGGGAGCTGAAAGCGCTGCCCTGCGCAGAGAGGAAGCCTGGGGGCTCCGGAAAAATCCAATATCACTGGATTGGGATAAAATGCTAGAAGCCCTTAAAGGCATTAATCCTGATAATATTCCTGACACTCCACGCACGCAGTAGGCAGTGGTGTGATAAGGTTGTGCATGGTTATTACACAGTAGACGGAAGGGGGGTCAATGTATGAACCAATGTAACGGAATGATAATAATTCTGGAATGTGATGAGATTTTGAGAATTGGACATAGGCAGCCTGTGTCCAGGGTGGGGGGAATGGGTGGGAGGGTGTTGAAGGTTCATAGCTTGCGATTATTGCAAACACATATTGTTATCATAATGATCAGTTAGGTTGCATATTAATATTTGGGGCTCTGTCACCGATTCGATCAAACATGGGGATGCGATGTTATTGTATGCAAAGCCTACGTGAATGATGTCAAATGTATAAAAGATGAACCATATTAGATTGTATTGGAAACTTTCAAAAATCAATAAAGTTTGTTATAAAAAAAATAAAATAAAAAAAAAGTGTTCATATGCTCCTTTGAGACATTACAAATGTAGCTTGGCCAGAGGGTACTGAATAATATTTTTACCTTTTTAAAAATGACCCAAGGGAGATGTGTCCATTATGCACAGGAGTACGATGCCTGAGTCTATCACTCTTGGGGGTAATTCACCTATGACACATCAGCTAAATGTGATTTGGAAATGTCATCGTACTATTGATTCCATGATGTGTAGAGTCTCGCATGTTTATGCACTGTATTTCCATTCATATTGTACATGCATGTGATTTCTGTGATGGGCCACGTTTATCCTCAATGTGAGGCCCTCTGGCCTGCACAGAAATTGCCCAATGTTACAAGGACACATCACCAAAAGGACTGAGTGAAACATATGTGTTGTCCACAACCTTATTTCTCAATGAGTCATCATAGGTCTGAGGATTGCAGAAGACAGGACTGCACCTTGTGAGAAGAGTGTGGGATTGTAAGATCAGGGCCCTAAATGTGAGCACCATGACACATGTAGCTAGTCAATGGTCAGGGACATTATGGGGTGTGCAGTGTAGGACACAGTGAGTCTGACCTCTACACATCATTTCCAGTGTATTGTATGTCACGCTCACTCACATAGTGCATCACAACTGAGGGCAATTTTTACATTGTTTTTTGTGCTGGCACTCTGCATGTGTATGGGATGGGCATATAGTGTGTCCATCATCATATATGTAACCATTGCAATGATCTGGTTTGATCCAAGTGTACTATGTGACATACTGTATGGGCTCTGCTCTCCGTTGATGTGTTAGTGTGCTATGTATTTTCATGCTCCTGTACTGTCACACAGTGGTACACAACACAGTTTCACAGAAACCTCCTCTTCTTGTCTCCCATGCCTGCAGCTTAAGGTCCATCAGCGTAAGGCCATATGGAGGGCCATTGCACGCAAAGTGCGGTCTCTGGGTGTCTGCAACCGACATCATACGCACTGCCACAAGAGGTGGGATGACATTTGCCGGCTGAGCAAAAACGTCACTGAGATGATGCTGGGGGTGATCCCTCGAAGTGGCAGTTTGGAACGCCGGAGCATGACACCACTAATGGCACGCATCTTGGCAGTGATACAGCCAGAGCTGGATGGACGCTTGAAAGCCCATCAGCAGCAATTTGGGGGTGAGTATTGTGCAAAGTGTGACTTTGCGTATGAGTGACTGCATGAATCCCAGCCCTGAGCCTGTTCGGACCTCTGTGATGTCTCTAGTGTGATGTAATGGCTTCTAAGTGGCCTCAGTGTTGAGTGCAGCTGTTTTGCATTTGTAAAACATTTTGTTTCTCATGTGTTTAAACCCATGACCCTTGTCACATAACATCAGCTTGGCATTTTTTCATCTCACGTTGTATAAAGGTTATCTGAACTGAGACCTTCCTACACAGGATAATCCATTGTGTGAAGTGGGTAGCCCAGTACACTTGTCAGACTTGTGTGCATTGTGTGGCTGGCTCAATAGTGTGCTCATGTGATGATGTGTCAGTGGCTACAGGCATGCACAGATGTGGACTCAGGGAGCAGTGAGTTGGTAAGGGTCACACCTGTCCCATGGGACCCTTTTTTCACAATCATACAGAGGAACGCACCATTGTGAAGTATACTAGCCCAATATCAGCAGCATGGCATAACATGGTGTACTTAACTGCCATAGTGACAGCAAGTGCACACAGGTGCTGATGGGGTAGATGGTGATGATTGCAGTGATGCATTGGCTAAATTAACTTTTCCATTTGTGCACATGGCAACATGACTGTTACGGTTAGACTCTGTGACTTAACTGCAATGTAGCTGAATCTGGCTATTGCGAGATTGTTTTAGCACTATGGCTTAACATGGTTGGATGTGATCAGTGGGTATGTCAAATTGTGATGTGACTGAGGTGTTGTACGGTAATATGAAGGATGATAATGAGCAAAGGTTACTCAGACTGTCAGTCCTCAGTATGTGTGCATTGTGGAGGGTTGTCCTTGTGCATCAGTGCATGGTGAAGTTGTGGCTAATGCTTGTAATCAGTGTGTGAATTTTTGGCACATTGGTGTGTCCTCAATGTCATCAGTCAGCACAACGTAGGGATGTCATATGCCAGACCTTAGGTATTCTTACACATTAGCTGTCCTAATGGGGTCCAACTACTTCTTCATCAACAGAAGACGCAATCCTGCCTTGGATCAATGAGGGCCTGTCAGGGACTTGTGGACATGTTGGTATGTGACATGTCACAACCTATGGAGGCCTTGCATTAATTTCCCCTTCTCATGCTATTGTGCATTGTGTTTGTGACTGCATTGTTAAATGGTGTGCATTGTCACTTCGTTAACAAATAAGATGTGGCCTTGTGACATATGCTGCAGTGTGAGTGTCAGAGACATCAACTGGCAGTGAACAGCAGTGAGCATCATGTTAGTGTGCATTCCTAGATGTGTGCTGTGCACAACAAATAACTTGTAACATCTACACAGCTGCCACCAATGTACAACTGTAGTTGTACTTCAAGGCCCTCTATGGTGAATGTCAGGAGCTGGTTGCCCTTGCAAAATGACATATTGTACTTTCTATCTGTGGTGTTCCATGAAAAAACTACATATGTGACTGAGCAGACATGTTTTGATGTATAGCTATCTTACCTACAGGCATGTAGGTGTGCATACAGAAGGTTTTATGTGTGTTTACAGGGAGGCACAGGCCCAGGTATTTGGCTGTGTCAATGCAACATGGAGCACGACTAACAACTGTGGATGTTTCCATGCATCATCTGCTAATTGCATAAATGTGGCATATGCAGAAAGTACATGGACTAGTTAAACATGGTAAATTCATTTTCCTGTTTGTAGTTTTCATTGCATATGATGTTTGTGAGCATGGCACTATACTGAACCTATGTCTCTGTCTCTTGCAGCATCTACCGAGGGCACGGAAGGACGGGGGCCCGACAGCGTTGGGGAAGCTACTGGCACGACTGGGACACAGGAGTTCAGTGACACTGAGGGGACCAGCGCCTCAGAGGGGGACAGGAGTGCCCTGGAGGATTCATGTCTCGAAACACCAACCTCCACATCCTCCCAGTCCAGTGGTGACTCCTCGATGTTGGGGGGCACCGGAAGTTCCAGATCACCCTCTTCTTCTGCCACACCTCGTCCAGCGCCCACCCTCCCGGATGCTCCCCCAAGTGCTGTCTGTGCCCACAGCCCTAAGAAGGGTAGAATCTCCTTCCTCCAGGCGCCGCTGCCCCAGTCCCTGTCTCCCCTGCTGCCCTCAGTGTGGAGGCCGTAGACATTTTGCGCCAGCTGTGTGTGGGTCAGACTGCTCTCCTCAATGCCCTCCAGGATCATGGCAACAAGTTGTCCTAGGTTGTTGTGTTCATGGAGGGCATTCATGCGGACGTGGGTGGCCTACACAGAACTGTCCAGTCTTTGTCCTCCACAGTGACGGCAGCCATTCAGCAGTCCCAAGCTCCCAGTCCCGCACCTGTCCCTTCAGCGACCACCCTACCAGTGGCCCCACCTGACGAGAGTACACACACACCTGAGCCCTCAGGGACACAGTTATCCACACGCAGCACACAGCAGCAGCAGTCTAAGCATACCAGACACTACACACCATCACCACAAGACAAAACAAGCACACATGACCGCAAAACTAAAAGCCCATCACAGGACACTCAGGGACATAGGGCAAAGAAGCATGCATCCACATTACCTGTGTCAAAATCATCACCATCCAAGGGCACTAGCATCCCCACACCTGATCCCAAAGACACACACACACTTGCCCTGTCTGCTGTGAACCTGGTGCTTGCCACAACTAAGTCGAAAAACATTCAGAAGGCAGATTCACCCAAGACTTCAACTCCCACCCACACCCCTGTGAAGCAGGGACAAGAGAGCAAAGTGGGAGCTTTAGCTCAGAAACAGGGGATGCAGGGGAAAAAGCAAGGCCACACCCAGTGTACCACCAGGTCCAGCAAATCCCACATGGAGAGGCACCTGCACCTGCTACACCTTTGGGGAAGAGTGAGGCTTTTGTGCCCACCTCACTTCCCACTCCGGCCAAGACACTTGTGGGATATCGGATCCCCAAACAGTTGATACCCAGCCCTCAACATTCCCCCTCAGCCACTGAGCCTCCACACAGCATGTCACCACCTCCACTTGCCACCACTCCACCCAGTCCAAGCAGCCCTCAGGCTCCCACATCCACGGATCCCTCTACCTCAGCCAGTTCTCTCCCTCCCAGGTCCAGTCCTCCAACTGGCCCCGACAATCAGCCCCCTCCCAGTTCAACTTCAAGCCAAAGTTGAAGCCAAGTTCCCCTCCCCACACCATTTCTCCCACAGCGGTGCCTGGACTGCCCATTCAAAACCCCTGACCTGTGGTGATTCCCATGGCAGTGGACTTTGTTACCCATTTCAGTTGCAGGTTCTCATGCACACATGTGCGGACTAGAAATTTGGACTGGCCAATGGCCTTGATGTTTAGCACTTTTGATGCCCATTTCATGTGCAAGTTCTTATGCACACATGTGCGGACTAGAAATTTGGACTGGCCAATGGCCTTGATGTTTAGCACTTTTGATGCCCATTTCATGTGCAAGTTCTCATGTACACATGTACGGACTAGAAATTTGGACTGGCCAATGGCCTTTATGTTTATCACTTTTGATGCCTATCCAGAGATAATGTAATAAAGACTGTTACTTAAGTTGTGTGCTTTGTCGCTGCCCTTGCTAATGAAAAAGTGCAATGTATGTGTATATGTTCATGTGACACATTCACATTGGCAATTATTGATTCTCTTTTTCAGAGGTTGTCAGAGGTTACAGGCACTTTTGTGCTTGTTGACTCAGAGGCTTGAGGGTGCAATGATGGTTGTCTGTGATGATGTCCTCTTATCCTAATCATTCTATTGTCAGGTCTCCAATTTTGTACACATGTCATATTCGGATGCTGTACCACAACAGAAGTGAATTCTAGCCACAGGATAACTTGCATGGTGGCCAGGGTCTGTCATGTCTGTGGGATCTCTCTTGATGTGTGAACAGCAGTGTAGATGTGTAGTCATCTTGTGTAGGCCTGGCTTCATAGTCACATGGGTACATTAGAATGTGTGCACTTGAGTAGTCATACAGTGTGATTGGCCTGTCTTTGTCAGAAGTGTTGATGTGTATGTGCCCCTGAACATGACACCTACACACATGTATGATCCAGGTAATGAGTGCCTGCTTGTTTACATTCTCAGCCATGTGCTTTAGATTGTGGGCACATGTAGGAGTTGTTTGTTGGGCACTGTGCAGTGTGTCAGTGTGACCTTGCAATCCTGGGGTACACCTACTTGTTGTCGGTGTCAGTTGTGAGTATGCAGAGTGTGTCACTGCAATGTCTGTGTTGTGTTTGGTTGATCTGCCATGACTCTTGTTTATGTTTATGCTCACTGTGCTGACCTGTTCATGCAAACTGACATTATATGTGTATTTACTCATACATTGCTGTCACTTGAGACATTTTAGGCACAAGTATGTGGTATGAAGAGTCATACCACCCCCTATAGGGGCATTTGATGCCTACACATTGTGAGTTGCTCCTCTATGTGTTTTTGCACTGTACACTCCTTACCTGTACAATAGTGATGTACACACCACTTCAGTCTAATGTCTTCCACCCCATGCCTTGCCAGTGTGTGACCCTCCCCACCACTTCATAGTGTGACACTGTACTGTGGAAGGATGATCTGTGTCCAGGACCAATGTGCCACTCAGGACTGTTTCACCATTTATGTGGTGTTTTCTTCTACTTGATTGCAGTCATGGTTGCTCATGTACAGTGCATATGTTTTACCAGCACAGTCCTCTAGTCATGTTGGATGCATCTGTGTTTTCCTGAGTTGTGCAGCAGTAGGTGATAGCTAAAGTGTCTGTCTGTTTGGTGAGGTACTGATACACTTCCTGAGTGTGATGTGATCTGTGCCCTGTGATGATTTGTGGTCTGGAAGTTCATGGTGGAGCACTCAGACATGTGTGATACTGGTTTTGCTGGTGTTCACACACTGCTTACTGTGCATGCACTGCTGTCAGTGTATGTTGCCTTGTCCTTTCCAGGTGTGAGTCCCCCTGATGTCCAGCTGAGTTTGCTATGTGAGGATTTTTTATGTGCATATGTTGTGTTTTTGTTGTGGATGGATGCAGTCTTTGGCCTGTGTTGGCTCTTTCTACTGACAGGCCCATATGTGTGTAATGTTATATTTGCATGACATTGTGTGTGAGGAGTTTGTGCATTGTAATACATTCTGATGTGTGTTGGATGTGTAGTGTGCTTTTCTTGTGTGAATGTCACATGCAGCAATGTGGAGTCTTGTTAATGAGCTTGTTTTGAGTGCACAATAGTGCTATGTCCTCCTATTTTGACCTGTCACTTGTCAGGAGTGTGCATGTGCATGCTGGTGCTACACATGAACAGCATGCTCACTTGGTAACTGGTGTAGTGGGTATGTCTGTGTTAGCAGATTTGTTGTATTGATCACAGTTACTATTCATGATTGGCATTTGATGATGCATTTTCAGATTGGGTTGGGGAGGGTGTCTGTGCAGTTGACTAGAGTGTAGATGTTGTGCATTCCTGTGCTGTCTAGGGTCACATTGCCTATCCAATGTTTGCCTGCACATGGCTGAGCTTGTTGGACTTCTTTGGATGTTGTTTGTGAGACATGTGTTTGGCAATTGGGTTTGGATCAGCATTGGTTGAGACATCCCTGAGTGGGATTCTGCCATTTGTAGATACACACCAGGGTGTGGGATTGGTTATCAGGAAACTCACAGGACCTTATTTGCACCTTTATCTGTGTTTCCCACAGGTGTTGAGTAGTGAACGTGTGAGATGGATAGATGAGGGGTATGTGTGAAGGTCATACTTGGGTTTGACAGTCAGGGAGTGTGACAATGAGCCATGAGTGTTATGCTGGTGGCATGCACATGTCAAGGGACTTGACACAGATGTGGGGCTGTTCACTGTATGGCTTATGACAGTTCCTTTCATTCCTGGGCCAATGCATAGCCTGCATTGCTTTATGACAGGGATATTGCACAGATATTACTTTAGTTCAATTTCAAACACTATGCCACCCATGTCAGATTTTGGGGCCTAGGTGTAGGTGTAGTGTGATATGTTGCTCCTGTTGCATGTCATGTACATATGCTATGTGGGTTTCTCCATGTTTCTGCACTGGCCACTCCACTCTAGGCTAGTCTATTTACTGTCATACATTGCTGCTGACTTATGATATGTCTATGAGGCTAAATTTCAGTGTGTGAGCTGTCTGAGGGCCTTGACATGCAGTGTGCACTGTTCCATGGTTGTTACTCTGCACAGTGACTCTTCATTTCTTCAATTACTCACTTTGATTGACATGAGTGGAAGGCAGGTGTGAGCAGGAGGGTTGTCCTGAGTGTCAGTTCAGAGTTTCCTGCTGTCAAGATAGACTCTTCCTGACACTATGGCATTCATTCACTACTTAGTAGTTGGTGCTCCCTTTGTTGAGGTGGAGTGATGGTGTGTGGGTGTTCTGTGAGTTGGGAGTGTAGTCAGTGTTGTTGAAGTACTGGACATACTCACATGGTATCATTAATTTCAGCAGTGCACTTGTGAGTGAGATGCACATTGGTGCTTACATTGATTTCTCTTTTTGAGTCAGAAATGTTGTTCTGTGTTGCATGGTATGGGCTGTCATTGTGTGATATGGTCTGCCATTGTATGTGATGGGCCTATCAATGTCTGCATGGGGGCTGTGATGATGTGTGATTGTGTGGCACTGGTGTCTGATGTGCTGTGTAATCTACCTGGGCTCACTAACTCATTCCAAAACCTTGTTGCCCTACTGTGAAGTACACATACACACCCTACTTGGTCTGCCCTCCTCTGTTCCACATTGTATGTGGACTGACCCTTACGTGTGTGCAATGATGACTATAGTCATTTTTGAGGGACCCTTGCCTCACTCCACACTCATGTACCTATTCAGTTGCTGGTGATGTTAATGAGATGTCACTGTAGACAGGGTCCCTGCACATGACTTCTTCCTGCAGATGTGTTGTGCTGAGTGGTGCTTCTTTTATGTTACATGTCGGCTGGATGTTGTGATGTTGGTGTTGCTTGTCTGGGACAATGTCCTGGGCTCCTACTACATTGTGGGCATGTTTTCCAGCGGATTCACCGCTGCAGTGACATGACCGGCATGACTGGGCTAGTTGCAGTGATTTCTATGGTGATGGGTGACCCCAATACAGAGGTGTCAAATTGTGATGTGCAGGACATGTGTACTTACACTGGGGGGTATGTTCCTGTCTCCACCAGGGTGTCTGATGTAGACAGGACACGTATTTCAGCACAACTGTTGTGTTTGTATGTGGGGATGCGTTGTTGACTTACCTGCGGTGTTGACCGCGACGGCGTCTTATCTGCTGGTAATGGATGAGGTACAGCAGCGGAAGGGCTTGTAGAGCTGGATTCATGGCGGACAAGAACGTGTGGCGGTGCCTCGGATTCGAGTTTGTATCTCCGCAGTTGTGCTTCCGCTGTCTCCGGGTGGCTGGTTTCTCCGCTGCGTTTGGATGGGCTATTTGAAGTATCGTGATTTGGCCAGCGGTCGTCACGTCATTCCGCATAGCGGTTTTTCTCTATTGGCTCCCTCCGCCACCGCTGCGGAACGAAAATTCTGGCGGATCCGGAAACACCGCGACGGATGGGAAATGCGCTATCTTTGCCCATTGTAATATAGCGGACGCGAGGACCGCCACAGGAGTGAGGAAATAGACGTTTTCCGCCTGCACCGTGGATGTGCCAAACACTGCCATCCTAATCGACCCCTAGTGTGGTGTTTTCACTGATTTACTGTTTGAAGTGTTGCACAAATGCTTTACACATTGCCTCTAAAGTTAAGCCTGACTGCTCTGTGCCAAGCTATCATAGGGTGAACACAGGTTAATTTAGGGTTTGTCTGCCTCTTACCCTGACTAGGATTGTGGTTGTTGCTTGCCTAGGGTTCATACCCCAGTCAACCACCGGCCCAGCTTCTAACACATTTCCTATGAATTGATTTACACACTTGTGCAAATCATTATCTCTGTGTATGTTTGTGATTCCAGTCACTCTGACAGTCTAAATTAGGATGAGTAGCGCTATAAAATAAATAACTTTGAGAGAGGGCTTAAGGGGAGAAAGGGGCAGCATTAGAGGATGGTAGTGAGGGAATCTGTGAAGAAAGAAGACATCAGGGTCAAAGTTTGTTGCGCCAGTAGCCACCAACACTAAAACTGACCCTGTTTTCGAAGTCTCTGGAGCAAGACTTTAGATACTTTTAAGGCTCTTCCTGTTAACACACTGTATTGTATTGATTCTTGGCTATTTTCATTGTGCATGCAACTAATGTTTTCTGACACATCCGATGACTTTAGTTCACAAGGAGTAAATCTTATTAATGTGGTGAGATAGTGTTAGGATAGTGATATTATATGACATTTTATAATGTTGAAATGTGATTTTTCATCAGGTTGTTACTTTTGCTCACACCATGCTGACATTGCATTTTCTATATTTTGTATGGTGAATTTGGCCAGCATAACTATTGAATTTGGGGGTTAGACACATCTTTTTGGCCCTTTATGAGGTTTGCAGCCTGATTCTCTGTGGATTTGCTGCACATTTAGGAATTAGGGGCTGATTATGATCTCATCCGGAAAGCATTCCTACTGAATCCGGATGACTCGGATCGGGTGAGTACGAACAAGTGATTTGGATGTTTCCGGATGCTTCTGGATACGATTCGGTCAGACTCCCATTGACTTTAATGGGAGCATGTGTTCCAAAGGAGAACACAGGCTCCCATTGAAGTGAGGGGTGGCTGGGGAAAACCTTGCACCCTGTGGCAGGCACCCCATGGTGCCTGCCACACTTTGCATGGTTGGAAAGGGGGGTCCCTTGGGTACCCCCATGGGCCGGATTGGGAGGGCTCCCAAAGATAGATTCCGGCAGCTGATTAGTGCCGGAGAAACCAATTCAGAACAGCTGTCCGAATCGGTCATCGTAATCGCTCGCTCAGAAAACGAGTCCATAGAACTGTACGATTTGGTTCCAAATGACTCTACCTATCCGAATGCCTTTTGGAACCGATTCGGACAGCCCTACCGGTTTACGGGCATCGTAATTGGTCATTGGGAACTGTGTACGGTTCGGTCAGCAACAAGGGTTCCGAATCTGATTCGGCAAACCTGAATCTGATTCGGAGCCCTTCCGAATGGGATCATAATCAACCCCTTAGTCTATTTTTCAGATTTTGCTTAATGCTACATCAATCTTAAATGCCAAAGAGTCTTTATGACAATTGATTTCTTTGCCTTTGACTGATTTATTGGCATTGCTATATTTTTACCTTTTTTATTGAACATTAATTTTTAATTTACCTTCATGATTTTCTAAATTACTGGTCTCGAACTCCCTTTAGCCAGCCTTTATTATCGAAAGTATTTTGAAATGCTGTTTTGAATAATGTCTTTAGGGACAAATTGCCTCACTTATTTCACGGGACATCACACTCTCTACCCCCGCAACTTGGCGCTACATTTATCACACCGATTATATAAGGGATAGCGCACACAAAAGTATACATGTATTTCATCTGGAACCAGTATGTCAGTGTAATTGTGGTAAATAAAGGAGGTCCGGTTCCATATTGTTTGGTTATGTAGATTTATTAGGTAAGATGGTAAGAAGAGAAGCCAACATTCCACAGCACATTCACACTGGCTGAGCAGCAGGTATAACACATCTCCTTTCTTTACACATATGACAAAGGAGCGATTAAAAATAGTGCATGCAAGGATGACAATAAAGCTATTACATGCAACACAATGACGTCAGAGCAAAAGCAAGACAATAATAAATCTAGCAAAGTGCTGATGCAAAAGCATGCAGATAAGAGATGGAAACATATCATGCATGTGTACAACAAATGATAAGATAAAGATAATACACACATCATCTCCATTTTAAACCAAGCCAAGAAAACGCACACATTACCACACCACAAAAACACAAGCTAAACCCAGGTACCAAAAACAAGCTGGCTGGCCAGGCCAACAAGAAAGAGGTACGAAGGATACCAACAACGAGGTGCGGTAGGAAACCATGCAAGCAAGAGCGAGTAAAACAAAAAACTTAGAAAATATGAAAAATACATCCCAAAGCAAACAGAAGGCATTAACGCTGCCCTCCACCCTTACCCGTAGTAAGGGTGGTACGTGTGGAAAGGCGCTCCACACGGAACATGTGACATGAACATTGCCCTACACCCAGACCAGAAGTTAAGGTGGTACGTGTGAAAGGCGCTCCACACGGAACATGTAAAAGTGCACAACTCAACACTCAACCAAATCGCAGGAAAAACAGCAATTAATAGGGAAAAACACTCATTCTTCAAAAAATCCGGCTTCAACTCAGCCCTTCACCCAAACCCGAAGTTACAGTGGTACGTGTGGAAAGACGCTCCACACGAAACACGTGAAAATAAACAACTACACCCAGTCAAGTGGTAAGGAAAACAGCAACAGCAACCAACCCTAAAATGCAAACACTGCGCTATACACCTGACAAACTACAGGTCTAAGGCAACACACCTCTACACACAGCAGTAGAATAAAACACCATGACTAAGTATCAAGCAGACAACGCAACAAAGCAGTACCGGACCCCTCGATGCACTCCTAGGTAAAATAAATGTATATGGTACACCACCCCTCAACACACTCCTAGGTAAAACAAAACACGACCCATGAATGCACACCTAGAAAATGACTAAACTTGCATAGAGAAACAACACCATCCACAAAAGGAACATGGCAGCATATAAACATAAAAAAAAAATAAAGGAACACAAGGGCAGAACAACTAATACATCTCAAGCATTTTACCTCTGCAACTGGATTAATACGACACCACATTCACATCAACAAGAAATAAGACATGTAAAATCAGCACACATACAAATCACATTTGGCAAAAACTGGCATAGTGACACAACCGCGTGTAATTTGGACTAAGAAATGGATACCAAACACAATGAAAAAAGAAATCACAACGCCGGTGAGCGGTCTCTCACCCGAATGAAATGTTAATGATGAGCAAAATATGCACAGTTCTAAGTACTTAAGAAGTTGCCAAAACGCCTCCCTTGTTGCGGAAATCCATCGCAATAAAGAACGCAATGCAGTTCAGTGCAGAGAGCAAGCGGCATGATGTAAGTAAGTGGCACAGGACCAAAAATAAATAAAATGTCAAATATGTGACGATGCCAGAACATAAACCTAAGAGAAGCTTGCGCAGAACCAATGTGTGAAATGACTACATTGGACAGCAAATTCCACAGCCCAGACAGATGCTAAGAAATGCGGCCTCCCACACTCGCGGGTACGGGTGAACTTGCTAGCTGAGCTTCTCCCAATGCCAATTGTTAGTGTCATCAGTCCTTAAGTTGAAAACCGGAAAGCAACCGGGAGCACAGTTGGGAAATCACCACAGCTTTGACTATGGGTACAAAATAGAGACATGCATGCGTAAAGAGCGCAGGGTGGCTCTGGGCTAGAGCGTGCGCCAAGCGTTGCCGTGCAGCTGTACTGACGCGGAGAGAGAGAGGAACGTCACAAAAGAAGAATCCTAGATCGTGACAAGACGACGCTGATAGAAATCCACAAGATCCCCAGCTGAAGGTAAGCGGGCGATTGCTTCGTTAGACTCGTGCCACGTTTCAAAAATGCACTGCAACAGTTGAAACTGCCATTGAAGACTCACCGGTAGTTGGTTAATGGCGAACCATAGTCCAAATTGACTAAAACGAACCGCTCTTGCTGCCAGTGCTAAGGCCAGTGTGTGAAAGCGCCACTAACAATCAGTAGCACATGTAGAATTGGGCACAAACAGACATGAGACACAACTGCTAGAATCCATGTCTGATTTGCCACAGCGAGGTCCTCTTCAGCAAGGCAAAATGCACACACTTTGAATAATCGTGCAGATCATCGGCTGGCAGGTTGTCCACAGGTCAAAGGTTGTCCACAGGTTCACAGGAATAAATACATGCAGAAACACAGCGGGATATGGCACGCCCAGGTTGGGGCCGACCGGTCTTGAGGTCACTGGTGGGGCTCAGGGCTGCCAGATTGCTGTTTGACACTCCACGTTCAGTTTCAATAGGAAGTCCTTCATCAAGAATTTGCGCCATGCTTAATACTTCAGTAGAATGTGTTTTCCTTATTCTTAGCTTCCACCGTCCAGTTCTTAGATGCAGGTTCTTTTAAAAATCGTCGCCAAAATATGTGGTAGTTAAAGGAGTTCCGGTTCCATGTTGTTTGGTTATGTAGATTTATTAGGTAAGATGGTAAGAAGAGAAGCCCTACCAGGAGAAGCCTTCCTGATGCTCAGCCCATCCTCCAACTGACACTCTCCACATCCAGGCATCCTCACATTCCATTGCATCACCATGCACACCAACATTCCACAGCACATTCACACTGGGTGAGCAGCAGGTATAACAGTAATGTATGATGGTTTGCGCAGTTTGTCACACTATTTTCCTCTGGAATCTTCTTTACCCTAAAGAGATGTTCATGTTCGCGAGTTGAAGGATAGGCCAGGGCCCTAGAGGATAGCAACCTTAACAACAAAATAAACACATCAGTTCTTAAATTATGCTCCTCAAAATCCTTTTGCGCATTGTTTTATCCCTACCTTTTAGTTGCTTGTTAAAAGATTCAAAATATATTTTACCAATATATGAACACACAACAAAAGTGTACAATACATTAGGAATTATTTCTTCGGGTTGACATCGAGGGCAAGATGGTGTCAGTGTGAATCCATGCCGTGCAGCCGCGCATGCCGTGCATCTCGACCATCGGCTATGCGGACTGACCAGCGATGCTGAATCCGCAAGGGAGCAGGACGCGAGGACAGCAGCTCTGCTCTCAAGCCCGGGGAAACAGCACAGTATATCGGAAATGTGCTGCGCTAAGCCGAGCGCTACATTTCTCTTTCTTTTGTCGGACAGGGTGCAACATTGTATCCTCAATGCTAGCTCCGGGACCAGCAACGACAACAATAAAATCGAGTGGAAGTGGAAGTAGGACGCGAGCGCAGCTGTTCTGCTTCCAAGCGCGAGGAAGCTCGAAAGTTAATTCTCCTGCTGTGAGATACACTGCGCTAGGAAGAGCGATCCATTTTTTCGCCTACCTCCGGACTCTACACCGCAATATCACTGTGGTGCTCGTGTTTATTCTGGGCTTCCTGCTGGCGACGCTGAGCCCGATCCCGAGAAGAAGCAGATTGCGGGGGCAGCACCTCTGCTCTTAAATCCTGGGAAGCACGAAAGCCATCGCTACGTGTGGGGAGTGTTTCACGCTGGGAAGAGAGCTGGGAAAAGCGCCGCATTTCCTCTCCTGCTTTTTGATGTTGTGCCACTTTGACTCCTCGGTGCCCGTGTTCTTTCTGGGACTTTTTCCATCAACACGGGAACGGTGTCTGTGTCTGCTTCTGAGGATGTCGACCAGGGGCTCCAGGACTGGGAAAACCAACAAGCCAAAGGTCGCCCAGCCCACATCAAATAACATCGCTCCTGGGGAAACAGCTATGCCGGACAGCTCACTTAGAAGTAAACGTGAGTCCAACTGTCTTAAACGAGCCACATGGAAAATTGGGGGTGGCGGGGGCGCTGGGGGAGCTAAGGAAGGCTTTCAACCTACGATCGTAGAAATGCTCACTGGCCCCAAGGCACAGTCTTGCAATCCTGATACTGCTCTAGATGGTACTCCAAACCCTACCCCTCCGGCTGCGCCAGAACTAGCTCTTCTGCCCGGAGAGGCCCGGGAGAGTCTGATCCCCAAACCTGAACTTAACCCAGGTGGGCTCCAAGAAAGCGGCATACTTACAGAAAAGGAGGAACTTCAACCATTTAGCGAGCAGCCGGTAGATCAAAGTAACATAGAGGGACTAGCGGCTGCAGCAAGTTCATCTAATAATCTGCTCACTACCACTCCTTTTCCTGAAGAGGCTGCCAGAAACACATTCGGCTCAGGCTCAATGTCCCTCCTGGACTCTGCCTCATCGACCACCCTACACCTAAGTTCCACCAAACTGCTGGGGGAAAGTGCGACTGGGTCAAAACACCTAGTAACAGGCATTACGGATTACATCCTCAGAGTTTAACCTAATCCCGGCCTTACAGCCCCCTGGACTCCAGAGATCAGTGGGGAACACTTCTACTCTGTCTCAGACGGGTCTTTGTCATCCTCTGATGGAGATCAAACCAGCTCCAGCGGAGATATTAGTATCGATCTCTCTAAAAAAACAGGGACGGTACAATGCCAGAAGAAAAGTAGAAACCCTCCTAAGAGACGCAGCCAACTAAAATGGGGCTATTCAGACTCACAAATGTCCTTTCCTCCATGTGACGAAGAGGAGCAGGTGTCTATCTGGGAAAATGCTAAATCAACAACAACAAAAGAACCCATGACAGAACCCTCCTTATCCGCAATCCTGGCCTCGATTAAAGAATTCCAAGAAGAGGTTCGCTCTGACAACCGAACCGCTAAGGGGGCAGCTAAAAAGTTACAAGGGGGACTGCGAAAACTAAATAAGATATGCACTGACATCTGCGACCGGGTCAGCATGGTTGAAGGCCGCACAGAGAGCCTAGAAATGGAGGTAACCACCTTAAAGAGCCAGGGGTCTGCTCATGAAGCATGCCTAGCAGACGTCAGGATGAAAATGGAGGAACAAGAAAACCGACAGCGCAGGAACAATCTCCGACTACTAGGTATTCCGGAAGGAATCGAAGGAGATGAACCAGGGTGCTACTTTGTACAATTGTTACGCGCAACTTTCCCGGATCAAACAAATTGGAACTGGGACTATGAAGTCCAGCGAGCGCACCGATTCCCTTTCAATCTAAAACCGAGTCAAGTGGCAGTAACCCTTCCGGTGGAAAGCCTAGGGCCTTTTTAGTGTTCTTCGGGAACTTCCTCCTCAGACAGTTTGTGTATGATCAGGCCCGTCCAAACTCACCGAAGGGGGCTAATGGTGTGATGTTTTTTGCCAAACCGGACTTTTGCCATACAACGGTAGAGCGCAGGTGGCACCTGCACCAATTAATCACCCCATTTCAACAGCTAGGCGCCCAAGTGTTTTTAATGAATCCTGCCAGACTGAAAGTTATTTTGAACGGGTCCACACGGATTTCCTTGTCCGAGGGGAATATCTGGGGGAAATTAAGGCAAAAAAAGGTTAGCAAGTATAGGCTAGAGGGAAAAACTACCAGCAGAAATGTAATTTGATAAACCAGGAAAATAACTCTAGCTCAATGGAACATCTTTCTCTTACTGCACTTGATTGATGGGGAAGGTACCCATAAGATATATATAGTGGTGTAACCTGATTTTTTCTTTTTTTTTTGATTTAGGGTGGTCTGTCCCTTTGGGCCCAAATTTTGAAATATTATAGTCCAAGATCGATAATGTCACCTGTTAAATGCAAGGCGCGACCTAGCGGCAAGGTATCCTAACTGACAACAAACATTCAGGGTCTCCCTGATTGCTCGATTTATGGGGGGGAGGGGAGGGTGGGGGCGTTCACGAACTGGTGGTGATGGGGTACACGATATTGGCAAGTTTGATATTGGTTGGTAAGACACAAAATAAAATAAAAGAAAATAGGAAAGGGGAAAAAAACGCACAAACAAGTAAAATATTAGAATATGGTGGGATACACCAAATGTATGATTATACAAGATGTACACCTAGGAGAAAAGCAAAAAATTTTTTTTTTTTTAAACATTATGAATAATCAATGTTCCTTAAAAATAGTGTCCGTTAACATCTGTGGTTTAAACGATGCCCTGAAAAGGCAGAAAGTAGCTCAGGGTCTACGGTTTTTAGGAGCTGAAGTTATTACCCTGCAAGAAACACATGTGGAGGGATCCCAGAAGCACCTATTAAACTCGCGGGGGTATAGGATCATTGGGGGAACCTCCCAGGGATCAAAGACAAGAGGGGTTGGAGTTCTGGTTCAAAATAGACACCCATTGACTTCCAGTAGGGTGAAATCTGATCCTCTGGGCAGGTGGGTTATCGCAGAATGCCATATCCCCCCTAATGCGGTCTTTACCCTGTGCTCCATATATGGGAACAATACTGACGACCCTGGGGTCATTAACTGGATCTCAGGAGAACTCGCCCACTGGCCTCTACCACTGGTAATTTCTGGGGATCTAAACATCAATTTACCCAGTAACTGGAAAGCAACCGATCACTGGCCCTATACAGGTAGGAAACCTAAAGTCCATCAGGCCCTACTTAATCTAATACAAACACATGGGCTCAGTGATGTCTGGGCCACTTTAAAATCAACTCATCCGGGGTACACTTACTTCTCAGCTCCACACCTCTCCCTTGCTAGGTTAGATTATTTTCATCAATACTCCAAAGCTGTTCTATTGAGATCGCCCCACGATTTATGTCGAATCACAATCCTTTCATCTTAAACAGCAGTGGGTTAGGGCTCAGGGGGGAAACCTCGAACTGGAGCTTTGAAAATGCCTTATTGTATGATGAGGGTTACCGACTACACATGCAGGGGTGGATCAAAGAGTTTTTGGAGATTAACATAGGATCAGCAGCAGTGAGAACTGTATGGGACACAATGAAGACAGGCATTCGAGGTGAGACCTTGCGGTACTCTATAAGAAAGAATAAAAAAGCCAAAGCACAGCTAGCAAGGGCACAAGACAAGATGAAAAAGGCAGAGGAAAAACTACTCTTAGCAATCAACTTGGGTGCTAAAATTGAAAATGCTCAGTTAGAAGTGATAGCTAGTAAGGCAGAAATAGGGTCCATATTTGCTGAGAAAACTGCTAAGAAATGGGCTTCCGCCAGGGAAAAAATATATGAATGTGGTGATAACATTGGTCACCAACTTGCTCTCAGAATTAGACAACAGGTGTCTGCTAGCGAAATTCTGTCAATCCAGCTCAGTTCTGGCGAGATTACAAAGGATGCAATTAAGATCCGTAATGCATTCCGCAAGTTTTACCAGAATCTTTATTCTGAAGACAACACAGGGCCGTTAAAACTGAGAGAGGATAAAAGCCTGGAATATCTAGACCAGATCACCCTGGCGGTACTTAGTCCTGAAGATCATGACCAACTAGAGGAATCTCCCGGATGGGATGAGATAGCTAAAGCCCTGGTAAATCTTCCGGATGGGAAAGCGACTGGCGCAGACCACATACCGCTGGAGTTTTATAAAATATTTTCCCCTCAGATAAAAACCCTCCTTACTTTACTGGTAACTTCTATTTTTAACGGTGCACCCCCTCCGGACTCTTGGTCTAACGCCAAGATAGTAATTTTTCCAAAAAAAGATAAATCTCCTCTAGAAATGGGATTGTACCGACCAATAACCCTAATTAACTGTGACTCTAAGATATATGCCAAAATATTCGCAACAAGGCTATCTTTGAGAATAGAGTCTCTGGTATCACAGTGGCAACACGGGTTCATCCCTAAAAAGAGCACGACGGAGCATATCCGCAGAGCTATCACCCTATTGGACGCAGCTCAAGTAACAGGAGACCCGATCTCATTAATTCTACTCGACGCTGAGAAAGCGTTTGATCGGGTCTCCTGGTCATTTCTTTGGGTCGTCATGAGAAAAATGCGCTTTGGGCCCAAGGCAATACAAGCCATACAAGCTCTCTACAGTAACCCCACAGCTAACATATTAGTTAACGGGATCCTGACAGAACAGATTACAATCTCACGGGGGACCCGTCAAGGCTGTCCGTGGTCACCTCTGCTCTTCGCTCTCTATATAGATCCTTTTATAAAAGCTATAGAAAACAGTCAATCTATTCGAGCGGTGAGCAGATTTAGGCTAGACACCAAAATCATGGCTTACGCCGACGACCTGGCGGTAGTAACCCCTGACCCTGTAAGCGCCATTAATGCTCTAGAACAAGAGGCCCCAAAATTTGGGAAAATCTTAGGCTACGCCTTTAACCAAGGCAAAACCCAGATTATTAACAGCAACCAAATTGACTGGGCAGATGGCCGGGTGGTACAGTCTGCGAAATATCTACGGGTCACTCTAACTGTCGATACCGACTTAATAGTAGAGATAAATCTGACACCGCTGGTTACCGAAACCAAACGGGCACTTAAACGGCTAAATAACTTACATCTTACCATAGTAGGGAGATGCAATGTCATTAAAATGACCTACTTCCCTAAATTGTTGTATTTCTTTAGGGCCATCCCCTTGGAGATGGGCAAAGCAATGTTACAGAAATTCGATCATATCTTTTCCCAATTTATCTGGGCATATTCTCGGCCAAGGCGAGCTTTTAAACTGCTTTCTCTTCCCCGTGAGCGGGGCGGCTGGGCGTTACCTAATCTGAGATTTTATTATTGGGCCTTGGCTATGCAATATAGTGCAGAGCTGCTTCAAAAACATTCACACTTCCCAAATACAGGCCTACCATCACCTTATCAATTGCTTTTGGGGGAAGAAACTCGTGGGTGCCTCTGCAGGCAGCTCTCCTTTGGATACTATAAACGGGTAAGATTTAAGACCTTAATGAACGCCTACAAAATCTTTTCCAACATACGTAAGATTTTTGGGTTGGGTAGCCTGAATTACTATTCCCCTCTTAATAACAATCCTAATTTACCAGCGATATTCGGTGTTTCTTATATACATGAATGGCATCGAGCAGGTATTTTAAAAATGGGAGACTTGATAACCACTGATGGTATTAAATCCTTCTGTGCACTAAAAACTGAATTTCATTTGGGGGAGCATGGGTTTTTTAAATATATGGCTATAAGAGACTTCCTGACCCGTAAGACCGGGGGGACAGCTGGTTTCTCTAGGGTAGACCTTATTGACAAATTAAAAAACTCCACCCTGCCCAGGATCGGATACATATATGCTATATTAATTAGTTTTATGCCGGACGATATGCTTGTCACTGCCAGCAAGTGGCAAGTGAAATTGAATATCTCTCTTAACATATTCAATCAGGCCGTGCAATCCGCCAGGAGTGATCTACTATCAGCTAAATTACAGGCCCAATTCTTTAAAACTGCCTTCTTCTTATATATTACACCTGGCAGAGTCGCGAAATGGGGACCGGGGGCAGGAATGCTCTGTCCCAGATGCGCAGAGTTTAGTGCAGACTCGATACATATGTTCGCTACTTGTCCCCAACTTACACCTCTATTGGGTCAGATACAAGACTTTCTTATTAAAGTTCTTTCGCGGAATTCCAGCTAACCCCCCCCCGATTGTTTTATTAGGTACGCAAGACAAGATTAGTAGAAAGAACGGAGGTGCACTTATCTTTGTGGCTATGACCATTTTACGCCTCTGCATAGCTTCATTGTGGAAGGACCCCAACCCTCCATTATTCTCTCATTGGCTAGCTCGATTGATCTCTACCTCTCATATGGAAAAGGCCATATTTTCCAGAATGGGCAGCCGGGGGAAAAAAAGGGTCTTGCTATCTGGCAACCCTTATCTGCTTGGCTTAGATAGATGGACTCAACAGGGGCTTTAGACATATAAGCAATAAATCATGCTTTCCACGTTAGGCAGGATATGTCTACCCCTTACATTTAGAAAAACAGGCGATATCCAAGTCCAAGAAGGCCGTGGCTGGGGGAAATTCAGGATTCCCACAATAACACCTGATCTCGTCTGATCTCAGACGAGACATCCTCTTACCCATACTGTTGACGCCATAAACAAGTTTTAACGTTATAAGCTATAATGCACTGTTATTTCTATGCTTGTCCATTTTTTTTCGTTTTTTTTCTCTCTTCTTCCCTTTATCCACTGTTTTATCGATTCTCGAAACATTAGACATTGAATACCTGTATTAGGTCACTCATCACCAAGTGCCTATTCTGATGTCTTAAGTGTTGGGGGTGGAGTGGTGGAGGGAGGACAGGGGGGAGGCATTTGTTTGAAATGGCTTCTTATCTCTGTATTTGACTTTTGTACTTTCAATAAATAAAAAATAACAAAAACAAAAAAAAAAGGAATTATTTCTTTATAATTTTCTTTACTTTTTAATCTGGAGTTTTCCGGAAGCCAAAGGGGTGCTGCTCCAAATGATTACATGTGAGGCAAATTGTGCACTTTCTGTGACAGAATTAGATGAAAAATATTTAAAGGTAGCAAAATAAATTTGCCTAAAGCAACCATTAATTTGCAAAGGCATCTACTATTGTGGGGATATATTCAGAGGGAGGACACGGAGAATGGAATAAACCCAATAAATATATGTTTTTAGTTTATTAACAGTAATAGTATAATGTTTATCTAGCTAGGAAGAAATTGAGCGCAGAACAATGGGTGAAGCCCTTGTGGACAACTCATGATCATTTACGAAGTGGCTGGTGACCAGTGCGACTCTACTGCTTGAGAAATACTGTTTCTTGAAGAGTTGAGCCTTCAGCAACTTTATGACTGAAGGAGTGACAAAGCTGTTCTAATGTTGGTGGGATGCTATTCCAAATCCTCAAGACATAGACAGAGATGGTCTTACTCCTATTTTCTTTCTTTAATGCACATTTTAATCTCCACTCTGGCTACGTACTGGCTCCTGTTATTGAAATGTCTCACTCAGGTACAGGTAGTTTCTTAGCTGAATATCTTAGACTATCCTTTGTGATGTCCTGGTAGGTAATGAGGCTAGTCTTTAAGAAGATTCAGGTCTCAGAGGGAGCAGAGTAATTCCTTCAGCATTGTTAAGTGTTGGAATTTCCCTGTGCTCCTGCGAAAACATGATGGGACATGGAGGATGATTTCCATGGGTGCCAGAGTGGCGATGGATAGTGTTGGAAGGTGGATTATTGGTAGGGATAGTTATGCACCTACCACTAGCAAAAAGGCTACCAACACAATATAAGATTCAGTTAAGGTCTCAATACCTGCAAGCAGGCAGGCTTAACTCAGGAGACAGGTATGTAAGGCATTTAAAAGCAACAATACATTAAATAAGTAAGACACAACACACAATAAAAATCCCACACCAATTTCTGAAAATAGGAAATATTTTTATATTTAATATGACCCCAAAACGATAAAAATCCAATATAGGGAACCGGAGGTATGAATTTTTAAATATTAAACAATTTCTAGTGCTTAAAAACATATAGCACCAACTTGGGACATTGGGTCATTCTTGACTGGGACAAAGTCAAAGTTTTAGGTCGACCGTGATGGATCTCTGGTCGGATACACTGAGCAGGGGGCCCTGGTCAAAATTTACCTTTACGCTTAGAAACTTTTCTGGAGAATTTTCTCTCGTAGAGTGAGGCTCATCTTCAGGCAATGATGTGAGTCAACAATGGCGGCTTGGCTCAGGGCGAGGCCTCAGTGAAATCCTGGAAGTTTTGAGCTCTGGAGCTTTCAGCGGGACGAATCTGAAATCCAGGCCGAGTCGCGGTTCAATGTCGTAGGCCTGACTCTGGTTGACAAGGCTTTTTCCAAAAGTTGCTCCAAACTTCTCCAAACTCCTTGAACCTCTTCCTGAAGTTCCTTTTGAGGGTTCAAAGTGTCCAAAAGAAAAAAATAAGGGTCTTGATGCTCTGAGATGGTTCTTGGAAGTTTGGGACTACAATTCCCACAATGCACCTGGCCAATACTTAAAAGTCCATTGGACACACTGTAGCTGGGTACTTCTTGAGGGAGATGATGCAGGGAAGCTCTGTTTGCCTGTTGATTACAGGGAGTCCACTCCTTAATCCTTTTTGAAGCACGGCAATGTCCTCAGGGCTTTAGTTGCAAGTGTGCAGCAGGAGCAGTCCTTCGGAGGGCAATCCTTTGGGGTGCAGACCAGGGTTCCAGCAAGGCAGTCCTTCTTCTCCTTGCAGTTTCAGGCAACAGATGTGAGTTGCTATGTAGCTCTCACATATTTATCCAATGATCTGTGGTGACAAGCAGGGGGGCACCCCTGTCCAATGAGGTGCAGGGTGCCATCCAAACATATGACAGCTTTCTCCAAAATGTGGCATATTCTTGTCCCACAAAGCACTATTCTTCAACATTCAAGATGGAGAATTCTTCTCTGTGGGAGAAACACCTTGCTAAACCAACTTTCTGGTGTAGCTCATTTCCATGGACACCCTCTCCCCCCCTCCAGACCTCCTGCAAATTCCATTCCTGGAGCTGGCATCTAGCTGGGGTTTACAGGACTAGGGGGTAGGCCTAGCTGGCGTTCCTTACTGACCTGCTCTCTTTGAAGCCCAGTTTGATTTACCTCACCCCCTTCCTGGTCATTTCTATGCAGCTGAAGATCTCCCCCCATCAGATAACCTCTGTCTCTATGTCTCTATGTAGGCCACTTCTCACCTCGTCAAAGCAGTTTGTCTAAGGCTGACCAATCAGTAGGGCTGCTAAAAGGCTGGATTTTGGCTCACAGAAAAGAAAGTCCTTTAACTTCGTTTCTGTATTAGTTATGATAAATTCAACAGTGGCAAGTTGTTGGATTTAAAATTAACAATCTTTTATGCTCTTGGGGCCAGATGTACGACCTGTTTTTGCATGCGCAAACGGGTTTGCGAACCCGTTTGCACATGCAATAACATATTGGGCCATGTACATAGCCCATTTAGCGAATCGCAATTTTTTTGCGACTCGCTTAATATGTTTTGCGACTGGCTATTTGGAAGGGGCGTTCCCTTCCAAATTGCGAGTCTCGCAATTACCACCTACTTGAAGTAGGTGGTAATGCATTTGCAAATGGGAAGGGGTCCCCAGGGGACCCCTTCCCCTTTACAAATGCATGCGAAATAATTTTTTAAGGGCAGCCCTTAAAAAATGAAACGAAAATGTTTCATTTTTTTTTTTTTAAATGCATCCCGTTTTCCTTTAGGGAAAACGGGATGCATTAAAAAAAAAAAAGCTGCTTTATTAAAAAGCAGTCCCAGACATGGTGGTCTGCTGAGCCCAGCAGGCCACCATTTACCTGGGAGGGCTGGCATTCACAATGGGCTCGCAAATTGCGAGAGACTCATTAATATTGATGATCCTCGCAATTTGCGACCCCATTGGGAATCGCAAAACAGTGTAAACCCACTGTTGTACATTTCATTTAGCGCCTCGCAATTTGCGACTTGCAATGTGTTGCAAATTGCGAGGCGCTAAATGAAAGGGTCGTACATCTGGCCCTTGAAATCTTATTGTAACTCACTCCTATCAATAGTTACACTGTATTACAGTATCCCCATGTTAGCTTATGGAGCTAGAAACGCTACAATAGGGAAAAACGAAATTGGTAGTTTTTCCCTCACCGGGCATATAAAACATCTTTTATAATGCGTCTGCTTATAGTTACTTGACACCCTACCCCGGGGGCACCTAAGATAGACCTTAGGGGTGACTTATGTGTAAAAATAAGGAAGTTTAATACTTTGGAAAAACCTTTAAATCCAAAGTCTTGCTTCAAAACATTTTTCAGTGGATCCCCACTGAGTCCTGAAGAACGGTCACCCAGGTGCTGGTCAGCAGCAAACTCGACTACGGCAATGCATTCTACCCACCCAGAAGCTCCAAAAGAAATTGCAAAGAATCCAGAACACCGCTGCAAGACTTCTCCTGGATATCTACCACCACAGCCACATCACTGATCACATGATCAGACCTGCACCAACCAACTCTCCTACACTCCCACCAGAAACCTCTGCTCCGCCAAGCTGGCCCTGGCCTCTATCCCATGGATCCTCAATACCATGGCCAGAGGAACATCCTTCTTCTACCTCGCCGCAATGACCTGGCAATCTCTTCCTCTACATCTCAGGCAAACACCCTCTCTGCCTCAATTCAGGAAGGATTTCAAGACCTGGCTCTTCAACTGTACTGCAGAACCCACCCCCCAGCACTTTGACACACTAACGGGTGATTAGACGTGCTCTAAAAGAACCCTGATTGACTGATTGATTGAAAGTCAAATTTGCATGTAATTTCCATTTAAAAGCAGCTTGCAAAGCAGGGCTGACATTTAAAATTTAAAATGACAGCAGGCAACACATCAGTGCACAATTGAGTGCCTCAAAGCTGCTGGGCATCTAAACCTACATGCCCAACCATAACCTAGGGACTTACAGGTATATTGGCAGTGCCAATTGTAATTAGACCTAATAAACATACACATTTTTAATCAGAGCACTGACCCTGGGCTTGGTTGGTGGAGCCCAGGGCGCAGTCATTTAGTTACCACAAGTATCAGTCACAAAATGATGGTGAACAGGGCAGAAAGGATGACTTTCTCACATATAAGCTGTTGAACAGAGCATTACATCCATCCTCCCAGGTGTGAAAGGACCAGAGCTTGCACTGCTTTTCTGAAAGGTGTTTGAGGAATGAAGATTTTCAAATTTTTTTAAGAGGGAGAGTTGGTACCATGTAGCTTTTGTCTTTCTGGTGATGTTTTCTTTGATGGTGAGGTATGTATTGTGGGTCTATCCAAGAGATTGACATTCTCTATCAGCTAAAGGGGTGAGACTTTTTAGGTTCATGTTGAATAAATCAAATTGGATTTTTGGGTGTTTGGAGCTGTCGCAGTTATAATGTTTTGAGTCAGTTTATGTCATTGGTCAAGGAGACTTTAAAGCAAAGCTGAAGATGGAGCTCAAAATATTTAGGTCTTTTTTGTTTTTTTTTATTTTTTTTCCAGCCAGTGACTTCTTCATCGAAAGAAATGTCAAGATGTAGCTAGAGATTAACTCAATGTGTGTTTTATGGACATTAGTGAGAAGGGGCTTGCTTTATCATAGAATGGTTGGGTTGATGAGTGTTAGGCCTGTCAGCCTTAGGTGGTCTTCCCCCAAAAATGTTGCCTCACTCTTCTATCTTGTTTTGTTGGCCTTAGGACTCTGTGCACTTTACCACTGCTAACCAGCGCTAATGTGCATGTGCTTACTCCTTAAAACATGGTAACATCGGCTTCACACCAATTGGCACTTTTAATTTACCTATAAGTCCCTAGTAAAGTGGTACTATATGTACCCAGAGCATGTACATTAAATGCAACTAGTGGGCATGCAGCATTTATTGTGCCACCCGCTTAAGTAGCTCTTGAAACATATCTCAGGCCTGCCATTGCAGCCTGTGTGTGCAGTTTTAAACTGCAATTTTACCCTGGCAATATAAACATTTTTGCTAGGCCCAAACCTTTCTTTTTAATACATATGTCACCTCTGGGGTAGGCCCCAAACTGCCCACAGGGAAGGGTGCAATGTATTTAAAAAAAGAGGTTATGTTCTTTTTAGCTTTACATGACCTAATACTGAAAAACTCTTACATTTGTTTTTCACTATTGCAAGGCCTGTCTCTCCCATACAATAATATTGGAGATACCTCATTACACTTAATACGGATATCTTCCAAATGAGAGCGGAAAACAGTTCATGTTTGGTGTCTTTGGAATTGTAATGAAAAATTCCCTTTTATGGTAAAGTCAGATTTAATATTACAATTTTGAAAATGACACTTTTGGCTAGTTGGCATTTTCCTGCCTTAGTCATTTGATGCTTGCAGTCTATCTCTGGGTGGGTTGACTGGGTGTAGTTGTCAGTTTATCGTTGTGTATTCCTCCTAGACAGCCACACAAATAGAGAGCTTAGGTGTGCCTGGATGCGCCATCAATGGCAGGATGGGAGGGCGGAGTTCTGCACAGCCCCACTTACACCTGAATAGGATGTGTCCTTTCTTCACACAAAAGATTGCATACCCCCTGTAGTCAGTCTGGATCCAGGGCAGGGGAAGCAGAAAGCATGCACAATTCAAAGGGAACCCTCTAGAAGCTTCTCCCACTTCAAAGGAGCCACCAGGTCTAAATATTGGACCTTAGACACCAACTCTCTAGTAAACTTCTGGACCTGTGCTAGACTGTGCTAGGAAAAAGGACTGATGTGCTGCTGAAAGGACTGCCAATCTGCTGGACTGCTAGCCTGGAGGATTGTTGCCATGCTGTGCTGACCTGCTGCTCTCTTGCCTGGGTGAGAAGGTATGAACCTGCAAGCTGAACTCAGGACCAACAGAGTGACTGCGAGGTCTAGTCTCATGTATCCAGTACTTGAACTCTGCAACTGTGAGTCCTACACTATTAAGTGGTGCCACCCTAGTCCTGGACCATTGGGAGTGGGCCTGAAGGTGCTCTGCCAGTCCATTAGTGGATGCAGCAGAACTAACACATCTCCTATGCTGCGCAGCGCAATCCGATCAGAACCAATGCATTACCTCTGCTGCCCTGACTTTTCTGTTAGAAGGACTTTGCATTACCGTCAGAGCCTGAAAGCCTCAATGGAACCACCACTGCGCGACACATCCTTGATGCAGGCTCTCACATTACAAAGCCCTCGCCGACGGCATCCTCGATGACAACGCAGGACTTTGCATCACAAGCCCTGCAACTTCTTCAGAACCAGTCAGGGTGCGATGCAACCTTGAAACAGGACTTCGCATTGCAAACCCCTTGTCATTGGCCTCCTTGATGACGCAGGACATCGCATCATAGTTTTGCAGCTCCCCAGAATCGATGTTGTGTGTCACGTTTCTGGCTCAGACCTCACATCGTTCTCGACTCTGCGATGCGTCTGTGACGCAGGACCTCGCAATGCTCCGCCATCCTGATTTACTGTACACAGCAGGCCTAACTGGGTCTCTGTAGCTGGCACGTACTCCATCAGGGTCAGCCTGAACTTTTAACTTTGTCCAAATATTCACAGTTACTGCATTGTGCTTTTTGGTGCTATTTCCTCTGAAATTTATAAACCTGCATATCCCCGGTTCTACTGATTGGATTTTTGTCGTTTTGTTCTTGTTTTATTTATTAAAAATTATTATATTTTTCTAATTTGGTGTGGGATCCTTCTTGGGTGGTATTTACACGTTATTACTGTTTGAAGTGTTCAACAAATACCTTACACCTTGCCTCTGAGTTAAGCCTGAGTGCTCTGTTCCATTCTACCCAAGGGTTGAGCACAGGTTAAGTTAGGGTTCGCTTCTGTTTCACCCTCACAAGAATTGTCGTTGCTGCTTGAGTAGGGTTTCACCTGCCTCCACCAGTAATTCAATTTCCTACACTTCCCACTCACACCCAAGTTTAGTATGGCCAAAGACCTTCACCATCTTGAATTTGCCATGACATATTGCATTTTGGAACTATTTGAAGTATAGCAAATAGGAAATACTGCAAAAGTAGGTACAGCAGGGCCTCAAAACCTTTACTCCGTTGATAACATAAGAACTAGGAATGTCTTAGGGTGTCCACCATTCACACGCTTTTAAACCCTACAAAGCTGGACCCTCTCTCAGCTTTCCTCAGAACAGGGCTGGGCTTTCAGAACAATGCCAGGCAAACTGAACATGCTTCATATAGCCGTTGTGACCTATGAGAAGGGCTTGAGGAGGTTTGACCCCTTTCCACTTGAAATACAAGGACAGACAGAATTCCAAGGATCATAAGGCTGATGCACTGGGTGACTCTAGGAACATAAAAAGCTTAAGAGGACATTCGTGTGAAGAATCCCAACTGACCAGTGACAACTGACCTGGACTTTGCTGTTGTCCTTTGTCTGGCCCCCTGAGTGTTCCCCGTTTGCAGACATTTTGAAAATGCCAAAAATAATGCCCATTATTATGCAGAATGCCAGTCCAGTAGTTTATCATAAAATGCATGATAAGAAATTTTAACCAAATAAATCTCAATTATGCAACATGGCAGTATAGCATACTCTCAATCATTTCTCATACAAGAATAATGTGAAGTGCAGAAATTACGCAAGATTACGCTGAGTCAACTCCTGATTTTGTGGAAAAACACAGTGCCAGCAAGTCTGCCGTACCATACCTGAATGGCCTACCTGTTAATACTTTAATTCTAAAGAGAGATGCTTTCTCACAGTTCATAAAGGGTGTCTGTAGACCTTTTCTGTTATTGACATGCTGGTACCGTCCGCACAGGAAAAATACTGATGGGCCCTTTCTATGCCCTTTCCACTAGGGTTTATAGTATGCAACCATTTTCCTGACGACAAAGTGATACCTGGTCTGCTCTCAGGAAAAGCCTATTTCCCTGCCGAGAAATTTTTTATATGTCCAAAAATTTATATTTGCATATATTCATGCGTCATTCATTAGAGTGCAGTACATTTGTGTTACCATTACAGGGTGGTCAAATTGACATACATATCTTGGGCAATCATAATTTAGCAAAAAAGGCAGAGTATATACAAGAGTGAAATAAGGAGAGTAATTCGCCATTTCTGGGCAAAGATTCTGAGTCGGTGTATATCTTCAAATATTACTAAATCCCTATCAAAATGATAATTTATTGTTAAACTGCGTATGTCATATAACTCAAGAAACACGTCTACTTGTGTAGTCTTTCAGACACCAACACGCATTTTTTGTGCTAATTGTTGCCTAAAGGCACCAACCTAAAATAATGCTCAAAGATTTCTCTGCATTTGGTCTAAGTTACTGATTATCTGACTACTGGCGGCCAGCTTTTAGCAGAGAGAGCATAAATTGTTTCCTGAGGGATACAAAAAGGTTGTCTGTGAACGCCTACAGGCAAAGACAGCGGGTTCTTTTTGAAAACATCCATAACCATTCCATACCATCTGCTGTTGACAAAAAAGAGAAATTGAGCTGTCCATAATATTTACTAATACTTCTGTTTAAAAGGACCAATGTTTATCTAAAACTATTGCTTTATGTGAACAAAAGTATAACAAAATTGGTGGCAAATGTCATTACATCTATTATAGCTTCATTGGTGCGAGAACCAATGTAATATACTTAGAAAGTATATGTGTGTTTGTTGTTTCAGAATAGACATTATTAATTATATCATAAATATTCAAATATAATACATTTTAAAAATGCAAAAGCTTCAAATATCAAAATGACATATTTTGCATCTGATTTTCATCAATCTGTTTAAAAATATTGAAAAATGAAGGCCTGGGAGTAATTTTAATTGTGCTGGAGTAATCAGAGTAATTTTGGTAATGCTGCATTACACTTTGACACATAATTATTGATAATAGCACTATTATGCCCACTCATGAAAATTTGGGGGGAAATCCTACCTCAAGAGCACATTTAGAAAGCATGAGCGGCTGCTCGCACTGCTGAATATGTTCTGTAGCATTCATCGCTATTTTCTTAATGCAAAATTGACTCTTGTGTTCATTTTGGACGTGAGGGTGAATTTTGCGCTAAGCAACTAGTGCTAAATAAAAGCAGGAAAATGGGGGAAAACCTTACCCTAGCTGCTCGATCTGCTATTCATGTTCTGTTGCATTTTGTGCTATTTCTTGACAAAATGGACCCAAGAGGGCATTTTTGCACTAGGAAACTAGCGCTAAATGCAGAATTACTCTTGCATGATTCTGCACAATCACGCTGGATTTTTAGAATTTGTGTGATTATGTTACACTGAATGTGAAAAAGTTCTAAAGTGATCTTTTCACAATTTCCAAGGTATAATTTGTGGGATAATAACAAAACATTGTGTCTTCTATTTAGAGCCATTTTAGGATTTTGAAAATGTACTTGTCTGTAATTCTCACACATCCAATTCCATTTCCTGTGCTTCTTCTCATTTGCCACTAGATGTTTTTTTTATCAATAATAAAGGCCAACAATACCTATGGGCCCCCCTTCTCCTCCAGCCATTTTTCTCTCAGCATCTTCTATTGAAGCTTCATTGAAGTCAGTGTTTATTAACACCCTCATTACATTAGGACTGGGACCCCAGAATATAGGCACCAAGTATCACCACTATGTAAAACAAAATCTTTGGATCCTTGAGATGTAGACAATATTCTTTAGATTTAGAACCTCCATTGTCCTTAGTATTTCTTCAACAAGACTTTCCAATATAGGTCTAGGAGGGCTGTAACAGGCCAGATTTACACATATGTATGCACTTGCATACACATTTACAACACCTAGCATAGCATGGATTCATCCCTCCTGGCAAGACATTGGACAACCATGCTCTAGAGAATGCTTTACTAGATCAGCTGCTTAGGTTATTTAAATCTGTCTGTTCCTGGAATTACCCATGGTGTGATTTTACCCTACGAAAGATCAGAAGTTGGTAGTGGAATACAAGAATACAACTGGACAGGGGTGGTTTTGAGGCCCTGATGTGATTAGTCCAATCAGTAACATTCAATACTATTGAGCATGTTGTCTTACTGATACATCTTCACTAGGATGGAATAAGACAGAGAATACAGCTAAAATGTATTATTCCAAAGACTCAATCAGCTAATTTACTTTTATTTTATCATCACCCTCTAAGCTGGGTTGTTCATCAGGCTTCTCTATAATCGATGTGCAGTAACTAAATAAAGACATTTGATTATTTGGATCCACATTTTATAATGATTACGGTAACATTCAAATAGTGATGCAACTTCAGAAAGGCAGCTAGATCTGTGGAGCCATTCAGTCATGTCTTCTTGTCATTTATTACTAAATGTCCCAATATCATTTACAGCGTAATCCTGCAAAAACAAAGATTGTTGTCTTCAAGTGTCTCTGGATCAGGGTCTTGTGGTACAGCTCTCTTGGACTTTGTGTATAGCCATATTCACCAACAAAACATCTAAAAGTCTAGTTTGGTTCCATCGATTGAGGGATTGTGTCTGGCCTGTTCATTCCTGGTAAAAATCCTCAGGTGCATTTTGCCCTACCTTTCTTCCTCTCAGGGGATAAAGGGCTATAACGAGATTTGTCTCTTGATGCTTTATAATGTTCCTCACCACACATCACCTCATATTTCGACTCGCTCATGAGGAAAATGCTACACCTGAAACACGACCAATGAACCTGCTTTCAGTTACCAAGAAATGTGTAACTCTGATGCTCTTTAAATGGTCCATATGCAATGCCAATTGTCCATATTCGTGGAATACATATGTGCGCAGCTCTGCTTACATGTGGCTCCTACCTTAATTCATAAATATAGGTTCTCAGGAGTCCCCATTGGAATGCTCTTCTGTCCTCTACTTAAGCTATTACTCATCAATTTCTGTTCTAAGAAGCAATCAAAAGACATGGTAACTGAAATCTGAATGTTTACAATTACTCCGTCAACACAAGTTTTTCAGATCAGGGTAGTGTAATAACCAGATGTAGTAAATACCATTATTTGAAGATTAGGTTTTTACTGTTAGTTTCAAATACCTCCTAATCCGAGTTTTCAACTGGAAAATAATGCATAAAATGCGGAAGGATTTTTTTACACACTAAATTCCTCAGGTTTCACCTATTCCCCAGACATTTTATCCTGGTAATTTTCAGCAGGTTTAACCTGCAGGAATTTATCAGGGGGAGATTATGAAAATTTGATAAACATCACACAACTCCGATCCCTGTGAAACCCCGTGTTTGCACAGGGATCTGAATTGAGCACTTCACTCATGAGGGCCTAACTCACCGATTTACTGTCACACTGTAATTTATACACAACAAAGCCAGCTAAACATACATCACAAAAACAACATATTATTGATTTATTCGGTTTCTGCTGAATGCTAAACAATGTGAGTAAAGATACAATAAGTGATAGGCAAACCTCATAATTTCAAATAGTAGAAGACATTGCAAATTTAAAATGTAATCAGCTGTGAATGTCTCATCTACGAAGACATGTTAACAATATAGAAAAATAATATAGTACACATTTATATAACAGAATAAATATTTAGCACCAAGGGAGAAGTGGTAACTACCTTTGTTGGATGGAATAAAATATAAATCCATTATAGTTTACCCTGTATTTTGCATCTGAAGAAAAAATCTAATTTTTTCCCTCATGTAGATTACGGATCATCCATTCAGGCGATTTGCTGATTAAGGATTGGCTTTTGGGTGCCATTATTAGTAATGTGTAAGCAAATTTAAGAAACAGCTAGAGTGCAAAGTGGGTAAGTGCAAGCTAAGATAATCATGCTGGTCACAATATTAATATGAGATTTGGAATAAGATTATAAATAAACATCAAAAGGATAATAAGCAAAGGAAAGCCAGGACACATAGAAGGGATGAAATAGACTATCAAACTAGCAGGGTTTTTACTTTTGCCAAAAGACATGATCATGTGGTTAAAAAGGATGAGCCTAATCATATTGATAAGGACTCCTCTGTAATTAGTGGGAGTTCTACTTCTTTGAGTAATAGGTCCAGTAGTGAAGGTGAGGCAATAGATGCAGAAGAGTGTACATCTAAACAGAATTCCAATAGTAACACTTTTTTAAAGGAAGAGATAAGAATTGGAATTGGCACTAAAGATCAGAATTCCAGAACCAGGATAGACAATTCAAGAAAACAAGAAGGGGAAAAAGAGGAAGGAGAACAGACAAGTGAAAGAAGGGGCATGCAGATGTGGTCTTGGAACGAGAAGGCAAAGGGTCCCGAAGGAAAACGTTATCGTCTGGTTCCTTGGAGGTTACCATTGTTAATTTAGTAAGCAAGGAACTTAGCAGTGAAAGGGTATAAGTTTTTGCCCCAGAGATAGAGGGTATATTGTGGACATTAAAGTTGTCAGCAAACTGAAACGTGAAAGGTACTTTTGTTTGAATCCAATGAATAATAAAGCCGATGTAACTAATACATCTTATAGCGATTTGACTAGTCAGGATATTTATGATACTGTGTCACTTCTGTTGATTTCAGAACGTAAAGAAGACCCAGTTACAATTGCTAAGAGTTACAACTGCTGAGGTACTTTATGAATTAGATGTTTGTACGAATCTGAGCATTGACAGTGGACTAAAACTAGGGGTATTAGGCAAACTCTACTCCGCCGGCTGAATTTGAGGAGTTTCGCAACTCTGCGCTCAGCTTGGAAAGCGGAGTTCAGCAAAAACTCTGCTCTCCACCGTGTTTCGGAGTTTATCACGCACTCCAAAGCCAATAATCAGGAATTCTACAAAATTACATTTGCGTAACAAGTATTTCACCCACACATAGTTAGCGCATACAGGTTGGACATTTCCTGACCCCATAAAACCAAAATTAGGTAAAGGGTGGGGCTGGGAAAAAAATCTTCAAGGGTATTAGTATTCAGTTGGATCAACTGCATTCTTGTTTCACCACAACATATGAAATCCAATGACAGACAGATGCTGTTAGTCACGTGACGTCACAAGTGTCTTGTTCTGCCAATGCTTAGGGTGGCTTCCAGGGCGAGGTGAGCAAGGGAGCCCCTGCACGTGGCAACCTTCTCAGCTCCTAGCCTACAACGCAGTGACAAAAGCATTGTGTTGCTCGAGTCTAGCATTCACTCAACCTCCTAGTATCAGTAGCAGAACGGAGACCAAGGTAGGAGACATCTGAACACATGTACACCCCTATACCCTACAATATGAGTCCTTTATACTTATAGTACATCCCTCTGACATCGCTAACCCGTGACCGCCATGTTCCTCATACTCTGCCAAAGCTGCTGCTCTGAACTTTTGCCGATTCCAGTCTTCCCTCAGCTCTTCTGAAGTCCCCGTGGAAAATAAGTGCAAATTATATCTCTCCTTAGTCTTACGTGTTCATGGGCGGCTCGGAAGGAGGGAGCTTCAATTGACTCGACGGGCATTGGCACCGTGGTGTCTAGCATACCAGTGCATTGTATATTTGCGGATGTTCTGTGATGCCAATAATTTTTTAAGTCGAGTTCTAATATTTTGGAGCCAGTTTCCTCAGTGAAATAGGCTATGAATGCTGAGAGAGAGTGCACTTATAAATAGATGGCAGACGTCTTCAGGGGCAGTGTTTGGACAGGACAGAGCTGTTTGTCTGTGTGAGAGGTATAATCCCCAAACATAAGGGGTACCACACAAATATGTGGGACAGTTCATGAAAAATAAGGAGGTGGTCTACCATATCTTACAACTTAAAGCTAGTATTTCGGCTGGTCCTGTTTCCAATTTAAAAAACAATGAGTTTGGGGCACAGGTGAAATAAAATGCCTGTGCCCGGGATCACACAATGAGAGGTTAGAGGCAAGCAATGCCAAGGGGCATTGTTTAGTCTGGGAGATGAAACCAGAGTTGGCAGGGCACCTTTCCTAGGCAAACCTCAAAGCAAGATCTGATAAGGCAGATAAATTACTGCCTTAAATGCAGTGTAAAAGAAAAGTGGAGTGCAATTTGAATTGATTTTATTTTCAAGTTCAGGCATGAGGAGGAGTTGATCAGGCATTTTGCACCTTCCTCACCCCAGTCAATGAATGTAGCCGCTCATCTGATCAATAGATCCTGCACTGCAGGTTTTAATCTTAACTGGGCTAGCCAATCCCTGAAATTGCCCTATGATCTATGGACCCCTCCGGGTGTTGGCATTCGTATTTATTGTTTTACGGATTCTGAATCTCTCTACCGTGTACTGTTTACTTGAACTTTGTCTTGTGGTATGTTTAAATGGGCATGCCATATTAAAACATAAATATAGTGTCCGATCAGGCATACACCAATCACTGCAATGCACACATTGCTGCACTGCATTATGCCTATTTTATACTCTCCACTGCAGTACTCACTCCTTTATGAGAAGGCATTCTGGAAGAGCCCACCATGTCATTTTAAGGCATTTTTGCAGTGGTTACCCACTCATGTTAAAGCATTATTACTGCATTACTCTCTCAGTAATGTGACCATTGCTATAGCACTCCCTCTGGTACTCAACTCCGCCGCTCACGGAACTCCACAGAATCTGGCAGTTTTTAGGTAACTCTGCAGAATTCCACGGAGTAAAACTCCACAAGTGCTGCCCAAGCCTAACTAAAACCAAGATCTATGTGGACACCACAATTGACTAGTGGTAATCACTTGGAGCTTTTTTATAAAGTAATTTGAGCAGATTTGGATAGCTGGAATAGTAGGACAATTACTAGATCAGGAAGGGGTACCCATAATCTGACCTCAGGTGAACGTATTTCCTTGAAATAACTTCAGCATGACAAAGACTGGATGAATAGGGAAGCAGAGAAAGGTGGTAATACTGTGGTTATGAATCAAGTGGATTATGATCAGGTCATTTATGAAAAATTGGGTGACTCTATGTGTTATGAGAAATTTTGTTCCAATCCAATTTTTTAACTAACTAAATTGATTAATGGTAACTTGAAAAAATGGCATAATGCAGGGCTACTCAATGATGATGAATATATTATTTACTGGTTGATTGTGTTGCTCAAATGTGAATTTACATTGAAAAATAAAGACAAGAGGCATTTGGCAAAACAGGAACAGTTGGTTTAATTAAATACTGCAGCCGATGGTACTGCATACAAAAGCAGGTCTTAGGACTGATTCAAAGTACAATAATTTTGAGCGTCTTTTTTTAACAATTCATAGATCCTTTTTTAGGGTGAGGAATGCAGGCCTAGTTACGGAGTCATAAATTATTCCCATCCGATAACATATGCAGGTGGGTCTCGACCTTGTGTGGACACAATGTGGGCCAGTGGGTAACACGTCCAGATGTTTAACATGGGAACGCGTGATCACTGTGTGTGCTGTGTGTGCTGTGTCCTGATTGACTGAGTGTCCCCAAATTTATGTGACATCTAACTTTATGGTGTTTTTGGAATGCGCTCCCCTCTGGGTGTCTATTGGGCCAATCTTCTCGGACCATTGTGGTGTCGCTGCCTGTCTGTGGGACTAATCTAGGTTTTTCCTGTTTGCGCATTTGTCCTGCTGGTTACATGCCACCCCACCGTTGAGCTGTCAATCAGTAGCCTCAGACCTAGGTCACAGGGCCTGCCTGACCATGAATTTCTGACTCTGGTTGGATGGATAGGTCACATCTGGGGATTTCGTGGGATTTTCGCAACAGTGATTCAAACTCGTTTTTATATTCACATGTATCATTGTGTACATCAACATCTATATTAACATTCCCGCCTCTAGTTGAATTTTCAACGTCATCATTTACTCCATACTTGATGTCAGTCACATTGTTAGTGGCTTGTCGTGTTTTAGTTTTACCTATTACTACTTCTCTAGTTACTTGCATTGTACCCATTTTTAGGACTGCGTTTTTACAGCAGGAAACCTCCACTTGTAAGAAGCCACACAAGTACAGTACAAAAATGAGAACGGGCAGCAATGACGTAAACAGTGCTGCTCAGGGGCACCTCCTTCCTTACTCATGTCAGTTTGTAAATGGTGCAGTGTTTGGATGGCAAGAGCCAGAGTCCCATTGTTCATGTAGTTGCCTGGGATACGTGCAACAGGATGCACCAATCTTGGCACCCACACCTCCCTCAATCGTAGTCATCAAGCCCAACACATAATGATGTTGCATCACCATGAGGTGGATGGTTCTTAGTTCTTTCTTGATTGCATTAAGGCCGAGCTCAGTACTGTTCATCATTTTCATCATTTCCCACCTGGTTATTTGCAACCAGCGGGTTTTGGCTTTCGTCTGTACAGTGAAGAAGGGTATCTACCCTCCCACATTGACTTGTGTGTCATAAAACAGTCTAAATTCTTCCACAATGTCCTTGAACTGAGCCCATCCAGAATAACCAGCAGTTCATTTTTTCTCGAGCCTGATGCAATATTGTTTTTTTCTTCTGTAGTGGATGTTGGTACAACTCTGACAGCTCTTCTCCAGGAGTGACCAGGGTAGGGGTGTGTTTCGTTACCAGGGAGCACAAGCTGGGTGTAGGCAAATTCACTACACTGCCAGTAGGTATCCATCAGCATGGAGGTGCCCCATTACATGTCTGGTACGTGCAGTATTGTGCCAAAGGTCTCATTTGTGCAGAGTGGGATCGTTCCTTTACCTCTGAAACACAAGGAATACAGTGCAAGTTTCCATCTAATTAGGGGTTGCCTCTTCCCTTCCAACCACATGTACCTATCTATCTCAGAGTCCCAAATTTCCTGATAGGGGGTATCTATGCCGACATTTGACCCTCCATCCAAGACTCATTTTCCTTCGTATCATCAAGGTGGATGGCCCTACACTGGAACTCCATGTCTTGCATCCATTTGTTATTAAAGAAGACTCCACCAGGCATGCTAAGGGCCACCCTGGGACCACAGATGGAAGTGGGAGCAGACATTTTTGTGCACTGGTGCAGTGGCTTTGCTACCTCCAAGAATCTTTTTTCTGGAAAGTCTTGGGGTCAAACAGTATCCTCCACTTTGGTGCCACGCCTGCACATCCATTCTAGCTTGTTTGAATCTCACTAGGTTCGGTGACAAAGTATAGTGCTGTGGGTCATGTTTATTACTACTCTTTGGGGTTCTACTCTGTTGGGTTACATCTTGAACCTAACCCTACATAGCTACAGGTGGAGGAGGAGGCATTTTGCTTGTTTGTGGCTTTCTCTTGGAACTAGTAAAGCCTGTCTGCGCCTACTGCATGTGGTATCAGCGAACATACGTAACAACGAACTGGCTGATATCTGGGCACTCACTGTGGTCATGTGGTGATACCATTTGTTGTGTAAGAGTGTAGTGCATGTGGAATATTAGTGTTGAGTTCAGTGCAATTATAGATGATATGGGATAGGTCTCTACGCAAGCACTGTGAAAATGTCAGGGTAGACTCCATTTGACTAGGCAGATCTTTGGCAACATATGGATGCAGCCACACCCACAGTAAACAGAGGGTATACAATTATACAATAATGCTTAACGTGTGGATTATGGAAGGTCTTGGGGACGGATCCAGGAAAGATGTCTGTAGTCCTCCAGTGATTGGGATATTTCTTTACTTTGGATAGGTTCAAAAAGAGTTTGGCGGAAAAGTTTGTGAATAAAAGCTCAAAGTCTTGGACTTGCATGCATGGGTCTTTGTTAGGATTAGGGGAGTAGTTGCAGGAGAGATAGTGGGCCGCTGTAAGGGTGGTGCACTTTTGTGGCTCGATTGTAGACCTGTTTGATAAGAGTCGTTATTTGTTGGTTAAGTTTTAAAAACCATTTGCAATCTTATGTATCAGCGTCAATCATTCTTGGTAATTCCTGTGCCTTTCTTTTTTAGGGGTGTGCTTTTACATTCACAATGTCTTATTTTTTAGGTGGCCCGAAAAGGGTGTCCACCTTTTGGGAGACATGGGTGTTTATTCATGGGTTGCCTTAATTCTTGCCTATGGGTCGCCGGTTCTCCCCCCTCACCATAACAAGAAGGGTATGTTTTGCTAAAGGAGTGGTTTTCGTGAGCCTGTGGACAATCTGGGCTATTTAACTAAACTTTTTAGGTGTGGTGATGGATATCTAATATCCTACCTTCCCTAGTGAGAGAGTGTGCCACTTTCCTTGACCAATATGTGTGCGGGGTGATAGCAAAGAGGGGGAATGCCGTGATTAGGTATTGTGGGTGATCGCAACGTGCTCTGGGGTCATGTGTATACCCCTCTAGCCCCAGCATGTGGCATGCAATGGGACCCTCCCTAACAACGCTGGGTGTCTTGACTACACCCTTTTTCTTGAGGGCTAGTTTTGGGCTTCTTTGTGTGGGCATCTTGGTTTTGTTTTCTCTAAGTTCTCATGTGATTTTTTTTATTTCCATTGTCATTTACCATAGGGATTCGGAGAGCTGTCCCTCAGCCCCCATGTGTTTCTGATGTGGCAGTGTCCAGGATAAGACTTAATGCTCACTTAGACAGTGTGTGTAAGGCCTTGTGTGTTGCTAGTTTGGTCTCTAGGCCATATATGGTGGTGATCCTATTTCAGAGTACCTTGCAGTTATGGACTTTTGCAGACTCCACCATTTTTTTGGCATCTCCTCTCCGACTACTTCTTACCTGAGATTGTGTAAAGGCATTGCATTTCTAGACAGTTATCCCTCCCTGCTGAGGTCCTTGCTGGGCTGGGGTCCCTGCCTGTTGCTGCTGTTGTCTTGTGTTTGACCAACCACCTGTTCCCTGCTGTGGTGATGCAGTGGTTGTCTGACCTCCCTGCAGATGAGCGTATAGTGCATTTGGGTTACCTTGGGCTTGGTTTTGAGGATTGGGATTCTTCGAGGACTGACCCAGATTTATCGATCTTTGCTCTTGATAAGCTTTAAAGTTGCATCGGTCTGCGATGTGGCCCATTCGGTGGCAAATATAACTCTGAGGTCCGGCTCCTGCAAACTTCTCTGATCTCTGCCATTGTAACTGGTTGAAACCACCTGGGGTTTTGCAGTGACGCCCCCCTTTGAGACAGGTGCCATTTGTATGCTAGCGGCCAGCGCGGCCCCCTCGAGGGCGGTCTTTTTAAGTTTGTGCTGAACCAATTTGGCAGTGTCTCTCTGGGCTTGCTCCTGCTTTTTCCTGCCCTTTTCCTGTTTCTTTCTTTAATAATGCAAAGTGTGGTCCTGTATTTCCCGCCAGGATTTGGTCTATAACCCTACTATGCTGTCTAACCCACTTTGCATTTCAGTGGGCAGACCATTTTTGAGGATGTTGTAGCAAAGTGTGACCTGCGAGCCCTTATCGGTCCATGACTGGCCTGTCTCTTGTCCGCACTGTTCCCTCATTCTGCCTGAAAAGTCTATTATGGTCTTCCCAGGCTTCATACTTTCTGCCATCAATCCTCCTGAATCTGGGCAATCAGGGAATATTTCCCTCAGGGCTGTCCATATTGGGTGGCTGTATGAATTGAATGCAGCCCTGTCATGCTCTGTGTTTGTCAGCGTGACTGCTGGTATGCGGGCTTAGGTGAACATCATGTTAGTCTGCTCTCCAATGAGACTTCTTAGCTTACTTTTGACATCGCCTATTGCTAGGTTTACCCCTGTGGTGCTCTTCTCAAAACATGAGATCTACTTCCCCACCCCCTCCATCAATGGGGGCAGTTTGGTTCTGAGCCTTTCCTTATCTGTCTGGGCCCATGGCACATAGATGGTCCCTGATGTGCCCTTCTGCAGCAGTGGGCACATTTTGGCTTGAGGCAGCACAACTGGTTTCTAACATAGCACTCCCATTTTCTTAGGCAATCCTGCAGTAGGGGAAGTTCCATTTGGTATCTCCGACTCTGTGCCGGATACAGTCCTCTGCAATAGACCTATCTTCTGGTTCGAAGGACCCTCTTTCGGCTAGGGTCTATTAAACTGGTCCTCCCTTTCAGTCCAGTGGGTTAGCAGGTGGCAAAATGGTTGCGCAAATGTCTCACCTTTCTCGCTGAGTGCAATCTCCCTTGGGGTCAGTTTGTCTGTACTGCGCATTTGAGGGGAGCAGCGGACGTCTTTGCCACTGCATTCTTTGTGTGCACATAGAAGTGCCATGCTGCTTCTCCCACATCTTAATGGAGTCTGCACCAGGCTACCTTGATCCCTTATCACCTGGTCAGCCCCTCTCCTATGCTGACAATCTGGTGAGATTTGGGCCCCAGGCAAAAGCCTCCCTTTTGGTTCTGCCTCGGACTCTTCTCTGAGCAATGCTCTATACCTACCCCCACTCTTGTTGAGTTCTCAGGGTGAGAGCTCTATCTCTTTATTTCATTCATCTCCTTTGACTCCCATTTGGGTCTTCTGTATCGTTCCAAGGTAGGCGCTCTTCTGGGTAGAAATTTGCCCTCAAACTTGCTTTTTGTGGTCCCCTTGGCTGCCTGGGCATACCCTGTGGCTTCCCCCTCTTCATCTGATCCAGGAGAGTGGGGCCCCTCTCTTTATCACCACTAGTTGTATCACTCTCTAGTACTTCTATGAATCTTTCAGCCACCCGAGTGAATTCTCCCTGACGAGTGGGAGGGCACACTGTTTGTGCCACAGGGGAATGTGAAGGATGGGGGATGAGCTTCAGGGGGCTCGAGACCTGGACTGGGGGGATGCTGTAATTGCCTGGGCCTGGTGGCCTGTTGAGCTCTCTCGTCTGGAGCTGTCATGTAGCTCCTAGGAGCCCCCCAGGACCTGCATGTTTTGGATGACCTAAACTGAGGGCTTGGTGTCCTGACCGCTTGCGGACACCCCCACAGGATATGTCAGCCGTTAGACTAGCTAGCTCTATGGTGCACTACCATTCCCCTGTATTCTACAGTGGCGTAGGTAGTTTCTGGCAACCACTGAACATGACAAACCTGATTCCTCAGGGGTCGTGGAAAACAGTACTGTACGTTTCGCTCAGACACTCATGCGTGCTTTCTCTCAGAAAATACACAGGATGGCGATAAGGACTTTTCAATAAATATTTATTGGTCCAGCGACAGTCTTGTGTAAAACATATGTGCTGCGACAATCAGGAGACAGAGGCATACGAAAGAGATTGCTAGTACCAATATAGTGAATAGTAAATACATTTCTACCATAGTGCTAATAAGATGAACAGAAACAGTTCTGATAAAAACACTAGCACTTGCATATTCCTAAAATGCACACCCTAAGTAATTTACTAAAATATACCTAGCCTAACCTAGAGGTGTAGGTGTATATGTGTATAGATATGTGTATCTGTAGCCAAGAAACCCCTAGGGTTGAACCAGTCCCCTCACCTGATGGTTTAAAACGAAGGACCCCGTCTCTGCGTCGAGGATGACAACCCTCAAGGGATGTCAGACCCCTGTGTGTCGAAGATTCGGCATGCAGGACCCCCGTGTCAGCCTGGAAGGAATTCTCCTCTAATTTGTAGGGCGGAGTGAGGGTCTTTTATACGAAAGTGGTCACTCCAGGGTTTTTTCTAGAATCAATATGTTTTTCAAACAACCATGGATGTTTTGAAAACAACCATAAATGTTTTGGAAACAATCACCGATGCTTTTCTAAACAAGAGTGATCATGCACAGCTGGCTGTTGGCCAAGGATGAAAAAGTGGTGACCCTTATACAGAATAAATCTGCCGTGCCTGAGGACATGTTTATGTACGTCAGGTACAGGGATTATGATAGAATACTTAGAGCCTGGTGTCGAAGAGACAGGAACAAGCTACTAGGTAAAAGGTCACCTGTTTAGAATCGTTATTGTCGTGTGGATGGGACAATGTATATAAAAATGGGGTATACATCAATGGGACAATCCTAAAATACATGACAGATCTAGTAGTTTGTTGTTTGTTGGTGAGCCCTCTGGCTCCCACAACTGGTGGATTGGTATAACCTAATGCGGGGTTGGCAGGCATTGGAGAGAGCACTTCCATTCCTACATACAGTGGAGGAGGCGCTGACACCTTGCTTGCAGGTTTTATGACAGGGTTCTCAGTCTGGGCCGCCTGAAAGATGGCCCACAATTCTAACACTGCCTCTCTTCTAGTCTTTTTCTGCCCTACGTAATTGGTTGGATTGTGTGTTTGATTATGATAGTGTCGAAGGATCCCCCCCTCTGGCCAGGGGAAAGCGAATGCCTTAGTGTGTGCATGCCATTCATGGCAATACTTGCTAAGTTTTTTGATCTGTGTGGGAAACCTAGTTTGCATGTGCTTCAGTGGTGACTCAATGATGGCTGAGAACTTTTTTAGGGACTGATACGCTCTATCTTCTCCGGATCAACTAATATTAGATTCTACTCTAACCGTTGGGTAAAATAAATACATGGGGATTACTGGTTTTAAATTCTTCTATGACCTCAATACTATGTATATAGATGCACAATAATAGACATTTCAAAAACACAAATAAAAAATGCATATGAAAGGTCACAACCTAAAAGAAAGTGCAAAGGTTAGTTCAAAATGTGTGAATTCAGCAAACAACAGATATGGAAAAACGATTGTAAACATTAACGGCTACTTCATAAGCAGATTAAGTCATTAACAAAACATAACACACAAGACAAGAAGTGAAATTGCAACATTTAGCCAATACCATAACATCGAGAATGCAGAAATTAATAACTAGAATGAAGAAAGAGGGAGAAGAGAAAGAAGTAAGAGGAGAGAGGGAAAAACTGACAGAGAAAAAATTATGACTTTGTCAAAAACAAATCATAATCCGCTCCTGAGAGCATTCTACCAATTGACAAAGAGAGGCTTTTCACAGAACACGGGACTAAGTGAGCCTGATAGTCTGCTAATATCGGCTCTGGAACAAGTTACATGGAAAGTAGGAACAGATCAACAACCACAGGCCCTCCTTGGCAAAGAACAAGCTATACCTAATCTCCAAGGTCCAAATTTTCCCTAATGCCCAAACAACACCCTATATCACACCCAGGGGTCATGCGTACCATCTGTGTCATGCCCAGTGGTCCAAGTGAATAGCACTTCCCGCTTGTTTCAGATACCATCAGTGTTAAGAAGCTGTAGCACTGAGAAAAAAGTGTAGACTAAAAAATAAGATCAAGGTGCTGACCCTATATCACACCCAGGGCCTATGCGTTCCATCTTTATCACACCCAGCATTCCAAGTGGCGAGGCCTCACCTCTGTATCTCACCCAGGGGTCAAGCTTGCCATCTTTGTCACACCCAGCAGTCCAAGCGACTACCAACCTTCACCTTTCCTAGGGTGTTAACTATCAAAAAAAGGTGACCTCCGCGGGATCTCCTCCAAGGCCGCCTTGTGACTACTCAGTTTGGACACATGAAGTGGCGAATATGTCAGATTATTGTCAGTGGCAGGGCACCTAGGTTACATTTTTGCGCTTCCTTCCTAGTTTGCCATACTCCAAATGCTGGGGACTAAGGATCAGATGTAGTCTCTTAACCAATTGACAGCGGTTTCTAGATGGACCTCCACCCCGCGGATTCAGTAGAGCTTTCAATCAATTTCGGCATCTGCTCATCTTCCTTGCTGTGCTGATATAAATCCATCAGAGCAGTGTCCTTTCCTTTGGTTCCAGTCAGGTTCAAAGCACCAATCTCTCCTATAGGTCGCAGGGGCTGCCTGACCACGTATGTCTGACTCAGGGTTGATTGAGAGGTCATATCGGGGGATATCGACAACAGTGAATCAAACTATTTTTTCTAGTCACATGTATCATTGCGTACATCAACATCCATATTAAAAATGGCTCGAGATTTCCTTGTTTATATACAATTCCAAAGGTGTAAAAGGATTTATCTTTCCCGCCAGGAATTGGAAGACCTACTGAATGGACCTCTGAGTTTATGGATATATTTTTACAATCTTATGTGGTCAACTTACCTTCTCATACTAAAGATACACAACGGGCCTGATTCACAGAACTAACTTACATCAAAAACGTAAAGTTAGCACTTTTTGGTATTCACAGAATACACTTACTCATTTTGGTATTCACAGAATGAACTTACTCATTTCGATATTCACAGAAGTTAGTAGTCCTAACTTTAGGACTCCTAAATGCCTTCTGTGAATACCAAAAGTCTTAAAGTTAGATTTTCTCAGTTTAGGAGTAGTAAAGTTAGGACTCCTAACTTTACTACTCCTAAACTGAGAAAACTTTAAGACTTTTCGGTATTCACAGAAGGCATTTAGGAGTCCTAAAGTTAGGACTACTAACTTCTGTGAATACCGAAATGAGTAAGTTCATTCTGTGAATACCAAAATGAGTAAGTGTATTCTGTGAATACTAAAAAGTACTAACTTTACGTTTTTGACTTAAGTTAGTTCTGTGAATCAGGCCCAATATATTTTGAATATGCTTAGTGATGTAGTATGGGAACCAGGTATTTTTAAGATCAAAGGAGACTGAATCACTCCAGTGTCAGGAAACCAGAGTCTCACAGTGATTGTATTGGAGACCCTAAACCACAGAACCACTTTGCGAGGTGTATCTTGATTCTCCGCCAATGTGGTCAGGTGGATAGTATCATCAAAGGCCTATCACTTGAGTGTTCTATTCTTCAAGGGATCTACTGTCCTCCACCTGGAGGGAGACTGGCTGGGTAGCGGAAGTTGTGAACAGAGGTTAAAAATATCTATTTTCCTGTTTATGGTGATTTATTGAACAGAAAAATTATAAGGTTAAAAAAAATTGCGATGTTGAAGTGGGGGAGTTAGTGATACACAACATCTAGTGAGGGGTCAACATGTTTCGGCCCAGTGTTGCCCCTATGGGTCGAGTGGCCTTCATCAGGACCAATGAGGAAGAGGTCTGAAGTTTCAGAGCTCTCCAAACATGAGTGAGGTAAGTAATCTCACTTATGTAAGCGCAGACTTGGCCCATAACTTAAAATAAAGGGGAAATGTCCTCCGTGAGGCGCAGGAAGAAAAGACGTTCCTTTGTGTAGAGCGTCTCTGCCAGCACTGCTGCAGTCCTCCTTGACTCGAAATCTGGAACCAGGTATGTCAATGGTCACACTTGATATTATTTCATTATACATGAATATCACACATAAAATGGTTTTATGGCCTTGAAGCATTTTTTAAGTACCAGATTGATAGACTTATTGGATCATAACAACATGCTAATCTCAATCCCTAAATTCATTTTGGAGAATGTTTTTCTGTTTAATGAAGAATGGTTCAGGCAATTACTGAGTACTGAGTACCCCAATGAGCTGTAGGTTTGCTCCTTCTTATGCCAACCTCTTTATGGGGTGGTTTGAGGAGGGCCAGATCTGGGGTCCACACAGTTCAATGTGGATTAATCATATTTTTTACATAGATTTATTGACGACTGCTTTAAGATTTGGACAGATGATGAAACTCAACTCAAGAGCTTTTTTGAATACCTCAAGATGAATGAATCTAATATCTGTTTTATGTAACAATACAGTTCTGAACACATTGTATTTTTAGATGTTGAACTCAATATCGAAGATAATAATATCAATAGTAGGATGTTTCAGAAAACGACATCTTGTAATTCATTATTGCATGCTACTAGTTTGCATCCTTAGTAACAAATTAATGCTGTACCATTTGTTGAGATGGTAAGGGCATGACACAATTGTAGTGAGGATAGGGAATTTCAAGAATGTGTACAGGACATAGAACAAGGATTTATCAAGAGGAGCTATGATGTACATGTGCTTAGATCTGCACGTGTGTGGCCGGATTGGAGTTGGACCAATGTGAAGTGAGGAAGCCTCCCCCATTCACTTCAAGGACAATGTAGACAATGCCTTCCTCCGTCCCATGCCTATCCTTCTTTTTTGCATTCCCTAGCAGGGCTGGCCCAGTAAATATCATTGGATTTACAAGACTGCTAATGTGTTACTTCCATCAAAAGAGGAGATACAATTGTGAACCACCGTGCTTGGATTGGAACAGGTAACTATTGCACCAATGAGTGATATATGAATGAGTGATTGTGAGTGATGATTCGTGTTGTGGCAGACAGTGAGGGAGGGTGTTCAACTAAATTGTAAACTTGATTTTGATGATTTGCAATTTTCAGGCCCTGATGAGTGATTTTGCCTGAAGGTGATTGGCCGTTTCATACTTAACTAGATTTACTTGCATGATCCACTCCTAGGGCCATTGGAATTTTTGATGTTATTAGTCACAGGGCTAAGTTTTCCCCACCCATGAATCACATAAAAGCAATGACTGCAAGGAATTTAAGCCAGAATACCACCAGATTAAAACTAGTTGATTTTTTTCTTTTAAAGGATTTTCTAGTAAAAAACTAAACAGACACTTTGTGTTGTAAAAATAAAAATAAATTACCTCTCAATAAGGAGTAAAGCATTATGCAGCAACAATTAATAGTATTCTTGATGTGCAACATTAATGGAGGCAAATAGTGCTGGGTACTTTGCTACTCTCTGCAGTCTGCAGCTGAGGCAGCTGTAATTGAAAATGTATTATCTTACTTTAATTCCAATGGGTCTGCTCTTCTCCGACTGCTTTTCAATTCTACCCTGACTCCAAAGAGGCAGATGATTAATAATAACACTACATCAGACACGTCACTTATAAAACACTGATATCCTGTCTGCCGTATGTAGACAGTGGAAAAAACATTGCACTGTAGTACAGGGAAGGGAGCGGGATATATATTTTATTTGGCATGTTCGCCACAGAGTATCCTATCTGCCAAACTCAAAATCATGCACTTACTCCAACCCTCCACCATTTATTATTTTCAACAATTACCTTTGCTTGACAGTAAGGGAAATTTACTCTCCTGCAGGGTAAGTTAGAGGGATTAGGCTAGACAGAGGTTTTGCTATAGAATAGTTGGGTGTCACTAATCATCATGTGCTAAGCTTTGGCTTAGTGAGTCACTGTAGTTGACGAATGATGAAAGGGAAAAATTTAGACAGGCGTAAGTCTGTAATGGAAGCCACAAAACATATATACACATAAATCACTTGGCCAGAAAAATGTGGGGCCTCGGCAAGAATAGATTTTTCAATTTTTGGTAGGCTGGGACAGAACGTAGGAAAGAATAATGGAGTGAAGTACTAGTCTGAGTTGACTGAATGGGCACTGGGAAACACACCTTGTTTTTGGTTTGTAATGTATTGAAAACTTTGCAATACCGCATTAACTGAAGCAGTGTCAAATTGAACCATGTTGCAGTTAGGCCACGGGTGGTGAAATGCCATGGGCAGGGAGGGGATGAATGCTGATGGGTGGGATATCTGCCTCACTTAACAAATATAGTATACTTAATTTGTAAAGAAGCAATCAATGCGACTTACCACCAGCAGTCCCTGCCACCACTAGATCTCCCCCTCCAAAAGCCTCCTATGCCACCTCTGTTGCACTGGCCCTGCTGATGCTGCTGGCCCCTACATTAATGGTTGGTGTGGCTAGAAATTATTTTTACACATTTTAGATGCCAAATTCGCATTCTCAATCAATCAATCAATCACATATTTGTAGAGCGCACTGATCACCCGTGAGGGTCTCAAGGCGCTGAGCGGGGGTGGGGGATGCAGCTACTGCTCGAACAGCCAGGTCTTGAGAAGTCTCCTGAAGGTCAGCAGGTCCTGGGTCTGTCGCAGCTGTGTGGGAGGGTGTTCCATGTCTTGGCCGCGAGGTAGGAGAAGGATCTGCCACCGGTGGAGGTTCTGTGGATGTGTGGGACGGCGGCGAGGGCGAGGTCGGCGGAGCGCAGCTGGCGGTTCGGGGTGTAGAAGGTGAGACGCTTGTTGAGGTATGCTGGTCCGGTGTTGTGTAGTGCTTTGTGGGCATGGGTGAGGAGCTTGAAGGTGATCCTCTTCTTGACTGGGAGCCAGTGCAGGTCCTTCAGGTGGGCAGTGATGTGGGTGTGGTGGGGTATGTCGAGGATGAGGCGTGCGGAGGCGTTCTGTATGCGTTGGAGTCTCTTCTGGAGTTTGGCCGTGGTTCCTGCGTAGAGGGCGTTGCCGTAGTCCAGCCTGTTGCTGACGAGGGCCTGTGTGACCGTCCTTCTGGTTTCGGTGGGGATCCATCTGTAGATCTTGCGTACCATGCGAAGGGTCTTGAAGCAGGAGGAGGAGACAGCGTTGACTTGCTGGGTCATTGAGAGCGATGAGTCCAGGTTGACCCCCAGGTTGCGTGCGTGGTCGGTGGGTGTGGGTGCGGCTCCCAGGGCGGCTGGCAACCAAGAGTCGTCCCAGGCTGAGGGGGTGGAACCAAGGATGAGTACTTCTGTCTTGTCCGAGTTAAGTTTCAGGCTGCTGGTCTGCATCCAGCTGGCGACGGCCTTCATTCCTTCGTGGAGGTTGTATTTGGCGGTGGAAGGGTTGTTGGTGAGTGAGAGGATCAGTTGAGTGTCGTCGGCGTAGGAGACGATGTTGAGGTTGTGTGAGTGGTGCCATGTAGACGTTGAAGAGGGTAGGGCTGAGGGATGATCCTTGGGGCACGCCGCAGATGATCTTGGTGGCTTCAGAACGGAAAGGCGGAAGGCGGACCCTCTGGGTTCTGTCAGTGAGGAAGGAGGTGATCCAGTCCAGGGTTTTGTCGCGTAATCCTGCGTTGTGTAGTCGTGTGCATAGGGTGTGGTGGCAGACGATGTCGAAGGCGGCCGAGAGGTCCAGGAGGATGAGGGCCGTGGTTTTGCCGTTGTCCAGTAGGGTCCTGATGTCGTCTGTGGCAGCTATGAGGGCGGTTTCAGTGCTGTGATTGCTGCGGAAACCGGACTGGGATGGGTCCAGGATGTTGTTCTCCTCGAGGAAGTGTGTTAGTTGCTTGTTGGCGATCTTTTCGATGACTTTCGCCGGGAACGGAAGAAGGGAGATGGGCCGGAAGTTCTTGAGGTCCTTTGGGTCCGCTGTGGGTTTCTTGAGTAGGGCGTTGATCTAGGCGTGCTTCCAGCTTTCCGGGAAGGTGGCAGTCTTGAAGGAGCTGTTGATGATCTTCCGAAGTTGGGGAGCGATGATGCGGTTTGCTTTGTTGAAGATGTGGTGAGGGCAGGGGTCGGTTGGTGATCCGGAGTGGATGGTGTTCATGGTCTTGATGGTGTCGTCGTCGTTGACGTGGGTCCAGAAGAGCAGGTGGTTGGTGAGGCTGGGAGGCGGTGGTTCTGCAGTGTTGGCAGCTGTAGGGAGGGTCTGGGTGTTGAAGCTGTCGTGGATGTCTGCAATCTTGCGGTGAAAGAAGGTGGCTAGGGAGTCGCATAGGTCTTGCGACAGTGGGATGTCGTTGGAGTTGGAGCTGGAGCTGGGGTTGGAAAGCTCCTTCACGATGTTGAAGAGCTCTTTGCTGTTGTGTGCATTGTTGTCGATGCGTTCTTTGAAGGAGGTCCTTTTGGTGGCTCGGATGAGTTGGTGTCTTCGGCAAGTTCGCTTGGTTTCCTGGAGGTCGGTGGTGAACCAGCTGGCCTTTCTGTCGGTGCGTCTGTTTGAGGGTTTTTTGATGGGGCGAGAGTGTTGGCGAAGTCGTCGATCCATTGCCTGAGGTTGTTGGCGGCTGTGTCGGTGTCGGTGGTGTTTGTCGGTGGGTCTCAAGCGAGGGTGGTGATGAGCTGGTCTTCCGTGACCTTGTTCCAGCTGCGGTAGGGGATCCGTAGCGGGTGGTGGTGCGTGGTGGGTTTCTTGAAGGTGAAGTGGACGCAGCGGTGGTCGGTCCAGTGGAGTTCGGTGGTGTGGCTGAAGGTGACGTGGTTGCTGGCTGAGAGGATGGGGTCGAGCGTGTGACCGGCGGTGTGGGTAGGGGTCGTGACGAGCTGTTTGAGTCCAAGGTTGGCGAGGTTATCGAGCAGAGCAGCGGAGTTGCTGTCGTCGGCGTTCTCAAGGTGGAAATTTAGGTCTCCGAGGAGGATGTAGTCTGTGGACGCAAGAGCGCGCGTGCTGACGATGTCAGAGATGGCGTCGATGAACTGTGGCCGGGGACCGGCGGGTCTGTAGACGAGTGTTCCTCTGAGAGTGGTGTTGGGGTCGGTGTGGATCTGGAAGTGCAGGTGTTCGGCGGTGCTGGAAGTGTCTGTCGTGCAGGTCGAGACTCTGAGGGTATTTCTGTAGATGATGGTGATTCCTCCTCCTGCTTTGTTGGTGCGGTCCCTTCTGGTGATCTTGTATCCATCTGGGATGGCTATGGCGATGTCGGGAGCCGAGGAGGGGTTCATCCAGGTCTCTGTTAGGAAGGCGATGTCCGGGGAGGCTGAGTCGAGTAGGTCCTAGAGTTCGACGGCGTGCTTGTGGACGGAGCGGGTGTTGAGTAGTATGCATCTGAGGTGGTTGCGTTCTGCCCTTACGGGTGGGGTGGGGCATGCGGGTGTTCGGCGGCTGGTGAAGCTGCAGTCACGCAGGTGAAGGGTCCGTGGGTGAGTGTCGGGCTGGCCTGGAAGCAGTGTAAGGATCTGCCGGTGTTGAGTCCGTGGAGGAAGCCGGCATCGTAGCGTCGACGGGTGTCGTGGCTCTCGCGAGGGCCAGGGGTTCTGCCACTGGGCACGGTCCAGGCGCGGACGGGCGCAGCGGTCTGCATTATATAGGGGAGTGGAGGGAGGCTCAGCTGGGAGGTGGGAGAACGGACATGGGTAGAGGGGCGGGGCCGGGGCAGCAGTGGCGGGAACGGGGGAAGCGCGAGGGGGAGGGAATCAGTGAATTAAACAAGCGAAAACAGCCACAGGAAAAGAAAACAAAAGCTGGAATTAAGCGGAACAGAAAACAAAGTAGTAACAAAATTGCACAAGATCACAAAAAACACCTTGGAGGCAGCAGCCTCGAACACCCAGGGCCGGGGGCTCCGCAGGCAGCGACGGAGAGCAGGAGCTGCGGGGAGAGTGCAGGCCTATGACCGGAGTCAAGGTCTTACGAGCGCTCCCCCGCAGCGGTCTGCATTATATAGGGGAGTGCAGGGAGGCTCAGCTGGGAGGCGGGAGAACGGGCGGGGGTAGAGTGGCGGGGCCTTGGCAGCAGTGGCGGGAACAGGGGAAGCACGAGGGGGAGGGAATCAGTGAATTAAACAAGCGAAAACAGCCACAGGAAAAGAAAACAGAAGCTGGAATTAAGCGGAACAGAAAACAAAGTAGTAACAAAATTGCACAAAATTGCACAAGATCACAAAATTGCACAAGATCACAAAAAACACCTTGGAGGCAGCAGCCTCGAACACCCAGGGACGGGGGCTCCGCAGGCAGCGACGGAGAGCAGGAGCTGCGGGGAGAGTGCAGGCATATGACCGGAGTCAAGTGGTTATTACGAATTTTGAACAAAGTACAACTGCAGTACCCTACTACAGTTCATTTAGCAGTATCTTCTATGGAAACTATCACTTGGGGAAGTTTGTTGGTTGATGAGCATTCTATTGCCCATTTGAGGAGTCCCGCAGAATCTTACTGAGTTTGTTTTGGAACTCCACGGAATTCCGCAGAGCAAAACTCTGCAAGTTCCACCCAGGAGCCTTGATAAAGTTAAAGTTGTGGGCGATAGGCCATCTCGACAATACACGTGTTGGCTAAAAAAGGTTGAAGACTTGGCCCAAAGCTTGACATCTGGAAACTGGAAACATGAAGACTATTAGGATTGTTGATATAATTAGAGTCAAATTTTTGATTTTGTGTGCTAGAGGGTGTTTCTTCAATGTGTTGAACTTGTATGGTTCACTAAGGTTGTTTGTTGGCCAACATTCCTTCTAGAGCACCGTAGTTGAAAGAAGTTTGAATTTTATATATTTTTTGACATTTTAATGGTGCACCAGCAGTGACACCCAGCAACAGAAGAATTTGATTTTTGTCACATTATTGATTGACACTTGAGGGTGAGAGTGGTACCATTTTGTCAGATAGGTCCCTAATTTGGGGAACAATAGTCATCCACATAATGAAGCATCTGTAAGTATTCTAAAAAAGGTTATATTACATGCTCAATATTTTTCACAATTCATTGAATATGTATTCCTCTCATATGTGGCTTCTTTTTATATCTCAGCTCAGAAAGCTATTGTTAGCCTCGGATCTTGTTTCCAAAGATATAATATGTATTTCATTGTAATCAGGAATGCAATCCACAGCCACCTTTTCGATTGCTTAGACAGTTGTGGCAGGTTGAAAGGTCAGCTGCAGGAATGACTGGAAATACTTTAAATAACGAAGGATCCTATTTGCTGCCAGAAGTAATCTCAAAATGCCAAAAGAACAAGGTAGCTCCAGAGGAGGTGGACTGTGTGACTCTCTCATTCTGAACACCCTGACATTTGGCCATGATAGATAGGCCCTGAAATACCACTCTAGTGCAGATCTCTCATTTTCCATCCATTTTACATGTCTTCAAAGAGCTGAAAATTCATCACATCTAAGATAGCAGGACAACCACCAGGGTGGCGAAATACCCCTGAGGGGTTCCCCCCACTTCCTAGACCCCCCAATCCAACCCACTGTTCTGACACACCCCTCATTACAGTTAACCCGAATGTGTCATATATGATATAATGCAACTTGATACACCTCTGCAGAACCTAGGAAATAAGCTTTGTCAGACTACACCCCTAAACATAACAGTAAACTTCAACCCAGCACATGTTCTTTCTCACTGAATGCCATTGCCTACGATGCTCGATATTTTCTTCATGTCTTCCTTCTACATCTTCTTCAGTGCTACCCATCTAAAATTATGAATAGTTGTCTGTTGCTTTCAAGCAAGATTTGCATTACATGAGTAACATATATGTGCACACAAATGCCTTTTTCGAACAGGGAACTATACCATTTCTAAGGTGTTACTGGAGAAGAGCTTTACCTGTGGGGAATGAGGAAACATGGTTGGCAGCCTTCATGCATCCAGAATTTCCTACTTGGAGCAAAACTTGCATGAAAATATTTTAAGCCAGATGTTCAAAGCCTTTTTGCGATTACAACCCTGCAATTTGTAAAAACACAGGACGTGGAACTGTAAAATGGCTTTTTTTACTATGTACTAAACTCAGTATGTCAATTGGAATAGCCTTTCAAACTCACAAAATGGATTTTGCGATTTATTTGGAATCACAATTAGGAGGGATTGTGAAATGGGTAACTTCTACTCATTGCTACTCATGATGGTATATGTCAAAGGTGTCTGACTAAACCATTGATCAGTAACCGAAACTTTAAAGGAAATGTTAACTGATTTGCAAAAGGGAAGGCGCCCAGTTGAAATACATTACCCTTTGTGAATCATGTCAGGTGACCTTGGGCAGATCAGGCCTCCTCCTCGTTATGCTTTCCCAATCAGGAAACTTTAAGGAACACAGGCTGCTTTAAAAAAACAAACGATTTTCGTTTGTGAATGCAAACAAAGGGATGGTTGTCTGCTGCTCCTTACAGGAGATAATTCCTGTGTTTGTAGCCAATCACAGGAGGTCACAAAGAGGAACATGTCCAACTAATATTTATTAGAGAGGCCATTTTGCTCTGATGCGAGATTTTGCAATGTGACCTATTAGAACATAGTTCGCATCACAAAACCAGAAGCCGGCCAAAGAAAGTTAGTGCACAATTTGAGATGTTTTTACAGTCTGTCCCTTAGTACATTGGGCCACTGGTACTTTAGTGTACTCATGGGAACCCTCCACTGTTGTTGATTTCCTGAAGTACTTTGTGTAGCCATTAGGCCTGGGCGGAAAACTACGCTACGCTCGTGGAGTGTGTGTAGTTTGCGCAACTACGCGCTACGTGAATCGCACATAGCACAGTGCAAAAACGCGTAGCGGGCATTTTTTGCTCGCTCGTGGTCCTCAACGTCAAGTTGCCGATCGCGAGCGTGGAAAATAAACCTCCCGGCGAGATTCTCAACGCGGGGAGGTCAGGTTTCTCATTGCGAGTGGTCGCGTATGCTTGCGACCGCTCGCGATGAGAAACTACCAGTCCGCGTTGAGAAAGCTGCTGCTCAAGTACAAATCTACTCGAGCGGCAGAAAACGACCGCTTGCTCTGTGCATGATGCCGTTCGCAATGATTGCGACTACGCAAACTATGCCCAGGGTTAGTAGCCATAAAAAGGTGGACATCTACACCAAATGTTGGAGTGACTCTACATTAGTAGATTTCTGACCTTTTAATGTATGACTTTATTATTAGGGATTAGTGAATTATGTCTTGTACAAGAAAGAGAGCTAACTTTAGTCAGTCACTAAAACGTTCGCTGTATTTTCTAGAACTGGTTCTGTCAGAATGAATGAGTCCATTTCTAATGAACTCTTTTTGAAGGTCGAATTGCTTTGTACTTTTTAAATCCATAACTCTCAAACCAATTGCAACTCCCAAAAGGCAACAGAATAATAGACAGAAATAACACTGAGGCTTGCAGTGGCAGGCGCCACAATGAAGAGGTGGTGAGGCAGGTGTAGGGGATGCAGGGGAGCATGGGAGGAGGAGTGAGGGGGGTTTTAATAATTTTTTTTTAAAACTGCCGCCCGCCTCCCACGTCGCGCTTCGTCCTTCCTGGTCCCAGCAAGCACTGGGGCAGTGTCACGGACTCCCTGTGCAATCCCCACGCTGCTCTCATGTGAGCAGCACAGGGATTGGTCTGAGAGGGCTGGAAAGATGCTCCACTCAGATCAGAGAGCCTGTGGGGGTTTCTCCTGCCCGACTGCATTGACAACCTAAGGGCCCAATTCACAGAACTAACTTAAGACAAAATCCTAAACTTACTAACATTTTGGTATTCACAGAAGGCTCTTACTCATTTTGGTATTCACAGAAGGCACTTACTCATTGATAAGTAAGTGCCTTCTGTGAAAACCAAAATGAGTAACTTACTCATTTTGAGTAACTTACTCATTTTGAGTAACTTACTCATTTTGGTATTCACAGAAGGCACTTACTCATTGATGAGTAAGTGCCTTCTGTGAATACCAAAATGAGTAAGTGCCTTCTTATTTGTTGTGTTTGTGTTCTACAATGCTAACATTTTTTTCAAATAGCATTCTGCTCACACGGAGGTAATTTAATTTATGTTGGAATATTATTATTATGTGATCTATTTTCTAGTTTCTACTAGCCAGGTGCTCAGCGCTACCTAATCGTATTCATCATTGGCACTCGGTTTGGCAGAGTAATTAAGAAGCCATTACAAACTGTCCTCCTGTCACCAAATTAAATCAGTGTTATCAGTGAGTAGTGCTCTCTCTGTGACTTTGCTTATGTAGGTCGTACAGTACCAAGAAATTTCACAGCGATGTGTAAATGCATCTATGTATTGTAAAAAAGGGAGACTGAGTTGGTCCATCAAGTAAGTGAGAAATGAGAATAGAATCAAAGATCATTCACTGCAGTGCATTAGTTCCAAATATAGTTGGGATGGATGGGTGAAAGGATGGTTGGAAGAAAGGGTGGATATTGAACGGATGGATAATGGATTGGAAATTTTGGTAAACGACTGGATGAGACAACTTAAAGCCTAATCTTGGTGGCTGTAGGTGACTTAGAATGAAAGGATGAATAAATATTTGGATTGCTTGGATGAATAAGGAAGGCAGCTCTTCACATGGAGAAGGGCATGGTGCTCACCTACTTTGCTTACTTTGTTTATGCAGGGTTTTCAAAGCTATGTTTCAAAGTGGCAGGTACTTTAAAAAAATGTGTTCTACTCCCTTGACTCACTGTATTTGTTAAGCAAGGCAGATGTATCCCTCCTCACCAATGGCATTTTGCCACCTATGATCAAAGTGCAGTATGGTTCAATTCGGGACAGCAGTGTTGGTTGTGCAATGAGTGTCTGCTTCAGTTAACGCAGCATTTACATGGTTTTCAACGCATTGCAAACCCAACACACAAGGTGTGTTTCCCATCACCCACTCAGTCAGCTTTTATTACTTCACTCCTTTATTTTTTCGTAAGTTCTTCAGTCCCAGCCTACCAAAATATTGAAAAATCCACTCTTGGCATGTGCAACATTTGATTTTATAGCCATGTGAAGTGATTCCAAAATATATTTCATGGTTTTCCATAACAGATTTATGTTACACCTGTTCAGATATTTCCCTTTTGACTTTCATTGACTAGTACAGTGACTGAATAAGCCAAAGATTATGAATCGATGATCAGTGTAGTGACCCCTCTATTCTATATCAAAAGCTCTACTCTACCATCCTAATCTCGCTACCCTACCCTGCAGTAGAGTAAGTCAGGTTTCCTATTTACTGCCCAACAAATTAATTTGTTGGAAATAATATTTGGTGGTGGGCAAGGCCAGTGAGTAAAGTGGGAGTAAGTGATTAATTTTATGTCAAGTTTGGCATATGGGATACACTGTGATGAACGTGCCAAATACAATCTATATAGCCTGTTCCTTTCCCTGTAGTGCAGTGCATCATTTTCTCCAATGTCTACTTACGGCAGACAGGATATTAATATCCGCATTTCATATGTGAGGTGTGTGATGTAGTATCTTATTTATTATTCATCTGCCTCTTTGGAGTCAGGGTAAAAAGTGAAAGGCATTTGTAAAACAGCAGGGCCATTAGAATTAAAAATAGATAAGTGTCAACTACAGCTGCCCCAGCTGCAGACAGTAGCAAAATACCTGATGCGCTGACTAGCAATGAGCATGGCTCCATTAATTTAGCACAGCTCACAACTTGTACTCCATAGTGTATGATGCCTTAGGCATTAATGAGAGGTAATTTATTTTTTCACTCACTCAAAGTGTCTGTTTAGTTACTTGAAAAGCCTTTAGAAGAAAAACAAAATCAAATCACTATTTTTTTTAGTCCGGAGTTCTTATTCTGCCTTGGCACTTTCCTGATACACACTCAGTACTTTCTATGCGAGGCATGTGTGGGTAAAACATACAATTGGCCTTGTGACTCTCTTATCATAATCACATCACATTCCAATGGCCCTAGGGGACCAGCAATGTACTGCTACTGTGCCACCCACTCATTTCAATCAATTGTTTGTACAAAGCATTATTTACAATTAGCCTTCTTGCTTTTCTCAATATAGCTACTCATGCTGGTCCACCCATAGCACTCAACACCAACAGGCAGGAGATAGCGGCATGTCTGCGGCGGCAGAGGCAGGAATATATCCAGCAGGTATACCGGCAGCTGGTGGTCCTGGAGAAAGAAGAGGCAGACGCTGCCTCTCAGTCTCAGATGGGCTCCAGTGCAGCCGGTCTCCCTCAGCCTCCAGCCTCCTGGACATCCCACTGTGACACCACCATCAACTGATAGCAACTGCTGCCACCACCTCCCACTCTGACAACAGCAGGCCTTTGCTGAAGCTCACCCAGCAGTGGCCTACCACTATAGAGAGATGGCTCACCATGATAGAGCAGAGCCTGGATTAGCTCCAGACCCAAATCCAGAATGCCCTCTTCTAGCTTTTATTTTATATTTTAGTTGGAGGGCCTTGTTATGGGAAGAGAATGTGGAAAGGGAGTAGGGACCAGTTTTTTTTAATTTGTTGGACATTTCAGATTTTTGGACATTAGTGGTTCGGTCAATTTATTTGGGGAGAGTGGAGGGCCTGTTGTAGGTGGAGAGGGTAGGTTTGTTTGTAGAATTAAAAGGTGAAATTTATTACATTTTATCAAAATGTATGCCTGAAGTACTTTGTTTCATTTTTACTTTGCACTGCTGTCTTTAGTTTTTATGCAACCTGTTTATGTGCTTGTAAGAGCTGGACTGTTCCCATGAGGCACAGGGTCAGACTGATTTGCATATGGCCATGTCTGAACTGGGGTGGCGGAGTGAGCTAAAGAATGATGATGGATTAAACCCAGATCAGTTGACTGGGGGTGAGTGCTTGCAATGTTCAGCACTCCGTCCATCATCCCCTTTGGTTTTGCAATGTTCGCCCTAAGTTGGCAGGGTATGCCCAGATGTGGGTCCCCTGCTCACTTTGCCACTGCATTCAAGATAGCCTGGCTGATGACGGCTGTAAGCCAGAAACCAGTCCCAGGATGCTTGTTTCCGGTCCAGGGAAGTCATGGCTTGGCAGTTCGGGCTGGACTGTTCCCATGAGGCACAGGGTCAGACTGATTTGCATATGGCCATGTCTGAACTGGGGTGGCAGAGTTAGCTAAAGAATGATGATGGATTAAACCCAGATCAGTTGACTGGGGGTGAGTGCTTGCAATGTTCAACACTCCGTCCATCATCCCCTTTGGTTTTGCTTGTAAGAGTGTACCACTTAGTTATAGAGTTATACCTCTCCAACTATCTTGACCATTAGGGGAGATGCCGCCATGACCTATATTGTCTACAACAACCTAGATAAACAATTATTTGCAGTAGCAGTTTGTTACTTACTTACTAACTTAACGAGTTCACTTCACTCCATAGTTGTCTTACCTGAATATAGATGAAGCAATAACAGGGAAGGCATCACAACTTGACAAGCGAGGTCCCACTTCCACCCAGGTGAGCTCCAACTGTAGGATTAACCATAAAGAATATCCATCACAGGAAACTGGATGGAAATAAAAACACTGAGTTAGTGGGTTATATGATATCAAAGCATTACAAATAATTGAGACCAGACTACTACATGATGATACAACAAGAATTCCTGATAGAAATAAAATAACAAAAATAGCAATAGCAGTAACTTGAGCAATGGGGAGCTACTAATAACTTTCTAAATCCTCAAGTCATAAAAAATGGATTCAAAGTCTGGAATGTACGAGCTTAGATTAGGCATTTATGGTTAGGCAACACAAGGCCTGAATGATGATGCTGATGACTGATGTTCTTCGTTCTATATCTAAAATATGGATCACTTATGTGCGGGTGGGTAAATAGGGCCAGTGTGGGCTATTTATTACAACATTGTGTAGTGAGTTGCAGTTGCTTTCACCACATCTGCCCCAACAAGTGTGTGATCCATTAATGGTGTAAATTAAGCCACACCTCAATAAATCTCACAGTCTGGGGAAAGAGGGTTAGGGGTTTTAATGAATGGATGGGAAAGGGGATTCGGGGAAGGTTTGACAAAGACAAACACTACACAATGACAACATTCATCTGGGCAATGAGCGGCACATCATTTGTCATCAATCTGTTGTGGGAGGAAACTAAGGAATGACACAGTACAGTTAAATGCATTGCAAACCGTACTTCTGCCCCGTGACCCAAGTTGTCAGATATCTAAATGTTCTTTCTTCTAGATTGGGATTGACCCCACTCACCCAGATCTCCAGATATGATTGTTAAAAGAATAATGATACTGTATCTCAAAATTAGGTGGTGCATCTGCATTCTCCTTGGGAATGTCCATCACTCTTGTGTGCCTGTATGGACTGGTCCTGTAGGTAAGCAGGAGTGTTGAGCTCAGCTTTCGCCTTTTGTTTGTGCAGGGGACTAGAAGGCCAGTGTATTGTAAACAGAAACTGTATTTTAGAGGCAAGGAGAAAGACAGAAGGAATTTAAGCTTCATGAGGGGCGCATCAAGAAGACTCAGAGCCAGAGCAAAAAAATAAACAAGAGGGGGACTCAGAGTTTCACTTTGCGACAAGTGCAATACACACACACACATGCATACACACGCACATTTCACAAATCAACGCATCTTTCTCCATTCAACTTACTAGGCCTCTGACTCACCTTTGAAGTCAAGAACCTCTTGCTACTACCTGTTGATGAGGTAGCCCTGCGGCTCCCACCCTGAGTTCTTCCATTCTCCTCCTGACTCAGAGTAACAACGTCCCAGACTAGTCATGACCCGAGCAAAATAGATGTGTAGTGCACTGCTGTTGAAGAACAAGTAGAGAAACAGAACTCCAATATTTTGCATAGGTTTTTGTTTGTTAACTAAAGTGACTGTTCTGGTCTCTGAAGAACCAAAACAAAGGAGAGGAACCTGCAAGTAAATAATGGCTAAGTGTTAAAGGGCCAATCATCTCCAGGGAAAAAATGATTGCCCATCATCCAGGCCCAAATCATTGCAAATCATCTCAAGTAATGTTACAGTTCAACACCCTCCCACACTGTCCGCTACCACATGAATTATCAATCATCACTTACAATCACTAAATAATCAGATCACTTGGTACAATGGTTACCTGTTCGAATCCAAGCGCATTGGTAGGTACACTATCTCCCCTTTGATGCAAGCAATAGATTGGAATTCGGCAGTCTTGTAGATCAAATTATCTCATGGGACAGCATTCCTGGGTGATGAAAAAACAGAAGTATCATAGGAGTGGACCCTACATGTTAATTAATTTTTGCTGAGTAAGTTTGTAAAGGGCAATCACCACCAGAAAAAAAATCACCCATCATTCAGGCCTCAAACATTGCAAATCATCTCAAGAAAGTTCCAAAATCACAGTTTAATACCCTCCCTCACTGTCTGCCACCACATGAATCATCAGTTATACAATCACTCACTCATTGTTGTAATATTTGTAGTTACCTCTTCCAATCTAAACATGGGTAGGTTAGGTAGTACGTATTCATCTTTGACGGAGACAACACATTGGAATTTGGTATTGGCACTGTTGTAAATCAAAGATCTTCTGGGCAACCCTGCTAGTGCTAAGCGATGCAAAAAAAGGATAGGCATGCCAGGGTGGCAGGCATTGTTTCCAATGTCATGAAGGTATTGTGGAGGCTTCTTCAATAACACTGATCTAACTGCAATCCAGCGATATGTGACTAAAACATGGTGGGGAAGCATAAATCTAACACAAAAATAATACCTAGTGATTTTTTTTTTTGCAAAGATATAAGCTCAACGAGAAATCATTAAAAAGTTCTATAGGGGCGCTGGCATACTCAGTCCAGGAAGTAGAGGTCATCCCCATACTCATGTGGTTCTCCGACACTTGATTCTGACCAATCATCCACCTCCTCCTGTGCTGTTTCAGGAACGGTGCACTGAACACATGCTCACCAGACACACTGGCTCCATGACAAAACATATACTTTATTGCCAGCCTGCTGAGCTCTGGCCATTGGGGCATCTTCCCAAACCAATACATCAATGGCATACTCATTCCAGGAATTAGAGTTCGTCTCCAAACTCAGGTGCTTCTCCCACACTTGATTTTGACCACTCATCCACCTCCTCCTCCTGTGCTGTTTCAGGAACGGTGCAATTGTGTGGTATGAAATGTTGGTTCATTTTGATCATAGTCAATCTCTCCACATATGAGGTGAGAGAGTGGTCCTTCTCACTGTAACAACTGCACCAGATGCACTGAACACATGCTCACCAGACACACAACAAAACATATACTTTATTGCCAGCCTGCTGAGCTCTTGCCATTGGGGCATCTTCCCATACCAATACATCAATGAGTTTTGATCCACATGGACCTCTTCTGGATCATATAGATACTCCTGGAACATCCTGTGGATGGTCAATGGTGTGGCCACTTGCTCAACCATCTTTTGCCATCTCCTCTGCACTGAACTTAAGCCTTCACAATGGAAACCAATACAATACAGAGGTTGGGTCCAGTCCTTCTGTTGCTGCTGTTGCCGGTGTTCTGGTTGATGGTTTTGTTGGCTGCTTTGAGACAAGACTGCCCTCTCTGGAAGTAGAAGGTGGCACCCCAGAACTCCAGGGTGGGTTTCTAAGTTCCAGCTGTTCTTCTTCCAGTTTCCCAGCTTCCTCAACAACTTACCTCTTGTGTTTTGAAGCATCCCCTTCAGAAAAAGGAATGAAATTGGGCAGAATATTTTTGTGCTGTGCATTAAGCAGTGTTGCACAGATATACTCTTTGGACATGATGATGTCATGTTGCAGCCTTGAATTACAAGCCAAGCAAGGGATGAAGCTCTCAACCAAGGCATGTGATTCTGTGTTTTCATTCACACCTGTGGGGGTGAACCTTTCAGACACCTTCTTTAGCTGGTCCTGTAGAAGATGCGACAACAGGATAGGTTGGCCCATCGTACTGTCCTCCTTGCTAACTTCCTGTGTGAAATCCTCAAAAGGGAGTAGCATCTGTGTCAGGCATTTGACTAGGCACCATTTGTCTGCATCCTTGGCCATAGCTTTCCCAACTGCATCTCCTCCTCTTAGAATGACATAGTCATTGATCTGTTTGTACTGCTCAAACAGACATTGCAACATGTAATAGGTTGAGTTCCAACGTGTTGACACATCCTTTATCAGGGCTTTAACTGGTGCTCTATCAGTAAGCTAAATAATCTGCAACTGCTTCAAAGCTTTAAAAAAATGGCTAAATAAGTGCAGATTCTTCTGCAGGCGGTCATAATGTTGTTGACTGTGTCTGATTTTTTTTAGAAAGTCTTGTACCACCAGGTTGATGCAATGGCCAAAGACAGGATCCTGAAATAGCCTCTGTCTGACATGGCCTTAACTATGTTACTGCCATTTTCTGTGGCAACAAATCCAATTCTGAGACCTCTGTGTCACAGCCATTCATGCATCTTGCTCTTAAATTCGTCCAAGATGTTTACAGCTATATGTGATTTCTCAATGGTGAAGATAGCCACTGTTGCATGCCACCGAACCCTCCTAAAACTTTCTTCAGAACCAAGACCTGCAGATATCTTATGCTTGACCCCTGCAAGAGAGATCCAGTGTGCAGTCACCTGGCAACAGGTCCACATGTCTGTTATGAGGTAGATAGTGTGAACAATACTTATTTGCAAAGCTTGTCCAACCATCTGCAGCACATCGTGATGCAGCGCTGGAACAGCAGCTATGACAAAAATAGGTCCGACTTGGTACCTTCAATTTCGGGCAGATGGGTACCACAAATTCTAAGAATCCCACTCCTTCCACAAAAGAAAAGGGAGGAGGTCCAGCGCTAACATTTTTGCCAGCTTCCTGATGTACAAACGTGCGATTGAGTGGTTCTGCTCATAGGGCACCTCATGCCTAAACATGCCCATAATAGTAGCCGGAATTTTCTTCTTTTCTGGGGCCACTAACACAGGTGTCTTTCAAGAAGTAGATGGTGGAGGTACACTGCATGTGCAACGTTGTGGGGCAGTCACTGTATGGTACAGCGTCTCAATTCCACTCTGAGTCTTGTGCCATTGTGAAGTCGCTGGGTGGGTGTTTCTGCTGGTGCACTGCTGGAGACAGCTGATGTTCCCTGGCTCTCCTCACCACCATGACTATGTTCAGCAAGTTTTTTAAGGTGCTCCTCTCACTTTATTTTTGGTGTTTTTTCATATGGGTTGGTTGGCCTCCAGTACCATATTTTGTACCAGGCTTACCTCGACGAGGATACGCGTTGCAAATGCTGCATACTGCAATGTGCTTTCCCTCTTTGCTAACCATAAAAAAGTCCCAAACTGGGAAGAAGTACTTTTTTACTGTGCCTCTGACAAAATGAGAACTGGAGGTAGGTGGGCGGGTTATTGATTGCCTCTCTGCTTCTCCTGAGGTAGTGGTTGGTGCAGCTCTCAGATGGGTCTTTGCAAATATGGGAGATGGCAGTGGTACATCCCTGGAAGCAGGTTAAATAGCAATATCAGACTCCTCTGTGTCACCTTCCATAATGACTGCCTTGTCGTCCTCATCATCCCCATCATCCCCTCCCATAAGTCTAAGTCTTTCGGGAACAATTCTTTTCCCTTGCCTCTCCTATTGTCTCCTGGACTCTGCCAGGGTCCACTCCATGTCCCTATCATCATCATCAGAAGTGGTGCTTGGAGAAGATGGTGGAGGTGTACCCTTCCTTTTACTAGTTGGAGATCGGGGAGTCAATGATTCGAAAAGAGGTGGTTCTTGCTCGGATGGAAGCTCAACCTCCTGTTCTTCTCCAACATCAGGAAAATGTTCTATTTGCTGGCTGCAGCTGCTTTCCAATTATCTGTTTCCTGAAACAATTGTGTACTACTTTGCGAAAGGGACAAATCCAATTCACCGTCACTAATCGGCGGCGTCACCATGATTGCAGTGGCAGCCTCACTGACAAACATGGTCCTGGGCTTAGGTTGAGGTTGTGCTGTTGATGCAGGAGTGCTGCTCTCAGCTTGCAACCCAGAGGCCGATGCGACATGCACATGACATGGAGGTCCAAAAAAGGTTTGAGGCAACATGCCACTGGTGGGAAGCCGCTTCTTCTCACTGACAACTTTCTTGGAAACATCTTTCTTTGGGGCCATATTAAAGTTCTTAGTTGGCAGTGGCATTAAGCTGCACAAGCGGAAGAGATTAGAGGACTGACGTTTGACTGCTTAACCTTCTGTTTGGCAGTGCTGCTGGTGATGTCTCTTCTCTTGTGCACCTGAAAGCAAACTAGCAAAAAAAAAAAATAAGTAAGGCCCCGATTACGACATTGGCGGTGCGGCACTAGGTCTGCCCACCGTCGCACCACCAAACCTGTGTCAGACTGTCCATAGCTCAATAACACCCTCAAAAGGTCCCATGTGTTATTTGTCACATTGTTGGTGATTAATACGGACTTCAGTTTGATACCTACTTCATTAAAGTATAATATGGCGACATTAATGGATGTACAATCATGACCATCCCTCCGCCATCATTCCAAAATGTTATAATTCTTGTCCGTGATATGGTTTCACATTTTTCAACACTAGCATAACCATGATTCATTTTCCATCATATTTCAATAACCAGAAATGTGTGTGTATATTTATATGTTAAATCCTATGATCATATAACCAGAAATGTGTGTGTATATTTATATGCCAAATCCCGTTGTTTTGCTCCCTTTGAAAATGTGCGCTGCAACAGGCAGACAGGACGTGTCACACTATGGGCAACAAAGAGGGCAGATTCTGACCTCTCACCATCAGCAGCCGGCAAATGAATAGGTCGTAAAACAAAACACTTTACCATGAACGTGCTCAGCGTGCACGCTGGTTCCCGGTACTTAAGCATCTTCCGTGACCCAGCCACGGTGTTAGCTGTTTTTAGAAAGTCTTCAAGCAACCCACAGGTATGTTCTGGCCCCCGGACGAGACTAGTTAGGCTATTTTAAGATTAACTTTGCCCATACCAGGCACTTGTCAGGAAGGAATTCAAACGTGCTGTCATTTCAGACGCACGTTTGTTTTTCATGCTGGTTACAATGTAGCCATTTAATAAAGGAGGGATTTCACATGCGCTGTCAGTTTATTTCAGACACGCGTTTGTTCTTCACGCTGGTTACAATGTAGCTATTCAGCATAGGAAGGATTTCACACGCGCTGTCAGTTTATTTTAGACGCGCGTTTGTTCCTCTCGCTGACTACAATGTATCTATTTAGTCAGTTCCCATCTAACGGCTTCTTTTCACGGCTTTCAAACGCGCATCAGCGCTTTCTCCATATAAATGTGTCTGATGTAATCCCCTGTCTTGCAATCACCGCAATCACCGCGTTATCATGCCTTCTTTAAACATAAACGCGCGGATGGCATTTTTACTAGTTAGGTGGAATATGCCTCTATATGTGGCATACAAAGTAAATCTGACATGTTTGCTTATGCGCAGATATATTTTAAGTCACCACTTTTATCTCTTTTTGCTTTAACTCGTTTTAGCAATGGTGGCATTTATTTTGACATGACACATACTTTCTTTTCAGCCATAGGTTACTGATCAACCTTGGTCTACTTACCACGATTTCCTACGCCAACTCTGACTAAGTTTTTGATAATGGCTGTTCTGTTTTCATACTCCTCAAACCCGCTAGATGAAGTACCTATCCCAGTGGTTCTTTCTTTTATGTCTCCCTTTCCCGCAGGAGCCTACACGGCCCACCTTACAAACTTTCAGCCTGAAGTTTTCTCGCTGTAACTGGTAATTTATCCTTAATAGCATTACTGTTAGATATGTTCACGACTGACACACCACTGCATTAACTTCATCCTATTATCCATAGGTGCCCATTACCTCCCCAAACCTCAGTCCTGATGAAGACCCCACTCTCAAGGCGCGAAGTTTGCTGGTCTATATAGGGGTCGAAACGTCGACAGTGTTTTATTTGTTTGTCAAACATAGAGACAGAGAGTGTATATCTGCATCTATTTCATGATGTTATGATTTGTCATTTATGTATATGCCAGATATCTGGCAGGATAGGTTGTCATTACTGATTGTTGATGTATATACGTGCACTACCTTCCCTTTGCACATCACTTTCACTTATCCCTTCTTTGCACTAGTCACCTCACTTTGTGTGCACCTGCCTTTCAAAATACTTAAATGTGAAATACATTGTACTCATAATTTGATTCATTCCAATTCCTGTGATGTATTAAAATCACAAACCATTGGTGGAATGAGTTCATTGGTGTTGTCGTCCTTGTACTGTTAACATAGATCATTTGTTGTTTTCTCTATGTGATATGAATGTTCTCCACTGTGACATTATCTTTTGTACCACATGCTACCCAGGTCCAGTGGCCTATCGGGCTTCCCCATTATTACGTAACTCAGACTGTAGAGCCAGCAGCGGCTAGTTACAAGTCCATGCAGTGTCTTCTTTCATGGGGTCACAGCCCCTGTACTTACAATCAGAATGTATTTGTTCAGGCGGGCACTTCAAACACTGCCATTGATATAACATTTTGCAAAACAATAAAATCATATTTATTGTGCTCTTCTTATAAGTGATGTAAACCATAAGCATCATGAATAAGGTTTTGGTCTAGATGCTGGGCAGAGTTCATTAGTGAGAGGATGAGCGACGATTCTAAAAATTGTGTACATCAAGTGAGATTGCACACATTAAACTTCAAATTTTTTAGGCACAAGGAGATGAAGTGATTTCCACAGAATCTCATGATGTCGAGTCAAGCACCAAGGCCTGGAATCGAACCAAGGTCTCCCATTTCCAGGGTAGCCCATATGTCCTTCCCTCCTTCTAACTGAACAATATGTATAGTTTAAGAGGGGTGGTCTGCCCTATGTGTTAAATAATCTTACATCAGCTTTAGCAACAATAGTAGTGTGCTGTTGTGAAAACACCAGAGGCAGGTCCTGAAAGGTGGATTGATTAATAGTGTGGTGCCTATGCATGCAGATGGATCTGTAGTCAGGTAGTGGACAGGGTAAATCTTCTAGACCCCATCTTCATTTGAAGAAATGTCTTGCAATGTTTTTCCAATATCTCAATATATTATGATGAATTCAAGTGGCTCTTCATAGTTTCATTAAACTCTTTGGTTGCCTCATTTATTTATATATGCATTATGAAAATGTGCCTCTAGAACTCCCTTATGACATGCATGCACATCTTACTTTTTTTTAAATTTATTTTTTAAACTTTATTTACCATTTTCATGTTAAAGATGCACATCATACTTAACTTAACTAACCCCGCTGGTTGTTGTGTCCTGCTGGTCACAGTCTAGTGTTTTGCCAGCCACTCCTTTGAGGGCTGGCCCATACACCCACCCCACACCCATCCAACACAGGCGTCATCAGTCAGGTGACCCTGCCAATAAAAGAGCCCGAGTGCACCTGCTAGTGCTAGTAACCATATAACCTGAGTCTGTGTCCTTATTCGTCATCATGCGGGCCTAGGGCCCACTATGCAACACTGGCGAAGAGGCGGGTTTGACCCCGTGTGCCTGTCAAAAGGGCCTGCAACATTTCTACTGGAGGGAATATAGCCCGGTTTTTCTCTTGACCGTGCCTCCGCCGTGCTGCCTGCGCGTGTCTACCATGAAAGGAGAGGAGACAGCATCTAGTGGCGCCGCCGATATCGCCTGCCCTGAGGAGGAGATCGGGCTCCTCTCTGCTACCGCATCTTGCCCTTGTGAAGCGGTCACGTCGCCCCAAGACGAGTGAACTTTTTCCCTGCTTGAGAGGGTGACAACTGAGACTCTCCAGTACCTCACTGCGACTGCTGCGGCCGGTTGCGAAGTGATCGTGTGAAGCAGGGAGCACGGAGAAGCTGACAGCGGCGCTATCAGCGGGATGGCAGCGGAGGATGAGCTCATCAAGGTATGCCGGGCCCCTATCTTACTCTGCCCCATACCGAGTGACGTGCCGGTAGCGGTGTGAGTCTGCCGCCACCAGTCCTGGCAAAGAGAGGAGAAGATTACCGCGCTCCTGAGGTACGCAGTGAAACCCCCAATGTGGCCTGTATACAAGTCTTTTCACTGCTGTCTGCTGCCAACGAGACAACCACGCCACTCCTGCACCCTCACTTAACTGCTGTGCACCACGTGGTGCTTGCTCAAGATACGGCCTGGGAAGAATCACCCGGGGGGGGTTCTGTTTTTCATGCCGGTAGTCACCTGCCGGCAGGGGAGATAATTCACGCCAGAAATCCTTAGAGACACCCATCGAGCCGCATGCACACCGCCCAAATCACAGGCAAAAGAGAACACAGCACAGCCCACCGCATCCTGGAAGAAACCGTTAATGAATTCACCGTCATTGTGGTGAGGAGGCAAAAGCCCGTGGAGCCGTGGAGGATGGAGAAGCGGGGTTGAGGCCTAGCTGCTTCTGAGCCTGAATTCCCGCTGCGATGAGGCCCGCCGCGTCGGCAATGCTGCTGGGCCTATGAACAGAACTACACTGCCACCCAGTGACATAACTGGGTACTGCACCTTTTGGAAATAGTTTTTCTTTTCAAAAGCTGTTTTTGTCAATCACGAGGGGCTGAAAGGAAGTGACCGTCGACCTTAAATTACACAAGGCGGCTGGCCAACTGCGGTGCCTCACCTAAATACAGCAGACAGTTACACCGCACCTGCATATGTGCTAATGCTGTACCGCACTAAAGTAAAATATATGGCTAAGAAAAGGCCTGCAACGTGGATATAGGTGTTTGGATCCAGAACTGTAAAAGCACTCATGTCCCAAAAGAAACGGTCCCATACAAACCCACACTAATGCAAAGTGCAAGCCGCCTGCAACCAAGCACACATGGGGGAAGCTACACTGTCCCAGCACAGAATCAAGAGGTGAGACCTACGCTGCACGCCTCCTGGTGGGGAACAGCAGCCACTGAAAGCTGCCATGGGAGAAGAGAGAAGCCGGCTGTCACTCAGTGAAGAAGGAAGACGACACACATCTCTGATGACACGTGGCCACCACTGAAAGAGAGAGGCAAGTACAGCTAGAGAGACTGACCCAGACAAAGACTGCACCTACCCCTATAGTAGCCCATGGTACACCCGTGCCCCCAGTGGCTGCCTGAAAAGACTGTGTGCTTCCAACAACAGCCATGCTGCATTGGCCAGCAACACTACACACAAGAAAGAAAAGAGCAGAGTCTGGCTGGAGGAATGCCACCTGGTGGCCATATACTGTCACCGCGTACAATCGGGAGAAGAGACCTCTTGCCTCCCATACTAATCAGACTGCTGGGCAGCAAGTACTGAATCGTTACCCGAGCACCTCTCGTTTGTCAGAGTATTTTCCTCCAGTGGTTACATTGCATCAGTTGCTGGCTTGCAAGAGAGAGAAAAGTGAAACCGGGGCAGCAGAGACAAACTGCACGCCCCTAGTGGTATCCAGCCACCAACACATGCTGCCAGGAATATGCGAAAACAGTCACTGGCCCAACAGGTCAACCCACCATGGCGGAGGGTGCCACATGCCCCGAAAAGAAGATACAGAGAGGGCCCAGATGCAAGGAATACAGACAATGCACCGCTTCATGACGGAGCAGCATCGAGGCTCAAGTGCTGTGCCCTTGAGCGAAGAGGAGGCGGAAGGGAGGTTACCCGCCATTAATGAAGCTAAGCACCAAGGAGATCCCAGAGGGGAGAGGGGCCCCGTGTGGCTCGAATGCAGGAAGGAGAGAGATTGTGTTCAATCTGCCTGCACCTGCACTGCCCTGGAGTGGGCCAGAGGTTATTCTGAGAGTGCCTCCAACACTGCCTTAAGACTGTGGTGTGCATCGGTCCATTACAGGCATGAGGAGATTCACACACTCCTAGTGGCAGGCTGCCACAACTGCAAAAAGAGAAGGGAGACCTGTACCTCCCACAGCGATCCAGAGTTGCCACCGGAATACTTTATCAAGGAGAAGAAGGGTATGGAAGGCACTACAGAACGGATCCATCAAAGTACACCTACCTCCACTGCCGTCCCTGAAATGGCTGACGCACCTGAGAAGACGCCCAGTCCTATTGACAGGACCGGACCGGTGAGTGGTCCATGACGGGAGAAGATGCGTAGTCCAAAGGACACAACGGAGTGAGCAGGAGGTCCCTGTGAGAATTGCGTGGCCTGTCGCCACATTTCAGAGCATGTGTAGACAAGACATGCATTGCGTGGCCTTTCGCCACTCTTCAGAACAGGTGTAGAGAAGACCTGCATTGCGTGGCCTTTCGCCACTCTTCAGAGCATGCGTAGACAAGACATGCATTTGCGTGGCCTGTCGCCACTTTGCAACGGTTACACAGAAGACATGTGGCCAGACGCCATTTTACACATGAAGCAAGAACCAAGGAAAAGAGAGCGTGGCACTTTGCCATGTTTGCAGAGAAGAAAAGGAGTGGAGCGATAGGAGGGTGACAATCCTATCCCAGGAAAGCAGACGACAACAGGTGCGCAGGAGAAGTCAACAAGAGGGGACCAGAACGAGTACTCGTACCATCACCTGAGTGCACCTTCTAATACACGCCAGCCACCGGTGTGCGGTGACGTCACAGGAGATAGTTCAGTGGGAGTACAAAACGTAAGCCGCCTACATGCGCAAACTGTGTATCTGCCCCATTCTTCACAGTGACCGTCCAGCCACCTGTCACCGGCTGCTTAAGGAAAAGGGCATCCATGTTTGCTTACACACATGCCGAATAAGAAGAGCTGCACCAAGTGTCCGACGAGTCTCCTGACTGCAAAGATTCGCCAGTCACCCTCACCCACTGCCAGTCATCACCACCTGTTGTACAAGTCGTCTCATGGCAGCCACTCCATCAGTTGCCATGTGCATCACCACCATCCCTGGAGCATCAAATAACACGGCTGGAGTCCTGCACCATTGCCATACAGAGTGACGATCCGAAGAACCAGTGACCATTTGTTTAACTGGCGTACATCATGATCCCGGTAGCGAGAGCATGTTCTGACCAGGACACATCCACCCCTGAAGTTGCACGAGTGACAAGGCGGTGGCTCCGAGGTAGTCTTGCAGCTGTCCAGATGCAGACACGTGCAGACCCAGTGCAGCCCATAGGAAGTCCCGTGGCAACTCATCCAAGGGGCCTCCCCCAAGCTTGAGAGATGGACTTTACTTTGCCCCACCGATGGATTCCAGGAAGTAGCCAGGCCATGCAACAGAGACTTCAACAGGTCACAGAATGCCAAGACTGTCGTCAAGGGATCAAGCAACATCATCGTCAGGACTACACCTATGCTCCTGATGCACCTATGTTTGAACTATAAGACACTAATTGCCTCACAGCAACAGTGCGCTGGAACGACGAACATCACATAGGTGGACTGTCACTCAACTGACGCACAGCTGAGAGGTCCGGACTTCATCAGCACTGTGTTCGTGTCCAGAGATACCTGGTTAAAGTATGGATACATGCCAAGATGTCCGGGTGCTCCCAGCTGCACCTGTCCACCGCTGTCCTGCAAAACTGCATCTCGGAACTGTGAGACTTCAGTTATTTTTAGTTGTATTCTCATTCCTCCCCACAGGTTGGACTGCTGTTTGTTGTTTTTTGTTTTTAATAAAATTTGGGAGGAATGTTGTGTCCTGCTGGACACAGTCTAGTGTTTTGCCAGCCACTCCTTTGAGGGCTGGCCCATACACCCACCCCAGACCCATCCAACACAGGCGTTACCAGTCAGGTGACCCTGCCAATAAAAGAGCCAGAGTGCACGTGCTCGGGGCCAGTGCTAGTAACCATATAACCTGAGTATGTGTCCTTATTCGTCATCATGCGGGCCTAGGGCACACTCCCGCTTGTAAGGTAACTCCCTGCTGGTGCAAGATCTGCACAGGAATGGCAGGTCATGTGAAACAAAGTTCAATTGCTTCCAGCATTGTATTTCTGTTTCACTTATTGGTCAGCATAACACGAACCACCTGTCTCATTTTGGCACACACCAGATTGCACTCTAAGAGCTCCCCCTACCTGTCAGGTGGGGAGCTCCAGCAAAATATAGGCTGCTGAAGCTGAACATGATATCTGACAGCAATGGTTTTTTGCTTCATTTTCAGGATCCATGCTTCTGCCTGATGCATCTCTGAAAGGACCAGGCGGCGCATACACATGTAGAAACCTCCTTCACCTGCAGGCAGTGAAAATATTCTGATCAGTCTGAGCAATTGGGTTCCAGTTCAAAGCGTGAGGAGAGGAGAAACATAGGGAGGCAGCAGGTGTGTGGAGGCATGAGGGAGATGAATGTGTTCCAGTTTTTATTTTTATGTGACAATCAGTTTGGCAGCATTTATGGGGTATTTTTACCTATCATAAAGTAAAGATTTCACTGGAGAACATTTATTTTCATGTGTTTCATGGTAAAATCATCTTTCTTGGAACAAGCTTTGAATACAAAAACAGAACATCGTTTGAACACAATATCACCCATGCTTTGGAAAAATGGAAAAGCAACACAAAGCAAATAAATAGGGGAAATATTGACGGCCACTGACACAGAACAATTACAGTAAGAACTCTTTGATGATGAGAAATTTTCGGAGAATAGTGTTGTCAAGGATGTATGTAGACTACGAGTATGTGCTTATTTTTGCCCAGTGGGGAAGCTTTAGACATCAGTTAAGATCAAAATTTGATAAGTTCACACAAACCAATGAAGGACAGTCAGTCTGTGTCTAGCACATCCTGCAGTGTGTCAAGTGTGTCTTATGAAAATACATAAATGCAAACTATTTTCCAGAACAGCCAGGTTACGTCTCAGAACAGTCAGCATGAACCAAGTTAATTTTGCCAAATAATCGTATTTCCTAATGGCTTGCCAGTTTATCAGTCAACACCTTCAACTTCTCTTAGTCCATCATTTCCCCATTCAGAGCAGCTACAGGAATGTCACTCAAAGTGTAGCACTTTTATATCAATCAAATTGTTTCAAGTATATTTCTGTGACACTTCTTGAGAAAAGAGTTACACAGAAAAAGCAATATGCAGAAAGTTATTTTTCAGCATTGTATTTTGTGTTTCCATACAAGGGCACAGCCAGAGAGTCTCGTAGATGTAGATGAAATCAAAAAGTTGGGCTCTTACACTAGCCAGGGACCAGTAAAAATACTGAACATGGAGTGTTTCTGTTCAAGGCCGCCTGTTGTGCTCACTCCTTTGCTCCTTATAGGAAGCGATCATTATGAAGACCTGCTCTGATTTCTCCATTTCAATGACTATAGCAAAGCTCTCCCAAAAGCCCAAAAGAACATCCACAACATGGTCTGCTGTACAAACCTCTGCCTTTTGATCATCACCTCTCCATGTGATCCCATGATGTGTGCACCCCTAGCAAGAAATTGTCAGTGGTTTGACTTGGAAATACTTTACAACTTTGGACTTGTATTCAAGCAATATATACATTTTAAGCACTCTAGGTACAGTTTCAAATCTATAAACTATATAAACATTTAACTGGATACTTGAAATACCTAAGGGTGTATGCTTGAAACGATAAGAAGTAGATCCATGCCGATTCTACCCTATCATTGAATATCATTTAGAAAACCGGGGTTTGTGCAACCTGTATTACATTGTAACTTCCATTTTTATATGGACTATATTCACATGACCTGCCATTGTTCAATACTTATATGCCAACAGCACTCTGTCTAGTGACACCAGACATCAAATAGAAAGAGCTTTCCAGTTCCGTTGATAGGGCTAAAACAAAAATGGGGAGAAGTATAATCAATGAGATGTGCATTGCTCCTGCCTGTGAAGATCACAGACAAATAAGATATTCAGCAGTTGACAACCGTTCATGACAAAACACCCATGGAAGTTACTGTGCACATGTCAGAATCATCTGTCAGAAGACCTCTGTATCCTGGCCCACAACTGGTACAAGATGGCATTGACAAAATAGATGAAATAAATAAAATGATGCAGTCATGTAATGCTGCCAGAAAATCTATTGAAAGGTAAAAACAACTGAGGATATACTTTGTTGGGAGTGGTCTGCACAATGCATTTATCCTCCAGAAGTGTTCCACAAGAAATCACTAGATGACATTTTTCAAATGCACATTTCTGTCATCTCATTCTTCTTTACAACTAGCATGTTGCCCCAGAGTCTGAAAGAAGCGAGAATGTCATCCTCTTCTCAGAGCAACATTTTGCAAAAATGCTGCAAGGTGTGTTGGAAGAAGGGAGTTAGAAGAGACTCTCAACAAAGGGCCCAATTCCGATGTTGTGCAGAAAACATTCCGAACGATTCGGATCTGGAATGCTTTCGGTACGACTCGACCGAGAGACCTCCGAGCGACGGAGTATGATGCATCCCATGTTAAACACAACCGAGTCGTACGGAACGCGATCATGATGCAAGAAGCCTCCATAAACCGCACCGATGTGACCAACTCGTTTGCAAACGCTCAAGAATTGCATGCTGGTCACAAATCCGACTCGTATCAACACGCAAGCAGACGATGTTGCTTGAGACTCAGTTACAGAACCGTGTTGGTCAGTGTATTAAATGTCAAGGGTGTGGAGTCAAAAACAAAACAACCATTGGCTACTGCAAAAAAAAAATATTAACCACACCCACAAATCCACCTATATAAAGGGCCAACACCATGACCATGATCCTTTGCCACAACTGCTAATAGGTCCAAGGAGCTACCACCACACATTCCCTGCTCTTTGACTCTCTACCTCACACACTCACACCCCACACACCTTGCACAGATTTAATTTCATACTAAACCACGCAAACACACACCGTATTGCTTATTCACACCCACATCCACACTCATACTCACCCTCACCTTCACATTCACCCTCACCATGGCCAAAAGGAAGCAGCCACATTCTACAGATAAGGAGTTGGAAGTGCTTGTAGATGAGATTGCTAGAGTAGAGCCACAGTTATTTGGGAACCTAGTCCAACAGACCCCCTTACCCAGAGAAATAAGATGAGGAGAGGATAGTTAACAAGATGAATGCTCAAGCACCTTGCCTGCGCACAATGGATGATATCAGGACCAGGTAATATGATGTGCGAAGGAGGGTCAAGAAGCTGATGGCCAAGGAACACTTCCAAAGCCAGCAGACTGGCGGTAGCCCTCCTGCACAACCTGTCCACTCCACCTCCTGGGAAGAGAAGATGTGTGACATCCTTCCCCCGGAGGGCGTCTATGGAATACCAGGATCACAAGAGTCTGGTGATTAAATAATCCACATCCAAATAAAGTCATGACTCACACCCTAGAGACATCACTGTAAAGGATATAGTTAAACAAATGACAGTATAAATATATAAAATGTACTATATCCTAAGACCATGTGATGTGTATGTCGGATTGTTAACAAAAATACCTCAATTGATATTGCAAATGCACTAAAATATAACCATGTACATACTTCTCACCAACTCACAGAAAGGCCTTCTGCTCCAACAAACTTGCACCAGTGTCAGACATTTTGGCCCGGTACTTTTCCACTCACTCACAGGAAAGCTCAGTCACAGGTAGTCTGTTGAGGATGTCTGGGACGGGGTGTGTGGCCACAGGCCCCATGGCACTTGTAGTCACTGCAAACACTTCTCCACACACAAAGCCCACACAGACACACTGGGACTATGCGAGCCTCACAGTCAGTGGAAATGTACTAGCAAGATGGCTGACACTGCTGCATGGTATCAGGAGCACAAGGCGTGAGGGGAGTTGTAGTCAAGTCAAACTACAGGCACCAGTAGCAGACATCTTGGCCCAGTACCTTTCCACTCACTCACAGGAAAGCTCATTCACAGGTAGTCTGTTGGGGATGGCTGGGAAGGGGTGTGTGGCCACAGGCCCCATGGCACTTGTAGTCACTGCAAACACTCCTCCACACACACAGCCCACACAGACACTCTGGGACTATGCGAGCCTCACAGTCAGCGGAAAAGTACTAGCAAGATGGCTGACACTATTGCATGGTATCAGAGCTGACCACAACTCCCATCATGGACTTGTGCTGCTCACACCAGTCCCCAGTGTCAGCCATCTTGGTAGTACATTTCTATTCACCATCAGGGATAGGATAGTCAGTGGTCTGCTGTCTGTGCAGGCTGGGAAGGTGTGTGTAGGATAGGGCATGATGGAAGTTGAAGTAAGTACAAACACTCATCCTCACACACAGACCAACAAGACCACATAGAATTGTGCTCCCATGACAGTCAATGAGAATGTACTGGCAAGATGACTGGCCCTCCGGACTGCTGTTTGGAGCTCAAGGCACTGTTGGTGAGTTGTGGACAAATCAGACACCAGTCACCAGTGTCACACATTTGGAAGCCCATTGCCACTCACTGTCAGGTAAGCATGGTTCCCTGTGGGCTGTTTAGGATGGGTGGGAGGAGGAGTGTGAGCCCTGACTACATCTCCCAGCAGGCCCTGTTTTGCACACACACTATCCACCCACAACAAACAGCCCCCTGTAACTAAGCTTACCTGACAGTGAGTGAATATGTACTGCTAAACAAAATGACACTGGGGACTGCTGTGTGGACCACAAGGCACTGTTGGGATGTGTGGCCAAATCAGAGATCAGGCAGAAGTGTCACACATCTTGATAATGCATTAACAATCACTAGCACAAAACCATTTTGACATGTGGTCAGTTGTCTCTGGGTGGGAAGAGTGTGTGAAGGACAAAGCCTGGTGTAAATGCTACTACACCCACCACGAACAATCACTTCATTTGGGCCTATGCCTACCTGACAGTGAATGGAAGTGCAACAGCAAGATGCCTGACACTGATGCATGGTGTTTTGTCCACAAGGCCTTGCTGTGATTTGGATTCAAGTTTAACACCAGGCACCATGGTGAGCCCTCTTTGTCAGTACATATCCACTCACTCACAGGAAATCATAGTTCCAGGGATGCGGTTTGAGCACAAAACAAACAATGTGTGTAGTATAGGGCCTGATGAGATGTCTGGCCATTGCAAACACTCCTCCTCACACACAGCCAAACAACACCACTAAGAACCATGATTACCTGACAGTGAGTGGACATCCAGCTATGAAATAGCAGAGACTGGGGCATGGTGTATGGAGCAGAAGGCCATGAGGGGAGTTGTCTACCAGACCCCAGTTCCCAGTGCCAGTCAGCCGGCAGGGACATACTGACACACTGTGAGGTAAGCTTATGACCTGTTGCCCTGTTTGCGCTGGGCAGGAAGGTTTATATAGGACTGGCCCTGATTTGGAAGAACAGCAAACACTCCTACACACACAACACACCACTTCTTTGGGGGCTATGTCTATCTCACAGTGAGTTCATGTGTACTAGCAAGATGGCAGACACTGGGGAATGCTGTCTGAACCTATCACAACTGCCACATTTGCCGATGTGCTACAAACACCAGTCAACATAGACACATTTCTTTCAAATACACTTACAAACTGTCTGGACAACACTCTTCCTGGTGGCCTGGTGGGACTGGGTGGGGGGAGACGTGTATGTTTCACAAATAGAGAACACGCGCTTAAACAACAGTTTATCATAGTTCTTTGTCAAGAAATGACAAGCTGACTTTGTGAAATCATTTGACCATGGAGTCAATGTACAAAGTACATGGATCTGTGTAGCCACAAAGCTCAACAGTCACACAATGTTGCTACTTACAGCCATTCATATGTATAGCATGAGATGATAACAAGAAGCATCTCCCTCCCTCAATTACCAAACGTTCCTGGCTAATTTAACAAAATGGTAGTGTGCAGGCAGGCACACCAAAGTGACTGGTAAAGACATACACCAAGACCAGTAGACAGGCACAAAAAAGTACCAACATACGGAGAGAAAATGTATGTATCTCACTGTGAAAGTAAAGATGTGGACAACACAAACACACCTGTGTCATTCACAGGGTGTCAGGCACCAGTCAATGTCTACCGACATGTAATGTAATGTTTGCTAAACACAACAGGCCCATAAATGCACATACTTGCACATGTCCATCAATCCCACTCTTGTCCCAAAAACATAGTCATCCCAAAAAATAGGCCTGCATCATGGATGAATGAGTCCAATCTATCTACAGTAACTCATCATGAACTTCTGTAGCCTATGTAATGTGTATGATTTGAGGGGCAGTGGACATTCATAGCAGTCATTGTGGTATGTTTGTACCTACAGGGCCAGCTGAGGACACCACTGGAACCATCCAGGACAGCCAGGCCCAGACTCCGGTTGAATAGGAGCCCTCTGGCGTTGATAACTCTTATCATTCTTAGGACAACGACATACCTGGCCCTTCTGGAATGGGTCACCCCACAGCACCAGTGGCGGCAACATCCAGATCCTCTGTGACCACTCCCGCCTCAGATGCCAACACCCAGCTGACCCCTACCCACATGGACACAGCAGCCCAGAACAACATCAACAGCACAGCAACACTGGGCACTCTTGACTTTCCCAACAAACCCACCTATACCAACAATGAAGGAGGCTCCGTGTCGACTGTGCCAGCAACAACTGGTCGTGCTCAGGTGGGTAGGGGTGGTGGGAGGGGTCGTGGGGACTGGCACCATCATGCTGCTGGTGCTGCTGATGTGGAGACCCAACACATCTCCAGAATCTTCCATGCATATGAGGATTCACAAGGAGAGATGGGCCAGGTCATAGGGATCCTCAGGACCATGCAAGAGCAGCAGGCAGAGCAAAACATAAAAATGGACAGGTTTATGGACAAAATGGATGAACAGACTGCGGTGTACAGGGACATTGCCACCTCCCTCCACCAGATTGCCAGCAACATCACCACACCTCCCTGTGTGCCTACCACATCCAGTGCAACAACATCTGCACCAGCCACAGGGAGGGATGTGGACTCTGGTGGAGAGCACCCTGCACTATGGCTTCCTGCACCTCAAGGTCCCCCCACAAAGTGTGGAGTCGGTCGTCCAAAGACGAATCCTTGAGAGACAGATGGCTATGCATCATCCCCAGGAAGTGACTACCTGCTCCTGATATCCTCCATTGTGTGCAAGCATTCACTTTGTTGACTGTCACTGAACTCTCCCACATTGGCTGGAGGGTCTAAGTTGGACTATGGAATCAAATAACTGTGGATCTACTTTGGAATACCTCATGTACAAACACTACCATCTCCTAGCTGTACTTATCTAAATGTTGTTTGGTTGAGCACACCACCATGATGTGGATTTATATTGTCACATTATGCTAAAAAATAAATCACTCTGCACCAGAAATTTGGTCATGTCGTTACTTAGAATAACAGATGTAATAACTGTAATGATGTTTAAAAACCCAAGGAAGAAAGTGTCCACAACACTGGTAACAAATCACTTTGAAAAAGTCCATTACTGGCTTGTGAGTATATGAACAATGATACAGCATGATACATAGACACAACCACGTCATGGCACAACACATAGGACATGTTACAGATGCAATGCAAGTCTATAGCTGAAAATACTAGCATCATCTACAAGCACAATAAACAAACAAATTTTAGCAAACCACTGCTTCATGGAGCATGTTTAGTTTGAAGATAACCTTTGGATGTGTGAACACCAGACAAGGCACAAGTCAGTGTGTAGCCTAGGTTTATTTTCTCAATACAACCTGACGCCTTGACCCAACTTCAAAGAAATCACCCAGTAAAAAAATGCTGTAAAGTGCAGAAAAATGTCCATCAGTCCAAAAGGAAGTGCGTGCAGTGGACTTCAAAACAAGTCCAATGTTGGACTATGTCACAGAATTAGGTCCTGGTGAGGTCACAACTTGCATGGTTGACACGGCAAAGTACCCTGGTAAGGAGAAACATAGAACCGAGTTAGGCACTGTTCAATGTACCAAACAATGTCATCATAAGCAAAAGATTTTCAGTGTGGATACTAGCTATGATTCACGGTAACACTGTACATCTCACCTTTTCGGTCTCACCAAAAACTCATCATACAACAAACAATTTTCATACACTTACAAACATACATACACATTGTGCACCAGCAACACATCAATTAACACTCGGTGCTAGACCCCTACTTTCATTGCATATTTACACTCATGTGAAGAAGTTGTTGATGAGCTGTCGTCTCAAATGCACGCCCTCCTTATCATCCCCACTGTCATCATGTCCCATTCCAGGATCCTCCCTCGCTGGCGGGTGCTGGTCTCCATTGTCCTGTATAAGTGGAATTTCCCTCCGTATAGCCAGGTTGTGAAGCATGCAGCAAGCGGTGATAATGTTGTACACCTTCAATGGTGCATATTGTAGGGCTCCTCCCGTCCGATCAAGACAGTGGAATCTTGACTTCAGGAGGCCAAAAGTCTGCTCAATGACTAGCCGGCTCCTACCATGTGCCTCATTATACTGCATTTCGGCAGGGGTGACTGGGTTAGAGTGGTGTCAGTAACCAAGGTTGGTTGGGGTACCCAGAGTCTCCTACATTAAAAACAGAAAATAGATTCAGTTGTTGCATGACAGAGCATTATCTGACATACAATCTACACACAACAAAGCACACACATGCCACATCACCTACCAACAAGCCAGGCATGGTCAGGTTGTAGCTGGGACATCAAACGGGGGATGGCACTGTCCCTCATGATATACGTGTCATGTGCAGATCCAGGGAAATGTGCACAGATGTGAGAGATGGTCATGTTGGCCAAACATACCACCTGGGCATTAATCAAGTGGTAATGTTTGCGTTTGCGATACACAACCTCATTAGCCTGTGGTGGCACCAATCCAACGTGGGTGCTATCAATAGAGCCAATTATATGGGGAATACATCCCATAGCATAAAATTCCCCCTTGATATTAGCCAATTCTCCAGGTGTTGGGAACTCAATATTAACCCTGGGCGGTGAACTACGCTATGCTCGCGGAGTTTGCGTAATTTCAGTAACTTCGCGATTCGCGTAGAACGCGAAGTTACCGAGCACTACGCAATTTGCGGCGTAGTGTAGCGGTTTTTCTTCTTCGCGCGCTCAATATACGTTCTCGCGCGCGCGGTAACGACCTACCGTGATTCTGCATTCGCCGACGCGACTTCCTATCTGTTCGCGGGTGCCACGAGATTTGGAATACGGCCGCACGAACCCGCAAGAGTGTGCGAACGCGAACACGTCATTCTGACGCGCGATCTGACTTCCGGCGGCAGTGTTGGTAAGATCGCGATCCCGAACACGAAGAAACTACAATCTGGTGAAGAATATCTCTCGAGCATCATAAAACCTTCTCGAAAATGATGATTTTGCTCCAAAAAACTTCTCAGATTGTGATTTGGCTGTAGTTTTTTGTGCAAGGAGTCCTTTTTCTTTTTTTACTTTTTTTTCAAAGAGGAAGGAAGTGCCCCTGATTCTCAAACTTCCTGTTCCTGTCCAGCAGGCTCCTCCCAGTGCTTTGTCCATGTGCTGTTCACTTTCATTTGGATTTGGAGCTGGAAGGATCACTTTTTGTGTCTGTCTGCTGCATCATATAATTGGATTGGATTTGAGGACTTTTGGATTTGAGATTTTACAAGTAAGTTGGAGAATTGGTGTACTTGTTTGTTTGATTGGGGCTTGTTTGTACCTACATTTTTTGGGGGATTTCCATCATTTTTAAAATTTATTGTTGTGGCCTGTAGTTTCAGTAGGGGCCTAGTTGTATTTCTTTGATTGGAATTTCAGCCAGTAGGCCCAGAGCCAGAGGTACCCATGGGTGCATGTTTCTGTGGTGTCTGTTGAATTTAAACATCATGTAGGGCATGCATGGATGGCATTGGATTGAATTGGTAAATGTTGTTTTTGGGGTGTATTTCACTTTTTGGGTGTAATATATACCTTTGTTGGATGTGTGTGTGTGCTTGTTGTGTAACTTTCCAACCTTTCGTAGCCCTGTGGATTTTCGTTTTTGCATTTTTGTTTTAAAGCTGTGTTGTTTAGCAGGCCTCCTTTGTCTGGTTATATTATTATAGGCCTGCTTGAGTTCATTGTTTTCCATGGCCTGTTGTGACTGTGAGTGACCACGTGGCTTGGGGCCATTTTGTGGTGGTAGTTTAGTAGTGTGCTGCTTTTTCCATATAGGCCTGCATGTCTTTTCTTTGTTCCCCTTGGCTTATGCGTGTGGTGAACTTGTGGGTGGCCTGGCCATGTTGTGGCGGCCATTTTGTGGGACCAGCCACTGTGCTTTTGCCATAGGCCTCCAAGCTTGCGGCCTAGTCTGCCAGTAGGCCCGGAGGTAGTCATCCTCATGGGTGCATAAAAACTGTTTCTGTGTTGTCTGTTGAATTGTAACATCATTTAAGCCATGGATGGCATTGGATTGAATTGCAAAATGTGGGTTTTGGGGTGGTATTTCAGTTTTTGGGTGTGTGTTAAATAAATAGGCCTTTTCAGCCAGTAGGTAACCCTGGGCGTTCAGCTCGCAGACTTTGGGCAACTCCGCACTGCGCGACAACGCGGACTTACACTTTTTATCTTCTTTGCGCGCTCAATATACGTTTTCGCGCGCGCGATAACGACTTTTTGTGACGATCGCGATGCCGAACACGCAAAATTTACAATCTGGCGAAGAATATCTCTCGAGCAGCATAAAACCTTCTCGAAAATGATGATTTAGTTCATTTTGCACAAAAAACTCCTCAGGTTGTCATTTAGATGTAGTTTGGTGAGCAAGGAGTCAATTATTTTTTGTTTTACAATTTGTTTCACGAGGAAGGAAGTTGTTGGGTGGCCTGGCCATGTGGTGGCGGCCATTTTGAGGGACCAGCCACTGTGCTTTTGCCATAGGCCTCAAAGCTTGCGGCCTAGTCTGCCAGTAGGCCCAGAGGTAGTCATCATGGGTGCATAAAAAGTGTTTCTGTGTTGTCTGTGGAATTTTGACATCATTTAGGCTATGGATGGCATTGAATTGAATTGCAAAATGTGGTTTTTTTTGGAGGGTCTATTTCACTTTTTGGGTGTGTTAAATAAATGCCTTTTTTGCGTGTGTAATTATAATTATGTGTTGTTGTCTAACTTTCCAAACTGTTTTTAGCCATGTGGATTTTAGTTTTTGCATTAAAGCTGTGTGTGTTTTATCAGGCATCCTTTGTCTGGCCATATATAGGCCTGCTTGAGTTCATTGTTTGCCGTGCCTTGTGCCTGTGAGTCACCATGTTGCTGGGGGCCATTTTGTTGTGGTAGTTAGTAGTGTGCTGTTTTTGCCACATAGGCCTGCGTGTCTTTCCATTGTTCCTCTTGTCTTACTGCTTCCAAATCCATCCCCATTGCCAGCTGCAGCTCCCTGATGCTGCATACATCCCACGTAATGCACAAATTTAGGCCAAACATGCTCCACTACATTTTAGTTTTTGTTCTTTACTATTCTTATTCTTCCAGAGTGTACACACTACACAGTAGCCAGGAAAGCCCTGGCCTTGTTGTCAAAGTCTCATAAATGGCTACACTGTTGTTGTTCACTGAGTTTCTAAAATTTAATAATTGAGGCCACCACACACTAAGTTCTATATTATATTTGTATGATTTGTGCTATTGTTTGACTGATGTTATTCTGGCTTTTTTGCTTTTAGGTGCACAAAGACTGAGGAGGAGGTGTGTCATCATTGTCCGTTGCACTGCCAGACAGACATCCTGCTGCTGTACACAACGTGACGTGTGACCTGACCAGACATCTCTGCAACTGAGTGCTGCTGACATCTGAAGAAGATGGGCCCAAAGAAAGCAGGTACCAGGTCCTCCAGTACCAAGAAAGTTGCTATTGAGAAGAAGGAACAGAAGAAGGAAGTGACACTTAAGTCTGGTGTGCCGCCCAATACCTTTTTTGGGAAGAAAAAAAATTACGCCTGCAGCAGCGGTGTCCGGGGGGCAAGCTGGGGGTAGCACCTCCGCATCAGTGGGCCCAACCCACCAACCCAGGCCCAAGCACATGAGTGTGGAAGAGGTATCCAGCCTCATGGTGGAAAGCAGTGATGCTGAGCCTGAGATAAACTTATCGCTATCTCAAAGTAGTACCCAATCAACGCAGGAGGAAACACAGCAGATAAGTGGTCAACAACAACAGCCGCAACCACCGCCCGCAATAGTAGTTGTTGTTCCTCCCGAAGTAGGGGCAGTTCAGGAAATTGAGCCTCATGCAGAGGTAGAAGAAGAAGCCACTCATTCAGAAGATCCATTGTCTTCCAAATCTCCAGCAAGGAAAAGGAGGGGTAGTCCATCAAGTTCTTCGCCAAGCCCCCCTTCTGATGATCTAGATGCCACTTGGAAGCCACAAACTGAGTCTGAGAGGGAGCCACGTCCCAAGACCAAGCTAGGGAAAAGGAAGGTTCCAGAAAGCCTTCCACTTATGGAGTCGATGTAGAACAGCAGGATGATGATGATGATGAGCCAGTCATCACGAACATCACTCCCGGCCCTGAGGAGATGGAGACCAAGATTATTACCCTATCCAAAATCGCTGCGAGGGATGTAGAACGCATACCTCCACAGGTAACACCAACACGACCTACAGCTTCCATATTTGCATTAGCAAAGGCCCGGCAGCGACCTACATCCAGCACAACCACCACCTCAGTAGAAGTAGGTAGTGGTACAGCAGCACAGAGTCAAATTCAACACACACCCTCCAGTTCATCCGGCATTGGAAGTGGCACCTCCAGCAGGAGGCAAAAGTTAAGCTCCCCAGTTTAGGACTTCTTTACGGTTAGCGAAAAGGAGGAGAACATTACTATATGCTCCATTTGTAATACCTCTGTTAGTCGTGGTAAGCTTGGTACAAACTATGGTACCGGAGGCCAAATGACCCATCTGAAAAAACACCACTTGATCAGCTGGGAGGACCACCTTCGCGGCATAAAATCTGCAACCATTGGTGTTGGTCGGGATAAAGGAGTAGAAGATCCGATCACGGTGGAAGAGGAAAGACAGGGAGACATTCTCTCTGGTAGTGGTACACAAGGTGTCCCTGACCCCAGCAGTGCAGTGTTAACATCGCCCACATCTTCAGGAACATCTCAGTGGCACAAGAGTAAGAGTCAGCCTGAGACACCAAGGAGTACCGCAATCAAAAAAAGTGCGTTGTTGAGCCTAAGAGAAAGGAAAACCATGCAGCCTACCATTATCAGCATGTTTGGGGGGAGGGGCAGTACAAACGCAACCACCCAATAGCACGTTTGTACAATGCGAAGCTGGCTAAAATGTTAGCACTGGACCTTCTCCCTTTTTCTTTTGTTGAAGGGGTGGGTTTGCTGGAATTTGTGTCAACCATCTGCCCAAAATGGCATGTTCCCAGTCGCTACTATTTTGCCAGAGTTGCTGTTCCAGCACCACATCACGACGTGCTGGAATTGCTTGGAAAAGCCTTGAAGCATAGTGCTGTTCACAGTATCCACCTGACAACAGACATGTGGACCAGTTGCCAAGCCACAGATTACATGTGCATCACTGCACACTGGATCTCTTTTGCGGGGGTTAGAGAACAGATATCTGCTGGTGTTGACGCTGCTGAGATTTTTCATGCCACTCGCAAACATGCAACTGTAGCCATGTTTGCCATGGAGAAATCTCATACTGCTGCAAACATTTTGGAAGAGTTTAACACCAAGGTCTTTGAGTGGCTGCGCCCAAGAGGGCTTAAGATTGGTTTTGTTGCCACGGACAATGGCAGTAATGTAGTTAAGACCATGGGCGATGGTGGCTATTTCAGGGTCCCGTGTTTGGCACACTGCATTAACATTGTTGTTCAAGACTTTTTGAAAAATGAATCCAAAGTCAGCAACTTACTGGCCACCTGCAGAAGAATATGCACACATTTCAGCCATTCTTTTAAAGCCCGGAAGCAGCTGAGGGTCATTCAACGTGAGTATAAAATGCCAGTCAAAGCGCTCATCCAGGAGGTGCCAACACGTTGGAACTCAACTTATTACATGCTTGATCGTCTGTTTGAACTGTACATACCACTCAATGCTTATGTCATGCAAAGATTAGGGGAACCTACTGTGAGAGGCATGACCATTGAGATGGGTCAATGGGACCTCATTAAATGCCTGACTGAGATGCTACTTCCTTTTGCAATCTTCACACGTGAAGTCAGCAGGGAGGACTGTACTATGGGCCAAGCTATCCCATTGTTGCACATGCTAGAGCAACAGCTGAAGGAGGTGTCTGAAACGTACGCAGGTGTGGATGAGAAACAAGACGCATATCATTTGGCGGAGACCTTAGCCGCTCGCTTATCTGCAAATACAAGGATTCAAAATAACATTGTGTCACAACAACATTACATTAGTGCCACAATTTTGGATCCACGGTACAAAGTATTTCTGAACAGTAAGGCAGTAATTCCTTTTTCGGAAGTGGATGTTGCCAAGTACAAAACTTTGATAGCTGAGAAAGCCACTATTTTCGAAAACGAACGGCTGTTAATTACAGGCCCCCACCCCAGGCCATAACAAGTACTACAGGGCATCCAGAGTCAAGTTCTACTTCGGAGCCTGAGGGCAGTGCGTTTGCCTCCCAGCAGTCACCTACACCAACAATAACATCAACAACAGCAAGAACAGGATCATCCACAGTACAATCGGCAACTGATTGGTTTCTACGGCAGGGGTATGGTAAGTCCAGTGCTGAAGCAAAGGCAAAACAGGCCGAGCACATCGGAGCACCCCTGAACATTGAGAGGACGGTCCAGGCCTATCTGGATGACCCAACAGAGGTCTTCATGGATCGAAACCCATTGGTGTATTGGTATGGGAAAAGAAGCCAATGGACAGTGCTCAGCAGGCTGGCGATAAAGTATCTGGCTTCCCCTGTCTCAAGTGTCTCTTCTGAGCGTGTTTTCAGTGCTGCTGGTGCCATTGTAACTTTGAAAAGGACCAGTCTCTCGCCCAAAAGCAAGGAGAGGTTAACTATGATCAAAATGAATCAGCACTTTATACCACCGGATTACAAAATACGTGAATCACAGCAGGAAGAGGAGAGCGACTTGGATGACGTAAGTAGTGGGTTACAGGACCTACTTCTGTCCGAACCACCAGAGTTTGAGGACGAGCTCCTCTTCCCTGACAACTAGGCTTTCAAATTGTTACTTTCTTCCTTCCTTTATTTGTCTGTGTATCTGTCTTTCTGGTTCAAATTAAATCACAACAAATCCATCACCACCGTCTTCTCTTTTTATTTCCCTATTGGAGATGCACGTCTGTGCATTTAACTGTCCACTCTTCAGAGTCCTGCTTCATCTTCCTGTCTCGCCCTAGTACATTTCCATCAAGCCAGACATTGGAGTACAAGAAATGTTGCCTTTAACAGTCCTTCCATAAGAAGTGAAACGTGACTATAGCTATCCTCCGTTTTGTTTCCGAGCCGAAACTCATCAGTGTCCGAAGGCTACCGCCTCTGCAGGCATCCGCAACTCTTCACTGTCAGAACTTGGGCAGGCATCCAAAAGCAAACTCATCACTGTCCAAAGGCTACAGCCTCGGCAGGCATCCAAAGCTCCTCACTGTCAGGACAGAAGGTACTTGGCAGAGAAAGACAAGACTCTTCGAAGAAACTTGCTGACATTTGTGCAAACTCAATTGACCAGCAATGAGCGCTACCCAGGTCAGCGGCCCATCATCACAGTGCTGACCATGTGAAGCAACTTAAACTGTGACAAAGTGCCACAGATGAATAAGACGAAAACCGAAACAGCGACTAACACTCAAAATGAATGTGGACTGGAGTAATGATGAGGCCACTGCCCCGTTAAAAAAAAAACACACATCTGTCAGAACTAGACATCTGATGATCTGACAGCCAAAGATAAGAGCAAGACAGGTAATGATGGAATGCATTGGATGCTTGAAGACTCTGTGCGATTGCTGTTGTTTGTTGTGTTGATGTTGTGCATGAAGTCGAACTCTACTCTACTAGTTAATCTACAAAGTGAAAGTGACTCAAGTGACAGTCAATGTTTCCCTTCTTGTTGTTTAATAACCAAATTGTACTCCTACTACTGCAGGTGCAGGCCAATATCTGTTGCAATTTTTTAATATGGAATATGGACTTAATCGGAGTCACTACAGACTGAGTTGGAGTTGGACAACACGTACCACACCATGATGATGACCATACTATCTTTGCACGTAGTCAGTCAGTTGGATCGGAGATGATTGAAGGAATAACTGCGTTTCATGAAGTGGCATAAGGTAAACATAAACACAACAATTCAACAAGAAAGTAAACACAGCAGACGTACATGTCCATGTAGTGGTGGAGTCGAGTGTAGTCATATGACTGACAGCGGCGCATTGATTTAGTCACTTAATTTTGAAAATGCTAGGTTGCTGTATATGCCTTTTGTCCGGCTCTGTCAAAAATTAAGGTAAATGGAGGTTGGGTCACGGGCTGGTGCTGTGGTGGGCCTGTTCTGTCCTGTTGTTGTTGTAGCTTAATTCTGTAAATATAATATACATGATATATATCCAAGCCGCCTCAGTCTGAAAGTGTTCTCTCTTCTCTTCTTGGACTCCACCGTAATTGATGCTTTTTTTTATTCATTGATTTTTCAATACCCCTTTTGTTTTTCCATCTAGACGTTACAGGCCGGCCTTTACCCTGTGCTATACTGGGAGACACAACTCACATTTACCTTACCAATCCGCATCAGGAAGGCCACCAAGATTGATGTGCGGAGCGTCCATGGAAGATAGGACCAAGAGGAAGGACGACATTCAACTCCACAATTTGACCAGGATAATACAGTAACTTTAGTATCATTCATCATTCATCTTTTAATTAATTGGAATCCTTTTTTCTCTTCAATCATTACGACTGTGTGTTGTGTGTTGTTGTTTGTTTGCTAATTGATCCCTACAACTATTTTTTAATTTTCTTTGCTATCTTTAAAAGTAAGCCCAGTACAACATGGAATTTGGGTCTCTGAGGGCATATTACATGCAAGGCAAATTGCATAGAATATACTGCTGCCCTGTACTGTCTAATTGTCTAGTAGGAGTTAGTAAGTACTACTCATTAACCATCAATTTATCTTCATCATCATGCATGCATTTCCTTTTTCTCCCTTTATAGATTTTTTGGATAAGATCATGGTCGTCTGCCAAGATTGCGCTTTGCTTTTGTTGTCCATGCGTACTGTTTTTCTTTCTCAAACCTTTCCTTAAACCCCCCTTCCCATCCATTCATCAAACCCTAACCCTCTTCCCCCGGGCTGTGATTTATATTGAGGTGTGATGTGACTACATAAATGTACACCAATTGATCACACGCTTGCTGGGGCAGATGTGGTGAAAGCAACACTAATTCAATTTCAAGGTAGGGCGAGGAGCTTCTTCTGCTTGCCCACCCATGCTCAGTCTATGTGCAAGCCAATTTTTTCCAAAGGACCGTCACCGGCTAATAGTACATCATAATTAATTGCCGGCATTGATTGGATTCATCATCAAACTCCTACCACACAGCAGTAAAGGTTACGAATTACGATTGTGTTAAGTTAAGTGACTCACTCGACACAACTACAGTTTGTAACTTCTTGTACTAGGCTGTCCCCGCCACCATTATGTTTCATTTGACTTTAGCAGTTGCAAATGCAATATTGTTTGTTTGGCAGTCTTCTTCTGTACTGTATTTTACTTCGCTCTACTACTCCTCCCACAGTCGCTCTCAGGCAAGTGACTGTCTCTTTTTTATTTTTTTTGCAAATGCTACTGCCAGTGTCTACTCTACTACTACCACCTCAACCATGGCATCTTCTCCATTCTCTTGGGTAACCAATGCAGCCATCGCTGTGCCAAACGTAATCATCATCAATCACAGGTAAGATAAGTTTGGTGGGAGGTATAATGGACTAGGAGGAGAGACTGACAGTACTAGTAGGACAAAGAACTCAGTGAGGGGTACCGGATCTATCTGTTTGTGTTACATCATCAGCAGATTATTTAAATCAAACACTGGCTGCGGCCCTGAGGCAGCAAGGAAACCATGTGACGTTAATTCGTAAAACAGTAACCCCCCACAAACCATTAACATTGTATGTTTAAGTATAAATATAATTTATTACCCTAACAAAAATAAACTATCCCACACCTGACCCACCCCTCTCCCTAACCCCAACCAATGTCCAAAACGAAAAAGTCCAAAGAATGTCCAGAAACCCCAACGCCCAATTCCCACCCACCAACAAAAGGAATAAAAAAGGGGCAATGCAACAGGGTCCTATAGTTGTTATATTCGGCGGGCTTTTAGGTGTTTGTCCACCAGTATTTTGACACGCTCCTCTAGTTGCTCCTCTAGCCGTGACACCCGGAGGAGAATCTTGCGGCAAAATGCCCTGCAGTGGCATCCAGGGTGGGGGACAGCAGTGCTGGCTGCTAGATTAATTGCGGCGGCGGGCGGCTGCCAGACCGCGGCGCTGTACCACTGGAGTTGGGGCCTGGCTGGGGCCCGGGGCATCGGACGAGGCTGCAGCTGCTGCCGCCTCCTCCTCCTCCGCCTGAGCCACCAGCCGCCGGTACTCCTCACAGATGGCCTCCAGTTTCCGGCGCCGGGCCCTGGCTGCCAACTCCTTCCAGGATGGTTTTTCTTGGGAAGGAGTACTATCTATATCAAGAAAGAAAAAGAATATTGTTGTAACCAGTACTCTTAGCAAAACAGTAACACAAAATGAATTCAACACATAATGGCACAGTAGCACTAGCAAGAAGCACAGTACATAACATTTGTGGTAATAATCTATCTATCCTCCCACTTCCTCGGCTTCTAACATTTGTGGGAGTTTCAGGCATTATACTAGCACTATGGACTCCAGTACACAGTACACCAGTCTTCTTCTTATCTCTAGTTTAGCGAAATTACATAACCTGGTTGTAGCCGGCATGCCAGCTTGGTCATCTATGCTTGCACCCAAGACAAACATACGAGTCATGACGCAGACTCACGTTAGTTTGATTTACTACTGTCTGCAGGTGGGGAAGCTCGTATTTTTCTATTACGGGTGGCACTGGCCATACTCTCTCTGTTACATGAAGGGCACCCTCCACGCACTCAACCCCGGAAAAGATCACGCCTGCTACCAGGCCACCCCGAAGCGCACCCAAGGGCCCTTCACCTGCCGGAACTGCAGCTTCGCCAGCACCCGCCCCGCCAAACCACCGCCCAGGAAAGAACCCAACTACCTCAGATGCATCCTCCTCAACACCCGCTCCGCCCGCAAACACGCCATCGAACTCTGGGACCTTCTCGACTCAAACTCCCCAGACGTCGCATTCCTGACGGAGACCTGGCTGAATCCCGCTTCAGCCCCCGACATCGCCATTGCCATCCCGGATGGATACAAGATCACCCGCAGGGACCGCACCAACGGAGTCGGAGGAGGCATCGCCATCGTCCACAGGAACACCCTCAGAGTCTCAACCAATACCGACGACACCCTCAGCACCGCCGAACACATGCACTTCCAGATCCACACCGATCCCAACACCACCCTCAGAGGAACCCTCATCTACAGACCCCCCGGACCCCGACCACAGTTCAGCGATCTCCATCGCTGACTTCGTCAGCACACATGCCATCGCCTCCACGGACTACATCCTCCTCGGGGACCTGAACTTCCACCTCGAGAACAACAAGGACACCAACTCCACCACCCTGATCGACAACCTCGCCACCCTCGGACTCAGACAGCTCGTGACTACACCCACCCACGCCGCCGGCCACACGCTAGACTCCATCATTTCCGCAAGCCCACACGTCTCCTTCAACCACACCTCCGAACCCCACTGGACTGACCACCACTGCATCCACCTCACCTACAGGAAGCCCACCACGCACCACCGCACCGAACAAATGCCCCGCCGCTGCTGGAGCAGAGTCACGGAAGACCAGCTAACCACAACCCTCACCCTGAGCCCACCCGCCGAACCCTCCGACCCCGACACCGCCGCCCGCAACCTCAGACAGTGGATCGACGACTGCGCCAACACCCTCGCCCCGCTCAAGAATCCGCCCAACAGCCACACCAGCAAGAAAGCCACTTGGTTCACCGAAGACCTCCAGGCCTCCAAACGAACATGCCGAAAACTGGAGAAGATCTGGCTCCACGAACGGACAGCGGACAGCTACGCCGCCCACAAGAGCGCCACCCGCAATCACCATCACCTCATCAGATCCGCCAAAAGGGCCTCACTCAAAGACCGCCTAGACAACAACGCACACAACAGCAAAGAGCTCTTCAACATCGTGAAGGAACTCTCCAACCCCAGCTCCAACACCAACGACATCCAGCCGTCGCAAGACCTGTGCGACTCACTGGCCACCTCCTTCCACCGCAAAATCGCCGACATCCACGACAGCTTCAACACCACGACCGCCCCGGCAACCACCGAGACCACTGCCCCCACAACCACCAACCGCCTGCTCTCCTGGACCAACATCAACGACGAGGACACCAGCGAGATCATGAACACCATCCACTCCGGTTCACCGCTAGACCCGTGCCCTCACCACATCTTCAACAAAGCCAGTACAGCCATCGCGCCCCATCTCCGGAAAATAATCAACATCTCCTTCGAGACAGCAACCTTCCCGGAAAGCTGGAAGCACGCCGAGATCACCGCCTTACTCAAGAAACCCAAGGCAGACCCCAAGGACCTCAAGAACTTCCGACCCATCTCTCTGCTCCCGTTCCCCGCGAAGGTCACCGAGAAAATCGTCAACAAACAACTGACCCGCTACCTCGAGGAGAACAACATCCTGGACCCTTCCCAGTCCGGCTTCCGCAGCAACCACAGCACCGAAACCGCCCTCATCGCCGCCACCGATGACATCAGGACCATGCTAGACAACGGAGAAACAGCAGCCCTCATCCTCCTGGACCTATCAGCCGCCTTCGACACGGTCTGCCATCACACACTACGAACACGCCTTCACGACGCCGGGATCCAAGAGAAGGCCCTGGACTGGACCACATCCTTCCTTTCCGGCAGAACACAAAGCGTCCGCCTCGCCCCTTCCGATCCAAGGCCACCAAGATCATCTGCGGCGTACCCCAAGGCTCCTCCCTCAGCCCAACGCTGTTCAACATCTACATGGCACCCCTCACCCACGTCGCCCGACAGCACAACCTCAACATCATCTCCTACGCGACGACACCCAGCTGATCCTCTCCTCACCAAAGACCCTCACACCGCCAAAGCCCACCTCCACGAAGGAATGAAGGCCGTCGCCGAATGGATGAGGACCAGCCGCCTGAAGCTGAACTCGGACAAGACGGAGGTCCTCATCCTTGGTTCCAACCCTTCAGCCTGGGACGACTCCTGGTGGCCAACATCACTGGGAACAGCCCCGCCACCCACCGACCACGTACGCAACCTAGGGGTCATCCTCGACCCCACCCTCCCCATGACTAAGCAGGTCAACGCCGTTTCCTCATCCTGCTTCAACATCCTCCGAATGCTCCGCAGGATCTTCAAGTGGATCCCCACCGAAACAAGAAAAACAGTCACCCAGACCCTCGTCACCAGCAGGCTGGACTACGGAAACGCCCTCTACGCAGGAACGACGGCTAAGCTCCTGAGACGGCTGCAACGCATCCAGAACGCCTCTGCACGTCTTATCCTCGACATCCCCCGACGCAGCCACATCACACCCCACCTGAGAGACCTGCACTGGCTCCCTGTCAACAAGAGGATAACCTTCAAGCTCCTCACCCACGCACACAAAGCACTCCACAACTCCGGACCAGCCTACCTCAACAGACGACTCAGCTTCTACACCCCCACCCGCCAGCTCCGCTCGACCAGCCTCGCCCTCGCCACAGTCCCCCGCATCCAGAAAACGACCGCCGGCGGCAGATCCTTCTCCCACCTCGCCGCCAAGACCTGGAACACCCTCCCCACCAACCTCCGACAGACCCAAGACCTACTGGCCTTCAGAAGACTCCTCAAGACCTGGCTCTTCGATCAGTAGCAGCACCACCCCCCTCTTCCCCCAGCGCCTTGAGACCCTCGCGGGTATGTAGTGCGCTTTATAAGTGACATGATTGATTGATTGATTGAATTTCACTTTCACAGTGCCCTGGCTACTACAAAAAGGCAGATTATATATCTGATCCAATGATCATTGCTTTTATATGGGACGACGACATAAGGTCAGTAGCGGTCGGTGGTGGGACTCGGGAGTGCTGCCGGGCGATGACGTGGGGAGGGGCAGGGTGGGGGTAGTAAACTATGGATTACGGCCAATTACAGGTAAGTAACATATAAATAAATAAAACTAATTTTGTTGCGTGCACTGCATCGCATTTGGCGGTGCAGTGCGCACAATGAAATTCGCTTTATTTATTTTTATGTTTACAGTAAAGTTACCTGTATTTGGCCGCGTAATACATTGTTTACTACTACCCCCACCCTGCCCCTCCCCACATCGGCTTTGCTACTCTGGCACGGTTTCTTTTACATTCCCTTAAAACTAAGACTGTGCATCCCGTGACAGTCTCCACCTATGCTGTCTATGATGAATACATACAGGCATCCATCCATTCTAAGTAAATGTCTATCATTCTTCTTAATCTCTCCACAAACCTTACTTTGTTTCACCAACAACAACCCATGCGTCCACTCACTCCATTGCTTGCCTTGGCTTTGAGTTTCACCCAAACACCGCTGATGATTCTTGCTATCCACAGTATCCACCCATACTGTGTCGCCCACCCAGGCAGGCATCCATTCTTCTTTCACCTTCCACCCATCCTTCAACAACACATGCATCTGATTCCTATCAGCCACCTATACATGCTTCCATCGTATCCTTCTCTGCCAGTCATCATATTAAATCTCGCCCATCCTTCCTCCTTCCACCCTTCTTTCCCTTTTTGTTCAACACATCCATCGAGGTCATCTGATCTGACTTTTAGTCTCCTCCATAAAATTTTCACAGCTGAGTTGGAGTCAGATAGAAGAGGCCATTGGTTAATCAAGTCACGCTGGTTATGCTATTGCTACTGCATTGCTAATGCTAAGTAAAGGGTGTCTTCTTCAACCGTTGTATAATGTTCACTACAACTTCATACCTAATAAGTCTCAACAACAGTACAGTGAGTGAAGTCAACACCCTTCCAGCTAGTGCAATGTCAATAAGTAATGAATATAACTTACCACCGCCCGCCACTGCTGCTGGCTCACCTCCTGTAGCTCCTGCAGGTGCCGCATCTCCTGCCCCTCCGGAATGGTAGAATCGCCGCTGGCCCCACCGGCACTGGTGGTCACTAGTACGCCTAGATAAAAACATGACACATTTTTAGATGCCTGTACACCTCCCCTATTTATTCGTTTTCACTAGCAAGATTGAAAAAAAAGTTAATACATACATATACATCACATTCACTAGTCCAAATCGGGTACTAGAGTAGAGTCAGTAGTCACTAGAGGTGTTATGGTCCCTAGGGTCATTATTATAGTATACTCTACTCTTTGCAAAGTTGGCCTGAGCCATGCAACCATTTTTCGCTTCATGTCTTTTGCGCATGTTACCTCGCAGCTTGTTGTGCAGTAACAGTAAGACGCCTTTTTGAGCCCACATGAGCTCATACAGCTACTGTCTGAGCGTTGTGTACAAGAGGTCGAAAAACAAGCCACTTTGTTATGGAGTTCGGTTAGTCCGTATTGCTTAGCCATAAGTAACATGTTACACTTTTTTGGCAGGACTGAGAAATGCTTGCATTATACTATCTAACGCGCACCATTTTTCTCAGGCAGAAGATTCCCTTCTACGAACCAGAGATTTGCAGAGCTTATGAATGATGCATGTAACCAGTAATTCTACGTTCTACGGTGAGGAGTCTCCCAGAATTCGCACAGATCTTTTGTCTTCTATCATCATGCACTTGTTGTAACAATGTTTATTGTTTTAATCTTATGCATTTTGCTGTTGGAGCTGGCTGGAGTACACTGAATTTTATAGAACAACATACAGAGCTTGTTAGTTGAAAATAAACATTTTGAACTTACACATAGACTCTGTGGTATTTGGTGTGGTGGTGGACTTACACGAGTGAGTGAGCGAAAGGGTGTTATCTGTTCTGGGTTGTGTAATCATTGGGTATCTTCGGGTGGGGGTTCGGGAACCTAATGAGACACTATAGCTAGTCGTTCAGGGGATTGAGGGTTCACTTCTGACTGAGGTGTGAGGAAGGTCCAAGTTCCAACCTCCCATCACCAACATCCTATTTTCTTGTGCATAGTTCTGCATGTGGCTGTGCAGAATCCCCACATCAGTAGTAGTATGTACTATATCCTATCAAAAATAGTCAAATATCTGGTTGGGCATTTTGTTTGTGGTAATTGTCAAAGCCTCAAGATTAAGAAACCTAGAAGAGGACAACCGAAAGGACTGGACTCAGTGGCTAGAGCTATTGGTCAATCTGAATTTTATTCAAAACCGTAAAATAAATAGTGGCAATGCAAACTGGGCAAGCTTAGCGACAGACTAATAGTAGTAGTACAGACATTCATAGCAGAGGCAGTTAGAACTTAGAGGCATGGATAACCAGAATTTAGAAACAGATAGTCAAGTCAAGATCAAAGAATCTTTTGTAAAAAATAGAATTAGGGAGTGGAACCAGAATTAATAGTTCGGAAAAAATAAGGTGCAGTAAAAGTTAGAGCAATATAATTGTTAATATTAACCACTGGAGGACTTACTGGGACCAGCAGCAGGGCCCTCGGTAGAGGAGCGGTCCTCTGGTGGTTGTCCCGCCGACTCGGACCCCGTCTTCTTGCCCCTGGGTGCTGCAGATCAGTGATCATGTAAGATATAATAAAGAAAGACACAAACATTAATGATTGCTGTGAAACAAATAAATTATCTAAAAAACGCTCAATAAACGTTTTAGGAAACAAAAATTGCAATAAAATTGACCTATCTAATCCGATCGACTACTGGCTTGCGGGATTCACGGACAGTCTACTTATTTAGGAACACTAATTCAGTGTTCCATTCTGATTGATTCAAATAAAATCCAGAACACTAACTAAGCCTAAGTACCACCTGACCTAGCCCACCTATTCCAGACGGGCCAATTGTTCATTAAGTCTGCATTTCCAATTTTTTTAGCCCTCAAAAATGCATAGATGAGAAGGAGGACAGGACACATGCATAAATTAGTGCATAATGCATACACCAAATTGTTGGTTGGTTGCGTCTGATGTTCTGCTGCTGACTGACACTGCTAAGCCTACCACTCACTAAACAAACTACAAAAGGTTCTACTAAGGACTGGGGTAAGCAGCACTCAGTGACAGAGGATGCGTCACGCAGACCGCTCAAAAATTATAAACTAATAGTAACTAAACCTAGTATCAATCCATCCACCACTATTTGACAGGAGGACAAAGGAAGGACTAGAGTCTCTCTAGCAATAGCATTACCTAACTTAAGTTCTCTAAAGTAAACTCTTACATAATAATAAGGACAAGCGAGCGCAAAGTTGCAAACAAGTAAGAGTAGCGCCCAGCACCTGTGTCCTACAATCACAGAAGATTTTGAAACGTAATTTACCTGCAATGTAAGCAGCAGTATTCTTGTTATTTGTAAAAAATGTATACACAAATCACAATACTTATACTACTATATATATTATCTACTCACCAAGCCCCACGACCTCGACACCTAGCAGGTCCAACAGGTCCTGCTCCCGGTCCAGGATGTCTGACCACCGGTGTGCCAGCTGGTTATGGGTGCGCCGGACCCCCGAGCAGCGAAACACTGCCCGGCGCACCTTCGCCCACCGGCGGTGACGTTCCTGGGCAGGGTACCCGGAGCCTGGCCTGCCGCCTGCTGCCAAGGTCAAGGGGAGGTGGTGCTGAACAAAAAACAAGGGCGGCCACCTCCGCCTCACTAAAAAGCTGGCGGGCTTGCACCCCTGCAGGGCGCAGTCTGCCGCAAGGCAAGCGGCTCTTGGGCGCACACGCCTTGCCCTTCGAGCCGTTACTGCTGCTGCTACCCTTCGCCATGGTTCTGGGGTGGGAGGAGGCGGAAAAGAAAAGTTAGAAGGGAAAAATAAAGTTAGGGGAAGAAGTAGGAGCTTAAAGAAGAAAGTTATATAAAACAGTCAAAAAGTAAAAAAAACACAGTAAAAAGTAGAAAAAAATACAAAATATAGACTTAGGCAGAGAGAGAGATAGATAAGAAATAAAGAAAAATTGAAAAACAGTGTAAAAAACTAAGGATTGCAAAGATTGAGGGAGGATAGAAAAGCAAGCCCAGAACCATAGCATAGAGTGAAAAACAAGATGGCCGTGCCCATCGCGACCGCGTGGGTAAGTTCGTGCGATATTTCTCCCCGAGCACGCAAAAAGCGTCGCGAACACGTACGACGCGTTCCCAAACATGAAATGCGCATCGCGAGCTCGCTATACGCGACCCGGAACAGGAAATAAGGGGTTGCGAACGGGCGGGACAAGTGAAAAACAAGATGGCCTCGCCCATAGGCGACCGCATGGGTAAGTTCGCGAGATACTATCCCCCGAGCACGCAAACAGCATCCCAAACACGCACAACGTGTTCCCGAAGAAGAAAAACGCACCGCGAACGGGCGCGACAAGCAGCTACGCATGCTCGCGTAGCTACGCGTAGCTCGCGTAGCGTTTCGACGTCTTCGCATAGCTTCGCGTAGCGCGACTACGCGAACTACGCCCAGGGTTACTCAATATATTGGCACAGGTAATGCAGCTATGCCCCCAAAACATCTTGCAGAACACAGCTGAACATGGTTTGTGACATCCCACCAGATGTTGCCACTGTGTATTGAAATGAACCAGTGGCAAAAAAATGTAAAGCTGCCATAACCATCACTTTGGCCGTCAGTGCAGTTAGATATGGCCGACCAGGCTGCAGATGAGGTGACAACCGCGCAGTCAACTGTTCAATGATTGCCCTTGTGAATCGGTACTTCCTGATGGTGTCACATTCTTCCATGGTTGCCAGGTCTGGAAAGAGCCTGTGGACTGCAGGTCGTCTGCGATACCCATGTGTAGAGTGTAAACACAGTTGGTGTCAGGTCACAATGTACAAAGCAACATGCTTAGAGACAAACAGAACATGAAATGTCAACGCAACTGGAGCTACAGATCATTTCAAAAACTGATTTTAAAATTTCAAGTATACCCTTAGATACATCTCTTTCCTTCAGTACCCTACACAGACATGTGACCAAGGTATGGTGACCCAGAAATTAAAGTGGTGTAGTGTACTAATCACTAGTGTCTGACATCATAAATGTCAGCAAGTATCACATATTCTAAGGATACACAGAAATATTACTGTACTGTAATGTTTCTGCAAACAATTACATGTGCAATAGGTAGACAGATAAGGAACATGTAATGCAAGAGATGTGTTACACCTGATATACACATCATCCCATATCCTCAGTCATGCCCACCACTGTCACATGTTGGACACTGTCATATAGCAATGTCTACATTACACATACAATCACATACACATATATTTTTTCAATGTTGAGTTTGCTAAAATATGTACTAACACCATACACAGCAGTTTTGGGCACACAGATAGACTAGTAATTCACATTTCACAAACAATCTGAAGATGCAGATTGATTTCACTGTCTACTCATCCAATGGTAAAAGCCTTAGCCATTACTTACACAATAGGCATCTACAGTCTTAAATGACAACTATTGTACAATGGAACAAACAGTACACAAATGTAGTGACACTGCAAGAATGCACATCTACATCCACACAAAAAAAGAATGGGCACTGTGACCAATGCAATGCGGATAACAGGATTTATCTCCTGACATGCTTGTATATGCCATTACAACTGTGTGTCATATGCCCCTTAAGGTTAGCTCCTCATGGGAGTGCGTATTATCCATTTAAAGGTCGCTTTCCTCATTTAAAAAGGTCATCCACACTTGTAATTTACAAAAATACATTAATCACAACAGTGTGTGCTCTGACTACCGATTATTCAAAGGACGCGTTATCCGCCTCCGAAACGATTCGGTCACAGCTATTGGTTGTCATGGTGAAAGACGCGGGTGAATATTTAAAGGACGCGTTAGATGCCTCCGAAACGATTTGTTCACAGTCATTGGTTGTCATGGTGAAAGGCGCGGGTGAATATTCAAAGGACGCGTTATACGCATCCGAAACGATTCATTCACAGCCATTGGTTGTTGGTTGTTATGGTGTGCGATGTGCGTTTGGGCTCATGTCTTTAGCACGTGGAAAGCGACTCAGTTACCTCCCTTCAACAATGTATCAAAGTCACTCGCGGTCAGATGAAGAGTTTTTGAACTTGGCGGTAAGTGTGTCGTTTGCCAAAAGATGTCATGCATTGGACCGATTTGAACAATGCGACTAACACGAACCAATCATTTTGGATCCATGGATTTGATACCGCCCCTGCTGTAGAGATATAAGTATGTCTGATCCCTAGAGACTGTGCTTGCCTCCACTACCTGCTTCATTCCTGGGCCTCCCCATCTCTCTGCTGCTGGGACAACATCCTCTAGTAGCCACAATGGCAAGGACACAGCCCAGGGCCCCAGGTTTCAATGAGGAGGAGAACCAGGCCCTGCTGGACACAGTCCTGTCACTGCACAGCCAGATGTATGGCAAACCAGAGGAGCGGGTGAGTGAGGATAACAGTGCATTGATCTTGGACATGTGCAATAACCCCCCATCACTGGCAGTAGGAATCTCAATCATAGATCTTCCTTTAGGCTTTTTGCAAGTTTCACTGGGTGTAGGAAACTGATTTGGGCAGGCACAATGCTGTGGAAGAGTGTGTACTGTGGCAAACATGTCATCACTGTTCTCATGGAACAGAGATCTCATTGAACACATGCCACATGCATTCCCCTTAGTTATTTTTGCAAAACTGACCATGACCAATGTATATTAGTGTATGACTCAGACACATGACGCATGGAAACTAAGGGACTATCACCATGTCATCCTAACAGGTCAACTCCCATGAGCAGTCCAGGATGTGGCTGACCATTGCCAAGAAGGTGCGTGACATGGGGTTCGCATATCGTCGCATCCGTCATTGCCGCAAGAGGTGGCAGGACCTTCGTGGCTGGGCCAAGAGAATTTCAAAGGTCCAGCTGGGCCTGTCACAACCGGGCAAGCAAGGCAGCCGGCGAACCTTGACCCCCCACATGCTCCGCATTCTAGCAGTGGTCTTCCCTGACCTGGATGGGCAGTTGAAGGCAAAACAGCAGCTAGGAGGGGGTGAGTCAGTTACATGTAATAAATAATAATAATAAATGAGCTTGTATAGCGCCTGGTTACACTAACTAGTGTGTCCCCGCGCTGCAGGCTACTCGGACCCCTCTGTGCAAAAAGCGTGGAGGATGATCTACACTTGGAAGAGCCATGTTTTTAATTTTTTTCGGAAGGAGAATTCTAATGGTTCTGTACGAAGCTCTAGGGGAAGGGTATTCCAGTTCTTAGCAACTAGATAGCAAAAAGACCTGCCACCCATTCTTGCTCTTTAATTACTGGGATTCTAACCCGTCCCATCCCCAAGGACCGCAGGGCCCTAGTCGGAGTGTAGGGAAGTATCAGATTATGTAAGTAGCTAGGTCCTTTTCCCTGCAGGATCCGCTGACTTACACACATGGCCTTAAAGAGGATTCTTTCCTCACCGGGAGCCAGTGTAGAGTGTCCAGAGCATTTCTGGAAGAGGCTCTCCTGGGGAGCATCAGAACAAGGCGGGCCGCCGCGTTCTGTATACATTGTAATCGCTGCACACTCCCACCACTGGCACCCAGGTAAAGGACGTTCCCATAGTCCAGGCGGGAGGTCACCAACGCAAGGGTTAAAGTTTTCCTGGCGGCTACGGGGAGCACGTCCAAGACCTTCCGAAGGCTTTTCATTATTCCGAAACATTTTCCGGCCACCGCTCTCGTGTGGTGATCAAACGAAAGCTTAGAATCCAGCCATATCCCCAGGTTCTTCACCTGGTTACTGGGGGTGGGAATAGTGCCCAGATTCTGTGGCCACCACCTCGATGACCATATTGAGGGAGCCTTCCCTACAATTAGGACCTCCGTCTTACTACCGTTAAGTTTTAGACAATTATTTGACATCCACTCTTCCAACTCCTGTAAACAGGAGGCAAAAGTAGTGGCAGCCTCAGTGTGGGCCTGAGAAAGAGACACTATCAGTTGTGTGTCATCTGCATATGATACAACACTGATACCATATTTTCTGATGATGTCTGCCAAAGGGACCATATAAAGATTAAAAAGAGTGGGGCTGAGTATAGAGCCCTGGGGAACCCCTGAGCTAGTTTAATGCTCTTGGAGAAGTGCGGTTGTTGGGATACTTGAAAACTTCTGTCCTGTAGAAAGGATCTCAGCCACTTCAGAGCCAGCTTATCCAGCCCTCCTTCCTTAAGGCGCTGTAGGAGTATTGGGTGGGCGACGGTGTCAAAAGCGGCACTAAGGTCGCACTTCTATCTTTATTCAGACAGGTTTTGAGATATGAGCCTGATGGCAATTTTACAGGTTGTAAGTCTGCCAAACGTGCAATTATTTTCACAAGATGAAAATGCTGATGGGGTCAATAGATGACAGGTAATGCCCCATTCATCAGGGACATGTGAGTGAGTTATGTTCAGGGTAGTAACAGTAGTGACATGCACATGTGTGCATTCTAATCTTCACAAGACGTGTCTGAGTTTCAGCATCAATCCCATAGCTTGACAAGTGTCTGCACATTTGCGGAAGTTTTGTCATGTAGTTCCTATAAAACTTATATAGGATCTGTGCGTTTAGACAACATACACTGCGGGACTGGTGTTTAGACTGATTCCAGACACCCCCACCGGGTATGTTGGCCTGTGTACCAGCTAGCTCGCGATGCCATTATCACTTCCTCTTACCAAGGAGAGAATAGTTTTTGGCAACTATCGAACATGACAACCCTGATCCCTCAGGATCATGGAAACAGTAACTTACTTTTCGCTCAGTCACTCGTGCTCACTTGTTCTCAGAGGGATACACAGAATAAACGGTTGGGACGTTTTCAATAAGTATTTATTGAACAGTCGTTATTCTAGCGTAAAATAAGTGCACTAAAATCACCAGTAGCATAGATAAATGAGTAGACGCACTAAGAAAGTAAACAGATGGTAGGTCTCTACCATTTTGCTAAAATCATAAATACAGGTAAGTATATAAAATACATGGCAATAAAATGCGTACTCCTACGATGCACCCTAACTAGATGTACCTAAATGTACCTAGCATGTGAGTAGGTGTAAAGCCAAGAATCCCTCTAGGATAAAGCAAACCCCATTACCTGATGTGAGACTGCGGGACCCCATTCTGGTCTTAAGCTGAACATCCCCCAAGGGATGTCAGACCACTGCGAGCTGGAGTATCTGCATGCAGGAACCTCAGCGTCTTGCGTCAGTGTGTCAGCCGGGAAGTCCTGATCTCCTCTCTCTATCTCAGCAAGATGTGGTGTTTATATACCCTAAGTTATCCCCAGGGGTTCTACCTTGCTGTGCCAGTGTCGGACTTAGGATGACGTCGGAAATAAACTTTATATACAGTTATTATGCAGGAGATGATGGTCCTGCTGTGATTCCAAGAAACTAAGAATCCTCATGCATAATTTATGAGGCCAGGTTCCAGGGAAAAACCCTACGTACTTGTGTGTAGTATTGTAACTGGGTAAAAGGTGAGTCCTTCAAATCCGTTATGTAGGTAGTATAGGAGAGAATGTAGGTGAAGGGTCATGATGTTACCTAGACCTATATCGGGGTACCTATATGAAATATAGCAGTGTGATCCTGTTCTCAGAGTGGTCTGAACAAATCATTGAAGCATGTTGTGATTGGAGCTTTCAATTGTGGAAATCACATGCTAAACATTTTGGCAGAATGATTTTTCTATGTTCAGGCCTTGATTGGTTTGGCTTGGTCTGTGTGCAGATATTTTTCCCCAGACGTGTAGCTAATTGTGATCACATGTATCCCATGGTACAGTCAAAGCTAGGGTAACTCTGGTCACATGTCACAATGACCTTACCCATGATGCTTTGTAACATTCCATAACCAACATTCGGAAGAGTGAGTACATGTGTAGGAGTTTGTGAAGGTGAAATCACAAGCCATTCAATGTCAAACACAGGTTGTCACTGATCGCAACATGGCAGCATTTGTGAGGTATGATGTGAAGAACACAGTCACAACTGTTGACATGTGTGTTAATGGTCTGGAATACTCCAACTTGATGGCTTGGTAAACAATGTTTTTTTGGCATCAATGTCTGATTCTGAGATGTAAAATATGCACCAAATTCAAGTTTGTTACCCACATAATATGTTAGACATGAGCAATATCAGCAGTACAAAGTGTGCATATTGTGTAATAAAAGGGAGGGAGAGTCAGACTTTGTCCATACAAAAGTGGACTTGTTCAGTGTAGCCAAGATTGCTCAACAGTGTTGACTGTACTCATGCTGGAAATAGGTTCAGTTACTACAGTCCCTACAGTCATTGCACCCAGATGTGCCAGTGGAATGGTGTTCCGCCTGAGGCATTGTGAAGCTGTAGTTATCAGACGTGGATGTTTGTAGACCATTTATTACATCTATGAATCTTGATTTGTTTTTAACCCTTTAAGTGCGCCCGTTGGCCAACGGCCGTCGCGAGCACTACCTCGGTAGTGCTGCGCACGTCCGTTGGCCGACGCGGCCACGCCCACTTAATAGAACGCCCCGCACCGCAGAGGAATTGCCGCCGCGGTTAAGGTGTTAATATTCAAATCTCTATGATTCTGCTACATGACACCATGCATAGATGACACAGGACAGTGTGCTACATGCCTGTCAGCCCAGCTATGCGTACTGCCTTGGTGTCTCCAGGATGACACTCATATGTGTGAACTGACATTGGAGAAGCAAAGCTAATGAACACGTTATCAATCACTGTGAACTATGTAACATGACTCATGCAACAAGTATGCATTGTGCATGTTTGACAAGGTAGACATGTGAGCCGTGACATATGAGCCAATGGTTCAACAGTTGATGACTAAGGATTGCAGAATGTGTACCATGTCTCAATGAAATATGAGATTCCTATTCCCATTTTGATGGCTATACTCACTTGCAGGAGAGGAGACAGTAATGTCAGTACACAAGTCCGTCATGAGCATAAGACAAAACATTCCCTGCCACAAACTCCATTAGCCAACCTTGTGGTTCTGTACTTTGATGTAGATACACGCAATGCTGCTGATCACATCATGTGTGATTGAGCAATGTGAAAGTGGCGGAGTAACAAGTCCCATTCATGTTAATGCAGCATGTGCTAATAGCACAACTCAATGTGATGTCTGATATCTGTGAACATCTGTGATAACTATGTGTCAACTAGATATGGATGACTCATGGAAATCTTTGGGGCCAATTCACAGAACTAATCTGAGACAAAATCATAAACTTACTACTTTTGGTATTCACAGAAGGCACTTACGATTTTTGGTATTCACAGAATGCACTTACGACTCCTAACTTTACGTCCGCACTCGGGCCGGAATTTCCGCATCCGGACCGTACTCTCCGCACTCGGACCGTACTCTCCGCACCCGGACCGTACTCTCCGGCAAGGGCCGTACTCTCCGGCAAGGGCCGTACTCTCCGGCTCGGGCCGTAATCTGCGGCTCGGGCCGTAATCTCCCGCTAGGGCCGTATAAAGTATAATCAATGGGACGGATTGCAATTTTTACAAAAGGAACATTAGGAATGTGTGATAAATGGTGGAGGAGGTCAGGAAAAGCAGTTTGGGCAGGGAAAAGGATGTGGCCAGAAACTATATCATATCCCAGAAAAGTTTTCTCCTTTGCATCATGGTACATGCAGTGCACAATTTGCGCTCCCCTCAGTGTTGACTGCGGTGTCAACACTACAGTCAACACTAAGTTAGTGTAGAATGAGTCGAACCCGCAAAGACACAGCATGAGATGATAAGGTACAAAACAAGTATTCTTCTTTATTCCAAATAAAGGAACCCATGTCCTGTAGGACCTCTCTCCATCAGTCCCCAACTCCAACTGTAGAACCATGGAGATGGAATGCAGAGATGGAGCTCACTACAAATATAAACAATACATGTTACATTGCAAGGTAACTGAAAAGGCATGTTGAAATGTGCAGGAAGAGGCGAAAGATTAACACTACATCATCTCCCTCCTTTTAAAAAAAAAACCTAAAGAAATAAAGTAGCAACAACTGAAGACAGGAACCTGTTCATAAGATGGTTCAGTTATAACACGAATCAAGTCATATAAAAATCTTTAAATCTTGTAGGTAATGATGCATTACGTGAGACTCTACTAGAAAGTGCTGTCTCACCATGTCTGCTGGTAAGAGGGGCAACTGAATCAGGTGGAGCCTCAGTTAAATTGGACTCCAAGTCCCTTACCTCAGTCAACCCTCTTTGCGAGATCACAGACTGACCAGACCCTGACATCATGCTCACAGAAGGCTGATCAAGAACACACTGTTGCGTAAATCCCTCCTGACAAGACTGACAAAGGGGCGATTCCATGGTGTGCAAAGTTAACCAAGTTGCTCCAGTGTCTTGATTTGTATCAAGATGTGGGTTTGCTTATTAAATTGGCTTGCTCGGGGTAAGTTTCACCTCGGCTCTCTTACTCCACCATCCCCTCCATCAATTTGGAGTGAACCTTTAGCCACTCTGGTTTGTTTCTCCTTTCTTTACTCTGTGAGGAGTTTTTATCATCTCTAAATCACCAACATAAAAATCTACAAACTTATCTCCATGCTAGTCATCATAGTATTTCTTTTGAACCTCTTGTGCTTGAGATATTCTCAATTTAACAAGATTATTGAGCTCACACCAACAAGTTTTGTCTTTGGAAGCATGTCTAAGCACACTAAGTTAGTGTTGACTGTAGTGTTGACACCGCAGTCAACACTGAGGGGAGCGCAAATTGTGCACTGCATGTACCATGATGCAAAGGAGAAACGTTTCTGGGTAATGATGTAGTGTCTGGCCGTACCCTTTTCCTTGCCCAAACTGTTTTTCATGACCTCCTCTACCATTTATCACACATTCCTAATGTTCCTTTTTGTAAAAATTGCAATCCGGCCCATTGATTACACTTTATCCGGCCCCAGCCTGAGATTACGGCTCGAGCCGGAGATTACGGCACCAGCCGGAGAGTACGGTCCGGGTGTGGAAATTCCGGCCCGAGTGCGGACGTAAAGCTAGGAGTCGTAAGTGCATTCTGTGAATACCAAAAGTAGTAAGTTTAGGATTTTGTCTCAGATCAGTTCTGTGAATCGGCCCCCATGTCTTCCTTGGTCACAGCATCATCAGGGGCCACAGGAGGAGACAGTGCCACGGATGTTGTGGGAGTAGAACGTCAAACTGTGTCCAGTGAAGAGTCATCGGAGGGGGGACCCAGTGACTGAGAGGGTGAGGGGAGTCTCATTGGGAGCGGATCTGCAACACCACCTGCATGTTCTGAATGTGATCACAGCTCCGGTGAGGACTCCCATGTGGTGGTGGGGGACACAGAGACTGCATCAACAACATCAGAGTCCACCTTCACCACCACTACCATCTCCACCCTCCCAGCTTCTCCCAGTTCCAGTGTCAGTTGCTGCTCCCGTGGCAGGGGCAAACTCTCCTTTGGGCCAGGTACCTCACCCCCTGCACCTGTCTCCCCTGCTGCCCTCAGTGTTGAGAGCAACGACCTCCTGAGGCAGATCTCTGATGGGCAGACATCCATGCTGAGTGTCCGCCTTGCACACACAACTCTTTTGACAGAAATGTCATCGGACATGGAGGGCATTCACTCAAACATGTCTTCCTCATCCACTGTCCCAACTACCCTCGCAGACCCAAGCACATGCAAACACACGCATTCACACACTGCAACATCCACATGCAGCACACAAACACACGGACAGAAGTTGCAAACCACACACACTCATGCTACACACAGCACACTCTCACCCAAGGAAGTGACAGCACCCAACACACATGCATCCAGTGACACTCCGCATACCTCACAACCCTCTGCCTCCACAACCCCTCCCCTTTCTTCTCCTGTTCCCCCCTCAGCCCAGGCTCTCCACCTTGCCATTTCTGACACATCCTTCAAAAAATGTAAGATCCCAAAATTAGTTAGGGTCACCCCATCCCCAGCTCCAGCTGACCATCCCACTGCAGCTGTACCCCCCTCACAATTAGAGCCAACCACTGCAGTGGAGTCCCACCCCCCGGGATCAGACCCTACCACTGCAGTGGACCCTGACACCACTCCTGATCCCATCCCTCTGAAAACACCACACAGACCCCATTAGTTTGTCCCCTGTGGTTCCTGGCATGCCCCCAAGATGCCCCTCCCAGGGGAGGTATCCCCTTGCAGGAATTATGCAGGCAAGAGTAGATGGGCATGATATTCCAAGCTCATTAGGACAATTGACATTTTTGGACTGGGCAATGTACTTTTGCTATTCATTGAATTTTGATTTGGAGGCTGAATAAAGCATGTTTTCGTTTTTGTTTACAAATTTTTGTGTCCACCAACATGTTTCAGAGTTAACTGTATGACATGTAGAATTGGTTGTTTATATGTACAATGATGATAGTATGGCATGGATTGCATATGTTACATGGAGTTTGAGCACTTTGACAGAATGTGTTTAAAAATGTTGGGTCTGCATTTCATGGGTGTCATTGCCAACTTAAGTTTTGGATCAGAGTGTGACATGGAGTTACAAACCTTCTCATTTTTTTAGCACACTTACACATAGGTCATGCTTTCATTTGTCAACATATTGCAAGTGACTCAAAGTGCAACAGTGTAGGCGCAGCATGCTGCATATGTTTGTGATGTGCACATAGGTACCTGTCTCATCTATTCACCTGGATACATATGGCTGTTGACTGCATGGCAGTGACTTAGTACACACCCATGTACATAAATTGATTTCTCAATACTTGTATGTGACTTTCAAGTGGTGAATCAATGTCTGTGTCTTCTGCAGATCTTGTAGAATAGTGGCAAGATCAACCTTGTTTTAGGTGTAATGCCACTGTGGGCAAAAAGCATTCATGGCTGTGAACACATCTTGTGCATTTACTGAGCCCATGGTGAGTGTAAGGTGAGCAGTATTCTCACAGTCTTCCAACCCTCTGCTTCTACTGGACTTCAATTACTGCATGGATTTGTGATAGGCAAGGTGTATGTTTTCTTAATAGTTATGTTATGTTATAAATTTTATAAAGCAAGCAGCTGCCCCAGCAAAGGGGCTTTTCAGCAATAGTCTATTGCTCACTCATTTAGAAGTTGTTCATGCAATCCTGCTTTTGGTAGGTGACATTGCAAGTATGTTGTTTATGGATTCTCCCAGCTAGGATTGCATTTTGCGACCACACACAAGTCGTAATTGAGCATATGAATTGTGTGTCATATGTATTTTGAGAATGACTGGCAAGGGTGTTAATTTGAGCTTATATTGATGCTGTTCCATGTCACATCAAGCACCAAGCTGTATTATGAGTGCTGTGATGTCGGTTGACTTGCCAGATGGTACATGTGGTGAGGCAAGTGGACAGTGAGTGCACAGAAAGGATGTGTGTCTGTCTACTGTGCAGATTATCCCAGATCTTGAGTCGCCACCATTCTCTTAGTTGCCACACATGTGAGGATGTGTTGATGGAAATATACGTCTTGACTGCAGATGTATAGTCAGTGGTTCATGTTGCATGTGCTGAGCTTGCTTGAACAAAGTTTAAGGTGAGAGTGACTAGTATTTAAAGTATTGGTGTGAGTGGAGATACATATGTCATGGTGGTAGGACACATTTAGTGGTTGTCAGAGGGTATGTGGTATGAGTTGAATGCATAGGCAGATCTTGTGTAGGAGACATGAGGTATCCACATTCCCCCTATGTGAGTGTTTACAGATACAATTATGTGATTCCGAGTATGCAACTGTTTGAATCTTGTGCAACTTATGAGATGAATGCGTAGATGATATAGGTGTTGAAGCCCTTGGACAAGGTTGTATTTGGGCAGGTGTTGATCTGTAGTCTGTGTGTCTACAGTGAGGGATGACTGTGACCAGGCATCTTCAAATGAGTGAGGATAGTTGTTGATGTGCAATAGTATATGTAAGTAACATGTGGATGTGACAGTGCCACAGTGAGACAACGTTCAACTTGTCCTTTTTGACAAAGGGGATAAATGTATGTGAAGGGTATAAGCCAGTTGTGTACTGTAGTCTGCAGAAAGGTAAAATGTGTAGTGTCATATAGTTGATGTATGTTGTTATAGTATCTGTGTATGAATGTGTTGTAGAAAGGACAATCTGGGTAACTTAAGCAGAGTAGGGTGTGTGTGTGTGATGATATGTGACTTACTGGGGACATATCCATTGAGCAATGCAAGTGCATTGTTGTCAGAAGTGGTGATGTATTTAGTTAGCATGTCAGAGTGGGCAGTGATGCGGCACGTTTTGATATGAGTGCATTCTAAATACATTGCAGAGGGTGCTTATGGTGATGAGCGTGGTCATTTTAACATGTAAAGTTTGTCGTCTGCTGAGGAGGTGATGAGTACAGTACATAGTGTGCATGTCATGTATGTGCGAGTTGTTGTGTACATAGTGATGAAGAGTGGTGCTACATGTAGGTGTGTTTGTGAATAGGGGAGCACATGAGTGAGCTTGTGACAATTGTGTTTGAACTGTTGGATTACATGGCTGTAGCTTGCGGGCCAAACATGTTTTTCCAACTAGCTGCAGCAGAGGTGGCTTATGACATGCTTGTGTGTTTTCTAGTGTTGAAATTTGATCATGTACTTTGGGGTGGATATGAGAGGAGTCATACATGCACAAGTATGGTTCATGCAGGCCATGAGGTAATGTTGATTTGTAAATATGTGTAGTTTTTGTTTCTGTAAGTAGTCAAATACAGTTGTCAGAGTAGATATGAAGAGGTGGAATGTGTTAGAAACGCAGCGGTGGACTCTTACTGTCGCACCTCAACCTTTAGTTTCATCTAAGTAAATGTCCTGTGCACAATTCTTGCTGCACTTGCCACTGTTGGGTGCCACTGAGAATCAGATCGGACAATTTCTCTACCAATCGAAAGGTGCACCAGGAAAGAGGTTCATGTTCAATTTAGGTGTTGCATCATCTTCTTTATTAATCACAAGAAATATATAAATAACATTCAGCCCACGCGTTTTGTTCCGAGTTACCAAGGAACTTCATCAGGGCTCTAAAGAGTATGATAAGGTCATATGTGTATCTCATAATATGAAGTCACCATGTCTTCAGCGTAGTTCTCCTCATAAGTCAAAATCACAAAGGTACCACAGTACAATATCAAGTCCTAAAACAGATACCCAGGATGGTCATGTCCCCTGACATGGTGACCCGTGCTAGCTGCCAACAGATGTAAGATGACCACCTGTCCACTAAGTGCACGCATGGTCCATGAACTCAGCTTGCTCTCAGCCGTCGGTAGCTGATGTTTTAAAACATGACGTGTAATAAAAGTGTAGTGTAATTTCTCCCTAAACATCACCACTTACGGGTATCCATTTTAGGACGGAGCAGAGTTTTTTTGTGTTCGCGATCTCAAAATGCGCTTTCGCGCACGCAGGAGCGACTTACCGGGATGCCTGCGATCGCCGACGAGATTTCCCATCTGTTCGCGAGCGCAACGAGAATTAGTAGCCGGCCGCACGTTCCCGTGAGAGTGTGCGATCGCGAACATGTCATTCGGTTTTTCGAAGATCGCGATCCCGAACATGCAGAGTTTGTAATCTGGAGAAGAATCTCTCTCGAGCAGCATCAAAACCTTCTCTAAACGGTGATTTGGATAAAAAAAAACTCCTCAGATTGACATTTGGCTGTACTTTTTTGTGCAAGGAGTCCTTTTTCTTTTTTTACTTTTTTTTTTTTAAGTGGAAGGAAGTGCCCCAGAGTCTCCAACTTCCTGTTCCTGTCCAGCTGGCTCCTCCTAGTGCTTTGTCCATCTCCTGTTCACTTTTCATTTGGATTTGGAGCTGGAAGGATCACTCTTTGTGGCTGCTGCATCATATATCATTGGATTTGAGGACTTTTGAATCTGAGATTTCACAAGTAAGTTGGAAAATTGGTGTTGTTTGTTTGATTGGGGCATTGCACCTACATTTTTTTTGTACTTTTCATTGTTTTTTTTAAATTTATTGTGGTGGGTGGCCTGTAGTTCAGTAGGAGCCTAGTTGTTTCTTTGTAAGTAATTTTTCATCTTTTATAAAGGAAACATGTTGCATTTTCTCCAACTTTTGGAATTAAATAATTTGCAATATTTATTTAATTCACTAGCCCAGTAGTCTGCCAATACTATAGGCCTTTCAGCCAGTAGGCCCAGAGCTACTCATGGGTGCATTAAACAACTGTTTCTGTGGTCTCTGTTGAATTTAAACAACATTTAGGGCCTGGATGGCATTGGATTGAATAGCAAAATGTGTTTTTTTGGGGTATTTCACTTTTTTCGTGTGTGTTCAATAAATGCCTTTATTGGATGTGTGTGATGTGGTTGTTGTGTAACTTGCAGACCTTTTATAGCCCTGTGGATTTTCGTTTTTGCATTGTTGCTTTAAAGCTGTGTTGTTTAGCATGCCTCCTTTGTCCGACCATATGGGGCTTGCTTGAGTTCATTGTTTTCCAGGCCTCCTGCTTGTTGTGAGTGACCATGTGGCTGGTGGCCATTTTGTGGTGGTACTTAGTGTGCTGCTTTTGCCATAGGCCTGCATGTCTTTCCTTTGTTCCTCTTGGCTGACTTCTTCTTGTTGTTGTGGCCTGGCCATGTGGCTGGCAGCCATTTTGTGAAGGCAGCCAGCGTGCTTTTGCCATAGGCCTGCATTGTCTGGCTTCCCTTTCTTGTTGTTGTGGCCTGGCCATGTGGCTGGCAGCCATTTTGTGAAGGCAGTCTGTGTGCTTTTGCCATAGGCCTGCATTATCTGTCTCCCCTTTTTTGTTGTTGTGGTGGCCTGGCCATGTGGCTGGCGGGCATTTTGTGAAGGCAGTCAGTGTGCTTCTGCATTAGGCCTGCAAGCCTTCTTTGTGGTGCCTATGCCTTGTTGTTGATTTGCATGCAATTTGTTCTTCTTTTACCCAGCAAAAAATGCATCACAGTTCACTACATTTTCTAATACATTTGCAATATTATTGATTTGAATTGATTCACTATGTGGCCTAGTCTGCCAATGGGTTTTCCAACCAATAGGCCCAGAGCTACTCATGGGTGCATGAAGCAAATGTTTCTGTGGTGTCTGTTGAATCTAAACATCATTTAGGGCATTGATGGCATTGTATTGAATTGCAAAATGTGTTTTTTTTTTGTGGTATTTCACTTTTTTTGTGTGTGTTAATTAAATGCCTTTGCTGGATGTGTGTGGTGTGGTTGTTGTGTAACTTGCAAACCTTTTTTAGGCCTGTGGATTTTCATTTTTGCATTGTTGCATTAAAGCTGTGTTGTTTAGCATGCCTCTTTTGTCCGGCCGTATAGGCCTGCTTGAGTTCATTGTTTTACAGGCCTCCTGCTTGTTGTAACTGTGACCATTTTGTGGTAGTACTTAGTGTGCTGCTTTTGCCATAGGCCTGCATGTCTTTCCTTTGTTCCTCTTGGCTTACTTCTTCCTGTTGTTGTGGCTGGCAGCCATTTTGTGAAGGCAGCCAGTGTGCTTCTGCATTAGGCCAGCAATATTTCTTTGTGGTGACCATGCCTTGTTGTTATTGTTTTGCATGCAATTTTTCTTTTTTTACCCAGCAAAAAAATGCAGCACAGTTCACTACATTTTCTAAAACATTTGCAATAATATTGATTTGAATTGATTCACTATGTGGCCTAGTCTGCCAATGGGTTTTCCAACCAATAGGCCCAGAGCTACTCATGGGTGCATGAAACAACTGTTTCTGTGGTGTCTGTTGAATTTAAACATCATTTAGGGCATGGATGGCATTGGATTGAATTGCAAAATGTGTTTTTTTGGGGGGTTTTCACTTTTTTCGTGTGTGTTAATTAAATGCCTTTGCTGGATGTGTGTGGTGTGGTTGTTGTGTAACTTGCAAACCTTTTTTAGCCCTGTGGATTTTCATTTTTGAATTGTTGCATTAAAGCTGTGTTGTTCAGCATGCCTCCTTTGTCTGGCAATATAGGCCTGCTTGAGTTCATTGTTTTACAGGCCTCCTGCTTGTTGTGACTGTGAGTGACAATGTGGCTGGTGGCCATTTTGTGGTGGTAGTTAGTGTGCTGCTTCTGCCATAGGCCTGCATGTCTTTCCTTTGTTCCTCTTGGCTTACTGCTTCCATCCCCATTGCCAGCTGCAGCTCCATGAATGCTGCATCCCACGTGATGCACAATGCCAAACAGGTTCCATTACATATGTATTTTTTTTTTGTTCTTTTTCTTTCCTATCCTTCCTGAGTGTACACAGTACACCATTAAAGCCCTTGTTGTCAAAGTCTCACAAATGGCTACACTGTTGTTATATTTTTTTAATAACTAAACTGAGTTAATAAAATTTAATAATATTAATAATAACACTAACAAGTGTGACCACACACTAAGTTATATATTATTATATTTGTTTGTTTGTACTAGTAGTAATTGAACCACAACAACAAATGCACGTTTCACTGATGTTCTTCTGGCTTCTTTGCTTTTAGGTGCACAAAAGACTGAGGAGGAGGTGTCATCATCACCCGTTGTACTGCCAGACAGAAGTCTTGCTGCGCACGACGTCACATGACGTGTGACCACAGACAGACATCTCTTCAACTTGTGCCAGTGTGTGCTGCTGACATCTGAAGAAGATGGCCCCAAAGAAAGCTACCAGGTCCTCCAGTACCAAGAAAGTTGCCAGTGAGAAGAAGGAACTGCCACTTACCAAGACTGGTGTGCCGCCCAAGATGTTTTTTGGGAAACAAAAAACTGCGCCTGCAGCAGTGACGTCCGGGGAGCAAGCTGGGAGCAGCACCCCTGCATCAGTGGACCCATCCCTTAAACCTAGGCCCAAGCCCATGTCTGTCGCAGAGGCAGCCAGTCTAATCACGACAACGCAGACGAGCAGTGATGTTGAAATTGACTTATCGTTATCGCAAAGTAGTACCCAATCAACGCAGGAAACTCAGATAAGTGGACAACAACAGCCGCAACAACAGCCGCAACCACCGCCCACAATAGTAGTTGTTCCTCCCGAAGTAGGGGCAGTTCAGGAGATAGAGCTTCCTGCAGAGGAAGAAGAGCAAGCCACTGTTTCAGAAGATCCATTGTCTTCCAGATTCCCAGCAAGGAAAAGGAGGGTTAGTCCATTGAGTTCTTCTGCAAGCCCCCCTTCTATGCATTTTTTTCTCCTTGATTTTTCAATATCCCTTTTGTTTTTCCATCTACACTTACCTTTACCTTGTGCTATACTGGGAAAAACAACTCACACTTACCTTACCAATCCGCATCTACCAGGCAGGCAGTGGCACCCAAGATTGACGGACGGAGCGTCCATGGAAGGGAGGACCAAGAGGATTGCAGAGATGCAACTCCCCAATTTTACCATGATAACATAGAATAACTTAGTATCATTCATCATCTTTTAATTAATTTGATTCATTTTTTCTCTTCAATCATTACGACTGAGTGTTGTTGTTTATTATATTTTCTCTTTGCTTATAATTGATCCCTAAAGCTATTTTTTAATTTTCTTTGCTAGCTTTAAGAGGAAGCCCGGTACAACAGAACATAAAATGTATGTAATTTGGGTCTCTCTGAGGGCAGACAGGCAAGGCAATTGCATAATAATAATAATTAATAATATACTGCTGCCCTGTACAGTCTACTAGTTAGTACTACTTATCATTAACCATCAAGTCATCATCATGCATGCATTTCCTTTTTCTCCCTTAACAGATTTATGAATATGATGGTCGTGTGCCAAGATTGTGTGTTGTCCATGTGTAGTGTTTGTCTTTGTCAAACCTTTCCCCCAAATACCCCTTCCCAACCATTCATCAAACCCTAACCCTCTTCCCCCAGGCTGTGTGATTTATATTAAGGTGTGACTAAATTAAATTAACTTACACCAATAATTGATCACACACTTGCTGGGGTGGATGTGGTGAAAGCAACACTAACTCAAGGCAGGGCGAGGATCTTCTTCTGCTTGCCCACCCATGCTCAGTATTTGCAAGTCAATATTTTTTCCAGAGGAACATAATCCATCATAATTAATTGCCAGCATCGATTCATCATCCTTACAGCACTAAAGGTTACGCTTGTCCACTTCATAGGTACTAGGCTATCCCCACCACCATTATGTTTTATTTTACTTTAGCATTGCTAATCATTATGGTTTCTTTTTTGGCAGTCTTCTTGTGTACTGTACTTTGTTCTACTACTCCTTCCTGAGTCTCCCTCAGGTGACTGACTGTCTCATTTTCTTTTTTTGCAAATGCTACTGCCAGTGTCTACTACTCCTACCACCATGGCATCTTGGGAAACCAAACCATCAGCACCATGCAGCCGTCGCTTTGCCTAAGTTTAAATAAACATCAATCACAGGTAAGAGAAGAAGTTTGGGGGAGGCATAATTAATAATATGGAAATTAATTAATTAATTCACACACCCACACCCTTCCGAGTCCAGTGCAGACTGCATAGACTAGGAGGTTAGACCGACAGTACTAGTAGGACAAGTCACTCACAAGTGAGGGTACCGCATCTATCTGTTCGTGTGTTACACTATCTGCAGATTATTTAAATCAAAAACTGGCTGCGGCCATGCAGCAGCAAAGGAAACTGTGTGAAGTAAAAGAGTAACCCCCCACAAAATATTTACATCATATGTAAAGTTTAAGTATAAATATAATGTATTCCCCAAACAAGATAAAATAATGTAAAAATCCCACAACACCTGACCTACCCCTCTCCCCAAACCCAACCAATGTCCAAAGATAAAGAAAGAGTCTAACCAATGTCCGGTCAATTGTCCATAATAAATAATAAATATAAACCCCAACTTTTCCGCAATGCCAACGCCCAATTCCCACCCACCAAAAAAAAGATTAAAAAAGGGTCAATACGACGGCGTTCTCTAGCGATGGGCTCGCCGCTTGTTACCCTCTGGTACCTTTATCCACTCCTCTAGGAGCGCCACCCGGAGGAGCATGCAGCGCTTGAAAGATTTACAGTTGCATCCACGGGGGGGGGCAGCAGTGTCGAATGAAGCGCGGCAGGCGGCTGCCAGACCACGGCGCAGTACCACTGGGGGGGCCTGGCTGGGGCCTGGGGCATTGGAGGAGGCTGCAGCTACTGCCACCTCCTCCTCCTCCTCCACCAGAACCACCAGCCGCTGATATTCCTTGCAGATGGCCTCCAGCTTCCAGTGCCGGGCCATGGCTGCCAACTACTTCCTGTCTGGTTTTGCTTTTTTTGGTTGGGAAGGAGTAGCTATATCAAGAAAGAAAAAAGACTATTGTACCAATACTCTTAGCAAAACAGTAACACAAAATTAATTCCACACATAGTGGCACAGTAGCACTAGCAAGCACAGTACATAACATTTGTGGTATCCTCCCACTTCCTCGGCCTCTAACATTTGTGGGAGTTTCAGGCATTACTACTACTAGGCACTATGGAGTAGACCAGTCTTCTTCTTCTCTTTCTTGTTTAGCTAAATTAACCTTGTTGTAGCCGGCATGCCAGCTCAGTCAGTGTCGCAGACTCACGTTATTTTTATTTACTACTGTCTGCAGGTGGGGAAGCTGTAGGCTACAACTACACAATCATCCTATTTTTCTATTATGGGTGGCCATACTCTGCTACATCAAGGGCAACTGCTCAATTTCACTTTCACCCTGACTACTACAACAAGGCAGATGATATCTGATCCAAATGATCATTGATTATATATGGGACGACATGAGGTACTTTTGATTGATTGTGTAACCATGCAGCCGATAGGCCACCCATGGCAGGCTGACACAGTCGAAAATAAATGACATAGGTAGGGAGTGGGTCTCGGAGTCGGAGGAAGGCGCTTGATAACATACATACGCAATATATATGCTGTGCTTGCAAACTACTGTGAGTCAAGGGAATATTCTGAAAATACAACCTTGAATCAAAAACCTTGCATATAAACAGTCCCGTTGTTTTTTCTTCCCAGCGATTTTTCCATTTATAAATTACTGCATTGCTCTTCTACCCTCATATTTTTTCAATTCTACTCTTCTATTCTCCTTGGCTTTGCTACTCTGGCGCGGTTTATTTTTCTTTTACATTCTCTTCAAAGACTCTTCATCCAGTGACAGTCTCTACCTATGCTATGATGATTGAATACCATCCAGGCATCCATCCATTCAAAGTAAACATGTCTATCATTCTTCTTAATCTCTCAAAAATCCTTAGTTTCACCAACAACATACATTTGTTATTTTTTTTTAAACCACGAACCCATGCGTTCTTCCTTTCTTGCTTGCCTTTGAGTTTGACCCAAGAAACACCCCGGAGGATTCTTCCTAACACCCATACAGTTCACTTTCACCCACCCACCCAGGCAGGCATCTTTTTTTTCACCTTCCAGTCATCCTTCAACCACCCATGCATCTGATTCCTATCAGCCACCTATGCATCCCACACATCCTTCTCTGCCAGTCATATATTACATCTCGCCCATCCGTCCTCCTTCCATCCTTCTTTCCCTTTTCGTTCAACCCATCCATCAAGCTCCTCTGACTCTTAGTCTTCTCCATAAAACGTTCCCAGCTGAGTTGAAGTCAGATAGAGGCCATTAGTTACTCAACTCCCCCCATTAATGCTATTGCTTTAATGCTGAGTAAAGGGTGTCTTCTTCTTCAACCGTTGTTCACAACAACTTAGTTTCTCTCAACATACAGTGTACACCCTTGCAGCAAGTGTGTAACTATTGTCAATAAGTAAGGAATATAAGTATAACTTACCACCATCCGCCACTGCTGCTTGCTCACCCACCCCTGCGGCAGCTGCCGCATCCGCTGCTCCCTCCAGGCTGGCGTTGCCTGCCCCACCGCTGGCCCCGGCACTGGTGGTCGGTACGCCTAGAAAAAACATTACACATTTTTTAAATGCCATATACGCCTCCCCCTATTTATTCTTTTTCACTAGCAAGATTGAAAAAATAGTTAAAATACATACATACACCACATACATCACTAGTACAAATCGGGTACTAGAGTAGAGTAGACAGTAGTAGTATGTCCTATCCTATCAAAAATAGTAAAATATCTGGTTGGGCATTTTGTTGGTGGCAAATGTCGAAAAGCCTCTCAAGAAGACTAAGAGGACAACCCAAAGGACTGGACTCAGTGGCTAGAGCTATTGGTGAATCTGAGTTTTAACATTTTTTTAAAATAAAGAGTGGCTAACTGGGCAAGCTTAGCTACAGGCAGACTAATAGTAGTAGTACAGAGTCAGAGCAGAGGCAGTTAGAGGCAGGGATAACAAGAATTTAGAAACAGATAGATCAAAGAAGATTTGGTAAAAAATAGAATTAGGAAACGGAAATATTAGTTCGGAAAAAATAAGGTGCAGTAAAAGTTAGGGAAATATAATTATTAATATTAACAACAGGAGGACTTAATGGGGCCAGCAGCAGAGCCCTCGGTAGAGGAGCGGTCCTGGCCATGGGAGGCATCTTCTCCAGTTCCCGCCTCAGACCCCATCTTCTTGACCCTGGGTGCTGATCATGTAAGATATAATAAAGAGACAAACATTGATGATTGGTGTGAAACAAATAAAATATTTAAAAAAACGCTCAAAAAAACATTTTTGGAAACAACAATTGCAATAAAATTAACTACTATCTAATCTGATCGACTAGTAGTATCGCGGGATTCGCTGACCGTCTAGTTATTATTTATTAACTAATCCAGTGTTCCATTCTGATTCCAGAATCCTAAACCTAAGTACCACCGGACCTAGCCCACCTATTCCAAAGACATTGGAAATGAATTGCCAAAAATATATTTGCTTCTTCCAAGTTTCAATCTCATTCGAAATCATCAATGAATCAACCCCCTTTGACGGGCCAATTGTTCACTAAGTCTGCATTTCCATTTATTTTAGTCCTCAAAAATGCATAGATGAACGCATGCATAAATTTGCACACACCAAATTGTTGGCTGGTTGCTGCTGATGTGCTGCTGATGACTTAGTTGCTATATTACTCACTCACTAACAAACTACAAAAGGTTCTACTAAGGACTGGAGGCAGCACTCAGCAGCACGTGATGTGATGGAAAATGCGTCATGCAGACCGCTAAAAAATTACCAACTAATACTAAGTAACTAAAGAAACTAGCTATCAATCCACCACTATCTTAGTGACAGGAGGACAAAGGAAAGGACTAGAGTCTCTCTAGTATTACCTAACTTAAGTTCTCTAAACTCTCTTACATAATCGGCCATAGCGAGCGCAAAGTTGCAAACAAGTAAGTAAGTAAGATTAGTAGCGCTGAGTACCTGTCTAGTGTCTAGAAGAATAACAATCACAGAAGAAATGTAACTTACCTGCATGTAAACAGCAGCATTCTTGCTATTTGGGAAGAAAATAATATTCGCAATAACAGTAACACAGAACAGATAACACAATACTACTATAAATAGCTACTCACCGAGCCCCGTGACCTCAACACCTAGCAGGTCCAGCAGGTCCTGCTCCCGGTCCAAGATGTCTGACCACCAGTGGGTCAGCTGGTTATGGGTGTGCCGGACCCCAGAGCAGCGAAACACTGCCCGGCACACCTTCGCCCACCGGCGGTGACGCTCCTGGGTAGCGTAACCGGAGCCGGGCCTGCTGCCAAGGTTAAGGGGAGGCGGTGCTGAACAAACAAAACAAGGGCGGCCACCACTGCCTCGGTGAAAAGGGCCCGGGGCTGCACCTCTTCCGGGCGCCGTCTGCCGCAAGGAAGGTGGCTCTTGGGTGCTGGCGCCTTTCCCTTCCCCTTACTATTGTTGGAGGTACCCTTAGCCATGGTTCTGGGTTAGCGGGGTCAGAAAAGAAAATGTAGGAGTAAAAAATAAAGTAAGGAGAAGAAGTAGGAGAGTAAAAAAGCAAGTAATATAAAACAGTAGGAAAAAGTCAAAAAAACGCAGTAAAAGTAGAAATAAAATGCAAAGTATACACTTCCCTATACAGGGAGAGAGAGGGATAGATAATAAATAAAAAAGGTCAGAAAAACAGTGTAAAAAACAAAGGATTGACAAGATTAGAGCGGGATGATGAGAGACAGGCCCCAGAACCATGCTAAGATTCGGAAAACAAGATGGCCGCACCCATTGGCGACCGCGTGGTGAAGTTCATGCGATATTTCCCCCGAACATGCAATCCGCGTTGCGGAACGTCAGAAACATCTCGCGAGCATACGCGAGCATGCGGAACAAGCAACTCTGAGTGTTTTTGACGCTTCACATAGCCTTGCGTGGCGCGGCTATGCGAACTCTGCCCGGGGTTACTTATCATACTCTTTAGAGCCCTTTCCCCCAACAACAGATAGGCATCTACACATATGGGGGTATTTCCCCCCAACAAAAGATAGGCATCTATGCGTATGGGGGTTTTCCCCAAACAACAGATAGGCATCTACACGTATGGGGGTATTTACCCCAACAACAGCTAGGCATCTACATGTATGGGGGTATTTACCCCACCAACAGATAGGCATCTACATGTATGGGGTATTTCCCCCCTAACCCCAGATAAGCATCTACACGTATGGGGGTATTTCTCACAACAACAGATAGGCGTCTACACGTATGGGGGTATTTACCCCAACAACAGATAGGCATCTACACATATGGGGGTATTTACCCCCAACAACAGATAGGCATCTACACCTATGAGGGTATTTCCCCCCAAGAACAGATAGCCATCTACACATATGGGGTATTTACCCCCAACAACAGATAGGCATCTACACGTATGGGGGTATTTTCCCCCAACAACAGATAGGCATCTACACGTATGGGGATATTTCCCCCCAACAACAGATAGGCATCTACATGTATTGGGGTATTAACCCACAACAACAGATAGGCATCTACACGTATGGGGGTATTTACCCCCAACAACAGATTTGCTTGTACATTGCTGTGTCTATTTGACCAATCCCCCTATTGACTGTACATTGCTGTTGGAATTTACCACCCCCTATTGACTGTACATTGCTGTTGGTATTTGCCACCCCCTATTGACTGTACATTGCTGTTGATATGTGCCTCCCCCTATTGACTCAACATTGCTGTTGCTATTTGCCTACCCCCTATTGACTCAACTTTGCTGTTGCTATTTGCCACCCCCTATTGACTGTACATTGCGGTTGGTATTTGCCACCCCCTATTGACTGTGCATTGCTGTTTGTATTTGACTCCCCCTATTGACTCAACATTACTGTTGGTATTTGCCTCCCCCTATTGGCTGTACATTGCTGTTGGTATTTGCCACCCCTTATTGACTGTACATTGCTGTTGGTATTTGCCACCCCCTATTGACTCAACATTGCTGACGGTATTTGCCACCCCCTGTTGACTCTACAATGCTGTTGGTATTTGCCTCCCCCTATTGACTGTACATTGCTGTTGGTATTTGCCTCCCCCTATTGACTGTACATTGCTGTTGATATTTGCCTCCCCTATTAACTCAACATTGCTGTTGCTATTTGCCTACCCCCTATTGACTCAACTTTGCTGTTGGTATTTTCCACCCCCTATTGACTGTACATTGCTGTTGGTATTTGCCACCCCTATTGACTGTACATTGCTGTTTGTATTTGCCTCCCCTATTGACTCAACATTACTGTTGGTATTTGCCTCCCCTATTGGCTGTACATTGCTGTTGGTATTTGCCACCCCTTTTGACTGTACATTGCTGTTGGTATTTGCCACCCCCTATTGACTAAACATTGCTGTTGATATTTGCCACCCCCTGTTGACTCTACATTGCTGTTGGTATTTGCCTCCCCTGTTGACTCTACATTGCTGTTGGTATTTGCCTCCCCCCTATTGACTTTACATTGCTGTTGGTATTTGCCTCCCCCTATTGGCTGTACATTGCTGTTGGTATTTGCCACCCCCTATTGACTGTACATTGCTGTTGGTATTTGCCACCCCCTATTGACTCAACATTGCTGTTGGTATTTGCCACCCCCTGTTGACTCTACATTGCTGTTGGTATTTGCCTCCCCCCTGTTGACTCTACATTGCTGTTGGTATTTGCCCCCCCCTGTTGACTCTACATTGCTGTTGGTATTTGCCTCCCATAACACCAATTTGACACTACAATGCAAGTAGTATTCTCCCCCACCCCTTTTGTCTGTAGTTGCACCCCTGCTGTCTGTTGTGTTGTCTATCGCAGGGTATTTATATTATGCTGTATGTGTGGGTGTCGGACTTATCTTCTGCGACGTACGCGTCGGTTGCGGTTGTAGTAGTGCTCGAAGAGGTAGAGTACAGGAATGACATGCACAATCGGATGCATGGCTACACCGTCTCGTTCACAGGAATCGTGTTGTGGCGCGAGTCGAGGTTGAAATACTCCCCTTCCGGCTGCTCTGACGTGTTGGTTGTAGCGACGGATTCGGCGCATGGGAAGTACGCATCATACTTCAGTGTACGGAATCGGACTTGGAAATGCTTCCGGACGACTCCTTTCTGCGTTTCCGGAGGCTTATCGTTTGGACAATGAGGACGGAATTGAAGTGACCGTGTCGTCCGGTGAGTAAAGGGTTTTGTGCATCGTACTGCGTTGTTTGGTTTAACTGGCTCCAAGTACGAGTCGGTTGTACTGCTCGCCTCCGGACGCATCTGGGAGGGCCTTCCGAACAACATCGGAATCAGGCCCAAAGTTGTTTTCATTGAGGAATACTTTAAATTATTGCACACCAAACTGGAGTACCTAACTATTGTTTTTTACATGAGGTAATTTAATGAATTCCCTTCAGTACATAGTAGAGCTGTTAAATTTTGTATTGTTTTTCATGTCACAATGAATAGTGTTGCTGTATTTAATATAAAGATTCTATTTTTTTATTTTCAAAAGCTGGGTAAAGAATGTATTTTAACTTTTTCAATCACATCCTACTCACTATCCTGCCAAGGATATACTTGCTCATGCCATTTGTTATATAATTACATTTATTTTAGAAATGCTATCAGCCTCGTAGCCTCGTAGTTGTTGTATTGGCACAGCTTTTAGTAACTATTTTAAGCCAAGCCAAGTAACTATACCCACATACCTCAGAATGCTTTCAGGCATGCAGTGGGTTATTGGCTCTCTGGAGTGTCACCTCTAGCAACCAGTCTCTGTGTCTGCCCTGCCCAAATTCTCGAGTCTCTCTATACTAAATGATTCTCTAAGGGGAGGAAAGGAGGTCTCCTGCAGAGCCCTCTTGTACCTGCACTTAGGCACACATATAATGGCTCTGTTACAGACGTGCTCAAAAGACAAGCTTGTTGACTGACAAATGTCCTTGCAGTTGTAGTCCCTACATGTTGTCCTCCAGGAATGAGAATGGAAGATTCCTTTCTGCTGTGTTTCTGTCATCTCTGTTTGTGTGATTAATGTCAGTCTACAGCTGAAATATTAGGACAAATGAACATATAGTTAACATTATCATTTATTAGCTCTCCTGGTCCTATGTCTTACACCTACACTCACTAAACAATTAGGGTCTGATTTAGAGATAGGAGGATGGGTTACTCCCTCACAGCCTTATTGCAATTGCCATAGGATTAAGCCTGGGCGTAGCAGGCATAGTGCCTCTATGCGTATCTCCACGGAGTTTGACAAAAACTCCTTGGAAATACGCTATGCTCTGTCCCCCCTCCCAAATTAAAAAAGAAGGCACTTACCTGCCTGGCTGCTCTCCTTCCTGCTCCTCGCCGACCTTCTCCTATGAAAAAACACTATGCTGTACGTCTTTGTTTTTTTATTTTTTAGTTTCAATAAAATTTGGATAATTTAAAATTAAAAATTAATTTTTTTTTATTTGTGATCTACAATTTAATATTTATATTTTTTAATTTTGGTGAGAAGAGGTGTCTCAATTTTTTAATAATATATTATTTAATAATAGTATTTTTAAAATGTTATGTTTTATTTGAAAAACAAAATTAAACAAATTTCAGAAAAATTGTGTTAAATGTTTAATTTTTATAAAAAATTTAACTTTAAATTTGTTTTTTTTAATAGTTTTGAAACATTTTACATTTTTACATATTTGTCATTTTTACAATATGTTGAATTTTCCTTTTTTTTTTGTTTTGGAGTTCGGAATAGTAATTTTTGGGGGGTTTATTATCCAGCAGTTTGTTTTTAGTTTAGTTTGTTTTGGAGTTGGAATAGTAATTTATTATGGTTTATTATCCAGCACTTTTTTGAGTTTAGTTGATTTTGGAGTTGGAATAGTAATTTATTATGGTTTATTATCCAGCACTTTCCCTGAGTTTAGTTGGTTTTGGAGTTGGAATAGTAATTTATTATGGTTTATTATCCAGCACTTTCCCTGAGTTTAGTTGATTTAGGAGTTGGAATAGTAATTTATTATGGTTTATTATCCTGCACTTTCCCTGAGTTTAGTTAGTTTTGGAGTTGGAATAGTAATTTATTATGGTTTATTATCCAGCACTTTCCCTGAGTTTATTTTGTTTTGGAGTTGGAATAGTAATTTATTAAGGTTTATTATCCAGCACTTTCCCTGAGTTTAGTTGGTTTTGTAGTTGGAATAGTAATTTATTGTGGTTTATTATCCAGCACTTTCCCTGAGTTTATTTAGTTTTGAAGTTGGAATAGTAATTTATTATGGTTTATTATCTAGCACATTCCCCTGAGTTTAGTTATCTTTGGAGTTGGAATAGTAACTTATTATGGTTTATTATCCAGCACTTTCCATGAGTTTATTTTGTTTTGGAGTTGGAATAGTAATTTATTAAGGTTTATTATCCAACACTTTCCCTGAGTTTAGTTGGTTTTGTAGTTGGAATAGTAATTTATTGTGGTTTATTATCCAGCACTTTCCCTGAGTTTATTTGGTTTTGAAGTTGGAATAGTAATTTATTATGGTTTATTATCTAGCACATTCCCCTGAGTTTAGTTGGCTTTGGAGTTGGAATAGTAACTTATTATGGTTTATTATCCAGCACTTTCCATGAGTTTATTTGGTTTTGGAGTTGGAATAGTAATTTATTATGGTTTATTATCCAGCACCTTCTTTGAGTTTAGTTGGTTTTGGAGTTAGAATAGTAATTTATTATGGTTTATTATCCAGCACTCTCCCTGAGTTTAGTTGGTTTTGGAGTTGGAATTGTAAGTTTTTATGGTTTATTATCCAGCACTTTCCCTGAGTTTAGTTGGTTTTGGAGTTGGAATAGTAATTTATTATGGTTTATTATCCAGCACTTTCTTGAGTTTATTTGGTTTTGGAGTTGGTATAGTAATTTATTATGTTTTATTAACTAGCACGTTCCCCTGAGTTTAGTTGGCTTTGGAGTTGGAATAGTAACTTATTATGGTTTATTGTCCAGCACTTTCCATGAGTTTATTTTGTTTTGGAGTTGGAATAGTAATTTATTATGGTTTATTATCCAGCACTTTCTTTGATTTTAGTTGATTTTGGAGCTGGAATAGTAATTTATTATGGTTTATTATCCAGCACTTTCCCTGAGTTTAGTTTGTTTTGGAGTTGGAATAGTAATTTATTATTGTTTATTATCCAGCACTTTCCCTGAGTTTAGTTGGTTTTGGATTTGGAATAATAATTTATTATGGTTTATTATCCAGCACTTTCCCTGAGTTTAGTTAGTTTTGGAGTTGGAATAGTAATTTATTATGGTTTATTATCCAGCACTTTCCCTGAGTTTAGTTTGTTTTGGAGTTGGAATAGTAATTTATTATGGTTTATTATCTAGCACATTCCCCTGAGTTTAGTTGGCTTTGGAGTTGGAATAGTATTTTATTATGGTTTATTATCCAGCACTTTCCATGAGCTTATTTTGTTTTGGAGTTGGAATAGTAATTTATTATGGTTTATTATCCAGCACTTGTCTTTGCGTTTTGTTGATTTTGGAGTTGGAATAGTAATTTATTATGGTTTATTATCCAGCACTTTCCCTGAGTTTAGTTGGTTTTAGAGTTGGAATAGTAATTTATTATGGTTTATTATCCAACACCTTCCCTGAGTTTTGTTGGTTTTGGAGTCGGAGTAGTAATTTATTATGGTTTATTATCCAGCATTTTCCCTGAGTTGCGTTGGTTTTGCGAGTTGGAATAGTAATTTATTATAATTTTTTATTCAGCACTTTCCCTGAGTTTATTTTGTTTTGGAGTTGGAATAGTAATTTATTATGGTTTATTATCCAGCACTTTCCCTGAGTTTAGTTGGTTTTGAAGTTGGAATAGTAATTTATTATGGTTTATTATCCAGCACTTTCCCTGAGTTTAGTTGGTTTTGTAGTTGGAATAGTAATTTATTATGGTTTAATATCCAACACTTTCCCTGAGTTTTTTTTGTTTAGGAGTTCAAATAGTAATTTATTATGGTTTATTATCCAGTACTTTTTCTGAGTTTTATTGGTTTTGGAGTTGGAATAGTACTTTATAATGGTTTATTATCCAGCAGCCTCCCTGAGTTTAGTTGGTTTTGGAGTTCGAATAGTAATTTATTATGGTTTAATATACAGCACGTTCCCTTAGTTTAGTTGTTTTTGGATTTGTATTTGTAATTTATTATGGTTTATTATCCAGAATTTTCTCTAAGTTTAGTTGGTTTTGGAATTAGGAACATTACATTTTTATTGTTTGTTATGTAGTTTTTTTTATAGAGTTTATATGTACATTCAAATAAAAATGGAGACGTATGTTAGTTTTGATTGTTAATGTTTTTATTTGCAAACACGTATTTTTTTGTTCACAATTACATGGTATTTATTTTGTTTTGTTATACAAATTTTGACAATATTAAACACATGATTCAGAAATTTTGATAATATTCAGATTTTATTATAAAGTATAATATATTTTTAACATATGTTTTTCATGTACATTAGTAAAATAAATAATATATTTTTACATACATTAATGTATTAAATAATATTATTAAGAAAATGATACTTAATATATTAAATAATTTACCATTTTTTTAACACGTATTTTTTTATAATATATTTTTGTAAAAAACTTTGTTATATTGGTTGCACATTTACAATAGTGTTATTGTCATTTTATATTTTGAAGGTAAGTACATGAAGCAAACATACATTTTAATATATATCAAATATTATATTTTTTGTTTTTTGATAATATAATATTTAATGTATATTTTACAATTTTTAGTACATTTTTTTAACGTTTGATTTTTTTTTACAGTAAATAAAACAACATTTCATTTTTTAGACTTTTTTTATTAATGCTCCATTCGTGTCTATGGGGAGTTAGTATTTTTTTCATTTTTATTATGCAGTCATTTTTTTTTCCTTTCTCACTGTTTTGTCTATCTGTTTCATTTTTAGGTCATTTTGCAAGATGGAACCTCACGGTTGGGAGTTGCTTTTCGTCGGTTAACGAAAGTTTGATATATTTATTTATTGAGTTAGTTTTGTTTCGTTTGCTTGGGAGAAAGGGCTTTCAAGCAGTATGCTATAATGGTTGACTACTTCAGTTGTTGGTACATAGGCCAAGGCTCTAATTTTTTATTTGATAGGCAAAGTTGCTATTGGTGGCGTAATCTATACTTAGAGCAGATTTTTGAGATGTCTCCAGATACTTTGGTTGAAGTGATAATAGCAACCTTGTATTGCAGTGTGTGGGTATATTTTTAAAATTGACTGAATCATTGCTTGTTCAAAGTCAATGATTATTTTTTGTGGAAAGTAGTTGTCTGTGTGTTGTTTTATTATCGTAAGGAGCTCTACGTAGGTGGTCTTTTGCCTATTAGGGAGTAGTACTTATATGAAGGGGATGTTAGTGTCTTCATATTCGACATGGATGGTATATAGTTGGTAAAGAGGTTGGGGGCAACCTTTGAATGTGCTGTCCATCATCCATATTTTGCAGTTGTTTGGTGCTTCCATGCTGTTGTTGGTGGCAAAGATGATAATTAGTTTTTCATGACTGTTATTGTCATGAAGAATGAATTTCTCAACTTTGTGGGTGACCGTGTATTCTGGTAAGATTTCTATTCAGTAAAAGTTTGGGGGGTGGGTGGTATTTGAGCAGTAGCTCTTTTAGTTCTGGCTAGTACTCTTTTTAGAGTGAGGATGGATGGTAGTTGTCCTGCAATGTGTTCATTTACTCTAGGTAATACGTTTTTTAGTATTTGGGGACTCGTCTGTTGGGAGCTGGTGCTTGCTTCTCTTATTGTTTCTGGAGCATCTCTGACCTCTATTTCTGTCATGTTGGGGGGATGGTTGTGTTCCCTGACATTAACTACCTTTGTTTCTACTGTTGTGGCTCTCCCATAGCAAGAATTGGAGTAGTATTTGCTACATTTCCAATGGGTTTTGTTTCCAGGTATTTTTTCTCATGTACAAGTGTAGCCCATGTAGCACAGAAGTAGTTTTCCCTTTTGTGATGTGATGAATTTTGTTTCTTCTGCCATTTTAAGTCTATCTGTGAATATATGTATATATATATATATATATATATATATATATATTATCTACTGGCGGTCGCCAGTAGATAGTTATAGTTAGGACCTTTATCCATAGGAAATCCGCAACATTCTATTTGAAATAACTCTTGCGCCAGTTGACGAATCTTCGCGAAAGCTTCCAACTTGTTGGGGCGCTCCGCTCCTACCCTGAAAGTCTCGGGTTGATTCGTCAAGCGGGGGCCGAGAAAAAAGGGGGGTCCCAAAATGCGTTTTCGCCGTTTTCTCCATGTTAATTCCCATAGGAAATTTTAGCCACGGCTACAGCCCGAACTGCTGAACAGAATTACAACAAATTTTGCAAAAAGGTAGCGCTTGGTTCAGAAAGCGACCTTTTTTTTAAATGGTGTAAATCCGTTCAGTAGTTGCGGAGAAATTAAAAAAATAAGAGTGAAAAAATCGATTTCCCATAGGAAACTTTATGCAAGGCTACAGCAAAAACTGCTGAACGGAATTACACCAAATTTGCCAAAAAGGTAGTGCTTGGTTCAGAAAGCACCCTTTTTAAAAATGGTGTAAATCCGTTCAGTAGTTGCTGAGAAAATCCAAAATAAAAGTTTCGATATTTAGAGGCACGGAGGATCCGCGCACCCTCCCGACCACGAGCTGCATGCTAATTGGCTGTCAACACTCCAAATCAGGAAGTGTTGGCAGCCATCTTGTTCCTCGGTAGAACCGAGGAACAAGAAAGCAGTAAAAAAAGTGTGCAATACGCAAAAAGGGGGCAGGGTAGAAACACCCTGACCCCCTAGGCCTGCTCAGGGGGTCCTACAAGGACCCCCAGGGCCCCAAAAATGTTTTTTATTTTTTTTAAATCGGCAGGATGCGCTTACGGTGCGCGGATCCTGCCGATAAAAAAAAAAATGAAGCGCGGGCTCCCGCGCTTCTTTGGTAATTGGCCCCCGGGTGGGCCAAGTCCCGGGGGCATGGGAGGGTTAAGTTTTATGATGTGGGGGGCCTCTAAGGCCCCCCAAGCCCCGGGGACCGCCACCCCCCGGGGCTTTAATAAAAAAAATGATGCGGGAGGGCTCTCGGCCCTCCCGCAGCCCCGGGGACCGCCACCCCCCGGAGCTTCTTTTTATTTTTTTTAAATAACCTATGTGGGGGGGCTTGAGCCACCCCACATGCCCCAGGGACCGCCACCTCCCCGGGGCACTAAATATTTTAATGTGGGGGTCCGTTACGGACCCCCAGGGCCCCGGGGACCACCACCTCCCCGGGGCTGTGCAATTCAAGGGAGGGGGGCCGCACGGCCCCCCTCCTGGAGCCCTTGATGGCCCTGGGGACCACCACCCCCCAGGGCCGGCTCCTGCAGTGTCCCGGGGTGCCTAACCCCGGGACACTGTAGTTTGCTATGACAGGACGGGAGCCTCGTGGCTCCCGTCCTGTCATAGCAAACTGCTTTGGATATTGGAAGCGAGAGCAGGAAACCTGCTCTCGCTTCCAATATCCAAAGCAAGTTGCTTTCCACATGGGGAGCTGCATCTTAGCAGCTCCCCATGTGGAAAAGCAATGCCGGCTCCCAAGGGACGCGGGGAGCCGGCGGACTGTGGGGGGATTGGGGACCCCCCCACAGTCCCCAACAGAGAGGGCCAGCCCCGGGGGATTGGGGTCCCCGGGGCAAGTAGTGGCCTGGGAGGGGGGCCACGCGGCCCCCTTCCCCAAAATTAAAAAAAAAAAAACAAAGGCCGGCCCCGGGGGATGGGGTCCCCGGGGCCATAAGCGGCCTGAGGAGGGGGGCAACGCAGCCCCCCTCCAAAACAATAAAAATAAAAAAAAAGGCCATGCCCCGGGGGATGGGGTCCCCGGGGCCGATTAAGGCCTTGGGAGGCGGGCCACGCGGCCCCCTTCCAAATTGTTTTTTTTTTTTTTAAATAAATAGGGGGCAGGCCCTGGGGGATGGGGTCCCCAGGACCAATACATTAGAAAAAGAAGGGGGGCCACACAGCCCCCTTCTTAAAAAAGAAAAAACACCGGCATCGCGCTGGAGGCCACGCCCCCTTCTTTCACCACTCTGCAAACGCGCGCCCTGGCGTGTTTGCAGGTGGGGAACGAATTCCCCTTGAATACTGGGGGTCCCTGGGGGCCAACTAGCCAACCAGGAACCTCCAGTATGCGCCAGGTGGCTGCGTTGCAGAGAGGTGTTCTGAGGCCACGCCCCTTTTTACACCTCTCTGCAATGCAGCTCTGTGGCGCATAATGGAGGGAGCTGGTGGGCTAGTTGCACCCCAGGGACCCTCAGGATTGAAGGGGAGTTAATCCCCGACTTAAAACGCGCCACGGGGCGCGTTTGCACAGTGGTGAAGGGAGGGGGCGGGGCTTGAGATGACATGTGTGCAAACAGGCCCCGTGGCGTGTTTTAAGATGGGGAATTAAATCCCCTTCAATCCTGAGGGTCCCTGGGGGACAACTAGCCCACCAGGTACGTCCAGAAAGCACCACAGAGCTGCGTTGCAGAGAGGTGCAAACAGGGGCGTGGCCTCTGAACACCTCTCTGCAACGCAGCTCTCTGGCACATACTGGAGGTACCTGGTGGGCTAGTTGGCCCCTAGGGACCCTCGGGATTGAGGAGGAATTAATTCTCCAACTTAAAACGCGCCACAGGGCGTGTTTGCAGACATGTCACCTCAGGCCCCACCCCCTTCCTTCACCATTGTGCAAATATTCCTCTAAAATCAGCCGAACTACGAATTTTGATTTACTCACCTGTTATCAGGAGAGAACCCAGTGCTGCATCTTTTAGCCCAGCACTGACCCTGAAAAGTAATTCTAACCGTACTTACCAGTAACTTGAATTTTCTTCCATAGGCTAACATTGACTGGTTTCACTTGGAAATTCTTTTAAGTGTGGAGTTTTGGAACTTTAGAATATTCCTCTAAAATCAGCCGAACTACGAATTCTGATTTACTCACCTGTTATCAGGAGAGAACCCAGTGCTGCATCTTTTAGCCCAGCACTGACCCTGAAAAGTAATTCTAACCGTACTTACCAGTAACTTGAATTTCCTTCCATAGGCTAACATTGACTGGTTTCACTTGGAAATTCTTCTAAGTGTGGAGTTTTGGAACTTTATAATATTCCTCTAAAATCAGCCGAACTACGAATTCCGATTTACTCACCTGTTATCAGGAGAGAACCCAGTGATGCATCTTTTAGCCCAGCACTGACCCTGAAAAGTAATTCTAACTGTACTTACCAGTAACTTGAATTTCCTTCCATAGGCTAACATTGACTGGTTTCACTTGGAAATTCTTCTAAGTGTGGAGTTTTGGAACTTTATAATATTCCTCTAAAATCAGCCGAACTACGAATTCCGATTTACTCACCTGTTATCAGGAGATAACCCAGTGCTGCATCTTTTAGCCCAGCACTGACCCTGAAAAGTAATTCTAACCGTACTTACCAGTAACTTGTATTTCACTCCATATGAATCCATTGTCTGGTTTTCAGCAGAAAAGTTTCAAAGTGTCGATTTTCACAAACTACAAATATTCCTTAAAAATTGCCTGTATGACTTAAACGCATTCTTTCAACTGTTTACAGGAGATGCACCAGTGCTGGATCCAGGATCCACCACTGAGTAAGAAAAAGTAACGATAACACTACTTACCTGCTAAGTGAATTTCCTGCCATAGGATAACATTGGTGATTCTATGTGAAAAAGTTTCTGTCAACTTTTAAAATACAATAATATTCCTTAAAAATCAGTACTGTAACCAAAACGCTTTTACTCAACTGTTTACAGGAGATGTCCCAGGACTGAATCTAGGATCCAGTCCTGTGGTTAGAAAAGTAATCCATAAAGTAACTAATTGCATTTACCTAGAAATTCACATTGAGCTCAATGTTGCATTGTGTTTGAAATTGTGTTGCCCATTGCAACAACTGTAACTACTGTACGTAAAAGTCTATTGCCTATTTGCAAAGAATTTAAACTAAAGTAATTCATTCTGAGAAAGTATATTTTGTAATGTATTGTATAATGTAATTACAATGTCATTTAAAAAATAAATAGTTTAAAAAAATGTAGTAAATCAGTATCAAAAAAATAAAGATAACAATTAATACATTTAAAAATTGTCATTTACAAAACCTTGGAAATTCACTGAAAAAAACCATAGGTTTCAGACATGTTATAGTTAGGAATTAGCATTTAAAAAACCTTTTGAAATTCACTGAAAAAACATAGGTTTCAGACACGTTATAGTTAGAAATTAGCATTTAAAAAACCTTTGAAATTCACTGAAAAAACCATAGGTTTCAGGCACGTTATAGTTAGAAATTAGCATTTAAAAAACCTTTGAAATTCACTGAAAAAACCATAGGTTTCAGACACGTTATAGTTAGAAATTTGCATTTAAAAAACCACCACACACCACCGCACCCAACAGATCCCACGCCGCTGCTGGAGCAAAGTCACCGAAGACCAACTCCGGGCAACCCTCGCTCTCAGCCCTCCCTCCGACCCATCCAACACCGACGACGCTGCCTGCAACCTCAGACGATGGATGGACGACTGTGCCAACACCCTCGCCCCGCTGAAAAAGCTCACCTACAGTGACACCACCAAAAGAGCCAGCTGGTTCACCTCGGAACTCCTAGCTTCCAAGCGTACCTGCCGGAAACTAGAGAAGAAATGGCACAGTGATAAGACACCGGACAGCCACACAGCCCACAAAGACGCCATCCGTAACCACCACCACCTCATCAGGTCCGCCAAGAGAATCTCCTTCAAAGACCGCCTCGACAACAACGCACACAACAGCAAGGAGCTCTTCAACATCGTGAAGGAACTCTCCAATCCCAGCTCCAACACCAACGACATCCCGCCGTCGCAACCCCTGTGCGATTCCCTCGCCACCTTCTTTCACCGCAAGATCGCCGACATCCACGACAGCTTCAACACCCAGATAGCCCCAACTAAGATCGATGCACCAGACCCGCCACACACCATCGACCACGACCCTCTGCCAGCCTGGGCCAGCGTGAACGTCGAGGACACCATCAAGACTATGAGCACAATACACTCCGGCTCCCCGTCAGACCCTTTCCCGCACCACATCTTCAACAAAGCCAGCAGCTCCATCGCACCCCACCTGTGCAACGTCATCAATCTCTCCTTCGAGACCGCGACCTTCCCAGAGAGCTGGAAACACACAGAGATCAACGCCCTACTCAAAAAACCCAAAGCGGACCCGAGAGACCTCAAGAACTTCCGGCCCATCTCCCTGCTTCCGTTCCCAGCCAAGGTCATCGAGAAGATCGTCAACAAACAGCTAACCCGATACCTAGAAGAAAACAGCATCCTGGACCCATCCCAATCAGGGCTCCGCAGCAACCACAGCACTGAGACTGCCCTCATCGCCGCCACCGACGACATCAGGATCCTGCTGGACAATGGTGAGACCGCAGCCCTCATCCTGCTGGACCTCTCCGCCGCCTTCGACACTGTCTGCCACCGCACTCTACGCACACGCCTCCACGACGCAGGGATCCGAGACAAGGCCCTGGAATGGACCACCTCCTTCCTCGACAAACAGAACCCAGAGAGTCCGCCTCCCACCTTTCCGATCCGAAGCCTCCGAGATCATCTGCAGCGTACCCCAGGGATCTTCCCTCAGCCCAACACTGTTCAACATCTACATGGCCCCGCTCGCACGCATCACCAGACAGCATGACCTCAACATTATCTCCTACGCCGACGACACTCAACTGATCCTCTCCCTCACCAAGGACCCCCTCGCCGCCAAAGCCAATCTCCATGAAGGAATGAAGGCCGTCGCCGATTGGATGAAGATCAGCCGACTAAAGCTGAACACGGACAAGACGGAGGTCCTCATCCTCGGCTCCAACCCCTCAGCCTGGGACGACTCCTGGTGGCCAACGACGCTGGGAGCAGCCCCGACACCCACCGACCACACACGCAACCTGGGAGTCATCCTCGACTCAACGCTCTCCATGGCCAAGCAAGTCAACGCAGTCTCCTCCTCCTGCTTCAACACCCTCCGCATGCTTCGCAAGATCTACAGGTGGATCCCGACAGACACAAGAAGAACAGTCGCCCAGGCCCTCGTCAGTAGCAGACTTGACTATGGGAACGCCCTCTACGCGGGAGCCCCGGCCAAGCTCATCAAGCGACTGCAACGCATACAAAACGCCTCCGCACGCCTGATCCTCGACGTACCACGCCACAGCCACATCACCCCCACTTGAGGAACCTGCACTGGCTCCCCGTCGACAGGAGGATCACCTTCAAACTCCTCATCCACGCACACAAGGCACTCCACAAAACTGGCCCAGCCTACCTCAACAGACGACTCTCCTTCTACGTCCCCAACCGCCAGCTCTGCTCCGCCAACCTCTCCTCGCCACCGTCCCTCGCATTCGAAGAACAACCACCGGCGGCAGATCCTTCTCACACCTCGCCGCCAAGACCTGGAACACCCTTCCACTAAGCCTACGACAGACCCAAGACCTGCTGACCTTCAGGAGGCTACTCAAGACCTGGCTGTTCGACCAGTAGCAGCACCCCCCCCCTTCCCTCTCCCCAGCGCCTTGAGACCCTCGCGGGTAAGTAGTGCGCTCTACAAATTCTGTGATTGATTGATTGATTTGAAATTCACTGAAAAAACCATAGGTTTTAGGGACAGTTATAGTTAGTTGGACATTGCACTCGTACAAAACCCGTGAAATTCCCCCGTTATAGTTAGTTCAGCTAACTATAACTCGCGCCCCGCAATGCACTGCTGATGACGTCAAATATTACATCACTCATGACATGGTCAGTGACATCACTGATGACTTCACTGATGACATCTCAAATGACATCACTGATGACATCATCCATGTGATAATTTCATACATCTTCTCACACCCTAATATAACTTTTGATACACCCACTGTAAATTACAGACTGCCATTCTGAAAACCATAGACACTCCAACACCAATAACTACATACCCACTCACTGATTCTTAGGTCTACACACACATCCACTCACTCACCCGTACAGTCACTCATACTTACGGTCACTCAGTACAGGACTATCATATGCACTCATACACCTACATAGACACTCACACACCGCCACTCATCCATAGAGGTACTAACACACCTAGTCAGTCATGCAAATAATTAATCACACTGCCATTTACTCACCTATACAGTTATACACACACCAGCTCACTTACTCATACAAATACTAGCACATTCTTACGCTCTTAAACAATCACTGATACAAGCACACACTCATCCATACAGTCACTCTCACAATCACAATCACACACTCCGCTTATAGCTATTTATATACTCCAACACACATATATACTGCCTTTCACATATGTAGTTACTCACACATGTACCACTGAGATATACATTCACTCACTAACACACCCATACACACACTCCCCCACCCATACAGTCCATCACAGATGCACTCTTGAAACCATGCACCCAGTGAATCACCCACTGATACATCTATGTGCAGTCACACACACCCCATCCACACAAACACTCAGGCACCCATACAGATACTCAGACAACCAATCAATAACTCATAGACACTCATGTAGCTATTTACAAACCCATGCAGCCACTTACACTCCAACAGACAGACGGATAAAGACATTCACACAGTTTAGTCACTAACCCATGCATTTAGTAAGATACGTTTAATCACTCACTTATAGAGTCAGTCACGCACCTACTAAATCATCCATCCAGACACTTATACACCCACTCATTATTCAATACACCTTGGCATATATATTAAACATATTTAAACTTTATAGAAACACACAGTCACTGCATGATGTCATCAGTGATGTCATTTGAGATGTCATCAGTGATGTCATCAGTGATGTCACTGACCATGTCATGAGTGATGTAATATGTGACGTCATCAGCAGTGCATTGCGGGGCGCGAGTTATAGTTAGCTGAACTAACTATAACGAGGGAATTTCATGGGTTTTGTACGAGTGCAATGTCCAACTAACTATAACTGTCCCTAAAACCTATGGTTTTTTCAGTGAATATATATATATATATATATATATATATATATATATATATATATATATATATATATCCTCTCGTACTGCTTCCAAATGCTTTCACCAGTCCTGGAAACAGAAAGCAGACACGGACCACGTTTCTGTGCAAGAGATGTTTATTTTCAGTCGGCCATTATATATATATATATATTTTAAATAGGATTATCCCATCGACAAATAACCATCCGGCACTCCAAGAGGTACTGGTCACTCGGTATTATGACGTTCTTAACATCTACGCGTTTCAGCAGTCTCACGCTGCCTTGTTCACGATGCCTGATCGCCATGTCTTTTTCGTTAAAATACTCAATACAACAGTGGACATTGACAAGGGACTTCAAAACACAGTGGTCTACATGCAGTCCTATTTTTCCTGCGAAATGGCTGCCATCTTAAAACATGTTTTGTTTAAACACATAATGATTTATACAAACAGTTCAAACTTATAATTGACCTTATTTACAATACTTTAAAAGAAACGTATATTTAAACACCATTCCAGTTATTACAATATTAATAGTTTAAATGGTCAACTAATCAGGATAAATATAATTCGCAGAAATATTCATTCCTTGCGTTTTCAATCCAGTATTTCTGTTGATCATTTTATATTTACATCAATGTCCATGATTTTATATATATATGTATATAATTATTAATTATAAGGTATTTAATAGTGAACATTTTTTAATAATTCTTTTATCTGAAAATAAACTTACATTTGTCTTTGTTTATTTTTCTTGTTGGATATTTTATTGATGGCCGTGGTTGATTCACTGGTTTCTTTTTTCTGTTGGTTTAAAAGCAAAATGTTATATTTATTAAAGTGTTACATTTTTTTTGTTATTTCATTTATTCATTTTCTATTTTTATTTAGTTGAGAGAAAAAAATACTTGCTATTTTTAGTTGATAAAGTTTAGTTCGTTGATGTTGTATGCTGAAGATTGTAGAATCTGTGAAGAGAAAAGTATTTGTTAGTTATATTTTGCTTTTTTATTTAATTTATTGTTTTTTATTATTTTGCTCTATCTTTTGATTAATTAATAAACTTACTTGGTGTTATATTTTTCTTTAATGTTGATTTTGTCCTTGTTTTCGAAGTTAATCCTTGTTTTGAGTTTTTTAGGTGGAGTTTTAGTGAAGTGTCGTCTGTGAAATATAAAAGAAACCCTTATAGTTTTATTTAATTTTATTATTTCTATTATTTAGACTCTATTTTTACTTTGTTATAAAGAAATATACTTACTTTTTTTAGATGATGAAGTTTCTTTCGTTAATGTTGTGGTTTTGTTGACTTCTGTAGAAGTTGTAGAAAAAAGTATTTGTTAGATATGTTTTGCTTTTTTATTAAATGTATAGTTTTAAATTCTTTTCTTTATTTGTTGGTTAAGTCATATACCTACTTTGTTATATATTTTTTGTAATGTTTATTTTATTGGTGTTGTGGACATAAATCTTTTTGCTGAATTTTGTAGGTGGGTTTTTAGTGAAGTTTAATCTTTAACATATAAAGGAAAACATGTTATAGTTTTAGTGACTTTTTTTTAAGCTAATTTTATTTATTTAGTTACAAAGTTTTGTTCTTACCTTTAATGAGAGATTTTCAGAATAGTTGTTTGTGTAGATCTTTTTCGTTCTGTTTTCTGTCTCGTAAAGGATTGTTCTTCCTCCGTGTTCGTCCGTTATACGGTAAATGTTGTGTTAATAAATTAATTGTTTTTATAGTGTTTTTTTTATTAGTTACCATTTTCTACTGGTTAGTGTTAGTTACCATTTTCTACTGGTTAGTGTTGGTTAAATCTATTGGTTGATATAGCTTTTTTGAATTTTTAAGCAGTTACCTTTTAATTTGTTTAATATTTATTATGTTTGTTTAATATTTGTTTTTATTTTGTTTGTTATTTTTATTTAAATATATTTGTAGCTAAATGTGATATATATTATTTTACATATGATATATATTTATGTTTGTTTATTTTTGCTACTTCTGATTTTTTATGTTGTATTGTTTGTTTATTTTTTTTGTTTTTGTATTTTTAGCGTATTTGTTTTCTTTAATGTTATTAATTCTGTAATTTTTTTGTGTATGTTTAAAATGTTTGGAATATTATTTCATTATATTATTGAAAATTGTTTATTTTTATGTTTAAATGTTATTTTCTGTATAGTTTATTTTTTTATCGATGTTTGTGTTGTCGATATTATTTATATTGATGTTTTTGTTGTGGGTCCCCCCTACACATGCATGTACGGCGCCAGTCGCACCGACGCGTACCCGCTGTAGGGGGCGCCCTTGTTCGCGACGCACCCATTGAGTCAATGGGAGCACGTGTACGCGTCGTACGACCGGCTCCCATTGACTTCAATGGGAGTCCGACCGAATCGAGTCCGATAGCATGCGTCCGCATCGTACTCGTTCGGTCAGACTGCTAGAGTCCTGTTCGGTCGGCTATCTCTCCGAATCCGACTCGGTCGGAGGGATTTCCGGCCTGAATCGGAATCGGCCCCTTAGACTTTTGGTCTAAACTTAGACAAAAAGTCAAACATTAGTAGTAGTAAAGTTAGACTTTAAGTCTAAACTTAGACTTCAGGTCTAAACTTAGACTTTTGGTCTAAGTTTACTTTTGTGAATCAGGCCCTGCGCCTTTGCAACTCTCTCCTGTTGATAAAAGTTGTTGTTCCTCTTTCTATTGCACGCTCCACTTTGTTTTCATTAGGCACCGGAGAAGTTGTCTGGACCAATAGTTTCGACAATTGCTATAAGTTTGAAACACATTTTGACTCGTGTTTTAAGAAAATGTATGTGACTACTGCTTGCAATGGTACGTTGCTAAATGAAAAAAAAATTGAAAACGCTCTGACTTAGAATTATTAACATTGTACATGTCATCATTACTTGTAACAGTTTTAAGTAACCAAACAATAAAATTATTATTCTATTACAAAAAAAAAAAAACTTCACATCGAGTGATATTACTAGGGCTCATCAAATTGTACCCTGTAGTTGCAGTAAGCCCATGACAGAATCTGCATTGTGAGAATACATCAATGCAAGTAAAGTGAGTCTGATTACCTTTAATGTTCAGTGGGCTTGTGGGCCACCCACAGTACATAAGATTTGCTATCACAGTGGAAGATATGGATTTACAGGAAAGAGCTATGAGGAAGCTGGAGAAATGCCACCCTTGTGACACAGAGCTGCTAACGCAGTGTTATACCTCCTGAAAAAAATGAAAGGAGATTTAGTTATAGAATACTTAAAAGAGTCCTCCAAGGTTTCTAGAACTACATAAGAATCCCTGGGTTTTTCTCCACAATCAAATTACTGGTGAAAGTTGTGGGTGGTGTTGGGGGGGATTATAAGAAGGGGGATGAAGCAAATGCAGTGTAAAATCCTGCAAAAAAACTTATGGTACCACATTACTGGTTGTACATTATTTCTAGGGGTGGACATTACTTAATCATGCAGAATTACCTAAAACGTCCATGAGAATATTGGGAATTCTGCATTTAGTGCTGTTTTGATTTAGAAAAAAATGCCCCCTCGCGTCCAAAACGGATGCAAGGATGCATTTTGCCCTAAGAAATAGTGGTAAATGCAATGGAACATGAATAGCGAGCAAGTGCACTTGGGGATACCGTTTCCCCCAACCTAATCCCGGCATTTAGCACTAGTTTAATAGTGCAAGATGCACCTTTGCATCCAAAATGGGCGAGTATGCATTTTACGCTGAGAAAATACCAAAATAGCTAAATGCAACAGAACATAAAGAGCAGCACATGCAGCAGCTTCCACTCATTAAGTGTGTCCATGTGGTGGGATTTTGTCTGTCATTCCGTGTGAGTGAGAAATGCTGAATTCCCGAAAATATTCCAATTACTCCAGCACAATGAAAATTACTCCGAGACCTAATAATTTCACGATTTCAAACCTATCTCTAAATCAGGAATTAAAGTAAAAATAAAATTGGAAAATCATGTCCACTGTAGCGCTTTACCTTCACATTTAGGGCCTGAGTTATAGTTTGGTGGGCTAGTTTACTCCGTCACAAACGTGACGGATATCCTGTCCGCCTTATTACGAGTCCATATATCCTATGGCACATGTAATACGGTGGACCTGATATCCATCATGTTTATGCCGGAGAGACCCGTCAACCAAATTTTAAATCAGGCCCTTAATACACCACTCTGAAGAAAGCCAGCAATTTTAGTGAATTAAAAAGACACATCCACAACTTTTCGCAGCAAATGTTGTTAAATTGAAGGTATATACAGATGACTTAGGAGCATTCCGTGTTTACTGTGCAATAATATTGTGTTCATAACAAACAGATTAAAAAGTATTAACTCTTGAATAAACAGGGATCACATTATTCTTTCACATAATAGCACTTCTTTGCACACACTGGAAAACATTACAGCATGGATAGTAAAAGCACACATTTACACTTCATCTCAAGCAACAACAAAAAAAATATGAAAACCTAGTGGATAACTAGGCTGTCATCTTAGATTTCAAACCATGTTTCTTTTTAGTGTATTGGCTTTTCTCTTTACATAAAGAAGTATTTCGTCAAATATGCAAGCTTTTTGTTTTGCGGTTTACTTTTAGACTTTTCTGAAATGGTACGCCTATTTTTATAGTGAAGCTAGGGCTTAAAATTGCCTGTATATTGAGATGATCAAACCTCCCATGGAATAAATCATAGTAATCATAAAACTCAACCAATAAGAAAACAGCAGATCGAAATAAAGTGCGTATAAAAGAATGGCTATTAAAAGTCCATTTCCATATGCCAGAGGTCTAAGTGGCCTATTTCCAAAGACAGTAACACAGTGCACTCAGAGATTAGATGTCATTGAAAGATCAAGCTGCAATCGATTGCAATACTCCAGCAATCAAATGATGTGCAAAGACTTTCCAAACGTCTTATGAAAGAATCACATACAAACACTCACTTGAGTAGTTTTGCCTTTTGAAACTGCTTGCACTTCTTTTGCTCTTGGATAAAAAATAACACCATTTCTGGTCCGGGATAGTATTTTTCAAGAATGCTGGAAGAATACTGCGCATTCATCATGCATAAAGGAGTTGGAAGAAAGAAGAAAAAAAAACACTGACGGCAATTTATGCATATGCTGGGAATTTTCTAAATATAAGGTACAAGGCGGTAAATAGCATTGGACTTGGAGCACTGCTTCAATTTTCAGCATTACATAAGCATTCATTCAGTCTTTTATACTGACCGTCCTGATTTTCGACAAATGTGCATTATCCCTACATGGACACTGATTCCCTAAAACGCCAGGGGTAGTGGAAGTGATATCACTCACCCTTTGACTTTAATGACATCACAGGTAGTGGCATCATATGATCTTTGCTGCTGAATTTTCCCAGTTCATGCCACATGACCTTAACCCTGATGACATCATAATAAGTAACATTGCATAAGTTGCATATTACCTGCACGATTAATATAGCATTACAACATGTCCATGTCTATTTTAGATATCATCTATAATAGGGTGCTGACATGATCTTTGAAAGTTCTGTGGTGTAATACTAGCACAAAATTATAGCAAGTGAGGAAAGCAAGGGAGCCAGACCGCTCTTAAGAGGGTTCCATGGAAAAGTTTGAAAAAAATGGGCTAAAATAGTGCAGCCTATGACTTTTTAACACATAAATGTGTAAAATAGTCATAGGCTCTGACGAGGCATTCCTTAAATATTCAGATGATTTCAGGCTGTGACAAGCAAATGAAACCTGACACCAGGGGTTGACCCAATTTTATCAAAATTTGCTATGGATGCTCCCATATTTGAAAAATGGCTTCCATTGTGCCAGGGCCAGTATTTTATCATGGGTGCTCTCTTAAGCCAAAAATTACACACAATACACCAGAGACATAAACTTTGACAATAATGCCATCTGTATACCGTGGTTGAACATTATGTCAAAAACTACCTCAGTATATAGGGGCCAGCACTTTGTAAAGGTTGAGCCTGTCTCATATGCCATGGTTGACCTCCCTCATAAAAATAATTATCCCCAGTGTGCTAGTGCTAGCATTTTGCCATGTGTGCCCGATCCCAAGAATTTCCTCAATTATGCTAGCTACAGAATTGTTCCAACGGTGCTGTAGGAAATCCACAATTTCTGTGGGGCCATCCAATTTTTTTTAACTTTTGCTGGACTCTATATTTTGCTGGCTTTAGAACTTTGAGCATTTACCCATGGTTAAATTGGCTTATTCCTGATTGGCACATTTAACTTGCTTCGAAGCCCCTTGTATATAGTGTAAAAAGTTGAATGCTTTTTGTAGGACGCAGCTTGTAGGTCGCAGCACCTTCTGGGCCATACACTATAGTGACAGTGCAGACATGACTCCAGGCCTATCATCTGTAGCTTGACTTTTTCAGTGTCAAGCTGCAGGGCGGCCTGTCAAAATAATCATTTTTGACAGGTTAAAACCTCTATTATAAGTATTAGTAAGTTACCCCTATGTAGGCCTTGCAGCCCACAAGGCAGGGTATATAGTATTTATACATTGGATTAGTAGAAAAATAATGTTACCATGTCCCTCAAATGACAAGGCCGAAAAAGCTAATTTCACTGTGGCAGGCCTCACTGTCCTATGTCAAAAATCAGAGTACAGATTAAAATACCAACATCTCGGGAATGGGACAAGATAGAAAATAAATAAACCACAATTTTTAATATGTATTAAAAATGCAATTGAATGGTGAAGTCAGAGTTTAAATAAATATTAAGTAAAATTAACTTTTAGAAAGTTACCTCTCACCTGCATGAACTTTAAGGAGGCTAATTATTATAAGCCTCTGCCAGCTCTCAGCCGGTGCTCAGCTTTCAATAGGTATGAAGTAGGTGTGAAATGCCTCTCAGGATCAAACAATAGGCTGTTCTAAATTGGCAGAGATGAATCCTTTGAGCTCAAAAGAATAATCGGCAGGGTGGGAGCTTTGGGCTTTCTTTTTATAGCACAGTTTCAAATTCTGCTTGAAAGGGAGAGAACAAGATGCCAAGACAATTCTTGTAGATTCCCTGTTTGATTGCTCAAGGAGTTTGTTTTCGTCCTACCAGACTTCTATCTCTGGCTTTGCTGTGGGTACAGTGCCTGCTTCAAACTGGATTTTAGTGTTAGATGTGGGAGGACTCTAGGATTACTATAGTACACACCCCACTCACACCCAGCACAAGTTGAGTGTGGCCAAAGACCTTCACTAGCTTAGCTTTGCCCTGACACATTGCACTGCATTAGGGCAAACAGGAACTGCTGCAACAGTAAACAGGTCTAAGCCTGGGAAGTTTTACCCCATTGGTTAGTGAGGGGCCAGAAGTCACCCTCATCCACTAGCTTGTGCCGGGATAAACGCAACATACCCAGGGAACCTCTTTACTGGACCTGGGGAAGATTGGAATATGACTGAACCTGCTGTCTGTGATATGACAGATACCCCGGAGGACTAAACCTGCTCCCTGCTCTACCCAGGACAAAGTATGTGGCTCCAAAGGTCAGTTGGGTGACCTCCTGTGTGTTTTGAGGAGACAAAAAGCTGCAAGAGGCCTTATCCTGGCAGTACCCAGCTGACCAGGGGTAACTGGACTTACATTGGACCCTGCTGTTGACCTCTGCCTGACACCCTGTGAGTCTCTAAGTTCCTTCCCTGAGGGTGTAGAAGTATATTCCTGTAGTTGGTTAGGACCTAAAAGACTAGGTGCTAGATTTATGATCTGGCGGATGGCATGTCTCTCCATCAGGACGAAGGAGTAAATTACATTGTTGTCCTGATCCAGGTACAGTCTGTCAGATTTAGAAATGACCAACACGCATGAGGCTATTTTTTAAGGCATTGCCAGAAGCCACTGTCACAACAGTTCTTGCAAAGCATTTAACAGTTTGGCGCAGGGCTCTGTCAACATGACAAACCCCTGCACCAAATTGTTTACCCAAAGTGGGATATTCATTTCAATATAAAATGCTCCCTTCACCTTGGGAGTCCTCTCCCAAGGCAAGGGGAGCATTTAGCAACCGCGAGCGCACTGGCAGCTGCCAGCTATGTGGAGTGGTGGGGCGGGCAAACCGCTTCTCGAAATACATCACAAAAAAAAAGAAAATAAGTCACTTACCTGGCTACACTGCTTACTCCAGTCCAGATCTTCTTCTTTCATGCAGCATGGGCCCAGCCAACTCCCTTCCATTCCTGGCGCTTCTCTCATGCTGTGAGAGCAGCACCAGGAGTGGATGGAGCGGGCTGGCTGGATGTTCCTTCAGGCCCTGTGGGCCCGTGCTTAGTCTCCACCCAGCTGTCTTAAGACAGCTGGGTGGAGAGCTTCAAGGTGCTCATGCCATCCAGCCACTGCTCCTGCCCTCTGCTGCCAATCAGCAGCAGAGGAAATGACCTGAATGTCTCTGGGCTCGGGGCAGACTGTCTGCTGCAGTGAGCACAATGGTAAAAAATAAAATGGCAATTAAATCTTTTCATTGCCATTTTATTTTTTCCTGCACAGCTTGCAGCGGGTGGGGGGTGACGCTCCTCTGCCCAAGTGAAGAAACTGCTGCTGCGCCCGGGTTTTCCTGGCAGTGATGGGCAATGAACTCTGACCTCTAATTCTTCCCATCCAAATTAAATGGGGGAATTAGAGGTTTGCCTCTAATGGCCCTTGCACCACTGGGCCTGGGCAATGAAGTCTGACCTCTAATTCTCCCCATCCAAATTAGATGGGGGGAATTAGAGGTATGCCTCTAATGGCCCTTGCACCACTGGGACATTGGAGCAATTTAATAACAGTGTAGACGCAGTAGTCTCCAACATGATTAAACCAAAGGTTTGTCCACATCTAAATTCGGTTGGTGTACCTTAATATTGGCAGTAAGTATACTCCATCGCCATTGCGATGGAGTATGCTTACTGCCAACATATAAATTGGGCTCTACTTTAGAAGGTAAAATCTTTGACCAGGATGAACCTGGTTGGAATGTATGACCTGTGCTCCATCGCAGTCGGCCTCAAATTTTGCCTGGGTCCTGAGGGCCACTGACTATGTGATTTTGGTGCTATTTGCCCTTAAAACCAGCTGCGACCCGTCCAGGTATGAGGTATGAGCGATGGTGTACTGGGGGCGGGTGGGCGGGGATTTCGACAGACAACCACGAGGGAAAATTAATTATTTATTTAATTTTCCCTCGTGGCCGTCTGTCGAATCCCCCCGCCCAACCCGGCCCCACCACTCACCGATCTTACCTGCACGGGCCGCAGCTGCTTAAAACATTAAAAAAATCATATCTCCAGTTCCACTTATTGGATTTTTATCATTTTGGGGACATTCGGTTTATAAAATGTTATCACATTTGGGATTTTTATTTTTTTGCATTTTGACTTTATTACTGTTTTGTTATGGCATAAATACTTCACACATTGCCCTAAGTTAAGCCTGTCTTCTCTGTGCCATAGCTAGCAGGGGGTTAATATTAATTTTACTTATTGACTTTAAGAGTTTCTCCTGACAAGATTTGTGATTAATTCTTGTGATGAGTAGTCACCCACCCAAAGTAATCATCCATTTTCTTACAGGTTGCCCTATAGACCAAAAATGACCTACAATATACCAGCACCAATACTTTTCCATTATGGCAAGAACTACCTGCAGTAGTAATTCCCTCCAATATGCCGGTAGCAGTATTTTACCATTATGCTAATATTTACCCCCAGTCTGCCGGTATTTTGTCAGCGATGTCTGTCATGCTAAGGATTGCCAGAACCAGTATTTTGCCATTAGTGCTTCCCTAAGAAGAGCCATTGGAGAACATGCCAGGCAAAGGCAAATTGGACAAACATGCTAGAACAAATAGAAGACTCACAACCTAATACCACATTCTCACTCACGCTCACTTACATTCACTCACTGACACTCACCATCTTTCTTTCTTTCTTTCTTTCTTTCTTTCTTTCTTTCTTTCTTTCTTTCTTTCTTTCCTATTTACTTTCTTTGTCAGGCTGTCAACACTGTATGGTCCAATGATTTCAACCCTCCCCTGTCGTCTTAGATGCCTTAGTAGGTAGAGCTACAGTGGTCATTATGTAACCTGGAGATCACATATTTGAATTGTGTCTAGGTTAACCAAGCCTTATTGATCTATTCTTCTTTTGTGAACAGATGCAGGATCTATCTGTATAGAAGGATGACCGGGAAAGGATAGTTTAAGGGGAGAATCATTATGCTCTCTTGTACCAAAAGATTTCCATAAAACTGATCTATGTAGTTGGTGTTGTTTCTCTTTAAGCCTATTTGCCAGCTTTACTTTCTGACTTAAAGAATTTAGGGTTCTGCTGTGTCTGATGTAAAGAGTGAATGTGACCAATCAGTTCCTGTAATTTAATCTAACCTTCCTGACTGGACCAAATTTTGGAATCCCTGGCAACCACCATTTACCTTTTTCTCATCTCTTTTATCTGCTAAAAACTACGAAGGCTCAGGAGAAGGATAAATGCCAGGTAGCTAAACAGTTCCTGTCATATCATCGATTGAGCTTTTCGACCAGCAGACCATACCTTTTTAGTGTTCTCTAATTTAAACCTTTTAGTCAAAGTGCTATCAGTTAGCCTGGGACCATGCAGGAGCTGCACACGTTTGCTGAAATCAATGCAAAGAGTACAAGCTTCTGTGGCTGCAAATGTCTGCTCCTGGTTTGGATTGGACCATATTTGGTGCTATATGGTTGAAATAAACTTACTTAAATCACTGGATTGTACTTCAGCTTTTGTCTACTTTAGGAGTATTTCTAGGTGATATGTGTAAAGCTGAATATCTTAAAGAGGAACTTCAGATGCAGGTTAACTTGAAATAGTCCTCATGGTGGGATTCCTATTCCTTCTCCTTTAGAAATAACAAACTTTTGAAAGTTTACAAATGTGACAAGAAGTACACTTTCAAAAGAAAAAAGAAACTTGTTGTGCTATGGAAGGCCATGCGCAGCAACTGTGCATGTGCAAGATACTATTATTCTTGGCAAGGGGCCAAATCATTTAACTATTGTCACTTACATAAGCTGTTTGCTGTTTTTTAAAACTTTAAATAGGCCCAATTTCATATGTGTGTTTGACAAATCCTGCTATGTATGATACAAAGAAAAGAACAATAACCTTATTTTTACTTGCACTTGTATCAACCTTCTCTTTATGTACTTTTATATTGTTGCTTGACCTCCTCAGCTGTGTCCCTAAAGTTGCCATTTTATCCTGAATTTTTTACCGGACTTTTGACTTTTTGTCCTAAAAAAATATTTATTTCTGTTATGGTTGGGACATTATTTGCTTATTTACACTTAGAGAAAAGGTAGGATTTCTATATTTGTTGGATGAAACAAGAACTCTATATAGGATATTCTGGTCACGAAAACCAATACACAATTTAAGACTGTCATACTCATATATTTGTGTTTCAGGCATAGTCCAAAATAAATGTAAATGGTAGGTAGTTTCATGGTTGGCTATGTGTGAATGTACAAGTAAACACCTGATTATTGTAAGAAAAGGCTTCTTCTTTCATGATCACCCCTAACCTTTTTGGATATTACTGCTGCTGATGTTGGGACTCTGCTAACCAGGCCTAGTGAATTTTCTCTGAGCCTTAAACATGTTGAAATTGGCTATACTCCTAATTGGCATAATTTAAGTACCTGTAAGATGCTAGTATAAGGTAAACAGTGCCCCAGGGTCTGTAAATCAAATCTCGCTACTGGAATGCAGCACACATTGTGTCACTGCAAGAGCAATACCATAAACAATGCTGTTCAAGTTTTATCTGCAAATTCTACCTGCTAAAATAACCCCATTTGACAGGCCTAAACCCTCCTAAATATTATTAAGAATCAATATTATTATTATTAATAATAATTAATAAGTCACCCCTACGTAGGCCTTAATGCCGAAATAAGGCAGGGTGCATGGTATTTAAAAGGAGGCCTGGGTGTAGTTCGCGGAGTTTCACTATGCGGAACTCCGCGAAGTGACAAAAAACTCCGCGGAGTTCCACAAGTGGCAGAGTGGAGTGCGAACCGCCGTTGTGAGCAATCAGAATACAATAATAACAAAAACAACATTTATCAAAAGACTAAATGCGCATTTCTGTCCACTTGATACAATACTCATTACACTAAAAATATTAGTATAATGAGCAACTAATTTTATTCATTGTGATTTTTTCTAATGTTTATGTGATTACTGTTTTGTATAGTCTTTTGATAAATGTTGTTTTTGTTATTATTGTATTGTGATTAACTATGTGTTCAGTGTGTTTGTGCTGTACTAGATTCAATATTTGCATTGTTTGCTCTTTTATGTGGATGCTCACCAATCAAATATATATAACTATATAATTGTATGTATAATTATTTCTGTTTTTAAAAAAAATGAGTTATGTAAAAATATTTTTTGTACTTAGGACGAATAAACTATAAAAAATATGTAAAAATATTTTCGTACCTTAGATGAATAAACTATAAAAATTACTGGTCTGATTCACGGCTCTTTGCACATTATAGACATATTGCTTAAGATTTATGACGTTTTTTTGAGAAGTTATTGCTTTTGTTTGCTATTTTCAAACCTCTAGGGTTGGCACAGAAGTTCTGCACAGGGTAAGAAAAGTTCTGCCATTTTGCTGTTAGGTAGAGAGGGGCACTGTGGGATTGTTTGCAATAGGGCACACAAGAACTGCTGCAAAAGTAGATAAGGTTACCCTGGTAACTTTTTCTCTATTGGTTAGTGAGGGGCCAAGAGACACCCCACCCACAGGCTAGTGCTAGGCGTATATGTGGCCCACCTGGGCACCCTCTTCAGAAAACTATTCAACCATCGGATGATAGAAGAAGGACTGCACCTGTTGTTGAGACCTGTGAGGTGAACCATATGGGATGGACATGCTCCCACGTGTACCTAGGAAAAAGTTGTGAACTACAAGGATCAATTGGTTGAGCCTCTATTATACTACAGGAACTCAAAAGGTGCAAGAGACCCACTTTCCTGGAAGAGCCCAGCTGACCAGTTCCAACTGACTTTGCCCTGGACCCTGCTGGTGGCTGCTGTTAGTTAGTCCTGATCCCCAAGTGGTGCAGCCAGGTCCTGGCCCCTTGGCTAGTTTTAGAGTGTTCTCCTGTCTCTAAACTGCAGTAAGTGGCACTTAGAAACTTTTTGACAACCTATTGCCTGGTGAACCGATGTAAACCATGGTCGTTGTTGAAGCTACCGACATAGAGTTGGTGGTCATCCTCAACTTGACGGCTTGCCCGCTGAAGGAGATCCGACTTTCAGAAAAGTTTTTCAAGTCCACATGTAGAGGGCTTCACTGGGATTGACATGAGCAGCATGTCATCAAAACACTGAGCGCATTTGGGGCACAGACTTCAAACATCGCCCTTTCTGAGGTTTCTGATCTTCGTCAATGACTTCACCAGGACCCTGCCATTCTGCAACTCACCGTTGTTGAGACCTGCTTCGGATCCAGCTTGCAGCTTGCCCTGCTGATGACTTGTCGATGACCACTTTTACCCCATAAACATTTCTAAGTCAGAAGGTAAACTTTTCACTGGTATGAACCTGGTCCCCGTATCTGACTGGTGATCCAAGTTATCCATTGTGGTCAGCGTTAACTTTTGACTTTCACCCTGGTGACGGATCTAGGCCATGCCTACACTTTCATCGTATTTGGATGGCCTTAAGGATGTGCTGGGGATTCCAAGGACAAGTAATATCCCCTGGTTCAAATATGTGAGAGATTTTCTAGGTAAGATTGGATATAGAGATCTGTGGAATGTATGCAAGGATGTCCCAATTACCAGTAAATGCTTCATTAATGCAAGTTACTGCCAATTTAAACTGGGCCAGAATTTGTCAGCTTCTAAAATAGGTACTAAGACTGACCAATTTCTGCAAGTTAAAATCTCGTATAGCTTCAAAGAATTTCTAGATGCTATAGAGCCCCAATTAACTCGCAGACTGTACTTGTAATGTAGGCATGGAACCCTACAAATAGCCACATATACAGGCAAATGGTCTCAAACCATTGATTCCTCGAAATTACCACTGTCCGTCCTGTGGAGCAGAAAAGGAAACTATAAAGCACGTGTTTTTTTTCTGCCCAACCTATTCCATATTTAGGAAGAAGTGGCTTATACCAATTTGCCGGGCCATGGGCGCAAGATCTTATTCTAATGCATTCTGAATACTGAAAAATTATGTAAGTTATCTAACAATATTTACAGTAACTTGGTTTTTATTGGCAATATGGAGAGTAAGGCAGTGGTGTCTGCAAGATAAGACAATATTAGTCCATAGTGTATAGGTTCTAGTTTCAAGAATTTAAAAAATTGAATGTGCTAGTCGCTGTATTTATTATTTTAGACCTGTACATTTTGTCCACAGATATAAGCTATTTAATAAATGTGTCTGGTATCAATGTATGTGGCTTAATACACTATCCTTTCTCCTAATTTTATATTGTATTTTTTTTATATCTATTATATACAAGTGTTTTATTGTGATTTTTATTGCATACTTTTATGGCTTATGTATTTGCCAAATAAAGTTATTGATGATGATGATGATGATGATGACCTTGACCCTGTGTAGTGCAACCAGATTTCTGCAGTAGGTACTTTGCGCTTTTTTGCCCTATTTTTATTTAAAACATTAAAATTAATATCTTTAGTTCCCCTTATTGGATTTTAATTGTTGTGGTGTCATTTTGTTCATGAAATGTTTCTATTTTTATAATTTGGTGTGGGGTTTTTATTGTGTTGCATTTTTGACTTTTGAACTGTTTTTGTACTTCTAGATACTTTACCTATTTTCTTAAGTTAAGCCTGTCTGCTCTTTGCCATAGCTCCAAGGAGTTGAGGTAAGGTTCAAATTATTAAAACCTTTACTGGACCTCACAAGATTAATGAAATAATTACTTGTAAAGGATTACCATCCACCCCACCTAATCATCCACTTTCTCACAAACCCAGACTCTTAATTTTTAAACTTGGTGTAAATAATCACATTGAAGAGACCTACTTCCTTTGCACATTACTAAATACTGAACCCTTTAGGCAAAGATAAATGATGGGATAAAAAAGGACAAAGAGATACAAACTTTTTTTCTGAGGATGGGTAAAACATGGTGTGTGATGGTTTTGAATAGACATTTCTGCACATTTCCAATTTTTCTGTAGGACGTAGTCTGTCAAACGATTCTGTGACAATAATGAAGTTTTGTTATCTGATACGGGCTCACTGTGCCACTGGAATCAAGCTATCCTGGCTGATGAGGGGTGAAACCCCGAAACTGGTCCTAGGATGCTTGTTTCCAGTCCAGGGAGGACCTGGCTTGGCAGTTCGGACTGGACTGTTCCCATGAGGCACAGGGTCAAGACTGATTTGGATATGGCCAGGTCTAAACTGGGGTGGCATGGGGAGCAAAAGAATGATGGATTTAACCCAGATCGCTTGACTGGGGGTGAATGTTTCGATTTGTTTTGCATTTCGTCCATCAATTGTGTGTCATCTGATAAGTAGAAGCCTGCTTTAAAACAGGTATTGACAAATTATGTTTAAGTGGTGTAGATAACATGGATTGGCATAGTGTAGAACGTGACATAAAGACACCTTGACCTGCCAGAATTACGTGTTAGTAAATTAGAAAAGAGCCAACTAAGTGGCATGTTAAGCAGAAAAACTTGGTTTATTTTCGATATCATTCCGGTCATAGCTTCTTCAAGAGGACTAGATTTCCTTCACACCAATTAACTTATTTTTATCATCAAATTTGGGATGTCATTGCTGTGGGCTGCTGCTGGTAGTGGTGTCCGGAGCTGGGAAGCACCATAGAGCCAACAACCCGCTTGGATTCCAGGAGGTGGAGCCTGACTTGAGCACTTTTTAGTGGGACTTTACCTCCAGCCTTGCGGGATGCAGCTGGGCTGTGTCTGGGCAAAGACCCAGCCATGAGAAGGCCTGTCTTCAGCAGTCATCACAACAGAAGTAGCTGTGCTGGGCCATTCCTCTTGGCTCAAGGACAGATTTGAACTAACCAAGGCAATTGACTTTGTCATGAAGGTACTGACCCGTTTGGCTACTTAGTTTCAGACTTCAGTGCTGATATTTTTCTGCTTTGGAGCAATGTACTGATACTGTGCCACCCATTACATAATTTTAAACAAGTGATTTGCACATAGTATTATTTACAATTTCTTTTTTTGCTTTCTAGCTACTCCTGCTGTCATCCAATTCGGCAGGATGTAGCAGCCTGCCTGCAGCAGCAGATGCTGGAGGCTATATGGGAGGTGTACCAGTGACTAGCGGCCCAGGAGCAGGAGGCCCCTGCACAGTGCCCCACCCAGCCCCTAGCACCTCCAGCAGCCACTCAACACCAGCATTGCAGTCCGCTGGCAGCCACCCACCGTTTTCAGTCACTGCTGCCCCCCCTCAATTTCTGATTGCAACTTCCACCGCATCATCCAGAGGCAGGATCAAATGGAAGCCAGGCAGATCAAGATGGAGGGACACCTTAAAATGCTGCTTTCCCACCACTAGTGCCCTCCTCTGCCCCCTTTTTAACCTTTGTTTTAATGGGTGGCACTTGTTATGTTATGTTATGTTATATGCATTTATAACGCGCTCGGCTACTCCAAGGAGTGTCCCGGCGCGGTCACCTGAGCGAATCAAGATTCTGAGCTTAAAACAGGAAGGTTTTCAACTTTTTTTTGAAGATACGAGAATCTGAGATGCAGCGAAGAGCCAGAGGCAGTGTATTCCAGCTAAGGGCCGCCTTACGAACAAGAGAGCAGCCACCCAGCCTTTGCCGAGCAAAACGAGGAACCTGGATCAATAGTTGCGAAGAGGAATGCAACTGTCTTGTCGGCACATAAAAAGAAAACCTCTTTTGCAGATAGGTGGGTCCCCGGCGATAAAGGGCATTATGGGCAATTGATAGGACCTTAAATTTGATCCGCGCCTCCACAGGAAGCCAGTGCAAGGAGCGCAGATGGAGGCGAACGCTACTCCTCCTGGGAAGATCAAGCAAGAGGCGGGCCGCCGCATTCTGCACCACCTGAAGCTTGTTCAGCAGATAGCCAGGGGACCCTACATACAAAGCATTGGCGTAGTCCAGGCGAGACAAAATCAGGGCCCGGACCACGGTTTCCCTTGCTGCCCTAGGGAGCAGAGGGAGAAATTTCCTCAAAGACTTTAGAATCCCAAAGCAGGACCCCGCCAGCTTCTTGATATGGGTGGCAAAGGTTAAATTTTCCTCAAACCAAACGCCCAGGTTTTTGCGGTAGCACCCACCAAACACGGCAGCGGAAACCCTGGGGGCCACAGTAGCTCTCTAAAATTAGAAGGAAATTTCCCAAACAAAAGTATTTCTGATTTCTCTTCATTACATTTTAGCTGGGCCTGTGCCAACCAGCAGAAAACCGAGAGCAAACAGTGTTGAGCAGAGGACACATCAGCATCAGCACCCTCCCAAGTGAACAGAAGCTGAGTGTCATCCGCATAGGCAATCACCTTAGCCCCCAGCTCTTCCGCTAGATACATCAGCGGAGTAACATAAATGTTAAAGAGGAGGGGGCTAAGGGACGAACCCTGCGGAACTCCAGTAGCCACAGGTTGGGGGAGGAGGCGCACGGTGGAAGCCAAACCAGCTGTGAACGGTCCGCCAGGAAAGAGGTAAGCCAGCTTAGGGCCGCACCCGTAATACCAATCTCCAAAAGGCGAGCCAAAAGTAGGGAGTGAGGCACCGTATCGAACGCCGCCGAGAGGTCCAGCATAATCAAAGCTGCCCTCCCGCCGCCGTCCAGACACTCCCGAATGGCCTCCGACACCTCCACCAACGCGGATTCTGTGCTATATGAGGCTCGAAAGCCCGACTGTGCAGGATGTAGTAGACCAGCACCTTCCACATAATCCGTGAGTTGTCCTGTGACTACCTTCTCACACACCTTAGCAAGACTAGGCAGAAGGGAAATTGGGCGGTAGTTGCCAGGGCTCAAGGCATCTAGTGAGGGCTTTTTTAAAAGGGGAGAATCTTAGCCTGTTTCCATGTGACCGGCACCCGGCCCTCCAACAGGGACATATTGACAATATTGTTAACAACTGTGTTAATGGTGTCGGCGGAAAGAGCTAAAAGCCTAGCTGAACATGGATCGGTGGGCGAGCCAGATTTCAGACCCTTAAGAATTTTAAGAGTGCATGCCAGTTCGACAGAGGAGAAAGTCAGAAGTTTGGCAATAGAGCCCGGAGGGGCCACAAAGGGGATGGGAAGAGCTAAAGGTCCTCCAGAGTCAGCGAAAAGGTCTCCTGGATGGTCTGAATTTTGTCCCGAAAGAACTTAGCAAGAGTATTGCACCAAGTCTCCGATACAGGCAATGAGCAGACCAAGGCACAGGGAGCCACAAAACTCTGCACTATTGAGAATATTTCTTTAGTATTGTTATTAGCCTGTTCTATGCGGGCGGAATAATATCTGCTTTTGCACCCGCAATCGCCCTATAGTAACTTTTTTGTTTAGATCTAAGAGCAAGTTTAGCCAACAGACAGTAGTTATTGGAGCGCCATCGTCTCTCCAGAACTTTACAATCGTGTTTCAGAGAGTGGAGCTCGGGCGAGAACCAGGGTTTAGAGGGGGACTCTCTGGCCAGTCCTGGGGCGCGTGAATGAGAAAGCGCAGTCACAGAATTGGAGATCCACTCCGTGAATCCCACCAAGTTCCCTTCCAGCTCCTGCGAACAGGTGGGACGAGAAGAAGCCAGAACACTATTAAACTGCAAGGGGTCAATTTTTTGAAAGGCTGGTGGAATAATGGATCGCATAGGCACAGACTGCTGCGGGCCTTCCCACGAAAAGCAAATGAGAGAATGGTCTGACCAAGAAACTGGGAGAGGCTGATCCACCTGAATAGAAAAATTGGCACAAATGGGGTCCAATATATGGCCGCCCAGATGTGTGGGGTAACAAACCCCTTGTGAGAGTTGGGCCAATTTAAGTGAATCCAGAAAATCCATAACATCTCTATTCTCTGTTTGATCGAGATGGAGGTTGACATCCCCCAAAACCAGATAATGTGAATAGCGAAGCGCACGCTCAGCTATCGCATCACTGCAAGAAATAAGAAAAGTACTTGCCAAGCCGGGGGGATGGTAAATAAGCGAACCTCCCAGCGTGACATGAGCGGAGAGTCGGAGGCTAAAATCCAAAACCTCACTACCCGCCCAATCATTAAGGTCCTCTTTATGAAGAGACCACCTATCCTTATAAAGAATAGCTACCCCCACCCCTTCCAACCTTTCGGTCAAGGCGGGACAACTTGTATCCTGCGGGGTGGCTAAAGCCACAATAGGATTCGAGGTATCATCTAACCAAGTCTCCGTGATGAACAACAGATCCAAGTCATTATCCAAAATCAGATCAAAGACATCCGAATGATGCTTCCTAAGAGATCGTACATTAATAAGAGCGGCACGCACACACAAGGACCTGGAAGCCAGACTGATCGGGCTCCTGCCCGGGAGATCGGAATTCGGCATGAAACCACATGAATCACAAGCGTGGTCCCCACAACAAGGAATAACAGTATTACCTTCTGATAAGCACAAAGGGGGCCGACGCGCATTTAAGGCTTCTGTAGAATATATAATCCTATCACCAGCTATCACTTTACAAGGGGCAGCATTACTGGCCCTGGCCGCAGTCGGGACGCTGACGGGCGCAGACGGGCTTGCCTTAAGCGCGCCTTCGGCGCGCCATCGGCGCGCCCGCTGCGCGCGTCCGCTGCGCGTACGAGTAATGGCCATTAAGTAGGGAGATGTGAGTCTGGCGTGCAGCGACTAGAGCGCGGACCGGGGAAAACGCGTGGCACTAGCAAAATGGCCACTGTAAGCAGGCGTTTACCCCGCCAAGTGCGATGAGCAGATAGAAAGGCAAGAAGGAGTTTAACACACTCCCGAACACATGACAGTAAATATATAAAAAATAATGCACAGTAAAAAAGCCCCCAGAACTAACCCACACAATTATAAGAATAAAAACAATTTAAAAGCCAAAATGTGTTACGCTCAAAACGGACAACTCACACAGGCGAATCACTCCCGAGTACTGCCCGTTAAGTAGGGAGATGTGAGTCTGGCGTGCAGCGACTAGAGCGCAGACCGGGGAAAACGCGTGGCACTAGCAAAATGGCCACTGTAAGCAGGCGTTTACCCCGCCAAGTGCGATGAGCAGATAGAAAGGCAAGAAGGAGTTTAACACACTCCCGAACACATGACAGTAAATATATAAAAAATAATGCACAGTAAAAAGCCCCCAGAACTAACCCACACAATTATAAGAATAAAAACAATTTAAAAGCCAAAATGTGTTACGCTCAAAACGGACAACTCACACAGGCGAATCACTCCCAGTACTGCCCGTTAAGTAGGGAGATGTGAGTCTGGCGTGCAGCGACTAGAGCGCAGACCGGGGAAATCGCGTGGCACTAGCAAAATGGCCACTGTAAGCAGGCGTTTACCCCGCCAAGTGCGATGAGCAGATAGAAAGGCAAGAAGGAGTTTAACACACTCCCGAACACATGACAGTAAATATATAAAAAATAATGCACAGTAAAAAGCCCCCAGAACTAACCCACACAATTATAAGAATAAAAACAATTTAAAAGCCAAAATGTGTTACGCTCAAAACGGACAACTCACACAGGCGAATCACTCCCGAGTACTGCCCGTTAAGTAGGGAGATGTGAGTCTGGCGTGCAGCGACTAGAGCGCAGACCGGGGAAAACGCGTGGCACTAGCAAAATGGCCACTGTAAGCAGGCGTTTACCCCGCCAAGTGCGATGAGCAGATAGAAAGGCAAGAAGGAGTTTAACACACTCCCGAACACATGACAGTAAATATATAAAAAATAATGCACAGTAAAAAAGCCCCCAGAACTAACCCACACAATTATAAGAATAAAAACAATTTGTTCTGGGTGGAGGGTTGAAATGATGAGAGTTGGGACGGGGACAGTTTGGACTTTTTGGACATTATTTGGCGATGTGGAGAATTGTTTGGGGAGAGGAGTGGGCCAGTTTAGGGCTGAAGGGGTGGGTTCAATATATTGTTTTTAGGGTAATAATTATTTATTTTATGTTATGCTTCAAATCTTTTATGGAGCATTTTACTTTGCACTGCTGCCTTTTTGCTCAGCAGAAGCTTGTTTTTAAAATCTGTTGATAGCGTATAACAAATAGTTATGTGGTACCCTTGTCCTACTACTACTCTACTAGTCTCTGCCGTCTCCAACTATATTGACCACTAAGGGGAGGTGGGTGGGGGGTTCCACTTTCCGATGCCATTGCCTACAAGTGCAAGAACACATCGTAGTTCTCTGACCTGAATAGATGAAGCGAGGGCTGCATGTTTTCCTAAGGTGCCATGGTGGTGGTAGTGGCTAGTGCACTAACAGTGAAGGAGAAGTGAAGTCTCACTCCCACCTTGGTGAACTCAAACTGTAGGACTAATCGGAAGAATTATTCATCGCATGCAACTAAATTGAAATAAAAACTGATACAGTGGATTATATATATTATTATAGCATAGCTTTAAAAACCATTGAAACCCGACTACGACACAACAAAGAATACCTGATAGTGAAAATATAACATGCAGTCCTAAATTATTCAGAGCAGTGGTGAGATAGATTTTTAATTAAAACTAAAGTACGACATACGCGAATCGTAAAGTGGACTCAAAGTCTGGAGTGGACAAGGTTAAGTGTCTAAGCAACACAATACCTGAATGGTGATGCGGACTAATGATGTTTTTCTATATATAACATTTTGTTCATTTTTTATGCATGGGTGGGAAAATGGGGCCAGTGTGGGCTATTGTTTATGCAATAGAAGAACTGATGATCTTTCACTGAGTTGGTATTGCTTTCACCACATCCACCCCACCAAGTGTTTGATCCATTAATGGTGTAAATTATTAAGTTACACCTCAATAAATTGCACAGTCCGGGGGAATACGGTTAGGGGTTTGAGGACTGGATGGGAAAGGGGATTTTGGGAAAGGTGTAACAAAGACAAACACTGCACAATGACAATATCATCTGGGTGAAGAGCATCCATGATCCAACTATCATCACTCTGTTGTGGGAGGAAACAAAGGAATGACTATGACACAGTTAACTTACATGCATTGCAAAGTTTACAAACAGTACATCATCCCCAGAGAGACCCACGTTATATTATAATATTATATATCTAAATGTTTTGTCACATACGTTTGAAAAATAGTAAATGGTAATAAGTAGGGGTGAAGCACACAACACGCACAGTTAAAAAAAATGATTATTTAAAAAAAAAATTGGGCAGCGTATCTGTATTCTGCTTGCATTGTACGTCAATCTTGGGTGCCTGGCTGATTGAGTCCGGTAAGGTGAGTGTGAGTGTTATGGTGCTTTTGCCTTTTGTGCAGGAGAAGAGAAGGCCTGTGGATTGCAAAACAGAAATTATATTGTAGAATCAAGGAGAAGGACAGAAGGTAAACTTCATGAGGAGTGTACCAAGAAGACTCAGAGGCAGAGCAAGAGCACAGTCCTTTGCAATCGTTCATTTTATGACTGATGTGCTATCAAGTATGTGAGAGCAATTAAACAAGAAACAATCACAGACAAGTGGCTGTATGTATTGGGCTGATCAAACTCGCAACTGTCATAATCATCATAACATTTAGCCTAGCGTGTTCATAATGCAATGATATGACTGACATCATCACATGTCTGTCTCCAGTTACCTACAAAATTTGGCCACCCACCCAACCACATAGTTTCAAATTTTTGCCAGCCAGCACACACACATGGCAGCATTGCATTTCCCAAATCAATCAATGCACCTCTCACAAGTCCACTGAGTTGAGTAGGCCTCTTAGAGTCATCATCACTAGGACACGTTGGTTTCCGTGAAGTTGATACCTTCATTCTTCTAGCAGTTGTTGAAGTACTCACGCCCTGTGTCCTTCCATCATACTCCTGAGTCCTGACCCTGAGTAACGAATATGTCCAACTCGGTACCAACTCCAGTCCTGACTCAAATGAGAAAAATCGACCTGTAGTGCAATGCTGTTGATGAACAACAAGAGACACATTGAGTCATTTTGTAGATTCATTTGTGTTTGTTAGCTAAAGGGACTGGTCGGGTCTAAGGAATGTGAAACAGAAAACAAAGCAGTGTGGACCTGGAAAACAATTCTTGCTAAGTGTCAAAGGAGAAGGAAAAAAATCACCTTCAGGAAAAAAAATGATCACCCATTGGACTTATTAGGCTCCAACATTGTAAATCATCAGAAACACAATTAAACTTAATTGCTATAGTTAAACACCCACTTTCACTGTCTGCCAGCACATGAATCGGCTCAACACACTCACAAAAACAGCAATCAAAATCATATATATATATATCAACCTTTGGTGCGTGCCCTTTACCTGTTCTAATTCAAGTACGGTGCTACACTGCCAATCCTCTTTGATTCACAAAACACAATTTGGCCAGTCTTGTAAATCAAATATTGTGGGGCAGTCCTGCTAGGGGAATAAAGAAAAGATAGATAGGCACAGAGGGAGGCACATTGTCTCTACAATGTCCTTGAGGGGAATGGGGGGGCTTCTTCACTGCACACTGGTCAAACACCTATCCGGCTATACATGTGTCTAAAATGGTGGGAATGCATTAGCCAGTCAAATACAAACAAACAAAAAAATATGATGTTCTCCTAGCTATTGCTATATTTTTTTTTTTTATCAAAGCAGTTCGGTGATGGAACGTTCTATGGTGGCCCAGGCCTCAGAACAATTCAAGCATTTGAGTAGGTTCCATTGGTCCATCTCAATGATCATGCCTTTTACAGTTGCATCTCCTCTTTGCATGACATATTCATTGATCGGTCTGCACTGTTCTAACAGACTTTTCAACATGTAACAAGTTGAGTTCCAATGTGTTGCCACCTCCTCTATGAGTGCTTTAACTGCCATCCTATTATCATGCTGAATGACCCTCAACTGCTTCTGGGCTTTAAAAGAGTGCCTGAAATGATTGCAGATTTCTTTGCAGGTGGACAGAAACTTGCTGACTCTGCCTTCCTTTTTGAGAAAGTCCTGTTCAATGATGTTGCTGGAGTGCACCAAAACAGGACCCTGAAATATCAACCATCTGCCATGGCCTAACTATATTACTGCATTTGTCCATGGCAACAAATCCAATGTTAAGCCCTCTTGATCACAGCCATTCAAAGACCTTGTTGTTAAAGGCATCCAAGATCTTTACAGCAGTATGGGATTTCTCCATGGTGAACATGGCTACTGTTACATGCTTCCTAGTACCATTAAAAATTTCAGCTGTGTCAAGACCTGCAGATATCATATCTCTAACCCCCACAAAAGAGATCCAGTGTGCAGTGATGCACATGTAATCAGTGGCTTGGCAATTGGTCCACATGCCTCTGGACAGGTGCATAGTATGAAGAGCACTCTGCTGCAAAACTTGTCCAACCTAATCCAGCACATTGTGATGTAGCACTGGAACAGCAACTCTGGCAAAATAGGACTGGCTTGGAATCTTCTATTTGGACAGATGGCTACCAAAAATTCTAGTAAACCCACTCCTTCCACAAATGAAAAAGGGAGGAGGTCCAGCGCTAACATTTTAGCCATCTTGGTGCTAAAAAGCAGGGCTGATGTGCATAAAGACAATGTCACTCTCTTCTTCGCTTTCACCTTTCACCATGATCGGAGCAGATTCAGATTCCCTGCTCTCACCACCTTCACCAACACCACTTGCAGTTTTCTTGCTACGGTGCACCTCCCAGCGAATTGTGTGGTGTTTTCTCAAATGGGTTGTTTGGCCTCTGATACCATAGTTTGTACCAAGCTTACCCCAACTTACACTTGCGCTGCAGATGGAGCATATGGAAATGTTTGGCTACTTCTGCCTCACCGTACAGAAGTCCCAAACTGGGAGGTACACTTTCTGAGAATGGTGCCACTGCTAATGTCGGAAGCAGTGGCAGTCGGTGGGTGTTTTGCCTCTTTGCAGTGCCTACTTCTACAGAGGTGGTTGTGGATGTAGGTCATTGTCGGGGCCTTGCAAATATGGAAGCTGGAACTGGTGGTGGTAGTATCTATACCACGCCCCTCAGAGCAGATTGAGATTGGGTAAAATCGTTCTCCACTGGGACTGGGCTAAATCCATGATAGCTTGCTCCTCATCATCCTCCTCTTCTTCATCCATAACTCTAAGGCTTTCAGGAACCTTCCTTTTCCCTAGTGTCTCAGTCCGAGACGGCATCTAAGTGGAGTCTTGATCATCAGAAAGGGGGCTTGGAGAAGATGGTGGAGTACCCCTCTTTTTCTTGCTGGAAATCTGGAAGCCAATGGATCTTCTGAAATAGGTGCTTCTTTAACTTCCTCAGCATGATTCTCAATCTCCCGAACCTCTCCTACTTCAGAAGGAACGACTATTGCTGGCTGCAGCTGTTGTTGTCCACTTATCTGAGTTTCCTGCAATGATTGGGTACTATTTTGCAAAAGAGATAAATCCATTTCAACGTCACTGCTCGTCGGCGTTGCCGGGATTAGATTGGCTGCCTCTGTGCCAGACATGGGCTTGGGCCTAGGTTGAGGTGGGTCCGCTGATGCGGGGGTGCTGCTCTCAGCTTGCTCCCCGGAGGCCAGTGGGGCTGGCACAAGTTTGCCAATAAAATGTTCTGGCCGGCACAGCAGTGGTGGAAATCAGCTTCCTCTCCTCCCCACTGGCCACTTACTTGGCAGCACCTTTCTGTGGGGCCATCTTGACGCTGGCAGTTGGCAGTGGCACTTAGCTTCACAAGCTGAAGGCATGTCTGTGTTTTGTGGTCATGCGTCATATCGTGCACAGGCCTTCTGTCAGGCAGTACTGTGGGTGATGTTGTCTCTTCACTTGTACACCTAAAAGCAAACAAACAAGAAGAACACCAGTAAACATGACATTATTGCAGTTAAATTAGTAGTGTAATTTAGTGCGGTTACTTAACTTATAAATAATTAATAATACAGTGTACCCATTCTATTTGTAAAGCCACACCCACATAAACTTTCATGTACACTCAAGAAGGATAAGAAAGAGCAATAACAACACACAAATGTAATATACTGGCCATTCCCTCGCATATTAAAGACACTAGAGATATTATCAACAAAGTGGAAAATCTTTTGTTCTACCCTCAAAGTCACATCTTTGTTACTCTGGATATTGATGCGCTGTATAGCAATGTACCCCAGTTAGAGACACATGAGGCAGTAGCATGGTTCATTGACACATATAACATCAGCTGCCCTAGGAATTTTCTACTAGAGTGCGTGAAGATTGTGCTATCTGAAAATACCTTCCAATTTGGGAATACCCTATACAAACAGATCAAAGGGGTAAGTATGGGGGCTTCGGTTACCCCGCCAATAGCCAATATCTAAATGGCCCTCCTCGAAAAGAAATTCATCCACAACGAAGTTGCACCTTTTTATGAATCAGTGACACACTGGTCTAGATACATCGATGATATTTCTTTCATCTGGACTGATACAGCTGAGTTACTATCAGAATTCCTGGGATGGCTTAATTCATGTGATAGCAATTTAAAATTCACGGCACACACAAGTCATTCCCAAGTAGAGTTCTTGGATATTGTGATTCGCCATAACAACGGGATCTTAGAAGTAGATCTCTTCGCTAAACAAACTGCTAGAAACACCTTGCTGCACTTCAAGCGCTTACTTAGAAGTACGCAGATCTTATAAAAAGGCTATAGTGGCTACCAAGGCCAAATACTTTTCATCTAAAATTATCAACTCCACAAACCGTTCTAAAGATATCTTTTCAATCATTAATGAACTATGCAATCCGGATAGAGTAACAATAAAAACCGCTCCCTCTCAATCCCTATGCGATTCCTTAAATAATTTTTTCATTGAAAAAATAAAAAACATTAAAACAAGTATCCCCAGCTGCCCGAGTCCTGTATGTCCTATAAAAGCTAAGAACTCATACAGGCTGGAACAATTCCCAATAATAAATCAAGAAATATTTACAGCTTTACTGGCAAAAGTTAAATCTGGATCTCCAAAGGACTGCTGCCCCCCCTGGATCCTGAAGGAAGCATTCACTGCTTGCCCAAGCCCAGCTGTGACACTTTTAAACGAGTCATTGCTCCAGGGTCAGGTACCGGACTCCTTTAAGGAGGCCATCATTATTCCCCTTCTAAAAAAGCCAGGAGCTGATCCAAAAATCCTAGCCAATTATTGACCAATTTCACTGCTCCCTTTTCTAGCCAAATTGCTCGAAGCACATGTAGCTAAAAGCCTTTCAGCCTTTCTAGAGCAATCTGAATATTTGGATGCACATCAAGCAGGTTTCCGCCCAGCCCACTCCACAGAATCAGTGATACTATCAGTATTGGACACTCTGAGGGGAGGGGCGGATACAGGTCTCCCTCAAGCCCTGGTGTTATTGGATCTCTCCGCTGCCTTTGACACGGTCGACCATAACATCTTGATCGACCGTGTCAGGGATGCGGGTATCGAAGGAATAGCCCTGGAATGGACTAGATCCTTCCTAATAAATCGATCTCAGGCGGTTCAGCTTGGCGGTTTTACTACCCCCATGATTAAAACTACTTGTGGAGTCCCTCAGGGATCTTCACTTTCCCCTCACCTATTCAACTTATATCTACTTCCCTTGATTCATGCATTAAAAGAAAGGAATATCCAAACCTTTAATTATGCTGATGATTTTCAATTGGTATTTCCCATCAATGACTCCCCGGCCTCCATCCACGAATACCAGTCAACAATGCTGTTCATCCGTGACTGGATGAACAGCAACCAATTAAAATTGAATCCAGATAAGACAGAACTGATCCTCACGGGAGGCTCACTCAATCCCTGGAGCTCCAAGTTCTGGCCTAAAGAACTGGGACAACCCCCGACCCCATCTAATCACGCTAAAACTCTGGGAGTCATGATCAATAGTGACCTCACCATGAAAACCCAAATAGGATCTGTAATTTCTGCCTGCTTCTTCCAATTAAGGAAAATAAAGAAAATAAGTAGATTCCTTACTCAGGAAGCAAAACTGCAGGCAGTCCTTGCCATGGTGATCTCGCATATTGACTATGCTAACTCCCTATATTTTGGAATCCCGGCCTATCTCATTCATCGTCTCCAAATGATACAGAACCAGGCGGCCAGACTGATTCTACAGGAAAACAAACGTCAACACATCTCTCCCCTTCTGAAGAAACTACATTGGCTCCCTATAACACAGAGATGCGCATTCAAGATGGGATGCATTATCTTTAAATCCTTGAATGGCAGAAACCCCAAATTTATTAATAGCATGATTAACAGATACAATCCAACTCGTAATCTGAGATCCGCCCACATGCACCTCCTGGCAACCCCCTCCTTTAAACAGAAACGATTTGGTGGATCCAGGTTTTCTACACTGTGTCCAAGATACTGGAACTCTATGCCTCTAGAGATTAGATCCTGTACTGATTTCATAACATTTCGTAAACTCCAAAAAACATGGCTCTTTAAACAGGCTTTCGCGTAATTCGTGGAATTCGTATATCATCTGAACAAACCTGCATCCATCACCTTCCTGAGGAGCGCCAAGAAACCAATCTGGTGTACGAGCGCTATATAAATTAGATATAACATAACATAACAAGAGTTACCATCCTTTTAGCCAAAAACAAAGCATCCCTATTGGGCAATTTCTAAGACTTTGTCGAAACTGCTCTAACCTTCAAGACTTTGATTTGCAAGCATCTATGATGACAGAAAAATTCCTTGCGAGAGGTTATCCGAAATGCCTCATAAGGGAATCTTTTAAACGAGCCAGATTTTATGACAGAGATTCCTTGCTAAGATCATGTCCTACAGCACCAGTGACCCAACTTGTGTGTGTCACAAAACACTCAATGATGAACGAAACATTGAGGCAGATCATAAACTCTAATTGGCACATTCTCAATACTCCCACGACACAAGAAACCAAATTGCTAAAACCCCTATATGCACATCGGCGGAACAAAAACATTAAAGATCTGATCGTACATTCACGTTTTACAACAGGCTCAGATTTTGTCCAAAAGACCATTGATGGGATTGCGCCCATTAAAGGTACTTTTAAATGCAACCAATGCAAAGCATGCAAAACTGCGATTGAAGGAGATATGCTTACCCACAATGGATACACCATAAAAGCTAACAAATTTACTAACTGCAATACCAAGAATCTGATTTACCTTTTATTATAACTAAGGTTATGTTGGTGAGACTTCACGTGCTTTGTTGACGCGCCTAACTGAACACCGCTAAGCGATTTGCACGTTGAAATTACCTGCGCCTTTAGTCAAACACTACCTTGAGAAAAATCATGATGCCAGTGAGATCAGTTGGCATATTCTGTAAAAAACTGAGACTATGCAAGAACCCAAAAGTACAGAGATACGAAAAAGGCACAAAGTCTTTTGGATTTTTGTTTTAGATACCCACAAAAAAGGATTGAACAATGAGATTCCGTGGGAGAATGCTATTAGATACAACACCTAAGTTAGTGGTAGCTCCTCTTCGTATTTAGTCCTTTTCAAACTCGAATTGTGACTGTTTTCTAGCCGATTATGTGGTCCACATGTCAGTAGACCAGCCTTTTCAACACATGAATACCGCTGCGCAGTCTATTCCCAATAGCTTATTCGATCCACACCCATTTGTGTTTTAATTTTACACACATATTTCAATTATTCACCTACAATCCAGGATTATAATCATTTATCTCAGTATGTTCCCCTTGCTGATCCCTGTTCATGGCTCACCCTTCTTCTTATATTTCTTCATCATTTTACATTCTTACAGGCTCCCTTCATTGAACCACACAGTGAGTCTTTTCACAGAGTTTACCCTTGGTTTGTCAGGGTCTTTATCGGACACTTTCCCTTTAATTTGTTGTACTTCGTAACACTGACGTAAGCCACCCGCAATTTAAAAGCTGTTCCGGTCGGCACCGCCTCGAGTCCTCTGAAATATCCTTCGCTTGCGACTCGAGTTATCAAGTACGTAATGTGTCTTAGTTTTGCCTGTATTGTGCCTGGAACTTTACCGTTGTAGTTCGTTTAGGTTTTTCACCTCAGCCACGCCGTTCCCCAGTAGTTATTTCTACTGTCGGATGCGCACACAACGCATGTTTCATGTCCCATTTGTTCATTTGAGGCAATATATTTAGAAACATCTCCTACACCCCTAGTTCTTTCTGTTAGGTGGTTTCAGAGATGGTGTCGGTTGTTTACTCTGCCGGTCCCCTAGACCCCTCAGTTGGTAGCACTTCCGTTTTTAATATGACCGGACACACTTCCGCATTAAACACACACTCATGTTTCCTTTCCCCATTGCTTTTCTCCACTAGGATAGGTATTCGTCACGGCCCAGTGGTCCTTACCACCGGCCACCCGATCCCAGGCATGAAGACTGTGTGTCTCACATTCAGGGCCGGACTGGCTACTGGGCGTTTTGGCATGCTGCCGAGCTGGGGGCTGATTTCGTTGATGGGGACCTGCGTGTGCTGAACGAAATTCGTTTTGCTTTGTTTATTTCGTAGCACACGCAGGTCTCCATCAACGAAATTAGCCCCCACCGCAGTGACATCAGCCCCCAGCTCGGCAGCATGCCAAAACGCCCGGTAGCCAGTCCGGCCCTGCTCACATTATCATCAACTTACCCTTGACTACTCACAGAGGCCTGATTTCTGGTAGGCATCCGCACCATATGCCAGTCATCATTCCTATTTTAAGGTATGTTTCCATTTCCACGGTACCTCCAGCCTCTTCAGTTATATAAATTGCCCTGTGAGATTGCGGGACTTGATGCCTGGGGTTCAAAGCACTCAGGGACCGTTTCAAGAACCGTTGATCTGGCCCCACACGATTTTGACTTTTGCGACGATACCAGGTACTGGGTACTTAGTCCGTGTCACATCTGTCACTTCTAGTTTTCTCCTTTTTGTGACCCAACCATCACCTCACAGACAACCCTGTCCATTATTGTTGTTTATTCCAGCATCAATTTTGACCTATTCACGCCCGAGGCGGTGTATAGGAATATATGATTTATCCATTTCATGTGGTCCTGGTGAGCATAGTTGTGCTATTTATCACACAGGTTTTCCGGTTCCATACTCTTTCCTTCGTTTTATATGATACTTTATATGTTATACCAGGTTTCAGTGTATTTTTAGACCAATAATTCTATATTTCTTTCATCTTGCCTCATCTCTATCAGAGCACAATTTCCTTTCTATCCCGTCAACACATTTGGCTGTTTTGGGATTTCGACTCTCTCTCTTGGCTTGAGCGCACCATAGACTCCTTGTACTCGTGAGAGATGTCATGAACTTAATGTACCTTTTACCTTATTTTTGTAGATATTGCTTTTTAATGTGGTTTCCTGATGAAGGCGGCATGCTCGCTAAAACGTGTGTTGATACCTCGAAGAACCAGCCCCACATTTATGTATTCCATTGCATGTCTGTCCTTTTCTATGCATTAGTGTGGCTTAGCATCTGTATATGTGTCTGTACTGCTTCCATACTTTGTGATATCTACTGCATTGTAATGAACATTTTCATGCACATTATGGGGCCGATTCCGATCTCGGTCGGAGGCGCACCCAATACCATTCGGTCGGGAAAAAGCCATGCGAAAGCCTGTTTCCCGACCGAACCGTACGCGGGTCCGGCCGAGCGAGTACGATGCGACTCGCCGACCGACTCGTCCGGGCGTCCCGACCGCTCCGACCGACTCGTACCCGGATCGTACCGCTCCGACCGACTCGCTCGGACCCGATTCGCACCGCGCAATGGAGACGTTTTCCGGCCGGGTAAGTACGATGCGCACCTCGACCGCTCCGACCGACTCGCGCCGTCCGACTCGAACTCGCTGTCGGAGCCGTACTTTGGGGGTCCGTGTCGGACCCCCCTGTACGCGTACCTGTGCGAGGCGCACACAGGGGGGACCCACCTGTGCGTGTACGCCGCGAAGCGCTTCGCGGCGTACTCGCTGTAGGGGGCGCCCTTGTCTGCCTCGCACCCATTGAGGCAATGGGAGCCCGCGTACGCGTTGTACGACCGGCTCCCATTGAGTTCAATGGGAGTCCGACCGACTCGTGTCCGGTGGCATACGAATGCATCGGACTCGTTCGGTCGGACTGCACGGGTCCGATTCGGTCGGAAATCTCTCCGGGTCCGGCTCGGTCGGAGAGATTTCCGGCCCGAATCGGAATCGACCCCTATGTGTTGACTAGACTTTCAAAACAACATTGAGAGTTGGGAAATCATCAATAGGCATCCAATCTCTGGGAGTAGCCATTGACATATTGGTTTGCCATTGTAATAAATGTTTTAATCATTGTTTGATGAAGTCTAGCCACCTTTTTAAGTATTTTGTAATAACAATAAAATGATATATTTTTATAAATGTTTGGTACATTGAGTTTATTTTTCATCAGTGTTCTAATTGAGGTCTGTTTATGTACATCAAGTTGGGATGTGGCACTCAGTATGTGCAGGTGACAAAAGAAAACTGACAATGGAATGAAACTTACAAAATGAATGCTATTGAGCAGCTGTGCTCTGCCGATAGAACATCAGGTTGTTGCCTGATGTTCGAAAAAGGGGGAAAATAAAATAAAAAAATTAAAGAAAGTAAAAAAATAATTGTAAAAAAGTTTTAAAAAATTGTGAATTCTTTTTTTAACAAATGTAAAAATTAAAAATCTTAAAAACATTGAAAAAAGTGAAAAAGTTTGAAAAACAAATTGCAAAAATGAACAAGCAGAAATTAAAAAAATTGAAATAAAATTACATTAAATTAAAAAATGTTCCTGAAAAAATTATCAAAAAATCAAAGTTAAACAAAATAAAATTGCTGATGTACTAGGGGAAGGGGACTACTACTACCCTGAGAATTGAATTTGAAACCCACTAAGACTTGGGAGGCAAGGGGCAGTGCAGATGAAAAATACAAAAAAAGTATGTGATAATATATAAAGTATGTAATAATATATATAGCATAACACACAAAATGCCTGCCAGCCACATGGTCACAGCAACCAGCAAGGAGGCATGGCCAGACACAAAAAACACATGCAGGCCTATGGCAAAAAGCATACTGGCTGGCTACACAAAATGACCACCGACCACATGGTCAAACAGCAAGCAAGGAGGCATGGCCACAAACATAGAGCACATGCAGGCTATGGCAAAAGCAGACTGGCTGCCTGCAGAAATGGCCACCAACCACATGGTCAAACAGCAAGCAAGGAGGCATGGCCACAAAGAACACATAAAGGTCTATGGCATAAGCACACTGGCTGGCTACACAAAATGGCCACATACCGCATGGTCAAATAGCAAGCAAGAAGGCATGGCCACAAACACAGAACACATAGAGGCCTGTGGCAAAAGCACATTGGTAGCCTACACAAAATGCTGCCAGCCACATGGTCACAACAACAACCAGCAAGGAGGCATGGTCAGGAAAAAAGAACACATGCAGGCCTATGGCAGAAGCACATTGGCTGTCTTCAGAAAATGGCCACCGACCACATGGTCAAACAGCGAGCAGGAGGCATGGTCACAAACAAAGAACACATGCAGGACTATGGCAAAAGCATACTGGCTGCCTACTCAAAATGGCCACCTGCCACATGGTCACAACAGCATCAACCAGCAAGGGAGCATACTCAGAAACAAAGAGCACATACAGGTCTATCACAAAAGCACACTGGCTGACTACACAAAATGCCCCCTAGCCACATGGTCACAACAACAATAACAACCAGCAAGGAGGCATGGCCAGAAATAAAGAACACATGCAGGCCTACGGCAAAAGCACACTGGTTGGGTACACAAAATGGCCACCGACCACATGGTCAAACATGAAGCAAGGAGGCATGACCATACACAAAGAAAAGTATAACACACAAAATGCCTGCCAGCCACATGGTCACAACAACCAGCAAGGAGGCATGGCCAGACAAAAAGAACACACATAGGCCTATGGCAAAAGCACACTGGGCGTCTGTACAAAAAGGCTACCAGCCGCATGTTCAGAACAACAGCAAGCCAAAAGGCATAGCAACAAAAACAAAGAACACATAGAGGCCTGTGGCAAAAGCACACTGGTTGTCTACACAAAAAGGCCGCCAGCCACATGGTCACAACAACAACAGCAAGCAAAGAGGCATGGCCACAACAAAGAACACATGCAGGCCCATGACAAAAGCATACTGGCTGCCTACACAAAATGACTGCAAGTTACATAGTCAACAAGTAAGAGGCATGGAAAACAAAGAAAACATGCAGGCCTATGGGCACTGACTATACAAAATGGCCCCTGGCCACTTAGCATGGAGAACAAAGACAAATGGTGGCTTATGGCAAACACACTCAAACACTGGCCAGACAAAAGAGGCATGGTGACACAGAGAAAACAGTATTCTTCCAGCAATGCCAAAAATGAAAATTAACAAGGCTAAAAATGTTTCTAACAACACACATCCTCCAAAGGCATCACCCCACCTATATACTGTTTGCCGAAAAAACACATTTTGTATTTTAATCAAATTCCATACATGGCCTAAATGGCACCACAAAAACAGCTGTTCCATGCACCCAAGACTAGTACTGGGCCCACTGTCTGGAAGGCCCATTGGCAGACTAGACCACATAGTAAATTACATCAATATTGAAAACTTATTAAAAGACATGGAGAAAATGCACTAAACTGTGCAACAATTTTCCTTTACAAAATACGAAAAATGACATGTAAAAAAATAACTAGGCCCCTACTGAAACTGCAGGCCACCACCACCACACAAGGACATCTTAAGAATTTTGGGGGCCCTGGGCCAAACATACTTTGGGGGCCTTTGTTTGGAACAGCTTTGAACTTATGATCCAATTTCAGTTCTTTCATGCCCTTTTTGGCCAGGGTACTGACAGAGCACACTCCTCCAAATTCTTAATGTTACATCTAATTTTTAGGGATAGTGACCTGTGTTTTCAATACTGTGACACAGCGGCAGCTCATGAATATTACTGCAAATACCCTCTGACATATGAATATGTGAGGTCCTGTTTTGATCTAAAAGAAACTTTTTTATGGATGTTGCATGAAACATAAACAACATTTCTCTGTAATATGTCTGTAATGGACTCTCACATATCACCCACAAACGTTGTTTAAAATAATGTGCTTAAGAACTGTTCAAGGTCATCAAGGCAAGACTCTCTACAGGGCAGAGCAGACTGTATCAGGGGGCCCCCAAGAAAGGCTGGGGCCCTGGGCCAGAGCCCACTTTGCCCATGCCTTAAAATGTCTCCGCCACCACAATACATTTAAAAATGGAATAAAATACAAATAAATCCTGGGGCATGCGCTCTATCAAACAGACAGCACCCTTATACAATAGTTTTTGAACCTACTTGTTAAATCTCAAATACAAAGTCCTTAAATCCAATGGTATATATGCAGCAGACAAAGAGTGATCCTTTCAGCTCTAAATCCACAAGAAAAATGACTAGGAGATGGACATAGCATGGGGAGGGGTCTGCTGGACAGTAACAGGAAGTCGGAGACTCTGGGGCACTTCCTCACTGTTGGAAAAAAAAGGTTAAAAAGAGGACTTCATACACAAAAAAACAATGTGAACGGTATATTTGAGAAGGTTTTTAACTCCAAATTATTCCTTTCAAGGATCTTTAGCTGCTTCTTGAGGAGAGATTCTTCCACAGGTTGCAGCTGCGGTCGATCGTGCTCACTCGCGTTCACGTACATCACAAAGAAGCGACGGAAGTCGCTGGCCCAGCCTAAACCCACACTAGTGGCAACAAACTCTCGAGAGCGGCTAGAAAATGTCATGGGCACTCGCGACTGCCCGGCTAGTCGCCCCCACATACCAAAACGACATTTCAAGGGTGCCAACAAAAAAAAACTTAGCTCCATTGCGGTGTGCGGAGGGTATAGGTAACTCCATGTTCTCCGCTGAACACATAGTTGCAGAATTCCACAGATTGCGCAAGCAGAGCCAAGTTTTACGCCCAGCCTATTTAAATGCATACACTGTTGTTAACCGATTTTATTGACTGCTCAATGATGCACTTTATGTTTATTCAGGAAATCCAATATTGGACGTGAAGCTATCATATTTAGTTACCAAAATTACTTATTAGAGTCTGATTGGAGTTGGCCTGAAAAATATTTCCATTAGACATAAAGTCCCTGTTGCAAAGTCATCCTGTGCCCTGGGCACCCCCCAACGTTTTGCTGAATGGTACTGGTGGTAACTGACTCTGACTGACCCTGGGCTTTGCCTAACCAGGCCCAGGGCCAGTGCTATGCTGAAAACACTTAGATACAGATAAAACGCCTATATACACTAGGGTACACTATGGGTTGGGGTACCCCTTTGATTGGCATGACCTACCCTATAAGCCCCTAGTATATAATAGGGCAGGGGAATTGAAACTACCTATCAGTCCCTAGTATGTAGTAGGGCATGGCAGTTTAGAGGCCAGCAACTTTCTGCACTTGCATGTGTGCACTGCTGAGGCCTGAGGTCAGTTTTAAAAGCAGCCCTGGGTGCCAGGACTGCTTTTAAAAAGTAAATTGTGCCCAAACTCGACTTTGGTGTTTGGGGCACTTAAAAATGGATAACCTACAATGGTATGGCATATTAGGGACCCCCAGGGTCTCCCTTAGGTGTCCCAGGGGTGGGGGGTCAGGTATCTATAAGGTAGACCCTTATAAAATGAGTTTTATATGCCCTGGGTTAAGTGAAATTTCACATTTCACTCCCCACATTGTGGTAAAGTGCTGCCCAAATTCGACTTTGGTGCTAGGAGCACTGTGAAGTGAGGATCTGCAATATTTTTACAGATTCAGAACCCCTAAAGTCTCCCCTAGTTGTCCCATGGGGTGGGAGTCCTGTAGATATAAGCAAAGTACTTATAAAATATGTTTTTGTAAGTCCTGGTGCTGGAAAAATGGCCCAAGTCATTTTTCCCATTGCAAATCCCCTGTTACATAGGTTAACATGGTAGAAAGTTATTAACTAATAACTCTTGATAGGAGAGGGCTAGAAGTGCTATTCAAAGACTTCCCTGAATTTTATTAATAAATGAAACAATATGATATTGTTGAAATTCTCCTAAAGTGTACATACAAGAAGTTATAAGACTTTCTTGTTTGTAAGTCCAGATTCAGCCTTCCAGTGGTCTGCCCTGATTGGATAGAGTTAAGTGGATTAGCCAGGCTGCCTTGAAGAGGTGATAAAGAGCCCCTGGGGTCAACCAGCTCTGCTGGCAGGGCAGTGTGCTGTTAAAAGGAATGCCAGGTCAGGGGGAGGAGTCATAAGCTATGTTCTTCAAGGAGAAGAGCAGAGACCAGTGTCATTTACAACTCTGAACTTTCCACCTCAGGCAGATGGTAGGATTAAGGAAGGTATGAGCAGATGCAGGGGGGAGAGTCTAAGTAAATTTGCCATCCTAGGGGTGTGTTTAGCCAGCTCTTGCCTCCTTGCTGGAAAATCTGCCATTATGGATTTGGAAGATTTGATGCACTCTGGGACAAAATAATGCCACACTCTACAGGAAGTGGTCATATGTTTGAGGAGTTACCCTGCTCCCATTGGTCAGGAGTGACCTCCTGTCTGACCCAGAGAACATGGAATAAGTATCTGAGAGGGGCAGAGCCCTCCAGATCTGCTGCTTGAAACTTACTGAAGCAAGACATTGCCAAGCTGAGAAGTTTTGCTGTGCAAAGATTTCTAAGGCCTGACCTCTGAAGACTGCACCATCTGAATGTACAGCCCTGTGGATTATCTTGCTGAAAAGGAACTAAAGAGTGGACTCCCTGAAAGCTACAGGTTAAAAGAGCTTATCTGGAACATCACCAACTAAATCTGCACCTTGGAGAACTACCAGTGGATTTGTAAGGGTGACGTCCAAGTGGATTGTGGGAACTGAAGTCCTCAACTTTCAAGGACCATCTTGGAGCTTCCAGACCTTTGGAGTGAGTTTGAGACACTTTGGGACCCTTTGAGGAACTTCAGGAAGAAGTTCAAGAAGTTTGGCGAACTGTGGAGGAACTTTGAAAAAAAGCTCCATAGAGGGACCGACTCAACCTGGTCAGCCAAGCCGCCTGCCTTCAACCGCGGGCCGGCCAAGCCACCCAGGTTCGTCCCGCTAAAAGCTCCGTCGGTCCAACTTCCAGAGTTTGACCGGGACTAAAAGAAATCTGAAGCCGGCGAACCCTCACCGGATCCGGCTACATGAAGAGCATCGAGAGACCCCGCGAGAAAAGCTCCAGAAAAGTTTCTAAGTGTGAAGGTAGAAACTGAGACCGGGACCTGCCACAAGCTGTAGCCGCCCAGGGCTCCATCGTGGTCGGCCTGAACCTTTGACTTTGACCCGGTCTATCGCGAGCACGTATCCCAATATGGTGCTATAATCTTCTAAGTGCTATATTTTGCTAAATCTTTCAAAATTCATATCTCTGGTTCCCTACATTGGATTTTTGTCGTTTTGGTGTCATTTTAAAGATAAAAATATTTCCTATTTTTATAAATTGGTGTTGGATTTTTATTATGTGTTGTGTCTTAATTATTTACTGAATTGGTGTTTTTAAATGCTTTACATACCTGTCTTTGAAGTTAAGCCTGTCTGCTTGCAGCCACGTTACCAAAGGTTGAGCATGGGAATAATTTTCTAAGACCTATGCTGAGTCCTATCATGTGTTAGTGGCCTTGTTGCCAGTGGCAGACCTACATTTGCCCCTACCAATAATCCACTTTCCAACAGTCCCACTCAATTCTGAGCTCTTCTAGAGCAAACTACATTCTGACGCTTCCTCCTGTGGTTCTAAATTTGGATTCTAATTCCAAAAAACGAAAGGAATCTGTGTGTCAAAATGCAGAAAAAATCAAGGATATATATTGCATAAAGTACCAAGTAATTAATGGTCCCTCATGTTATCCCCCATTCTAGCAATATCGTAGAAAGTTAAAGTGTCACCGGAAAATATGAATTAAAGTGTGGAACGGCGTTTATGTAAGACATTTGATTCAAAGTCGTAGGCCGTTTGCCACTCGCAAATGCAGATGCTGTAACTGTGGTATAACATCTCTGGGGCCAAATACGATGCAGATCGGGAACGTGTCTTTCCGACCGACCGATTACGATGCGAGTTAGACGTTAGGAATATCCTAATCCGAACCCGACGGCATTCGGAATGACCGAGCCGTACATGGCAGACTCGTACGTCTCTATGGGCTGTGTTTCTGAACGACCGATTAAGATGCTGGATTCGGACAGCCTTTCCAAATTGTGCTGTCCGACTCAAATCAGCAGTCAGAATCAGACTTTGGGGGCCTGTAGTTCCCTGCACCTGGAGCATCCCAATCGGGCCTGTGGGGGTACCCATGGGTTCCCCCTTAACAGCCATGCACAGTGTGGCAGGCACCAGAGGGTGCCTGATTTTCCCCAGCCACCCCTTTCTTCAATGGGAGCCTATGCATTCGGTCGGAACATAGGCTCCCATTGAAGTCAATGGGAGTCCAACCGAATCGTATCTGGAAGCATCCGGATGAATCGTAATCGGTTGGTTGGACTCTCCCAATCTGAGTAGGTTGGAAACCATTCCCAAACCGATTCGGTCAGAATGATTTACGAACCGCATCGTAATCTGGTCCTCTGTGTTATTCAACAGCATTTCAGTTCTCTTGACCCTTCACACAATGACCTTTCACCCTATAAGTCCAGTGGCTGCCAAGGCAGAAACCAGTTTTGTACAAAGTAAGTTCTGAGGGAAAAGACATGAGATTCAATGAGGATAGGCCTTGGCAGCAGGTGTTGGGTACGCAAACCTTCTTCTTCACAGCAAAACGTGCTCTATCACACTGAGAAATAATTATAATGCAAAACAAATCTAAACTAAGCTCTTACCAATCTTTATTTCGGCGATGAAGATGTCATTATCATTTCGAGACAGAGAAAATCTATTATGTGTACATAAAATGTTTTATAAAAAAGTTTCTGTTTTTTGCGCAATATGAATAAACAATTAAAACATTGCAACAAAGAGCGATGTATGGAACAAGTATTGTGCTTAACCTTTTTTTGTAGACTACATTTAATGGGCAGCCACTTAAAATTCATAAAGTCTCTTTCATGTTTGACTTGCTAAATATTTTATGATCTGCCACATTCATATATCTTAATTGATAAACATTTGACCAGTGTCAGTTTTACAGTGTGCAACATTATTTTTGTATCCCTAGTGAATAGTTATACTGTTGACGAATGGAAATCCTCTGACAGAATTATTCCAAAGAAGATACGCTTTTAAGTGACAAATTCCATAAGAATTCCTAAGGGATCTGTTGTATTATTGATGCATTACGTGTCTTCGGCTTTAACAGCCCATTATTTCTTGTTTTATTGTAGAAAACCAAAACCAAACATGACACTCTACTTTTGATCTTCATCTAATCATTTGAAATGTGTCTACATTTTAGATTGTGTGACAACATGTTAGAACGATTTTTGCTTTGAACGTTTGTGAATAAGCAAATTTGCAGCTCATAAATTTCAAATGAGCAAAGTTTACATTTGAGAATTATTCACAAGTTCTGTATGTTAAAACTACTGAATCATTTAACCCTAAATGTATAATGAACTTAGGTTGCCGAGGCTAGTGTTAGCTTAATTAATAACACTAAAAACAGGTTTTAACATTTTTCAAGAACTGGAATATTTGTTTATATATCGATTCATAAAAATGTTTCTATTGACCTATTGTTGGTATTCAGTTAATGTATTAAAATGTAGTTGTCATATCAACAAAGAATACATCTGTGAATTGATTTTGTAACCTTTTTTGTAACATATTTTTGAGACTGAATCATTACAAAAGAGAGAGAGGCTGAAAGGAGATACACACACTTTCACTTAACTATCAAAGTGAAGGGTTTTTAAATGAATGGGTGACTCCAAAGTGAAATGAGTTATTGACATATTGATGACAGGCTTTATTTCAGAAAACCAAGAACCCGAGTTGGAATTTAGGACAGGGATAACTTTAGCGTGGAGATCCTCAATACACATCTCTCACTGATATCTCTGGAAGCTGAACATGGCACTCAGAATAAATCAAACATCATGAAATAGTCAAACACTTGTTCTGAACGGTATTCCTCATGTCACTCAATAGCTTATTCCTCCTCATCCATATTGACAGATGTCTCTTCTTGAGTGCAAGACTTTTTGTTTTAATAGTATTCCATTGTCTTGAATTATAAAATCTCTTTTCCCCTCCTAGTAGATAAACAGGCAGGAACTCCGTAAGAGCCTTACTCCTTTGACTTCAAAGGACCTCAGGAATTCCATCAAAAGTGTTATTAGATAACTTTACACTTCTGTGCCACATCCTCTGCCTTATTGACTCCATAAGATGGCATATCTATTGTGAGTGTCGAAGGTAAATGGTTTCCATGTAGTACATTTGTATTTAACAATTCGATTTTCTGTTTAGGCTGCCATAATCGTAATGCTAATTAAAAAAATCTACATTCTCCATCTTTGAAAAGTTAGAATTTATCAGTAAGATTGTGTGTCTTTTGAACACATGGTAATTTGATAGACAGAACCCGTATTCTGTCTTTTCTGTCACCCCTATAAAACTGTCATACATTTTCGACAAGAATTACTAACCCAAACATACAGACAATCAGACTAGGGTGACGCTGAACGCGAGCATTCAATTACTAATTTATAAACTTCAACGAAAACCTGTTGACTTATCATGTGTCAGGCCTTTTCTATTTTCACAAAGATTGCTCCGGATGTTAAGAGTAAGCCATTTTAAAAAAAAACTGTAGGGTAAGTTAGCAGACTTCATGCTCTAGCCGAGGGCAGAATGAATAGGCTCTTAAGGCATCCGAGATGGAGTTATACCATGTGTGCACAAGATTTTATACTGCAAGTTGAAAGGATTTTTTCCTAGAATTGCTTTGTAGCAAAAAGGTAGAAAGATCAAGGAGAAACAACTACTAAATGCAACATAAGACTCTGGGGTTGTGAGATCCAGTAGAACAAAAAAAAGGACATCAGATACATGTAAAACAAGGATCCATTAAATACTCAATTCCATTAAATCTGAGATACATCTGTAACAATTTTCACTCAACAATCAGATTTGATCCAATAGGTGAGATGCCTCATGTACCAATAAATTAAATGTCTCTTAAGCTTATACTGTTGGTCTTCCTAACTGTTTGATTTCCTAGATTACATATGTACTTAACAAGTAGCTGCTGTTAATATAACAACAATAGCTAGCTCATTGTCTAAAGATGGCATCACTTTCATCTGCCTTGAGTAGCAAGTTTTTCTGGCTCTTTGGAACTTAGGGTTAGGAAACGAGTTTCCGGGCTTTGGGGATATTTACAGCAGAATGGAGAACCGTGGCATTAGGCAAACATTTCTAACGCCACGCTTCTCCATTCTGAAAATGCAGGGATGTGCCGTATTCACAAGAATGCGGTGCACCCCTGCGTTTCCCCTAGTGCTGGCGCAGGGTTCAGCTGCCTAGCGCCAATGCGGGCACCCTTGCACCATAGTGCAAGGGTGTCTGCATTGGAGGGGAAGATTGTTTATGTGCAGAAAGGTCTGCCTTCCTGCACATAAACAATCTTTAAATGCAGTTTTGTAACCTCTATCAGTGCTGCTTAATGCAGCATAGATAGAAGTTGCAAAACTGCATTTTTTTAAAAAGATTGTTTATGTGCAGGGAGGGGGACATTCCTGACATAAATAATCATAGTCAATTTGCTGTTCCCATGTGTGCTGGCAGCACACATGGAAACAGCAAAAACGAGGAGAAATAAAGCAGTTCTCCTTGTTTCACCTGTTTAAGGCCAGGTTTTCCCTGGTCTTAATTTTGGCGCTGCCTCCTATTTACGCTGCCCTTGTAAATAGGGGGCAGTGTCAAAATCAATGGGTGTTGTGGTGGAACGCCCACCGCAACACCCATTGCCCTCCTTTTTCACACTAACTACAGCGTGAATGAGTGCCTTATATACAAGGTAGGTTTAAGCCACGTTAAGTCACTGGGTCACTGAAAGTGACTTGTGGTGGCGACAGGGGCTTGTAAATATGCCCCTTTGTTTCCTATATGTGTCAGAATGTTTTGGACCAAAAGTCAGCTTGGGGGATTGCATGAGAGAGAGAGTGCGATGTTTAGGTAGAAGTCATTGCCATAGGAAGTTCTCGAATCCAAATGAATCATTCTCATTTTCATATGTAAACTGATATGTCCACTTGAAGGTATATAATCAGCGCACAGTGAGCCTAATTCAAAAAATAAACTTACTAATTTGTGTAAATGTACTATTGTTTTTGGTATTCACAAAGTACGAGTTCAATTTTTCTAATGGAAACTTTGTGACTGTGACGACTCCACAGTCAGGGAAAAGAACTGCTCATAAAAAGATAGGCATGGGCATCTTTTTATGTGCAGAGTTTCCGCAGTCGAAAAATCACTAATAGTAAAATTAAACTCGTTGTTTGTGAATAAATAAACATGTAAGTTTACCCTGTGACGCATGCCCTATTAGTAGTTTAACATTCTATTTGGAAAAAAGCCTGATGGCGGATTATCATACTAAAAACCTACACCTGCATGGGAAACTTGCAGAATTCTTAGATTACTGAGCAGCTAATAGTTCAAAAAGACTTCTTTATTTTTCTCTATTGAAAATCACGCTTTGAAGGACTTTGAATTCTTTGCATGTTCAAGAGCAAAATTCTATGCAGTTGCATAACATTGCCGAAATGTTTTAATGTGTTCTCCTCTGCAATACCACTGGGAACTAAAATTCACTCTGTGGAGCACACTTTTTGACTGTGCCAGTGCAAAAGGATGACTTAATATTACACATCTTAACCTATGTGTACATGCACAATGCCAAACTCAACAGAGTGCACATTTTGCATTAACCATTATACTGTATGCAAGGTAGGCCCAAATGTATTTCACACGTATATTCAAACCTTCTGTAGAAATGCAAGCATCTGTGCTCCATAACATAACCAGTCCAAGAGGAATCGGAGCTAGATATTTATTGGAAACTTTCTATACTGTGTATATTGTAAGCTCACAAATGTAATGCAAGTGTTAGTAGCCATTGTCATTGTTTCACCAGATAAGATCTAAATTTGTGGAACAAGTAACACCGTTCCATGTCTACATTTAAGGTCAGATGAAAATTTGAACACGATAATCAAAGAGAATACTTATTGTAACATCGTACTCCTGACATTTAGCAAAATCGTTTCATGCAAATGGGTTATGTGATTGCACTGCAAGATGTGAATGTCAAACATCGACGTCTTACAAGGCGATGAAATCCGTATATTGACGGAACTCCTTCATGTGGCTTCTCTAAAGTGTAAATTAGTCTAAGCTTTACACTCTATGAAGTATATGAACCCACGGATATATCCTGCGTCCGTGCTTACTCCATAAAAATCTATAAATTAAAATTATTCTAATCCACCCCCTGCTGTTATACCACTTTTGCTTTTATGTACAAACGTAACCTTGGAAGATAAATAACGTAAGCCTGTTTAATAGCCCATCGAATAGTATTTTATTAGTAAACAGACCGTTTAATCTTTTCTCTGTTATAGTTTCTTTCAAGGACTGTACTTTGATATTACTTTCAAGTAAAAAGAATCTTTCTTCAAAGATTAGCTGACTTTTTCAGTAGTTATTCTCATAAAGAACTCTTTTGAAAATGTAAAAAATGTGAAAGCTTTGTCTTTGACATGTAGCTAAGCACAACAGCAAGATATATTTCTGACCTTATGAAACAAAGCAGTCAGGAACTGTGCATGCACATCTGGTTTGTTGAACAGCATCTTAAAGACTTTTTCTTTGTAAAAGAGCACGTGTTTTTGCTCTGTTCATTTTATTGGGACATGCAGGGCCATATTTATGTGTGGGTTACAATGCTTTTCACACGCAAAGGGGGGCATGCACGATGCAACCCTAAAATGTGAATTTTGAAGCCAGGCAAGCACACTTTGCGTGGCCATGAGTGGCTTGATAAATCCAGAGTAACACAACACAGCACATATCTGCAAATATCGCTGCGTTGCGTTACTCTGCCCTAGGATGGCGTTCCATGGGTGGAGCATGGGTGTTCCCAAGCAAAACCCAGGGATTTTGATGAATTCCCAGATTTACCTTTACTTGTAGAAGTGGGTATGTGTCAAAATGCTATGCCTTCCCAGGGGAGGTGTAACGAGGAGAAATATCTTCATTTCTCCACGTTTTTTCTACTTTCTATGTGTGCTGCAGAAAAGCTCACATAGAAAAAGAAAAATGCCTCAGGGGATTGTTTTGTGAAGGAAGGGACACAAGCCTGCTTACAATGCAAGCACCCTTACACCATAATGCAAGAGTGCCTGCTTTGGCGTTAGGCAGCACATTGTGCACCAGTGCTGGGAAAAGGCAGGAATGTGCCATTTTGTGTTAAATAAGGTGCATTCCTGCCTTTTCCCTGCCATGCAGCACCAGTAGTGGCTGCTACCGGACTGGAGTGGTGGGGTGGGGGGTTAATTAACAAAAAAAACAACTTACCTTAGAACGTCCGGCGGGCTGCTGTCTCTTCCTTCCTGCAGTCCGGCCTGCAGTAGGAAGCACCCGACACACAGGCTCCCCTGAGCCAATCACAACACTGCAATGCAACGTTGTGATTGGTCTGAGCGCCGGAGGGCCGAACAAACAGTAAGCCTGGGTGGGGAACTCTGCTCGACAGCGGAGTTTGTGGAGTTTTGTCAACTCCGCACTCTGCTGGGAGTGCGAAGTTGCCAAAAAAACTCTGACTCCACCACGCAGGAGAGTTTCTCTCCTGCGCCCACCCCTAGTTGGAGTTCACTCCTTCTGCAAGAGTTGGTCGAGTCTGGACTGCAGCAGGGAGAGCAGATCCTCCTCCTGTCCAGTCTCTTGCCCGGTTCCCAAACCTCCAGCCAAGACAGCGGGCACCTTCTCCCCAGGGACGCTGCCGCAGCACCCCTGCTCCTCCATAGCGCTGACCCTGCCCTGCAGCTCGGCCATGTGGGCGCTAAGAAGCAGGCAACCGGACAGCGCGGTGCCCAAGAGCAGCACAGTATTCTTCCCCTTACCTGGATCTCGGCACAGGAGGATTCTTCTTCTCCTCCTCCAGTGGGCTGTAAAAATGAATACCCCTTCCTGCAGGACTCGTGAGGACTGTGCATGCACAGGCCAATGGCAACATTTATGGTGATCAGCACAATTATTGTTAGAATTGTCTCCTCTATGATGAGCCTAAGGTCCTTGAGCTGTGTTAACCCGAATGATGGTGGCCCCCTAGTGGTGCTATAGTGCCTTTTTACTGGAGCTGGCTCATGAGATACCCTTGGCAGGACCCGTTTGACCCTTGGTAACCCACTTTTATTGGCCCCAGATGAGGACTAAACAGCATGCATTCTGTAGGTCCTGTGTTAACTGCAAGGTCAGAGGTAAGTCAGGGTAAAATGTAAGGCTTCCCTGTGACCTTTCCCAGTCATGGGAACACCCCTTGAGAGGGTGGATGTGGATACTGCAGGGGCCCTGGGTCCCAATACTGACTTTTAGAACAGGTGTACCCTGGTTTTGGTGGAGTATGCCTCAAGGTACCCTGATGCCATACTTCTAAGGACAGTGCCTGCACCAGTGTAAGTCAGGGCCATGGAGAGGTGTGGTGCAGCGGCCAGGGCAGCTGACTTCGGAGCACAGGGCTCCCTGTTCGATCCCCGGCTCCGGCGGCAGCTCAGCTCAGCACCATGTGACTCTGGGCAATAGCTCACTTAATTTCCACGACGGCCCCCTGCGCCTTGAGACCCGTAAGGGTGAGTAGTTCGCGCTTTACAAATACAGATTTAGTTTAGTGGTTAGGGCGCTGATGGGGATCTTTTCCCATTTGGGTTTGCCAAGGAGGTTGTGTCTGGCACGGAGCAACAAATTCATGTTTGCCTCCATGAAGGCCATATGGGATGAGTGTGGGGTAACCTACATGTTCTCCGCACCATACTGAACCTGTCTGAGTCTGTGAGATGCCCTGTTGCCAGGCTTTCTCTTTGTCTACATAAAAGTGCCCCAGAAAGGAGTGGACTTTAGCCCCTTTGAGCTCCTGTTTGGCTGCCCTACTAGAGGATTTCTCAGTATTGTGAAGGAGGGGTGGAGGAAAGTTACCAAGCAACCCCCACAAGATGTAGGTAGATACATGTTAGCCGTCACAGCTCAGATGAAATGCTTCAGGAAGGAAGCCACTTCGAATCTTAAGGCAATCCAGGAGGTAATGAAGCAATAGTACAGTCAGGTGGTCACTCTGGCAAAATACCAATCTAGCTAAAAAGTGTGGGCAATGGAGGCCATGGAGCCCCAAGCCTTACAGGACCAGTGGGCAGGGCCCTATGAAATCAAGGAGAAAAAGATTGAGGTCTCCTAGCTGTTGGACCTCTGGGCATCTGAGAACACCGTAAGGGTACTGTTTGTGAATCGTCTCAAGCCACACTTTGAGAGGTCTTAGTTAATAATGCTCATGCTGGCAGATGGTGGTGGTGGGGGGGCAGAGTCAACTCCACTTAGACCTACTTTCTTGCAAGGAGCAGGATTGGTTAGTGGAGGGAGTTGTCCTCTCTCCCATCCTGACAGCAGCGTGCAGAGGCACTACTGGCAATTACTGGAACAGTTCTCCTAATTTTTCTCCCTTTTCCCTGCACTCCCTGACTGGGGTACTCATTATCTTGACACAGGGGACAGCATGCCAATAAACAATCAACATTTTCAGGATGTCAGATAAGGTGAGGGCCAGCACCAAAGAAAAGGATTCTAAGATTCTGGAGTTGGGTATGATTGGCCTTTCTGTAGTCCCGAGACCAGCCCAGTGATTTTGGTCCCAAATGCTGCCCCAACAAGCACCACTCCAGAACTGAGGTTCAGTGTAGACTACAGGGACCACAGACAGGTCACCAAGACTGATGCTCACCCCATTCAGAGAGCTGATGAGTTCATTGATTAGTTAGGGAAAGGCAAATTCCTCAGTGAATTTAATTTGATGTCAGGGCTTTAGAAGAGTGCCATAACTGAGGGGGCCAAGGAGAGCTCATCCCTCTTTACCCTAAAAGGGCACTTTCAATTCAGAGAATGTCCCTGCAACCAACTGAGTCCTAGCTAGTCTCGAAATTTTCAGTGCAGCCTATCTGGATGGCACTGTTGTCTTCTGCTTCAGCGGGGATGTCTACCTGTACCACCTCAAGGAAGTGCTTCTCTCCTTGCACAGGCAGGCCTGACCATCAAGGTCAATAAGAGCAAGTTAGGGCAGGGCTCAAAGGTGGACTCGGGCCACCAAATTGTTATATTCAAGCACTACAGCCCAAGATATAGACCATAATGACTTGGTAGCCTCCCAAGATCCACACCCAGGTGATAGCCTACTTAGGCCTCACTGGATATTAGAGGATATTTGGGATGTGTGGATTTTAAATCCAACGTAGAGAACCAGTGTACATCCACATACAGACGGGGCAAAGATGGCGACCGCTAGTCGGACGTGTGAGAGATGAGCTCCTCGCTGAACTCTCCTTCTTCATAGACTACTGCTTACAAGAATACTCCGATGACATACGGATAATATACCGAGACATGGTATTCATGTGGACGCTTGGAAAAGGAAACGGAAAAATGGATAGCAAACTGTAATTGAATGCTGCTGGAGGAAAGCAAAGGCATCTGGCGGTGGCGATTGCTCTGGGCTCTGTCAACCCGCCTAACTACTCACTTACCGCTCACCTACGTGGAAGGGAAACCAAGGGATTGCCTAACAGTCGTCCTGGGTGCACGATACCCACGATACCAAACTGGTAGCGGAAAACAGAGGCGCGCGCCCTCGCTGGACAGCTCTTTTGAGATCGCTACAGACACGGGAGAGATACGCCCGGGTCCTCGAAGGCGGTGCGCTAGAGAAACTCTGTCGGTAAGCGCACTGTGTGGCGGAGGTCGGCAGTGAGAAGGGGCGGTGGATCATATGGGATGCAGCGACACACGCGGGTGAGCAACAGGCAAATAAAGGAGTATTAACTGGGACAAACGCTGTAAGTACGGATATTTCCTAAACAGAACTGTACTACTCTAGCCTGTGTCATCATGCCCCCAAAATCTGCTCGTGGTGGTAAGACCAGAGATCCTCAGGCTGGGAATAGAAAAGAGGCCATGATGAAGGGTGGAACTAACTTAAAAACGTCTCTGGAGGGCACAACTGGCGATCTGAGTACCTCCCTGCATGGGGGGGAACAACACGCGGATGTTAAAAAAAAAATCCCACCAATGTTCGTAAAATTGAGAAAGGAGAATACTATTGGCATACAGGAAAAAATGGCGAATGTTGAGGTTGAGGCTGGTATCTCGGATAACACGTATACATCAGCAAATATTTCAATGGATGAAAACCCCGGGGGTGTAATACATTTGCTGCATGACAAGGCACATCTTGATAAAGAAAAAGACCCCTCTTGGACTTTCAACCAGACCATTCCTGAGCCACAACAGAATGTATCGGAGCCAAGGCACGCCGGGCCAAACATGGATTTAAACGCACCTATACTAGATTCCTATATGGGCCACGGTCATAAAGAGGAAGCGAAGATAAGACCAGTAAAGAAAGTAACAGAGAGGGGGACTCAGGGGAGAAGTTCTACTCTCTTTCAGAACCCTCGGATTCATCGGGAGACGAACAGCTCGGTCATGATGAGAAAGATGGGGGTCTAGATCTGGATCATTGGATGGGTCAACAACCAGTCTGTGGAATGAATCGAACATCTCTAATATGGACGGAAAAAGTCTGGACCACACTATGGTGCATAAAGAGTCGACAAATCAAGAGCAGGTACCCCTCCTGGGGCCAGGAAAAAGTTTGATGTGGGAGGTCTCTCTGTCTTCTGAACCTCATTCTGAGTCAAGCCTTCCCGGCGCAGAATTTGAGGACCCTTCGGTGGGCAATATGGGTGCAATGGGCGGTCAGACAGAAGAAATATCCTTGGCTGTAATATATAAATCTGTAGTAGACCATAGGCTCGAAACCCGCACAGAGAATCTGAAGACACATACTGCCTGCCGGAAATTACAAAATACTGTTAGGAGAGTTGCAAAAACCTGTAAAGAATTCACTGATAGAATGAATGAGGCGGAGGGGAGAATATCGACTCTAGAAGATGAAATGGCAGTACAAAAGACCACTCTGAAAGCTATGACCTCCCATAGAGAGGACACTCAAATGAAATTAGTCGATTTGGAGAACCGATCACGCCGTAACAACCTCAGAGTGTTAGGAATTCCAGAAGGTATCGAGGGTTCAGACGCCCGGAAATTTCTGATCGATCTCTTCTCTGAAGCCTTTCCGGACCTAACCATGTGGAACTGGTCTACTGAGATCCAAAGAGCTCACAGGTTCCCGTTTAGACAGCTGACAACTAAAAAGGACAAACCGAGAGTAGACCGAGGGCTATTTTGATTTGTCTAAACAATTTTTAGCACGCCAAGCCATATATGATCTAGCTCGACCGGACAGGAAGCGACAGGGAAAAGGGGTGCAGTTTTTTGTAAGACCTGACTACTGTCACTACACTGTAGAAAAAGGTGGCAATTACGCCAACTCATAACTCCTTTTCAGAATAAGGGGCGCAGGCGTTTTTGCTCAATCCAGCTACACTAAAAATAATCAGCAAGGGTCAGACACGATTTTTTATCTCTGAAATACAAGCGAAAGAATACCTAGATGCCATTTAAGTAGCCAGGAAACGGGGTCACTAGAAATTAATGTACAGGACATTATATAGATAGATACATGGTTTGTGGAAAATAAAGGGGACATATATATGTCCGGCTAACATTACTGTAACTTGAAGAAGGGGGGTCACCGGGATCAAGTCTCTCTCCATCATAAGGGCTATTTGCCCTTTTGCCTGGATAGGGGAAAATGGGTGGGGGGTGGATGGATGGGTCTGGGGGCATAGGGCGGGATGGGGGAGGCAGCACTGGGTTGGAAGGTAGGGGGTCTGGCTGGATGCTGGGGGGTGGGCAAGCTGAGGGGAGGAGTTAAAGAGGAGATAAAAAAAAAAAAAGGAAATCAGAAATGTCTACTTTTTGGCAAAACACTAATTACGCGGTAGTAGTCCAGCAATGTTTAGATAAGAAAGAAAATATTGTAAAATATGAATAATTTTAGGATATGTTCATCAAATGTTGGTGGTCTGAACGATAGGAAAAAAGAGAAAGGGTATATGAGATACATAGAACACTGAACCCAGATGTAATATGTTTACAAGAAACACACATTCCATGGAACAATAAGGAACTTTTAGAGATTAGAGGCTATTGTTTGGTGGCATGTTCTTTTCAGACCACCATGATCAGAGGGGTTGCTATATATACCAGACAACGGAATGGGTCGGTCGCGCGGTCTGCAGCAGACAAATGGGTACGATGGGCTATAGTAGAGCTACCAACAGGGATGACAGTCGTGAATATATATGGCTCTAATTTGGATGATGCGGACATCTGGAATGAATTGGAGATAGAATTAGCTAATTGGTCACAACGAATGATAGTGTGTGGGGATTTTAATATACACATGGATGTGAATAATACTCCAAATCAGAAATATGTAGGTAGAAAACCAAAGGTTTACAGAGCAATTAGGGCATTCAAAGATAGTCATGGTTTGTGTGATGTATGGACAGAGAAACAACGAAGAGATCCTGGATTCACATATTTTTCACATCCACATAAAAAATTTGTACGACTGGATTATTTTTAGCTTCCCAGCTACTGATAGATAAATTAGATGTTATTAAACTGCCCCAACTATATTCTGATCATAATCCTCTGATCTTGGATATAAGGGGGCGAAGGCTGGTAGACAAGGGACGTCATGGTCATTTGATAAAAAGCTATTGATGGATGAGGAATTTTGTATATATATCAAGCATTGGGCCCAAGGATTCTTTGATTGTAACAGATATAGTGCCTCCCGTGAGGTGGTATGGGATACTTTTAAGGCCACCCTGAGAGGTGAGATAATAGGGTTTGTGGCTCGTACTCGGAAACAACACAAAGCACAATTCGATTTATTAATTAGTAAATTATCAGAACTTGAGATAGAACATGTTCAAATAATAAAGAAAGGAGGCTCTGAGAACTTACTGGGCGAACAAATGATTAAATTAGCTATCGCCAAATCGGAATTAAACGCGTATTTTCAGACTAAAGTGGCACAGATGTACCAAGCTAATCGAGGGGAAATATATGAGTATGGGGAGGCGACGGGGAGGCTTCTAGCTTTAAGAACAAGACAGAAAGTCGCCAGGAACAACATCTAAAAAATCAGGGATAGTAATAATCATTTAGTATCTGGCCCACAGAAAATTATTGAGGTATTTGAGGAATTTTATAGCAGATTGTATCAACCCGAGGAACGCTTGGGGGAACAGAGGGAAACAGAAGATGAAAGATCTATGCTACCAAGACTAGATACTGAAGCTGCTTTAGAACTAAAACAAGAAATAACCATAGATGAAGTGCAGATTGCATTGGGATCTTTATCTCTGGGGAAAGCCACGGGTCCCGATAAAATTCCGATAGAAATCTATAAGATGTTATCCTTTCAAATACTCCCCATTATGCAAGACCTATTTTTGAGTATACAATATAGAGGGATTCCACCCACATCATGGCAGGGTACGGATATGGTTGTCTTTCTTAAGAAAGCTAAGCCATCAGAAGAGCCATCCTCCTACTGCCCAATATCACTTATGAATGCGGATGCGAAAGTCTATTCCAAAATAATGGCCACCCGGTTGCAAAAGACTATCACTACACTTATATCACCGTGGCAACTTGGCTTTGTCCCCGGCAGGGGGACCACAGACCATACAAGACGGGTTATCTCAATCTTGGATATTGCCGAGGCTGAGGATAGGGAGCTGGCTGTGATCCTCTTGGATGCGGAAAAAGCCTTTGATCGGGTGGCTTGGCGATATCTATGGGCGAATCTGGTGGATAGGGGATTTACTTCTGGAACTATAAGAGCTCTTCAGGCCATGTATTATAAGCCATATACTCAGATTCAAGTTATGGGTCACACGTCTAGAAGGGTGGAGATTGCCAGAGGTACACGTCAAGGCCGCCCTTGTTCTCCTATTTTATTTGCATTTTATTTAGATCCCTTTATTACCCGCATATTGCAGAATCAGCTGATCAAACCGGTTGTAATGCATGGCTATGAGACAAAAATACTAGCATATGCAGATGATATTGCGATTATTACAACAGAACCTTATGTGGCTATTAAGGAGATTGAAAATATGGCAACCAAATTTGGAGAGGAATCTGGCTATCTCCTAAACAAAACTAAAACACAAATTGTCTGCTCCTCCAAGTGTCGGATGCAAGATCCCCGGGTAATCAAGGTAGTCACGTATTTAGGGGTTAAAATAACAGCAGGAATTAATAATCTCTGGGCTATCAATATTGACCCAGTGCTGGAAACAATTAATAGCGAGCTTAGGCGTATGAATAATCTTCACCTCACAATAATTGGAAGAGTGAATGTAATCAAGATGAAGATATTCCCCAAGATTCTGTATTTAATACGTGCAATACCGCTGGAACTTGCCACCACTAAAATACATAGAATTGAAGCTATGTTCTCCAAATTTATCTGGGGATATCAAAAGATACGGCGGGCGTATAAATATCTGACGCTACCTAAAGAACGGGGCGGATGGGGAGCTCCCAATATACAGTTATATCACTGGGCTACTGCCCTGCAGCAGTTTGGAAGTCTTTATTTTTTTCAAACTGAAGGGACGGAGCAGGACAGAATACCGACCATATTTCAACTGGCTATGGGGAATGATGCTGTGGGATTATTGCAGAGACTTAGGGGCCGATTCCGATCTCGGCCGGTAGGGCTCCGAATCGGATTCGGCTTTACCGGATCCGATTCGGAGCCCTGTTTCCGACCGAACCGTACGCGGGTCCGGCCGGCGAGTACGATGCAAAATCGCCGACCGACTCGTCCGGGCGTCCCGACCGCACAGACCGACTCGCTCCCGGTTCGAACCGCTCCGACCGACTCGCTCGGACTCGACTCGCACCGCGCAATGGAGACGTTTCCCGGCCGGGTAAGTACGATGCGCGCCGCAAGCAGTCCGACCGAGCCGCGCACTCCGGCTCGTAAGAGCTGTCGGAGCCGTACTTTGGGGTCCGTGTCGGACCCCCTGTACGCGTAGCCACGCGAGTCGCACACAGGGGGACCCATGGGTCCCCCTACCTGTGCATGTACGCCGCGAGTCGCTTCGCCGCGTACCCGCTGTAGGGGCGCCCTTGTCCGACTCGCACCCATTGAGTCAATGGGAGCCCGCGTACGCGTTGTACGACCGGCTCCCATTGACATCAATGGGAGTCCGACCGACTCGAGTCCGATAACATACGGACGCATCGTACTCGTTCGGTCGGACTGCACGGGTCCGATTCGGTCGGAAATCTCTCCGGGTCCGGCTCGGTCGGAGAAATTTCCGGCCCGAATCGGAATCGACCTAAAGTGATCCAAATTACTGTAAAAATCCCGATATAAATGTATTGAGAACGTGGTAAAAATCTGGAAGAAAGTGGAAAAAATCATTCAAATTAGCAGGTACAATAAATATACATCACTGTGGCATTCAGATTTCCTGACGCGTGCATTCTATGATGGAATGGCCAAGAAGTGGGAACAAGCGGGGATTGTATCTTTGGCCGATCTATATTCTAATAAAGAGAGAAAGGCTTTTTGGAACTAGTTCAAGGGTTTGACATACATCCGAATTCATGCTTCAAATATCTGCAAATACAGAATCGAATAAAAGGGCTCCCCAAAGGGAATATTGGAATGGAACCACTCCCTCTGGTAGAAATTATGAGAAACCCAGGAAGTAAAATCAAAGATTTCTATCAAGCATTACAAAAAAAAAAACCTGATGATATAGACAAAATAGAATCAAAGTGGGTCAACAAATTGGAGGATGGGGAGGTAGATATAGATATGGTTTTAGCAATTGGGATAAGGGTCTTTATGTCAGCTAATCTTAAAGCTCAACAGTATAAAACTGTATACAATCTTTATTATACACCTGCCAAACTATTCGGATGGGGAAAAAGACACTCTGATAAATGCCCGAGATGTTTGGTTGGCCCAGCAGATAGTATACATATGTTTTATTCTTGCGAAAAACTGGGTCAACTGAAAGAAGGTATAGAAAAATTTTGGTTTCAGCTACTGAATAAAGAGCTAAAAATTACACCAACTCTGATGCTATTAGGATATGACATAGGACTGCACTTAGTTCCTACAGAGAGGGATTTTGTGTTTATAACAATGGCGATAGCTCGACTATTGGTTGCCACTGTCTGGAAGGATAGTGTGCCACCTACTTATCATCAATGGCTATACAGATTAATATTTATAGGCCGCCAGGAAATTTCTCTTTATAAATGTAAAGGTGTAAGAGCTATGAGAAAAGGTAGGAATATATGGGGACCCTTGATAACCTGGATGGAGAGAAATGATAGACAAGGGATTGGATGATTAGGTATAAATATTGCCAAAATATAATTAGGAAGTTTAGCAATAATGATGTATGAACATTTATAATAACTGTCAACTGTTAATTGTGCTATCTTGGTTATAGGAAAGTATTAAATTTGACCAATATATGTAATAATGTTATAGATATGTATGAGAAGTCTGATTTCAATAAAAAAATAAAAATAAAAAAAAAAGGATATTAGAGGATATTTGTCATGGGGTATAGCACCATTGTAAACCACTTAAATGAGCGGACATCTAACATGTAGCCAATGAAGGTGATATGGACAGAGGTGTGCCAATAAGCCTTTGACACCCTGAAGGAAGCAATGTGTTCAGCACCAACACTTAAGTCACTTCACTTCAATAACAAATTCCTTGTGCAGACAGATGCTTCAGAGCATGGTATCGGGGTTGTTCTGTCATAGCTATGGGACCTAAGCCTGAGAGTTTAGTTTCTGATTTGTGATAGGGCAAGGGTTCTGATTGGGTTCTAGGGCTAGGGTTTCAGTTGGACCTAGGTCTTAGCTTTTAAGTTCTGATTGGTTCCTAGGACTAGAGTTCTGATTGGCTCCCAGGGTTATAGTTTTTATAGGGGTTAGGGCTTGGGTTCTGATTGGTTGATATGGCTAGTGCTGTGGTTGGTTCATAGGACCATGGCTCCCATTGGATCTAACGTCTAAAGATGGGTTCTGAGTGGTTAGGGTTAGGGGCAGGATTCCCATTGGCCCAATGTCACCTGATCACTAGGGCTATTTAACCCAAGAGCTCAGGGCATCTAGCCCATGCGTCCAAGTGCAGAGTAACAGGTTAAAGGTGTTTCGTGTTTTGGCCAGTTAGGGCCTGGTAAGGGCCTAGGGCCAGAATCTCTGAATCTCCACCTTGAGAATTTAAGGTGAGTATCCTCTCACTTACAAAATCTTTATCAACTAATAATCCCTAAAACTATACCTATACTGATTACACACCTCTTATGTACAAACATTGTGATTTTAACTAGTAATAAATCTATCGACCATTTCAGTTTTCCAAAACACAAACAGCCACACCACCAACACCACACAGCCTGTTACAAACAATATAAACATTCAATAACCACAACCCAAATAACCTACATACACAATCTCACTTGCCAGAAGCAAACTGAAAATCAAGGGAAGGCCCACACGTATGACCTCAAGGTTCCCTAGTCGTACTTTCCCACCACATCACCTTACATTTTTGACAAATCACCAGGCAACACAGAAGTTACGCTAAAAACAAAATAGGGGGGAGGTAGAGGCTAGGTTTATCCTCCTAATAGAAACGCATCACACAAAAATAAAAAAATTCGAAGAAAACCCGCCCAGGGGATTGGTGTATAGGATAGAGCAGGAATCCACTGTAATCGCTTAATAGGAAAACAAACTGTTTTCCCTGAGACCCCTCACCCACCAGGGTTGCCCCTTGGTGGCATGCTTCATCATTGGGGGTCCGTAGAGGATTGGGATGAAGAAGAAAAAAACACAATAATTAATCTTTATTGCATGTTCATGAACAAAAATCACTTCAACATCGTGGATCTTCTCTCAGAAACAACACCGGACCTCACTTTCATTACAGAAAAATGGCTCAGTAAAGATTCTACACCCATATGCCACGAAACTCTTTATTTTCACATCGTTAACAAAAATCATATTGGCAAAATATGAGAAGGCCTCGCTGCCATCCATAAGAATCACTGCAAATAACAATCATTGAAACCCTGCATCCTTAATGATAAGATGCCACGCCACTCCAACTATTACATATTTCTTCCTATTGAGATATAGAGCACCAAGCAGCAATACCAGATTTAAAGATATCATACTTGATTCAGTAACCAGCACCCAACTGGACCACCAAAACATATACATTCTAGAAGACCTCAACATATGGTTTGACAAGAAGAATCTAACCACAAGCACAGCTATCACAACCAACCCTGAAAACATCAACCTACAACAAATCATTTCAGGACCAACTCACCACGCAGGACACACACTAGGGACAAAAGCAAAAAGAATAAATGATAGATGGAATGCTGAACAAACCAAACATTCACCCTGTCACAGATCTGGGTTTAATCCATCATTTTTTTTATCACCATGCCACCCCAGTTTGGACCCAGCCCTATGCTAATCAGTCTTGACCCTTCTCCCCATGGGAACAGTTCAGCCCGAACGGCTAGGCCAGGGTCTCCCTGGACTGGAAACAAGCATCCTTGGACCGGTTTCGGGGTATCACCCCTCAACAGCCAGGCTTGCTTGAATCCAGTGGCAAAGTGAGCACGGGTCCCACATCTGGGCATACCCTTCCCACTTAAGGTGACTCCACATACTGCTGCATCAATACTGGGGTCGGGAGGCAGTAGTGGATCTCTACAGAAAGAGATGTCTTAAGTAACTTGCCATAGAATACTAAATGTAATTTTAATTGTGAATATACTTTTGTAATATCTCTCTATAACCAAACCTCTATAATTTAATATGCAACTGGGACTTCTTGAACACTAAACACAAGTGTTAGAAATTGGGTTGCTGGTTGACTGGGGTATGAGCCCTAGTAAAGCAGCAACCAAAATCCTAGTGAGGGTAATGTCAGGCAAATCCTAAATTAACCTGTGCTCACCCTCTGATATCTTGGCACAGAGCAGTCAGGCTTAACTTAGAGGCTGTGTATAAAACATTTGTGCAACACTTCAAACAGTAAAACAGTAAAAACACCACACAAAATGATTCCACACCAGGTTGGAACAACAGCTCTGATTTTAATTAATAAAAGAAGACCAAAATGACAAAAATTCAATAAGTAGAACCGGAGATATTGATTTGTAAAGTTTATAGTGAAAAATAGTGCCAAAAAGTACAAAGTGCTACTGGGGATTCTGCTTGTGCCAGACCGGGACAAAGTCACAAGTTCAGGTCGACTGTGATGTAGAGCGGGCTGGCTACAGGGACACAGTTAGGTCTGCTGAACAGAGTACTTTAAATCCTGGTTGCAGAGCATTGCATGGATCCACGTTGAAGATGCGTCATACAGCCAAAGCGATGAGTAGGCTCAGAGATGCGGCATGGCTGCAATGAGAGGTCGTGATGCATCGACATCGAACATTCTGTCAACGGGGCTTGTGATGCAAAGTCCAGTGTTGAGAATATGAGGAGCAGCCGAGGCGATGCGTCGGTTCCAATGAGTGGTGAAGGTGTGATGCAAAGTTTTGGTGTCATCGTCGTGGCTGCCGCTGACGAGGGATGCCAGGAGCTTGCGCAGGGAAATGCATTCCACAGCAGCAGTGGCGATGCTAGTCTTTTGTGACTGGTGCAATCCACACAGTAGTGGCAATGTGTTGAATCTGCTGGGGGATGCGCCGCTCAGCTGAGGAGATGCGTTGGTTCTGCTCTGGGATGCGTCGCTCAACTGAGAAGATGCATCAGTTCCATTGTCAAGCACCTTAGGCCCACATCCAAGTGTCCAAGACTGGGGTGGTGCCATTTGGCAAAGTAGACTCACATGTGGCAGAGTCCAGGTGCAGAGGTTTTGAGGCCTGTTATGTCCCTGAGGCTTCAGATCAGGAGGCCAGACAACTAGTCTTTGGAGTGACTCTGGGTTCTAGGATCAAGTGATGCAGGTCTAGTCCTTCTCCCTCAGGCAAGAGGACAGCATGCAGCAGATCAGCGCAGCAAAGCAGGAGTTCAGCAGAGTACAGTCCTGTAGAGTGGCAGTCCTTCAGCAGCACAGCTGTCCTTCTTCCTGGCAGAGTGACAGGTCCAGAAGTGTACTGAAGTGGTCTGAGGTCCAGTAGTTATACATAGTGGTGCCTTTGAAGTGGGGGAGACTTTCAGAGTTGCATTTTAAAATCTGACCACTGTAACTTTCGATTTTAAATTGTGATTCCAGAGACACCAGACTACTTCAAGGGTTTATCTCTTCCCAATTAGAAATTACACTTATAAAATGTGATAAGGTAATACCAATGTTATCCTAAAGGAGAGATAGGCCATGCAGTAGTGAAAAATGAATTTGAGAGTCTCTTACTACCAGGACATGTAAAATTTAAAAGTACATATCCTGCCTTTTAAATACACTGCACTCTGGGAAGACTTGGGCAGGGCTAAAGGTTTTTTTTGCCCGGTCGACATGGCAATGTAAACTGCACACACAGGCTCTGCAAAGGCAGACCTGAAACATGGTTAAAGGGCTAATTAAGTGGTTGGCAAAATCAGTGCCGCAGGCCCACTAGTAGCATTTAATTTACAGGCTCTGGGTATATTTATTTCCACTTTACTAGGGACTTATGGGCAAATGATATATGCCAATTGGGGATGAACCAATATTACCATGTTTAGAGGAGAGATCACAAGCATTTTAGCACTGGTAAAGTGCACAGAGTCCTAATACCAGCAAAAACAAGGTCAGAAAAGTGGCAGAGGAAGGCAAAAAGTTGGGGGCAAGACTACCCTAAGGCCGTCAGGTCTAACAACAAGTAAAGAAAAACATCTCAAACACATGTGGATGAACACCTCTCCTTAAGCTGAAGAAGCCATTATTAATGTAAATATCTAAACGCACACCCACAACTAAAATTTCATTCCAAGAAAATAAATTGAGAGAGAATATGTTATTTCTTTCTTTCTGAAAGGGCCAACAGAATGTGACTGTTATATAAGGCAGCAAGAACTACTGGTGTAAGAATAGATTGATTGCATTTGCTGTTTAGGAAAGTGATTAAAATGTTTCCTGTTGGTTCTTCCAGTTTTGTAGGCTTGGATTAAAGATGTATGGTTTGGAAGCATATTTAGTGGTCTGATCTAATAATTGCAGAGAATCTGAAAGTAGTAAAATCATATTTGATCTTTTGTCAGTGTTTAATTCAGCTATTGATTTTTGGTTTTAAAAATTTATTGCAAAGTATAGTGACAGGTACTTCTGAGAAGAGTGTTGTCATCACATGCATGGGAGAGTCATAAAAATATGTCACAAGATTTTCCACATACCAAAGCAGTATAGCAGCAACAATTCATAACTGTAAGATGAATCATTGTCATGTGTAATACATTCAGCTAATCCTGGAAACAGGATACAAATTCAGGAGACAGGGCTTCAAATTAATCTGGTGCAATTTTATATGTTCTGCAAGGTACTGTGTTCTTGACAGGGTCAATATCATAATATTTAATTAGTAGTAAGCAAATGACTGCCCCCCCCCAACTATATCCTTGAATTTGGTTATTAAAGACATTTAAAAAGAAGGCTTTCTTGATTTCCTATTTATCTAAGGAACCCTGTAAATCAGTGGTTCCCAAACTTTTTCGACCGCGGCTCCCTTGACCCATTGGCCATTGCCGTGGCTCTCCACTGTTACTTTTCTGGGAGTGTGGGGGGATGAAAGCCAGGCCTCAGGAGTACTTGCATTTTTCTCCCTGAAAATAATTGGGCTGAAGCTGATGAAGGTACTATAATCATATACGCAGGTTGTTTCGTATTACTAAGGCGGCGCCTCAAATAAAATATTCCTAGTTACACTTCTTTACCCATGCCTTTTTTAGAGTACCTTCTCAAACCTTTTTATCCCAGTTACAGTGCTAGATAGCACCCCTATGCATGTAGGCCCCATTGCCAAAGTGTTTCTGCGCTTGAAGAAAATGTTCATGCACTTCCATTTCTACCCAGGTCATACGTGCCAACACAACTGTCTCAGCAGGGTGACTCACAATTTTTAAACCACATACAGCTTTATTTTTGCTGTCTCCTCCTTAAAATTGCCTACAAATCAATGCAAGCCAAATACATTTCTCAGATTTTTTTTTTTTAAATGTCCCTCTCTCTTGCTTCCAAATGCTGGCATCATGCCGTATATGGTGTTTTACCTCCCTGTGCTCAAAGAGAGAACAGGCCTGTCTGGAAATGTGTGTGTACTGAAGGAAACGTGTACTGGAAGTGTTCTTTTTGATTCCAATCAGATTTATTTCTTCATACGTTCTTCTACTCGACAAATCTTCAACATCAGATATAGTTGATGTAGCCAACACGTGTTTCGTCAGATCACGATGTCATCACATCACTGACTTCATCATGGCTATAATAAACAAACAACACGTTATGTTGTATATGTACTTATATGTAATTGTGGCAGGATTTACCTAGGAAGTACCATAAGACCAGTGAAAGAAAGGATTATGGAACACTTCAGAGCGATTAAACAGAGGGATATGAGATATCCGATGGCGCAACATATGTGTAAATGTACAGCACAAGGGAAACATTTACAATTTCGTTATCATGGTCTACAAATTGTACCAAGTAACCCTAGGGGTGGCAATAGAGAGCTCCTGTTGCGACAGAGTGAAGCACGATGGATTATGATCATGAGATCGGTAGAACTAGGGCTGAATATTGATCATGAGATGCAGTACTTTTTATGATGATGCAATTTAACCAGGATTTTGATATAAATGATTAGAGACCAATATATCATTCATTTGCACTTTTGGAAGTGAAAGATGGTTTATAGTGTGGGTTAACGGAAAGTTCAGATTCATATTTCTATAATGTACCAGTTTGTTTATGAAACATTTGATGTGAATTGTCTTTACATGAGATCTAATGGGAGACGTCCTTCTGAAATGTAATTGTGCCTTTTCGTGGATGACAATGAAGTGGCCATGAGAGGAGGTAGTGCATATGCTCTGGATAGGCTTTTGAAATTTTAGGCTCTGCCAAATATGACTATAGACCACACTGATATATGTATATATCAATCACACCCTATAATAGAAACTGCAACGCGAATATTATATAAAAACATTTAAGAGAGAAATTAATATACAACCTTGGAATTTTTCAGCCAAGGGTTTTAAAATTATTTTAAAGAAATTATTCTTTTTTCAGTTATTATGATGGTAAATTTTGTAGATATACTATGACTATAGGAGATGAAGGCTAATGGCGGCCATATTACGTAGGTATAGCTTTCGGAAAAGTTCGCTGTTATAATACTATGAGTACACGGTCGTTTGGTTTTTTACTTCATTTGCCAGCGATCTAAACTGCTATTCAGTTCGTTTGATCGTTTTTTATAGGTTTCGGATATGTGCACATTGATACCTTTGCGATCTATTATATCCGGAAAATGTAAGCGCCATTTTGGTAAAACCTACAACTAACAATAAGAGGTTGTTGGCGGCCATATTTGGTAAGTGTTTTTCGATTTAGTTATATAAATGGCCAAATCATATACATTTTTTTGATTTGGAACAGATAATTAAATGTAAAGGTACCAAATATATGGATTATTGAGGAAGATATATATAAAAAAACTCTTTAGAGTATGATACAGTTTAGCAATATCAACTTGTTCGCTATATAAGCGAGAATCAAGATGGCGCTCGTCCACCACGCCGTCAGGATTTGTACAAGGAGCACTCTCCGCCTCATGAGGTACGCGTCTAATAATAAGAAAGTAGCTTTGAGCTAGCTAATATAACTAAAGAAAGAACCATAGAATGGTTGGGCTATTTTTTAATATTCATGCCGCCGTACGGGAGTAAATGCGTTAATAATATAATGGTAACACATTAAATGAATGCAGCGTTATGAATATTACCGGGTATGATAGTTTCTGCAAAACCACATGCCGCTTTTCAGGATAAACGTGTCATTAATATAAAAACAATTGAGCAGTGACTGTGCTTTTAATAACAATACCGAGTATGGTAGATTTTACAACAATGGAGTGGCATTTACAATACTCCCTCCCGACAACTAGTTATATAATAACAGTTCGGCTTAGATTCTCACGGCATGCACGAGATCGGAAATGGCACGTGTAGATAAATAGTGTGTTAAAACAGAAATACAGATTTTGACAATAATGATAATTTGAATAATTGGGTTTTACAATGAATACTTAATATCTATAGGCAATTGGACACAGTTTTTACCCAACAATTTGATGAAACATACAAGAGAACTTGCGGAAGCTGTATAATCAGAGAATTTTGAATGTTGATTTAGAGAAGGTGAGCCTTACTATTGAACCAGTAGTATTTGTACTGGCACTCTCATGGCTACACTGGTGTCTGCTATGATGAAACACATTTGTATTGGTTTGCATGTCAGGTCGAAAATCCAAATATTTAAAGAAAGCCTCTCTGCTTTACGTAACTGCTTACTTTATGTTCACAAACTTGTTTCTTCTGTTCACACCTAATATCTAATTCTATTAACAGACTTGTGATTAATTAACATGGAGGATGCCCCTCTTTCGAGTTTGAAATATATTCTGATTCTTTTTATTATGATAATTAAGTGCTCTTATTCACCAGGGTGTTTTGGTGATGGAATGAGATGAATTACCAATAGGACCTTAGATGTTGTTGTTTGTTTATTATAGCCCTGATGAAGTCAGTGATGTGATGACATCATGATCTGACGAAACACGTGTTGGCTATATCAACTATATCTGATGTTGAAGATTTGTCGAGTAGAAGAACGTATGAAGAAATAAACCTGATTGGAATCAAAAAGAACACTTGGACAATTTGTATTACTATATGTGTTGCTGCTCAAGGAAGTTGTGTTTAACTGTATATAGGACTGGTTATCCAGTCCGGATTTATGGGCATTAAGTGGCAGCCTGTTTCGTTTGGAGCACCAGTTGGAGATTAGCTTTTACCGAAAGGGTTAAACCTAAATGAGTTTGCGCATGTGACCCTGCCACTTCTCATGTCTAACAGTGTACTGGAAGTACCTATGGTTCAAGTACAAATGTCAATACTTAATAATACTTAGTGTGTTTAATAGACAGAACAACTGTACTTTCCTGATAACTTGCATTGTTGTAAAATGCATTTGGAAAAAAACAAAACTATTAACGAGTCTAACAAAATTAATAAGGCATCTTCCGCTTACTTTGGGAGTGGTGGAACGTGGGGATCCAGTGAAATATGGAGGTCATCTCCCTCAACATGCCAGTAATTAAGCACTACGTTTACAGCTTTAGGCATGTCACTTACAAATCATCTGCATCATGCATTTAAGTCTAATTCATTTAACTGAAGCCAACAGACCCTTCAAAATTAAATGCATTGAAGTGCTTGGTGCGCGGTTCCCCAGGCTAGGTTTGACGGCTCCCCTGAGAGCCAAGGCGCACAGTTTGGGAACCACTGCTGTAAATCATACAGCCTCCTGAGAGTGTGATAGTGAGAGGTAATGAGATGTGAGAGTGCATGTGAGAGTCTGTGAGTGAGAGTGTAATATACAGACTGCTATGCTTAGCACAGTCTGCAATAAGTCCATTGGACACACTGACAGTAGGGATACACTTCATACCATGCAATACATTTCCTTTAATTTGATTATGTGCCTAATAACAATCATTGCATAATCCTGCATATATAAACACTGAAAAACAGAGTTCTTCTCTATTTTGGGGGTTAGATAGTTGAACAAATACCAATAAAAACTGATTTCAAAATTATTACAAACCACCAATGAAATTCACAAACAAATAAACACGCAAAACAGAAAAGCTTAACAATAACTAACTCAAGCTTTGTCACTATATATTCTTTTGGTAGATGAGCATAGTCAAGTCAAGTCAAAAATACTTTTATTTGATTCGTTAGAAAATCATAAAAGGATGGAGAACCATCATAAAATACAATACTTTAAGTGTACATTTTAAAAACATATTGTTAAAAGGCCTCGAGGTCGTGACCGCGAAGAGTGGACAATTAATTGGATTAAAATATTGACAGGTGTAACAGTACATGTAAAAAGTATGTGTCAACAAATTATTATTTGGCTACTTGGATTGAGTCACATTTTTCCAGTTCTTTTGCCGCGATTTTCCAAAATTGTATGGCTCTACAAGACAGGGGAATCGACGACCCTCCGAGACACCTAATGACTGCAGCTCTGCATGTTCTTATTTGTTCCTTCCTTAGAGCCTCACGAAGGATGGTTTTTCGAGTTTCCAGTAAAAAAGGGCAGGTACACAGTAAGTGTAATAAAGACTTGTCCCTTTGACCGCAGAGGCGGCATTCCTTGGATGGCCATGTGTGTTTCCATTTCGGTGTCAGATCCTTTGAGGGAAATGACCCCATTCGTAGTAACGTCAGATAGTGCTTTTTCTGGTGGGCAAAATGTTCAGTCAGGTACGGTTGCGGCTTCAGCCTCTGGTAGGCCTGTATCACAGCCCAAGCATGATGTTTTTTTGCAAAGGTAATTTTGTCTGTTAACAAAGAGATCCGCTTGATAGCGTTATTCACCACACTTTTGAATCCGGGATACGTTGCAGGGGTGAACCAAGCCTCCTCTAGCTGTAAAGCCGACAAAGATTCCTTCAGGACTGTCGTGGTTGAATTGGCTAGCCTTACTTGATTTTCCATCTCTACCCAGCAGTGGTGGGCAAGGTTGTTGTCTTCTGCTTCCCTCATCCTCCAGTAATACTTTACCAGTGCGCCTTGTCTGGCCGGGATCTGATTTTTTAATCCATATTCTAGGCGGATTTGAGCCTGTGAGGTATGCTGCGGTATAAAAAATAGTCTCTTAAAAAATGTGGATTGTGCTGTGTTCAAAACTGTGGCATCTTTGATGTTCAGGATTTCGGAGCCATACAAGATGGAAGGTAGAAATTTAGCAGGTGACCAGTAGAGCAGCTTATGAGCTTTTTTTTAAGATCTTGAATGCGAATAACAATTGTTTGGCTTTCATGCGTCCTTGGGTCAGATGTAGCTTAAAGCCTAGGTATTTGTAGGAAGCTGCCTGAGTCAGTGGTTGCTCACCCAATTTCCAAGAAAATGTATGCTTTTTCGATGTTTTATTGTGCATTAAACACATAACTTTTGTTTTTTGATGGTTAATCGTAAGTTGGTTCAGGGTGGTGTAGGATCCTAATTCCGCAATCAATTTCTGCAGGCCTATGGGAGTTTGTGCTAGCAAGACGATGTCGTCCGCATATTGAAGAGTCGGTGTCGGTATTTTGCCCAATTTTGGGGGATCGGCTTGAATTAACCGGAGGCGCTTATCAAGATCAGAAGTGTAAATGTTAAATAGGCAGAGCGCTAAAACGCAACCCTGTTTTAGCCCGTTGAATGTTGGAATCTTGCCTGTTAAGCTGCACCCATCTCCTTTCTTGATTTGAACCCACGTATGTGAATAGAGATTGATGATGGCCTCCAGGAGTTTGGGCGGGACCCCCTAGTCTTGCATTTTTGCCCATAGATTAGCTCTCGAAACTTTGTCGAAGGCCGCTTTAAGGTCGATAAAGCAGGCATACAGAGGCCGAGATTTTGCGAAGGCTTGGTTGACTAGGAGGGTAATCGCAGAGATGTTAGTGAGGGTACCCATCCCTGCCGGAAATCCGGTTTGTGTATAGGGTATTCGGTTTGTTCAGCTAACTCAAGCCTCTAACTCTACCAAAAGCATCGATGCATATATTTTCGCCTCCACATCTATTAATGCGATCAACCTATAATTGGAGGGATCCGAGTGGGAACCCGAATTGTAGATTGGGTTTAGAATTCTACCTCTCCAAGACTCAGGAATCAGACTGGAGGCTATAGCGTTGGTATAAAGGGGAGACAGGAGACCAGACCAAAACGATGGGTCATGCCGAAACAGGGCATTTGGTAGTCCATTTGGACCTGGCGCACCATCAGGTTTTACATTTTTTATAATTTTTAGCACTTGTTCTTCTGAAAACAACATAGAGATTTCGGGTGATTCGTGGATCAGGATGTCGTTAGCTTGACCTCCACTCGCGGTCCCCTTCCCTGTTGGTGTTCCGCTATTTGGAGCAATTGAAGGTGGAGTTTTGTTGTATAAAAGTTCGATGTGAGCTCTCCAAGTGATCTCCGTTACATCCCAGTTATGGTGTCGGTTCCTGCCATTAATTAGCTGATTGATCTGTTCCCAAAAGAGCTTGGAGTCCTTTAGTTTGCATGCGTGGAGACGTTTTGCCCAAATGAGTTCTTGGTACTCTTTTTTGGCCATTTTTGTGTCCCTTTTTAACTCTTTTCTTGTTTTTGATATTAGGAGCAGGAGTTCCTGGGGGTGTTCTGGTCCCCGCGATCGTAGTTGTCTTAGGTACTTATTTAGTTGTTGTTTTTGTTTCCTCAGACTTTTGTTGAACCAGACTGCTCCTGTTGGGCTTCCTGCTTTATGGCCATGGGCATGTTTTGAAACTTTTTTATTAACTTCATGAATGAAAGACTCCCAGGCCTTTATACTCAATGTTTCGAGATTGAATCTTTCCAAGAGACTGGAATATGTACTTGTGATGTCCTCAATATTGTCCTTTTTCCAGCAAAGGCGTTTTAGGTTATAACATTGTGTTTGAGAAGACATCGCCTTTGCTTTAGCTGGAGTTGCAAAGGTACCTAGTAGAGTAAATGATTGCCGTAGGTGATCGCTTTCCGCCCTATCTTTTATTTGAAAGTTCACAATATACGGGAGAAGGTCATGATCCGTGAAGGTGTAGTCAATAATTGAGCATGTTTTTAGGGTAACCCTTGTGTATGCTGCAGGGCAGTCTGTTGGGTTTCGACCATTGAGTACACACATTGAGAGGTCATCCAGGCGGGCTGCGCATCTCTTGCCGAGTGTGTCCCGTCGATTAGGGACTGATGTGGTCTCTGTAGTACCCTTTTCCCTACCATGTTGTAGGTTCATGTTGAAGTCGCCCGACAATATGATGTTGGCATCTGAATAGGCACGTTTTAATGCTGTTAATGATGTGATTAGTTGTTCAATTCTTAGCCTCTTTTGTCTGGCTGCAAGATGGATATAAATGTTGAGAATAAGCAGACTGTAGGACAACGAGGCGTTGAGTTTGACATATAGCATCCAAGAACAATCCAAGTCTATAATGGAAGCATGCCATGGGATTTCTGTTGAGATGAAGGTAGAAGTGCCCCGTTTTGCTCTTCCATGTTTTGTAGCTCTCTTAGCCAGGTTCTAGAATTCTTTGTATCCGGTTATTGGGGACGGGGTTTTCTGCCAGGTTTCTTGAAAAAGAAGAATGTTTTGCTGTGTAATAAATTCCATGAAGTCGGGATCTTCTAGTTTTGTATACAGGCCATGCACGTTCCAAGAGCAGATGTTACAACCCTGATGTGCATGTAGAGCTGTTACGGGGATTGTTCATGCCATTCCCAAGGGAGGGCCTGCCATATTCAAGTGCCAGGAGCCCGAAGGTTTGATAGCTTCTGGATGGTCAAAGGTGATGATAATTTTCCTGGCCGAGTACTCTTTACCCTTTGTTTGGCTATGATGATCCGGGCCTATTGCCCCTTTTAACAGACTTGCAGAGTGAGGTAGTGGTTGTAACGGACTGGGGTAACGGGGAGGGACTATCTTTTTTAACTCGATACCCCATTTGGCGAAGGAGTCCTTCTGCAGCCAAATCTGTTTGGTAACAGTGTTGTTGGTGAAAGTGGCTGTTGTGAGTTCTTGACCGATGAGACTCGAGTTTTGTTTGAACTCGATGCTTTCGATGTCGTTGGTGTTAATATGGCTCAGAGGGGGAAGAGCTTTGAATAGTTTGAGCAATACACTTCTGTTAAGAAAAATCATGCGTTCCCCTAGAGACATATTGAGGATTAAAAACCAATTTGTTGTTATTTGGAAGGTCATGCTGCAACTCATTAGCTGGGCTCCTTTTCATTTCTTTCTTCACCACCATAGACTCCAAGAAAGTTGGGGATGAATACCGAAAGGCCGGTGTGTCTTTTTGAGGGTAGATTTCACTTCCCCTAACATGGCCTCCCTGACTTTGGTTGTGGTATGTTTCCTGATGCGGCTTATGTCTGTACCATTTTCTTCAGCCTGGGTAGCTTCGCCCTTGCAAATTTTCCTTCTTACCGTCATGGTGCTCCCTGCTGATGGTTGTTTGGCCTGAATTTTTGGATTGTAATTCTCCTTTCTTGCTGCAGGTTTAAATAGACTATATATTTTTTCTGGCAGGGGTAACTCCCTAGTGTTATGGTTTGAGATACTAGGAGTAGCAGGCAAGATAGGAGATGGAATCGGTTGCTCCTTGCGGCTTGCTGCTCCTGTGGTGTTTTGGGTTGCTTTGTCTTCTTGATGGGTTCCGTTTTGAACGGATGTTGCCAAGATTAAATCTGAGGCCTGGCTTGTTTGTTTACTCTTTCTGGACTTTCTCAGTCGTTTTCTCTCCCGTTTAGATAATGGCTTAGTTACTATTGATTGCCTTGATGGAGACTGCATGCGTTGATCTTGAAGTAACAAATCCAAGACACCTGAATTGTCAAGTACACATGGTCGATTGGGTATGGGTGTATTTGCCTTAGTTGGAAAGGGGTTTGAGCCTATTTCGCTACTTTTTTGCCCCACAAAAGAGATGAGACCTTCCAAGTCTATTTCCTTTAATGCTTCTTTTTCTTTCTCTGTTGATAGTACAGGCTTGGTTAAAACTTCCCTTGTTGTACCTAGTAACTCTGTCAATAGGGTTGGAACTGAAGCTAATTTATCAATTATTTGGATGCAGTGTTAGTGACACATTTGAAAGGTTGTTTCCCAGTCTCGCTGCACCTTCAGGATCATCTCATTGAAGCTGTGCAGCTTTTGATCAACCCCCTGAACATGAGTTGCTAGAAAATTTAAGAGGTGTCCAATTTGTCTGCATGGAGGATCATTGCTTTGCTGATTGTGTCCATAGTGTTTAGCAGGAGAGGCCAGACTGGAGATGTTGATGGACAGCTTTGTTCTACTGATAATAAGCGAGCACGAGGTTCCCGGTGGGGCGAACACCCTGAGAATGACTCGCTCAAACAGCCTGGAAGCCTGCTTGGTGATACCTTATTTTGGGTTGGTGATGGCAGAATGGTGGATCCCGGATAATTTGAATGGCATGGCGTCACGTCATTTGGTTCGACGTTGCCTAGATCCTGGCAAGGGTGCTCTACTACTTCCGATGTATGGAAAAATAGATCAAGTTTATCATGATTGTGAGTGTTTGGGTTAGCATTCCCCTGACAAACTGGGGAGTGGACTCCCAACGACGAATGTAGCTTGCCCAAACGACTTGAGATGTTTATGTTACAGTGATGTGTTAGGTCGCTTTCGGTGATTCCGTTTTGTCCACTGAATCCGCTGTGCCCTCTGTTTCCGGATGAGGATTGTTGTTGTTGTTGGGACTGACAAAGGGTATCAGAGTGAAACGAGTGGTAATGAATTAATGCATCAGTAACCTGAAAATTATTGTTTTGAGAGGTTTCCGGAGGACAGAGAGCTTTGGGTATTAATAATTGGGGGCTTTGAATTTCTTTATTTTTGTCACCCATAGTATCTGATCCCGTATACAGGAGTTCCTTCTTTTCTATCCTTACCCCCTCGCTACCATTGGTACTTCTGTCGCCTGAAGAGTTCGTGTCGACATCATTTTGAGAGTCTTTGTCGTTATCGAATGGGTTGGTTAGGTTAATAACTTCGCAGGTCACGACAACTCCGATTTTCCTCTGTAGTTTTAATTGCGATCTTTAGAAAGTCCATAATCAGCGCCCGTTTGCTGCTGTTCGGGCAGGAATTGTGCCTATTTAGAGCCGTACGAGTTACTTTCTTACTTCCAACACACTTAGCTTGTGGGGCGGACTCTGTGGAGTTTTTTTACTGTAATTGGCAAGATTCTAGCTATAGCTGCAGGTACATCTGTTGTGGCTCCGCACTCGTGCCATGCTTCTATGGCTTCTGCGTCCTCTGTGTTTGGCGAGCCCAGGTCGACAGGGGACCTACCAGGGGGGTTGTGTGGTTGGGCCATAGAATCGATCAAGGCTCCCTCCTTGTCCTTATCCTTTTTGTTTTTAGATGTGACTTGTGGGTGTTTGTCTTTTTTATCCCCTCCTCTTGTTTTCCCTGACCGCATTTCTGGTTTTTGCCAAATTGTTTGTAGCCTGCACTCTGACCGAACTGTTAAGCTTGCCGGGCACCGTGCCAGGCACCGTGAGACACTAGATGATCGCAAGGTGATCGTTGAACTGGACTGAACTGAACTGGAGCCCTAAGCGCTGAACATCTGTGCATCTGTGCATCGATTTAAATTTGCATAAAGGTGGTTGTACGCTTATGGTAGCTGGGGTTGTTATTTTGCCGAAGTATAGCCTTTTGGGGGTGGGCACGGTTGTGTGTGTTTTCCTGGGGCGTGGAATAATTTTCGGCTGAGTTGCAGAGGAGCGGCACGGGAGCAGGGAGTGGGTAGAGAGGAGGCAAGCGGGGCACACAGGGCGGGACACAGGCTGCACCTGATCTGATCAGGCCGCCTCCGTGAGACTGCCGAGGGATCACACTCACTGCGGCCGCTGACTAATGGCAGCCACGCTTACCACTTTGCCACTTTACCGCTTTTCCGCAGTGCCGCCTACCTGCCTGCTGCTGTGAAGACTCACCCGTAGCAGTGGTCTCCCCTGCGGCTGTGAGAACCTTGAGCTGAAGCTGAAGCTGATGCAGCTGGTAACAGTTGGTAACGCAATTGAGCGTTGGAGCGTTGGCGTGTCACGGCGCCCTCGGTGGGGTAAAAACCCATCCTCTATGGGGGGTTGGCGCCTGCCACCGCGGCACGATGGGGTTTTGTTACGCCCCCCCGCTTTGTGGAGATCGATGTGGAGATCAGCGGGGGCCACGGGATAGTAGTGGGCTAGAAGCTGGGAGCCGCGAGGCAGTCAGTGTCTTCCTCACTCGCTGCTGCTGCGATCGGCGTGAAAACACGGAGCCGGATTAGCGACAATGACGACATCGACTTTCCAATTCCCCCAGTTCTAGGTAGATGAGCATAGGATCTCCGTAACTTCTTTAGAACTGAAAAATAATGAATACCATTACCATCCCATTGTTCTTTGCTCTTATCAATGTATATACAAACTGTAAAACGATTACACCATAACTTTAGCAATAGACACAACCCCAGTGTTAAGAGAACAGACATGCGCATGAAAAAGATGTCATATGCATGAACCATTATGTGAAGAAACGTCCTTAGTGGACCAAAGATCATCATAACAAAAAACCCTGTTTTATGCATTCCGCGGTGCACAAAAAACACCTAGACAAGTTTCATGCAACAGCCTCAAATGTATGTTTAGAAAAATTGAATACCTTGAATGTGTTTTGTATTTATGTTGTGAAATGCCAAGGTTAATTTAATTTGTTTGGAAGCTCTGCTATCACACAACTATATTGCATATGTTTTAGCACATGACAATAACATTGCATCTACCACATCACAAGGTAAGTAAGCATAAAAGTAAGACTAGTGATTATATATGTGAGAAAATACCCCTTTTTTGCTTTCCTTTTTTGCTTTCCAATACCAGTGTATGTGGTCTGAACCCTAAAAATGTTGAAATTGCCTAATCCCTGATTGGCATATTTAATTCTCTCATAACACCATCCTATATGGTGTGGAAACTGCACCAAAACCATGGAAAGTTAAATGTCACCTGTGTACTGCAGCACTTATTGTTTCATCTACTAGTCTGACAGGGTAAACATGACTTCAGGACGACCAATGTAGCCTGAACATCAGTGTAAACGTGCAGGCCCTAAATCTATTTTTACTGTTGAAGGCTCAGGCTGTCCAATAACAGAAGCTACAATACAGATTAAAATATTAAATCTGTTATCTCTAATTTGGGACCAACAGAAAAATAGTTAAACCACTATTTTTAATATTTATTAAGAACCCATTTAATTCATATTTCGGAAAAGTAACTGTTAGAATGTTACCTTTTCCCTCTCCGAAGATCCTGAATTTTAATTTACATTAGGTCGACGGCAGCTGTCCAGCAAGTGCTTGACTTTATTGAGGTATCTAAACTGCTCCCAGAGTTTGGACAATGGTTTGGGTGTGGGGAGGTGTTTTTCTTTCCCTGGGAAGAAGACCTGCTGGCATGGACCCAGGACCATACTTATCTTCAGAAGGTCTTGTCCTACCACAAGTAAATGTCATGTGATACATGGAGAGGACCAGCCGTTGGTCCCTAGTCAGGCTGGCACCAACCCCAGTGGTAGAGCTACCTCAAGAACCGGTTTTAAGTGACCAAAGCGAATAGCACAGCTCATTACTCTGGCCACACCTCTGGGTGGGCACACAAAGGGATAAGGGTTTATCCATCTTGGATTTTGGGAGGAACATTTGCTGTGGGGTATTTTGCAGTAAGGCAAACTGGACTGTTGCATAAGTAGGAATGGTTGCCGCTGGAAACCTTTACCCCATTGGTCAGGGAGGAGCCAGGAGTCAACCCTACCCACTATCTATCTGATGCCAAGCATAAATGTTGCAGCCATAGGCACCCTTCTCCGAACTTACTCTGTGCCTGAGGGCGAGCTGAGAGGAAACCTGCAGACCTGGTCCCACATTTAACCAGCATAAACAAGTGGACTCCAAGGGTCAGCTAGTTGACCTACTTTGTGGCTGCAGGCACACAACAAGCTGCAAGAGGCATTTTCCATGAAGTGCTTAGCTGACCAGTAGCAACTGGACTGCCGTTGGACTTTGCTGGAGTGAGTCTTGACCCCCAAGTGTGTTCCTGAGGTTCTGGGACCCTTGGCTATGTCTAACAGGACTTCACCTATATATTTTAAAAAGTTGGGGCATAGACAATTTTAGACTTCCAGACATCCAGTGGACCAGGACCAACCATCCAAGTCAATCTATTTCAGTGGGCCCTCGGTCAGAACTATCCGACCTCAAGGAACAGCCAGGATGATTTTGACTTCCATTTAAGAAACTAAGGGGTATATTCACAAGAACGTGTGATAACTACCGCAAGAGCAGCGTAACGCAACTTCCACTATCGCAGCCTATCGCGGGAAAATATCCCCGTGTCAACGTGGAATTCACAACAAGGCGGTACCATGTGATAGCCAACAGATAACGCATCAAATGTCAGCGTGAAAATCAACGCCACGCCGAAAAAATGCGAAACGCAAGAAATCCTGCGATGAGGCCAATCGCGGTACAAAAAGTAGCGAAAACCAGCCTCAGGCCTGCAAATCCCACGCGCATGGCGGGAAACTGCACCATAAAAACCACAGACACAACACACCAGAAACAAGCCAAAGCACGTAGCAACATGGATTCACCCTGACCCAGCGCAGAGGGCAACGCGAACCCCACAACCCCCACAGACCACCAGCAAAGAACAACCGGGTCGGGGACGGCCAAGGAGAAGAGGAAGACGGGGTGCAGACCGCAGGAAAACAAGACCAAGGCCACGGAGGCGACAGAACACTACCAGCAACTGACCCACAAGCAGACCACCTGGAATGCAGTCCGAGTGCTCAGGATGCCAATCCAGGAGGCCAAGAGGTGCCGGCAGGACGTGACAACCTAAACCAGGTACAACACCGCTGCTAACAGGAAGGCAGCAACGGCGACAGGAGGTGGCAGTCCAGTGACACAGGAGGAGCAGGAGGAAACCCAGGCCACAGTCATCAGTGTGGAGAGGGTGCAAGGAGTAGGGAGTACGGACACAGCTCGACAGGACCTGACACAACAACAATAGGGTGAGGATCCAACAGGGACTGGGGGGAAGCGGGGTGATGGGCACGATGCCACACATGCACAATGAGGTGTAACACACTGCACACCCACATCTACCCAGGGACATGTCCCCCATCCCCATAGCACACTGCAGCACACACACATAGCAATCACAGCACATACCATGACAATGTGGCACAAAGTGCAACACCCACACTGCAGAACAGGGGACATGACTGGGTCCACCCAGGCGCAGTAACAGAACAATCACATTGGACAGAGCAGGGAACTGTGAGACGCACATCTACGGCTACAACCCCACAACAGCCATGTAGGCCAAATGTACACTGTCCCAACTCAAATAGCCACCACCGCCCAAACAGTCACAATGTACATTGTCACACAGTATGCATGTCGACAAGAACAAGGTGCCAACACAATGCCAACATGCACCTCCAGTTCACAATGCAGAGGGACAAACAACACCTCCAGCAGGTCAGAACAGACAACCCATCAGTGATGCCCAAGACGAACACCACACCCTGACACCGACACCCTACAACAGCCCATAGACATCCCACACAACCAACCACCAGGACCAGGGCAGACAAGCTACTCAGAGGAGAACCCAGACCCTGCAACAGACCACACAGCATGAAGCACCCACAATCACGGCTGCCTCACAACACCTCACCCACCCACACATGGCACCACAATGCCAGGTGGCAGAACGCCAAAAGGAGGCGGCCCAACAGGTGAGGGTGTTGCCTAACCCATGGAATGCGAACTAGAACACATATGTGGGTGTCCAATACCCTTCAGGGACCACCTACACCCCACAAAGGAGACCCACACCTCCACAGAGACACATGCACATATCATGTTGAACCGACTACAGGCACGTATGCCCGGCCCCTTTATTGGCAGGGCCACATGTACAGTGACGCCTGTGCTGGATGTGTGTGGGGTGAGTATAAGCAAGCCCGCACGGAGTGCTTGGTGCTGCCAACAACCTGAACAGTGGACACCAGTGTAATGGGAACAGAAATCACCAGCATAACAGAGTCAAATGCAGAGCAACATGGAGGGATCCGGAGTAAGGACAGAGGTCACCCAATATTCAGGCTGGACATTCCGTGAGTTGCAGTGCACTGAGGTAGGGGCACTAGAGAAGAGCGCGCTCATGTGAAGGAATTGCTAGGATTGTGTCCCTTCAGGTTAGTCCTGATGCAGATGCAGTGGGGTGTGGTACACCTGCATCAAATTCCTCATCAACGTCCCAGGTCTTCCCCACTGCATGAGGTGACACTGCTGTGCAACTTCACAATAGCACAAAACTCAATCAGTAACGGACAATGGCTTGCGGTGAACTGAGTCACTGGCACCTGGAGTGCTGAGCAGGGCAGCAGGCCGATGATGGCATCTGCGACCGGTCTGAGCATTTCCATAGGTCTGTCAGGACCACCCTTTCGACTCTGGCAGATGGCGGTTGGAGGTGGTCCTTGCGGTGGTGGCATGTGCCTCCTGCGGTGATGCGGCGTCCAGGCCGGTCAAGACTCGATGCCATGTGTGGGCCCTTGTGGCCCGCAGTTGGGGCCAGAGTAGGCGGACAGCGCAGGGCCACAGACACATGACGTTGATGACCCCAAGACCATCACTACAGAGGCCATTCAATGTCTCAGAAGAAGGGGTCCCAGGCCGGAGCAGCACAGAGTCAGTGGCCCCGGATGCACTGCGGCTGGCACAGGCACCCAGCCAGGGGATGGTGACTTGCAGTGCAGTCAGATGGGCCATGCGACCTGAGCGGGTCCCCATCGATGTCCGAGGTGTATGTTGCGGAGGGTTGTGGGGGACAGTGGAAGGTGTCCTCCAGGGCATGATGCGGAAGGTCTGATGTTATCTGGAAGCAGCGAATGGAGGAGTGGAAAGCGCAACCCTCGTTTTCACCAACAATTCGGGATCAGCTACATGAGGATGAAAACTACCCCCTAGTCCATAGACTCAAACGCCACCAATGTACGACCAGTGAGTGTCCATGAATGTCGGGGAGCAAACTCAGTGGCACAGGTGCTGGGAGGGGATGCAGTCTGCGATGATGCCTGTACACAGATGTGAACTCCAAGAATGCCAAATCAAGGCGCTGTGACCTACTGGACCGCAGTGTAGGCCGGAGGCAGCGGTCAGTAGTGGCCCACAGCCACGGGTCGTTGGCTCACGAGGCACAGAGTTAGTGACACAGTGGCAGTTGTAGGTAGTGTTCAATCACCTCCGTGACGATGATCCTGTTCCCTACGGACTGCAACGCGTCATCCTCTTACGCCCCTCCGTGCGTGCGAAGAAATGTATTCAGCTTTTTGAATTACCAATGTTCAGTTCCAAATCTGTGATCCCACTCGTGTGCAGCGTAGGCCGAGGGCAGTGGTCCGCGTAGGCCCACAGACACATGTGGTTGTGATGCCAGGCACAGACCTGTTGCCACCACATCGAAGGGTGTATGGTGAATAGATCTCTGCCTTAAATAATGTTCACTGCCATGGTGTAATCAAGACTCAGTTCCAAATGTGTGACCTACCTGACCGTGGTGTAGGCCTGAGGCAGCGGTCAGCAAGGCCCATTCACCGAGTGTCGCTGGCATAGGTTGGATGGCCCCACCTGCCTACGTAGTTCAGGTTTAGTGGCACCACGTGTTCGGTCACCTCCATTTATGTGACCCGGCATTCGTCCGGACTGAGTCGCGTCTTCCTCTTACACCTCTCCGTGCGACCACTGGTGTGGACTCCGCCATTCGTGCTTTGCGACTAGGTGCTGGATGTGTGACCTACTGGTCAGCAGGGTAGTCCTGGTCCCTCATCCACGTGTCGCCGGCTGGCGTTGAACAGGGTTAGTGCCACCACATGTAGCCGGCTGGCGTTGAACAGGGTTAGTGGCACCACGTGTAGCCGGCTGGCGTTGAACAGGGTTAGTGGCACCACGTGTCGCAAGATGCCCATATGGAACTATGCCTCACTGATCGGGGGGTCTGGTGCTGTGGCTGCAGGCCCGGATTTGGGGTCACTGCCATTCATGACTCAGGAGACAGTTTCACATATGGGACCTACTGGTCCGAAGAGTAGGCCTAAGGCGGCAGTGGAGTACGTCAACGAGAAAGGAATTAAGCGGGCCTGTGTCGTGGAGGCCATGATGGTCTGAGGTGGCTGCCAAGGTCACGGGCCTCGGGCTTGGAGCTTGCGACGGCACGTGGTGGGCCCTCCTTGACACACGCCGGTGTCGCCAGGTGATCAGTGTGGCCTGGCTGCGCAGGGGAGAGCCTGACGGGTTTGTGATCCAGCGTGCCGGGGTCCGGCAGGCGCACAGCATCACAGGCAACTCCGCACATGGGGACGGCGTCGGCCTCATGGCGGGGTGGGAGGCGCCGCCCTGGCAGAGACGTGGGTCTTTCCGGAAGAGGACCACGCCCAGGCCTACATGCTTTTTATTCACACCCCTACGCTGGCGTAGCATACGCCGGGCCATCCCACTCGGGTGATGCTTAGGGGGGCGCGTAACAGGCAACATTTCCACGAGGTCCCCCACTGGCTGTGGTGACATGGTGGCGTCCATCGGTCCACTACACTCCATACACAAACGGTGTATGTCGCCATGGTTATGGGTGTGTTCTGCATACTGCGAGGTGTCCAGCACATCTGCGGCACTCTTGGCATTGTGTACTTTCCCAATCATGGTCTACTGCATCCTTCACACATGCCTGGTTGCCACCTCTCCACACATTCGGCTATTATGTGGCTGAGGTGCCATGCCATTGCTGGCTCATGTTCAGGGCTTACCCATGTGGACATTGTAAGTTGTTCTGTTGTGTCTGGTGGGTGGGCATATTGTCGTGCCAGTTGTATGTGAGTTTGTGACGTGTGCATTGCCAGCGTTGTGAGTTGCATGGTTGTGGAGTTGAGGTGTGTGGGGTGTTCATTTGTATGTTGCCAAGGGGCTGTGCTATTCCCTTGTTGCCATCCGGGGTACGCTGGGTGATGATGGACTGTCGGAGGATGGAGGTAACATGCACACTGGCTGTGTATTTGAAGGCGACATTGTTGGGTGTTCCACGGTGTTCTGTTGTTGCCTGCACATTGATGTGAGAAGTGTGCTTCCTGTTGCGGTGATTGTGTGCTGTGTCACCAGGGGGCACAGGTGGTACATGTGTGCTGTGTATTGCCCCCAACACGTGCGTATGTCCTGCTTGGGCGTATGGTCCTTGCTTGGTCTCCAGCGGATCCTGCGCATTGTGTTGTACGTATGGGGACTGGGGTGCCAGGGTGGTGGTGATGTCCAGGACAGGTGTGGGGGACTTGGATGTGGCTGGCTGTGAGACTCCTCCGACTCTGGCAGGTGTTGTATGAGGGGTCCCAGGGGCCAACAGGTGCAGCCATGCCATCAGCTTTGTGTGGGGTGGGATGTTGGTTGTCCGCTGTGTTGTTGCCATAGGCCTGTTGGGCGATGATGGTCAGGATGGTAGGTTGGCTGTCCCTTTCAGCCTGTAGTGGAAGGTGACATTGTCAGATGTTGGGTCTGTGCGGCTGATACGTTTCCTGGGGTTCCGCTGTCTTTGCCTGCGCTGCGTCTGTGGTGGTCTGGTGGGGGGTGTTCCGGGTGTGGGTTGGGGTCCGGTGGTGGTGGAGGTGGGTTTTGTGGCCCTCTTGGGTGTCCGGGCTGCATGATGGGTGGCTCCATGGCATCTGTTGCCCTTCAGATGTGGCCCTGGGATGTGCTCCCTTTTGGTTTGCATGCTGCCGTCCAATTTTACACCAGGTCAGAGCAGGTGTAGATTTCCTGGTGCTATCGCGCCTTATCGCCTGTTTTGTGTTTTTATTGCGGATGTGGCTGGTCGTTGTGAATGTTGAGGTGTGCTGTTGTCTCGGCTTTTGTCACGGGAACGCCTACTCTGCATCTCATTTGCGATATTTGCGGGGGCCCTCTGTGGCGATGTTTTTTCGGCTGCTATCGCGGGTAAACTGGTGCTGTGGGCTGTTAACACAGGCTTGTGAATGGGGAGGTAAATTTATCACGACTTTGGATGCGATAAAGTGCCGTTAATTCGGCGATAGCTCCTTGTGAATATGCCCCTAAGTCCCACGGGAAAATCTCTGACCGGGATGAACCTGGTTGGGGTATCTGACCTGTGCTCTAGCATAGTGGGCCTGAAATCACACACAGGTCTTGGTCCACCACCACCATATCATATCATTGGCAATTAATGTTTTCTGGTGATATTTTTCTTAAAATCTTCTAAAATTCATATGTCCAGTTCCCTTTATTAGAATTTTGTCATTTTGCTGTCATTTTCTTTAATACATTTTGCTCTATGTTTCTGACTTGGAATGGAATTTTTATTGTCTTCTGTTTGACTTTGTAACCTTGCTGATACTTCTAAATGCTTTAACAATTGTCTTTAAGTTAAGCCTGTCTGCTCTGTGCCATAACTACCAGTGGTTGAGCTCAGGTTTATATTACTAAAACCCGTCTTTGAATCTAACAGGTTAGTGACTTTATTACATATGGTGGACTACCAACCATCTAAATTAATAATTCACTTTCTTACAATATACTTACCCTGCAATTGTAGTGTCATACAACGCTGCCTTTCATTGATCAAAACATTACAATCTTTGAGATGACGTCTTCATTTTCTCTACTTCAACAATGCACTTGATAACAGTGTAGCTGTAGCTTAACCTAAGTGTGCCATTTGTTAATTTTAATAAAATGCAGCTATTGAATTTCCATGGTGCATATGCATGATAAAGATAAGGAGTCTGCATGGACCCTGAAGTATTCTCTCACCATGAAGAAGTGATTTCTCGAAGCAGAGGCCAGATGTCGATAAGGTGTTGCACCGATCTTTCCTCTACCTTGATTGCAACGATTGTATATGTGTGCACGTGACCATGCACTAGAAAAGTTAAGTCTGTTTGATTTGCCATTGCTTTATTTCTCTTTTTGAACTGGGGTTGCGTGAACCTGCTACGTGACTGAAGTTCCAATATCCATGCCAACACTTTTTAGAGCAGTTCATCATTAAGGTATCTTTATGCGAGCATTTTGATGCTGATTTGTGCCAACAATATTACAAATGAGCAAAACCAATTATTCCACAAGAAGGCCGTCATAAATGGTCTACAACAACTGAGAAACAATGACAGCCTCGTGGCAGCGGCAGAAGGAGACTTGATGTGGTATCAGAGAAGGAACAAGTGATGGGCTTATTGTTCTTCACAAACTAACAAGCTCCAATCCTGATGTCAAAAGAAGGTGCTACGTTAGCATTCTCCCGTTTGATATTTCAGTGCCCGGCACTTTTCCTCCTGTCAGGGGAGGTACTTTCGTCTACCACATAAAAGGCAGGGCATCCTTTGGTGTCTTGGATAGATTTCAAGGACGCCGGGGCTGTGTTATGCATTTAAAATGAAAACCACTGACAAAGGCCACGCAGGTTACGAACAACACTACAAAAATTGTTTTCCTGATGCGTCCTTACAGTTCTGTGCACCACTCATTTCTTTTGTTATTGCCTGTAAAAAATATCCACTCTTACACATGTAGTGTCAACAGCAAAATTGGACCCGAGTGGTTTCTGCTTCCTGATCCTGAAAGGATAAAGGCGTCAATATATATATATATATTACCTACTGGCGGTCGCCAGTAGGTATAGTTAGGACCTAGTTCCCATAGGAAAAGAATTTTTTGTTTTGCCAATATCTTTGGCGCCGGTTGATGAATCTAGGTGAAATTTTCAAAACTCCGGTCAACTCCCGTCTTGAAAGTTTCGGGGTGATTTTTCAAGCAGGGGCTGAGAAAAAAGTGGGGTCGTAAAACGCATTTTCTCCATGTTAATATCCATAGGAAAGTTTTGTCGCAGCTACAGCCCGAACTGCTGAACGGAATTACACCAAATTCGGCAGAGAGATAGCTCTTGGCCCAGAGTGCACTCTTTACTTTAAATGGTGTAAATCCGTTCAGTAGTTCCTGCAAAATTCATATTTAAAAATCATTATATATCTGGTGACCGCGGTGGATCCGCGAACCCTCCTGAGCATGAGCTTGATTCTGATTAACTGCCAACACTTCAAACTAAGAAGTGTTGGCAGCCATCTTGTGACGAACCGAGTCGCAAGAAAAAAGGTGAAAAAACAACATAAGGGGGCAGGGTAGAAACACCCTGACCCCCTAGGCCTGCTCACGGGGGTCCCACAGGGACCCCCAGGGCCCAAAAAAGCATTTTTTTAAAAAATTTTATGACTGTCCCGCAACTTCATTTTAATAAGCCCCCGTGTGGGCCAGGTCCTGGGGACAATCTTGTTACTATATGCATGGGTTGCGTGTGCCCCTGCAGCCCCAGGAACCACCACCTCCCTGGGGGCACTTGGAATTATGAGTGGGGGGCCTCATCAGCCCCCCCAAGTCCCAGGGACCGCCAAGTCCCTGGGGCTTAAATATAACTAAAGAAAGTGTGAGGGGGGCTTCTGCTGCTCCCCACACTGCCCCGGGGACCACCACTTCCCCAGGGCTAACTTTAATTACGGGTGGGTGTCCGTTGCGGCCCCCCGGCCCCGGAAACAACCACCTCCCGGGGGCTTTTTTCACGAAGGGAGGGGTGGCGCATGGCCCCCTCCAGGAGCCATCCTTGGCCCTGGGGACCGCCATCCCCCAGGGGTGTCTCCAGCACGGCTCCCACTCTGCCATAGCAAACTCTGCTTTGCTTCGTGGAAGCAGAATTGCTTTTGGGCAAAGAGAGCTGCATGTCAGCAACTCCCTTTGCCCAAAAGCAATGCCAGCTCCCGCAGGAGTTGGGGAGCCGTCAGGGACCGCGGAGGCATGGGGCTCCCCCCGGGGCCGGCCCTCACGTTGGGGACTGCGGGGGGAGGCCCAATGCCGAAAATAGCCCAGGGGCCCCCGCCTAAAAAAATATGCATTAAAAAAATAAAACGAGGCAATGGCCTTAGGAGGGGGGCTGCGTGGCCCCCCTACATAAAAATAAATTTTTGATTTAAAAATAAAAATATGTGGCCATGCCCCAGGGGATGGAGTCTGGCCCCGGGAGGGGGGCCACCTTCTCATTTTTTTTTATTTTTTTTCAAATGTTGCAGGCCCTGGGGGATGGGGTCCCCAGGGCCCATCAAACATTGAGAGAAGGGGGGCCCTGCCCCCTCCCTGCACCACTCTGCAAATGCACCGCCTGGCGCGTTCTGGGTTGGGGGATTAAGTCCCCTTGAAACTTAAGGGTCCTTAGGGGCAAACTAGCCCACCAGGTACCTCCAGTAAACCCCACACAATGGGATTGCTGAGAGGTGGTCCGAGCCTTGCCCCTTTTTACACCACTCTGCAAACGCACCTCATGGCACACTGCTGGTGGGGCAATGAGGTCCTCTTGTGTCCTGAGGACCTCAGGACTGAAGTGGACTTCATCCCCGAGCAGCAGTGATGTCATTTGCAATGTCATCAGTGATGTCACTGACCATGTCATGAGTGATGTAATATGTGACGTCAACAGCAGTGCATTGCGGGGGTGCGAGTTATAGTTAGCTCAGCTAACTATAACGGCCGAATTTCTCTGGTTTCGTACGAGTGAAATGTCCAACTAACTATTACGTCCCTGAAACCTGTGTTTTTTTCAGTGAATAAATATATATACTGTGCCTGGAGTGGTAAAAGGCTTTGGCCATTTTACAGCTCGGCAGGGATAGCACTGTGCTACTCCTATGCTTAAAGACTTTGCTGTAAAAATGGCAAAAGACTTTGTCCCTTTCTATCTCGGCGTGGATAGCACTGCGCTAATCCTATGCTTAAAAACTTTGATAGAAAAGCAGATATTTGAGGTGAGCAAATTTAGAGTGTCGCTGGTGTTGAGAGTGCTCTTACTGGAGCTGCTTTCCACCTAAACTTGAGAACTACCCAGAGTTTTCTGCTTCTGTTTTTGCATAATTTATTCATCACTCTATGCATGAAAGGGTTTTGTTTTGACTTATAATGGGTGCTCCCTTGGGTCTGGACAAAGCTATACCTCTCTGAAGAGCTCTAACGAGAGCGAAACACGTGTCAGGGGTTGCTTTTATTCATTTCAGGTTGGCTTGGATGGTATTTTATCAATCCAAAGCTGTAATACTGTGCCTGGAGTGGTAAAAGGCTTTGGCCATTTTACAGCTCGGCAGGGATAGCACTGTGCTACTTCTATGCTTAAAGACGTTGCTGTAAAAATGGCAAAAGACTTTGTCCCTTTCTATCTCGGCGTGGATAGCACTGCGCTAATCCTATGCTTAAAAACTTTGATAGAAAAGCAGACATTTGAGGTGAGCAAATTTAGAGTGTCGCTGGTGTTGAGAGTCCTCTTACTGGAGCTGCTTTCCACCTAAACTTGAGAACTACCCAGAGTTCTCTGCTTCTGTTTTTGCATAATTTATTTGTCACTCTATGCCTGAAAGGGTTTTGTTTTGTTTTGATATATATATATCTATTTAGACAAATTGAGAGATTGCGTCTCAAAACCTACAATCTAAATTTAAACTCATATCTAAAGTCTGTTGTTCATTTCTATGTATTTTAACTTATAGGCACTTGTCACTTTAAGAGAACACATGGTTAAGCATATGAGAAAAAAACGTTATAAAAGTACTACCCACCTGACAGAGCGTGTCATGTGATCAAGGCCCTTGACGGGCTGAAACGTGTCATGGCTGTAGAGGTCGGAGAGCACTAATAAACTGTTCTGCACCAATTTGTGGTCCGTGCTCCGTTTGTGGTGAGGGTTCCCAGGTGGTTGACGGAGTTGTTGTGGATTAATAAAGCCGGTTTGGTCTCCTCCGGCTTAACACGGACCCCCTCGCTATCTTGTGTGCGGCCGCCATCAAAGGAGCTATCGCTTGGATTTCAAGCATTTCAAGAATCCGGGAGGATTATTGGCGGCGCTACCCCCGACTGACGATAAACAGATAGCTGTGATACCCAGCAACCGTGAAGCCGCTGCCAGGTAGGCGACTACGGGTCGAAAGACGCGGGAGTGCGCTGGTTTGGCGGTGGGCTGAAGGTGAGGGGTAATCTGCTATGTAAACAGTATATGTCGGGTAGCGAGGTTTTGCAGCGATACTACGGCGAAGCCAGCATTGGCAGGTGCTCCGTTACTGGTATCTGAAAAGTTTTATACAAACATTTAGATATTGCTCACAAAGACCATGACAGCCGATGTGCTCCGAGAACGTGAAGCGGCGGCAACTGATATGTTTGACGATAGTAAAAGGCCAATACTGGACTCACTATCCCAGAATGCAACAGTTGGGCCAAAAAATACAAGCCTTAAAGATAAAATCAGACAATTAGAAAAACTTATGAGAGCTGAGAAGAAAAAATGGTGGGAGGCCACGTCTCTCCAACGTTACGTGGAAGTTGGCAGGGTGCCAAGAGGACTAAGAATACTGATAGCTCCGAGTTATGAGGACCCCGACAGGGAGATGATGAATGAATGGGCAGAAACCAATCTGGACTCTTCACGTAGGCTACTGGTAATCCTAGTGAAATACGCAGTTAAAGACCGTGCCAAATTGCTGGAAAAAATTGAAGAACTTAATGAGGAAATACTGAACTTGGGGCAACCAGATGAAACTAACAAACTCAAGGATGAAATGACGAAGAGACTTAAAAAGGAGGAAGAGGTTATAAGAGAAAGAAAAGCGTTCAAATTTCATAGGGACCGTATGGACTATGAAAGTGGACGTATATTCACTTTTGCAAAAAAATATGATTCATTGAAAGTATCCAAATACGGAGGAGGACAGTCAGACAAACGAGCACCAGGGGCCAGAGCAAAGGTAGCAGAAACTTCATCAAATTCAGAGCTCAGCTCAGCTCCCGAAAGTGAATCTGAAGTCGATGCTCGCAAACAGGCGCTCCAACAGATTCCATCCAAAATTTCACTGACCGAAGAAGTTGATTTTTTAGTAATAGAGCGCAGGCAAACCCTGCGCCCACGATATCAGCTAAACAAAACAAGAGTGGAACAACCAAACGCCGGGAAAGACGGCGGGCCAGGAAGCGAAGATACAAACAGTGCAATGCAGCAGAGGCAACAAAAGAGGAGAAATTGGAGACGTTAAGGCAACAAGAGCACAGTGCTAATCTAACAGTAATAAATCTCACAGACGTCGTCCTAAACAAAGCGGAACAACAACTCTTGTCCTTAGGTCTCTCCTATTGCCCGGAAAGTTCTTTCAATTACGCCAAAACGAGATTTGATATTTACAAAAGTGTAAGAAAACTAATATTAAAGAAACACTTTTTTCAGCAAAATCTAGACCGTGGCAGTCACAGATTGGAAGCAGAAATAGCTCAGGTCTCACAAAACGAACCAAATGCCCTGGAAGAACTTCCATTCAACCTGACCCTGTCGGACTTACCTGTACTTAAATGACATGCAAGAGTTAGCAAATGAGAACACTATGTCTAACATGATGCCAGTAATAGATGTGAGGCTGGGCAATATGGACCAACAAATAAGATTGAAAACACCTTTTAAACCACGCTCTACGTTTAATCCTGTGATGATTAAAGATTCGATTGATATCTTTCACGATAATGTGATAAACGGTATCAAAAAATTGAATTATAAAGTACAGAATTCTACTGAACAAAAAAGTAATAAAAGGGAAATACAATTTCACTTACTTATGAACAAACTAAATAAGAATTCAGATATTGTCATCCGCAATGCTGATAAAGGAGGTAATGTAGTTTTATGGAAGAAGATCGACTACATCAATGAGGCCATGAAACAACTTAAAGATATTGATTGTTACCGCCGCAGTGACTATCAAACTCTTCGAAAAACAACCCAGGATTTCAACACAAAGTTAATTGGATGGAAGAATGCAGGATTGCTAACTCAGGATGAATTCCAATACATGAAAAATGACAAGCCAGTAGTGCCAATCCTGTATTTTATACCCAAAATTCATAAGAATGCCCAAGTTCCACCAGGGAGGCCTATAATTTCTGCCCGTAGAAGCCTTTTGGAAAATACCTCGAAATATATAGACTATTACCTACAGGATCATGTTCATAAGTTGACCTCCTACATAAAAGATACTAGTGATTTTCTAGAGAAATTGATGAACTTCACCTGGCGAACAGAATACCTGTTAATAACTTTGGACGTAACATCCCTTTATACCTCTATTAATCACAAAGATGGCCTAAGAGCGCTCGAATATTATCTTGCTAAAAGAGGACCTGAACATGCACTGCACAGCACAATGCTTTTAAAAATGGTTGAATTCTGTTTATGTAATAATCTATTTTTATTTCAGAACAATGTGTACCAACAATTGCGAGGGGTAGCTATGGGGGCCAGCTTCTCCCCCAGCTACGCGTGTTTACACATGGGTTGGTGGGAGGAGCTGGTCCTCCTACGAGACCATATACCCCAGGTAACTAACAATGTCAAGGTCTGGTGGAGGTACATTGATGACCTCTTTGTAATTTGGGATGGGTCAGCCATCGAAGCAGAGCATTTTATTGAGGGGCTCAATAGCAATCAACTAAATCTGCATTTCACAGCTTCCATAAGCAATATAAGTGTCAATTTCTTAGATGTAGAGGTTTTCATAAAGGATGGCAAACTAGAGACCAAATTGCATAGAAAACCTACAGCCGGAAACGCAGTTCTGCATGCTGGCAGCGCGCACCCTAAGCATCTCATCCACAGCATTCCCTATGGGGAGATGCTTAGACTTAGACGGATTTGCAGCTGCCAGGAAGATCTAAACATGGCTCAAAACAGCAGCAAATTAAGATTCCTAGAAAGGGGATATACAATCAAATGTATTGATGCAGCAATACACAAAAGCAGGTTGAAATCCAGGGAAACACTACTCAAAAAGGAAAAGAAAAAGACAAAGAACAAGATAAAGAGGGAGGTCCGGACCTAACTGTAAACACTGGTAGATCCGAGGAAGTTGATATTTTCAGATTCATCCTCCAATATAACAAACAGGAAAAATAGGTTAGAAAGATCATAACCAAAAATTGGCCCCTGGTTCTCAGCGACCCCACAATTGGTCATCTGTTTTCTAACAAGCCAGCAATCACTTATAGTAGGGCTACATCCATGAGAGACATTGTGGTTCACAATGACCCGGGTGCCCCAAACAAAAGTACGTGGTTGACGCAAAGAAAGGGGTTCTTCAAATGTAAAACATGTAAGGCCTGCCAATATGGCAGTAACAAAACGACATACAGAACCCCTTTCAATGATAAGGATATACCTATCAACAAATTTCTCAGCTGCAAGTCTGACTATGTCATCTATGTGCTGGAGTGCCCTTGTAGGCTACGCTATATTGGTAGTACTATATTACAAGGTCATAAAAGGGTACTCCAGCACATTAGAGCCATAAAAAACAGAGACCAGGCCTATCCTGTTGCCAGACACTTCGGTGAGATACACAATGCAGACCCAAAAGGCTTGAGCTATTATTTAATAGACTCTATTCCTCTCAACAAGAGAGGGGGGGACAGAGAAAAAATGCTCAGACATCTGGAGTCTAACTACATGATTAATCTTGATACCAAACAGCCTAATGGTCTGAACGCCACTGAAGAATTATATACTTGACTCCTGGTGGCCAACATCACTGGGAACAGCCCCGCCACCCACCGACCACGTACGCAACCTAGGGGTCATCCTCGACCCCACCCTCTCCATGACTAAGCAGGTCAACGCCGTTTCCTCATCCTGCTTCAACATCCTCCGAATGCTCCGCAGGATCTTCAAATGGATCCCCACCGAAACAAGAAAAACAGTCACCCAGGCCCTCGTCACCAGCAGGCTGGACTACGGAAACGCCCTCTACGCAGGAACGACGGCTAAGCTCCTGAGACGGCTGCAACGCATCCAGAACGCCTCTGCACGTCTTATCCTCGACATCCCCCGACGCAGCCACATCACACCCCACCTGAGAGACCTGCACTGGCTCCCTGTCAACAAGAGGATAACCTTCAAGCTCCTCACCCATGCACACAAAGCACTCCACAACTCCGGACCAGCCTACCTCAACAGACGACTCAGCTTCTACACCCCCACCCGCCAGCTCCGCTCGACCAGCCTCGCCCTCGCCACAGTCCCCCGCATCCGGAAAACGACCGCCGGCGGCAGATCCTTCTCCCACCTCGCCACCAAGACCTGGAACACCCTCCCCACCAACCTCCGACAGACCCAAGACCTACTGGCCTTCAGAAGACTCCTCAAGACCTGGCTCTTCGATCAGTAGCAGCACCATCCCCCTCTTCCCCCAGCGCCTTGAGACCCTCGCGGGTATGTAGTGCGCTTTATAAGTGACATGATTGATTGATTGATTGATTGATTACTTGTCTGTAATCTCAGGATCAATTAAAGAGTCACAGTTACGACATATTGTCCTAAATAACATCGGTATTGCATTTCATCGCACAACTGTCATTACGACAATAAAGTTGTTTTATTTAATTTTTACTGCCACCGCATATCACAATGTTTTTACACATAAGGTTAGGTAGTTTTTTCTTTCTCCTTTTTTCCCCGTTCTTTTTTCACTAATAGTTATAAGGTTTTAATCATCAAATCATGGTATTGCACTGGTATTAAGCACTTTAATAGTAATAGGTTTACATGAATTGTTTACATTATATGTACTGTATTTGCGTATTTTGCACTTTGCTCATTAGTCATTAATAATGTATAATAACAGCAAGAAATTTAGACAATGATGCTTCAAATGTTATGAAAGAGGCCACATTAGTACATTATTTTTATGTATTTTAGTATCAGTTTTAAGTGCTTTTACAAATTTTCAGTACTATTTCAAGACGGATATTTTAGCATATTTTAAATGGCTATTTTGATGACGCAACCCGTTGAGGTATTATACCTGGATGTTAATTATCTATTTAGACAAATTGAGAGATTGCGTCTCAAAACATACAATCTAAATTTAAACTCATATCTAAAGTCTGTTGTTCATTTCTATGTATTTTAACTTATAGGCACTTGTCACTTTAAGAGAACACATGGTTAAGCATATGAGAAAAAAACGTTATAAAAGTACTACCCACCTGACAGAGCGTGTCATGTGATCAAGGCCCTTGACGGGCTGAAACGCGTCATGGCTGTAGAGGTCGGAGAGCACTAATAAACTGTTCTGCACCAATTTGTGGTCCGTGCTCCGTTTGTGGTGAGGATTCCCAGGTGGTTGACGGAGTTGTTGTGGATATATATATATATATATATATATATATATATATATATATTATCTACTGGCGGTCGCCAGTAGATAGTTATAGTTAGGACCTATTTTCCATAGGAAATTCACAACATTCTATTTCCAATAACTTTGGCGCCGGTCAACGAATCTTCGCGAAATTCTCAAAACTTATGGCCCGCTCCGGTCCGCTCCTATCCTGAAAGTTTCGGTGTGATTCGTCAAGTGGGGGCTGAGAAAAAAGGGGGGTCCCAAAACGTGTTTTCCCCATGCAATTTTCCATAGGAAACTTTAGACACGGCTACAGCCCGAACTGCTGAACGGAATTTCACCAAATTTGGCAAAGAGGTAGTTCTTGGTTCAGAAAGAACCCTTTTTGTTAAATGGTGTAAATCCGTTCAGTAGTTCCTGAGAAAATCAAAAGTAAAATCACATATATATCTGGGCGGAGCCTAACCACACATGTCATTGTGAGATCTGATTGGCTGTCAGTACTTCATCCTGGAATTGCTGGCAGCCATCTTGGGACCAATATACATGATAGTACCCCTTTGAAATGCATTGTAGTGAATCAAAGATTTTGAGGGTTACCAAAAGGAGAACTATAAAGGGTGATAACAGACTTTAGTTACAATAGAAATCATTTGTTGATGGTACCATACTAATTTCAGGAATTGTGGTGTGTTCTAAGGTGATTTTACCCTGTGAAAAACCTTCTGCTGGGATATCATGAATCATGTTTGTGAGAAAACTATTTTCACATGCTTGTCCCATAGAGTTTTGGAAGGTGCTCCAGAAGCTAAAATGAGAGCATATTTTCTGTAAATTCACATTATCTTTCTCAGTCATGTGAGAATGAAGTCTGACATTCTCAGTAAAACATGTACATCCAACAAGGGCAGAGACTGTCAGTTGATTCCTTTGTGTTCTACTGCAGCTTCCCAGAGTGTTCTAAAGAACAACTAGAGTGCTAACAGCCTTACTTATGACAAAATTATGGCACACCTGAAGCCATCTTGATTGGAATAAACTGGTAACTCTTAAAACATTTAATTTAAAAAGGAACAAAATGAGGGGGTTCATTTTGTCATAGAAATTATGGTTAGTGCTGTAGAAAGAAAAATTAGGACATGTTTTAAGTGAGATCTCAACTATCTTCCTGTTATATTTCAACAGGAGCAGCCTGCCAGTTGATTCCTTTGTGTTCTACTGCAGCTTCCCAGAGTGTTCCAAAGAACAACTAGAGCGCTAACAGGCTTACTTATGACAAAAGTATGGCACACCTGAAGCCATCTTGATTGGAATAAACTGGTAACACTTAAAACATTTAATTTAAAAAGGAACAAAATGATGGGGTTCATTTTGTCATAGAAATTATGGTTAGTGCTGTAGAAAGAAAAATTAGGACATGTTTCAAGTGTGATCTCAAATATCTTCCTGTTATATTTCAACAGGAGCAGCCTGTCAGTTGATGCCTTTGTGTTCTACTGCAGCTTCCCAGAGTGTTCTAAAGAACAACTAGAGTGCTAACAGCCTTACTTATGACAAAATGATGGCACACCTGAAGCCATCTTGATTGGAATAAACTGGTAACACTTAAAACATTTAATTTAAAAAGGAACAAAATGAGGGGGTTCATTTTGTCATAGAAATTATGGTTAGTGCTGTAGAAAGAAAAATTAGGACATGTTTTAAGTGAGATCTCAACTATCTTCCTGTTATATTTCAACAGGAGCAGCCTGCCAGTTGATTCCTTTGTGTTCTACTGCAGCTTCCCAGAGTGTTCCAAAGAACAACTAGAGCGCTAACAGCCTTACTTATGACAAAAGTATGGCATACCTGAAGCCATCTTGATTGGAATAAACTGGTAACACTTAAAACATTTAATTTAAAAAGGAACAAAATGATGGGGTTCATTTTGTCATAGAAATTATGGTTAGTGCTGTAGAAAGAAAAATTAGGACATGTTTCAAGTGTGATGTCAAATATCTTCCTGTTATATTTCAACAGGAGCAGCCTGTCAGTTGATGCCTTTGTGTTCTACTGCAGCTTCCCAGAGTGTTCTAAAGAACAACTAGAGAGCTAACAGTCTTACTTATGACAAAATTATGGCACACCTGAAGCCATCTTGATTGGAATAAACTGGTAACACTTAAAACATTTAATTTAAAAAGGAACAAAATGAGGGGTTCATTTTGCCATAGAAATGAACAACATTCCCAGCACGACCCCCTACACTACACAAGCACCACTGCACTACCCTAAACCCTAAAACATTACCCCCAGCACGACCCCCTTCACTACCTAAACACAACTTCACTACCCTAAACCCTAAAACACTACCTCCAGCACGACCCCCTACACTACACAAACACCACTGCACTAACATAAACCCTAAAACACTACCCCCAGAATGATCCCCTACACTACCCAAACACCACTGCACTACCCTAAACCATAAAACACTACCCCCAGCACGACACCCTATACTACCCAAACACCACTGCCATACCCTAAACCACTACCCCCAGCACTACACCCTACACTACACAAACACCACTGCACTAACATAAACCCTAAAACACTGCCCCCAGCACAACCCCCTACACTACACAAACACCACTGCACTAACATAAACCCTAAAACACTGCCCCCAGCACAACCCCCTACACTACACAAATACCACTGCACTACCCTAAACCCTAAAACACTACTCCCAGCACGACTCCTTACACTACCCAAACACCACTGCACTACCCTAAACCCTAAAACACTACCCCAGCACTACCCCCTACACTACCCAAACACCACTGCACTAACATAAACCCTAAAACACTACCCCCAGCACAACCCCCTACACTACACAAACACCACTGCACTACCCTAAACCCTAAAACACTACCCCCAGCACGACTCCCTACACTACCCAAACACCACTGCACTACCCTAAACCCTAAATCTACCCCCAGCATGACCCCCTACACTACCCAAACACCACTGCACTACCCTAAACCCAAAAACACTACCACCAGCATGACCCCCTACACTACTCAAAACACCACAGCACTACCCTAAACCCTAAAACACTAGAACCCAGCACGACCCCCTACAGTACACCAACACCACTGCACTACCCTAAACCCTAAAACACTACCCCCTACACTACACAAACACCACTGCACTACCCTAAACCCTAAAACACTACCCCCAGCACGACCCCTACACTACACAAACACCACTGCACTACCGTAAACCCAAAACACTACCCCAGCACTACCCCCTATACTACCCAAACACCACTGCACTACCCTAAATGCTAAAACACTACCCCCAGCATGACCCTCTACACTACACAAACACCACTGCACTACCCTAAACCCTAAAACACTACCCCCAGCACGACGCCCTACACTACCCAAACACCACTGCACTATCCTAAACCCTAAAACACTACCCCCAGCACAACTCCCTACACTACACAAACACCACTGGACTACCCTAAACCCTAAAACACTACCCCCAGCATGACTCCCAACACTACCCAAACAACACTGCACTACACTAAACCCTAAATCTACCCCCAGCATGACCACCCACACTACACAAACACCACTGCACTACCTTAACCCCTAAAACACTACCCCCAGCACGACCCCCTACACTACCCAAACACCACGGCACTACCCTAAACCCTAAAACACTAACCCCAGCATGACCCCCTACACTACCCAAACACCACTGCACTACCCTATACCCTAAAACACGACCCCCTACACTACACAAACATGACTGCACTACCCTAAACCCTAAAACACTACCCACAGCATGACCCCCTACACTACACAAACCCCACTGCACTACCCTAAACCCTAAAACACTACCCCCTACAGTACACAAACACCACTGCACTACCCTAAACCCTAAAACACTACCCCCAGCATGACCCCCTACACTACACAAACACCACTGCACTACCCTAAACCCCCCTACACTATACAAACACCACTGCACTACTCTAAACCCTAAAACACTACCCCCAGCACGACCCCCTCACAACACAAACACCACTGCACTACCCTAAACCCTAAATCTACCCCCAGCACGACCCCCTACACTACCCAAACACCACTGCCATACCCTAAACCCTAAAACATTACCCCCAGCATGAACCACTACACTACCCAAACACCACTGCACTACCCTAAACCCTAAAACACTACCCCCAGCACTAACCCCTACACTACACAAACACCACTGCACTACCCTAAACCCTAAAGCACTACCCCAGCACTACCCCTACACTACCCAAACACCACTGCACTAACATAAACCCTAAAACACTACCCCAGCACAACCCCCTACACTACACAAACACCACTGCACTACACTAAACCCTAAATCTAAACCCAGCACGACCTCCTACACTACCCAAACACCACTGCACTACCATTAACCCTAAAACAATACCCCCAGCATGACCCCCTACACTACACAAACACCACTGCACTACCCTAAACCCTAAAACACTACCCCCAGCATGACCCCCTACACTACACAAACACCACTGCACTACCCTAAACCCTAAAACACTACCCCAGCACGACCCCTACACTACCCATATACCACTGCACTACCCTAAACCTTAAAACACTACCCCCAGCACGACCCCCTACACTACTGCACTACCCTAAACCCTAAAACACTACCCCCAGCACGACACCCTACTCTACCCAAACACCACTGCACTACCCTAAACCCTAAAACACTACCCCCAGCACGACCCCCTACACCACCCAAACACCACTGCACTACCCTAAACCCTAGAAAAGAAACCCCCACCCCATGCCCAACTCCCCTTACCTCTCACTCCTCGTGGTTCCTCTCTCCTCGTGGTTCCTGCTTCACGTCGTCTCTGAGGGGCGGTGCACGTCGTTGTGAGGAAACGGAACAGCCTCTGTTTCCTTACAACGACGTGGATCATCTACATGTTTTTTAGAACGCATGGTCATTTACCATACATACCTTTACAACAAAATTTGTTGTAAAGGCATGCGTGGTAAATGACCATGCGTTCTAAAAAATGCGTAGTAATGACTTCGCGATGTACAACGCATGCGTGGTAATGCATGCGTTGTAATGGTATCGCGAAGTAAAAAGTTGTTGTAACGGCTGCTTACCGATCGAAGCTGGCCCCTGTTCTTCAGTGAGACGTTTATTTGATTAATTAGGAGGAAGGAATGTGGTTTTTGTACCGAAAAGTGCATTCCCGGCTGTTGTATTGTGAAAGTGTCCGCGTGGCCTGGTTTCTCTTCCAGTGAGAGAGTGAAAGAGTCTGTTTGGATCTAAAGGAGTTCTGTTGTTGGACGGGGCCGGCGCGAAACGTCATCAGAAAACATAGCTAATGGAAAGCGTCCTCCCTGAAGTGTGGAGCAGTGCCATGAGAGGTCAACGAGTGTGCATCCCACCGCAGTATGACCGTACCGCGTGACCCATGTGCCGCCTCCAGGGTAAGGGAGGCAGAAGCGGCATCGCAGGTCCTCTTGAAGACCGTTGTAGCACTAATTCTACATTTTGGTACTAGGGCATTTTAACTTCGTTGTTCCTGCCAGATACAAAGAGAAGATCCTGTGTTATTCAGTGCCCTCGTTACCTTTTTTGTGGGTTGTGGTGCTTGTCACTTCGCTGCCCCGCCGGTGCACATGACTGGGCACCCTACCTGCCATCTGCAGGGCCTCTGCCCTCTGATCACTGGTTTTGGTTTCTGGAGTGGCAACATAAACAGTTGCTCCCAAAGGACTAGCCTGAACACTTAGGTGAATATCCCCTGCACCAGCATTCCACGGAAATTCTTTCCTAGCTCTCCCACGTCAACGAGGACGTCATAATAGCACGGTTCCGCTCGCGACACCGTATGACGTCATCGGAGCCATAAGAGGACCTCGTCGGCGTGCTGACGTTAGTTCCACCCATTTTTTCCGTGCCACCGAGGCAAACAGGCGGACCGAGACATTTTCACATGTATACATAGTATAATAAATATATATATATTCACTGAAAAAACCATAGGTTTCAGGCACGTTATAGTTAGAAATGAGCATTTAAAAAACCTTAGAAATTCACTGAAAAAACCATAGGTTTCAGGCACGTTATAGTTAGAAATGAGCATTTAAAAAACTTTAGAAATTCACTGAAAAAACCATAGGTTTCAGGCATGTTATAGTTAGAAATTAGCATTTAAAAACCTTAGAAATTCACTAAAAAAACCATAGGTTTCAGGGGCGTTATAGTTAGTTGGACATTTCACTCGTACAAAACCATAGAAATTCCCCCGTTATAGTTAGTTCAGCTAACTATAACTCGCGCGCCCGCAATGCACTGCTGATGACGTCACATATTACATCACTCATGACATGGTCAGTGACATCACTCATGACATCACTGATGACATCTCAAATGACATCACTGATGACATCATCCTTGTGATAGAGTGGCAGAGCTCCTCTCACCCTAATATAACCTTTGATACACACACTCAAAAATACAAACTGACATTTTCAAAACAATGGACATACCAATACCAGTTACAACACACCTATTCAGTAATTCCAAGATCTACACACACATCCACTCATTCACCAACAGTCCCTATACAGTCACTCATACATGTACTCACTCATCATATGTACTCATACACCTATACATCCTGTTACACACCACCACTCATCCTTAGAGTTACTCACACACATAGTCACACATGCAAACAAAGTATCAAACATCCATTTACTTGCATATACAGTTATACACACACTACCACACTTACTTCTACAGAAACTTACACATACTTACTCTCTTAAACAATCACTTATAGAAACACCTACTTATTTGTACAGGAACTCTTCCAATCTCTCACTCTCACATATACTCACTTATATACACCAATACTCACATATACTAGTTTAAAACATATGTAGTTACTCATAAAGACACTATTGAGACAGTCATTCACTCACTAACACACCCATACACACACTCATCCACCTATACAGTCCTGCACACATGCTGTCTTCAACACATACAAACAGTGAGTCACTCATTCATGCATCTATGCACTAAGTAATACCCCCACCGAACCATACAGACACTCAGACACTCATACTGATTCTCAAAAAACCAACTAATAACCCATATAGACACTCATGTAGCTACTCACCAACCCATGCAGCCACTTATACACAAAGTGAGAGACTGATACAGATATTTTCATATTTAAAAATTACTCACTAACCCATGTATTCACTAAGATACACTTAATCAGTCAGTTATACAATCAATTTTACAAAAAAAATCATCCATTTAGGCACTTATATACTCATTTATTCTTCCATCGACCTTGAGATATACATATATAAAACATATTTAATTTTCAGAAAAACACACATTCACTGGATGATGTCATCAGTGATGTCATCAGTGATGTCATTTGAGATGTCATCAGTGATGTCATGAGTGATGTCACTGACCATGTCATGAGTGATGTAATATGTGACGTCATCAGCAGTGCATTGCGGGCGCGCGAGTTATAGTTTGCTGAACTAACTATAACGGGGGAATTTCTATGGTTTTGTACGAGTAAAATGTCCAACTAACTATAACGCCCCTGAAACCTATGTTTTTTTTAGTGAATATATATATATGTTATATATATATATTATCTACTGGCGGTCACCAGTAGATAGTTATAGTTAGGACCTATTTTCCATAGGAAATCCGCAACATTCTATTTGAAATAACGTTGGCGCCGGTTGACGAATATTTGCGAAAGTTTCCAACTTGTTGGGGCGCTCCGGTCTGCTCCTATCCTGAAAGTCTCGGGGTGATTCGTCAAGCGGGGGCCGAGAAAAAAGGGGGGTTCCAAAACGTGTTTTCCCCATTCATTTTTCCATAGGAACCTTTAGTCGCAGCTACAGCCCGAACTGCTGAACAGAATTACACCAAATTTGGCAAAGAGGTAGCCCTTGGTTCAGTGTCATGCCTTTTGCTTAAATGGTGTAAATACGTTCAGTAGTTCCTGAGAAAATCAAAAGTAAAATCACATATATATCTGGGCGGAGCCTAACCACACATGTCATTGTGAGATCTGATTGGCTGTCAGCACTTCATCCTGGAATTGCTGGCAGCCATCTTGAGACCAATATAAATGATAGTACCCCATTGAAATGCATTGTAGTGAATCAAAGATTTTGAGGGTTACCAAAAGAAGAACTATAAACGGTGATAACAGACTTTAGTTACATTAGAATTCATTTGTTGATGATACCATACTAATTTCAGGAATTGTGGTGTGTTCTAAGGTGATTTTACCCTGTGAAAAACCTTCTGCTGGGATATCATGAATCATGTTTGAGAGAAAACTATTTTCACATGCTTGTCCCATAGAGTTTTGGAAGGTGCTTCAGAAGCTAAAATGAGAGCATATTTTCTGTAAATTCACATTATCTTTCTCAGTCATGTGAGAATGAAGTCTGACATTCTCAGTAAAACATGTACATCCAACAAGGGCAGAGACTGTCAGTTGATTCCTTTGTGTTCTACTGCAGCTTCCCAGAGTGTTCTAAAGAACAACTAGAGTGCTAACAGCCTTACTTATGACAAAAGTATGGCACACCTGAAGCCATCTTGATTGGAATAAACTGGTAACACTTAAAACATTTAATTTAAAAAGGAACAAAATGATGGGGTTCATTTTGTCATAGAAATTATGGTTAGTGCTGTAGAAAGAAAAATTAGGACATGTTTCAAGTGTGATCTCAAATATCTTCCTGTTATATTTCAACAGGAGCAGCCTGCCAGTTGATGCCTTTATGTTCTACTGCAGCTTCCCAGAGTGTTCTAAAGAACAACTAGAACGCTAACAGCCTTACTTATGACAAAAGTATGGCACACCTGAAGCCATCTTGATTGGAATAAACCGGTAACACTTAAAACATTTAATTTAAAAAGGAACAAAATGAGGGGGTTCTTTTTGAAATAGAAATTATGGTTAGTGCTGCAGAAAGAAAAATTAGGGCATGTTTTAAGTGAGATCTCAAATCCTCTTCTATTTCATTAGAAAATTCTGACATGCAGACTGAAACAATCACATTCAATACCAGCAGCAGACTTCCAGTTAACTCCCTGGTGAGCAGTAGCTTTACTACAGTGATCTAATGAGCAACTAGAGTGCTAATATTCTGAATTTATGGCAAATGTGAGACACATCTGAATGCCTTCTTGATGGAATCAAAGTAAAAAACTGAAAGCATTTCCTACTGAGGAGACTGCAGTAAATGAGGAAATTAGGAAACTTCATAACAAAGAAGTCTTCCAAGATGGCCACCAGTGAAAAAAGAGCCCAAATGTAGCACAAATATTACCCAGATGTAGCCCACATATAGCCCAATGACAAACATGTGCAAAACACTTTTTATTTTTAGTTTTTTTGCAGTTTTATGTAGTGCAGACTGGTCAGGTATTGGAGCGTTGCATCTTAAAACATGACCCCCCTACACTACAAAAACACCACTGCACTACCCTAAACCCTAAAACACTACCCCCAGCACGACCCCCTACACTACACAAGCAACACTGCACTATCCTAAACCCTAAAACACTACCCCCAGCATGACACCCTACACTACACAAACACCACTGCACTACCCTAAACCCTAAAACACTACCCCCAGCATGACCCCCTACACTACCCAAACACCACTGCACTAACCTAAATCCTAAAACACTACCCCCAGCACAACCTCCTACACTACACAAACACCACTGCACTACCCTAAAACATGACCCCCTACACTACACAAACACCACTGCACTACCCTAAACCCTAAAACACTACCCCCAGCACGACCCCCTACACTACACAAGAACCACTGCACTACCCTAAACCCTAAAACACTACACCCAGCACGACCCCCTACACTGCCCGAACACCACTGCACTGCCCTAAACCCTGAAACACCAGCCCCTGCACGACCCCCTACACTGCCCGAACACCACTGCACTGCCCTAAACCCTGAAACACCACCCCTAGCATGACCCCCTACACTGCCCGAACACCACTGCACTGCCCTAAACCCTGAAACACCAGCCCCAGCATGACCCGCTACACTGCCCGAACACTACTGCACTGCCCTAAACCCTGAAACACCACCCCTTCACGACCCCCTACACTGCCCGAACACCACTGCACTGCCCTAAACCCTGAAACACCAGCCCCAGCAAGACCCCCTACACTGCCCGAACACCACTGCACTGCCCTAAACCCTGAAACACTACCCCCAGCAAGACCCCCTACACTGCCCGAACACCACTGCACTGCCCTAAACCCTGAAACATCACCCCCAGCAAGACCCCCTACACTGCCCGAACTCCACTGCACTGCCCAAAACCCTGAAAGACCAGCCCCAGCACGACCCCCTACACTGCCTGAACACCACTGCACTGCCCTAAACCTTGAAACACCAGCCCCAGCACGACCCCCTACACTGCCCGAACACCACTGCACTACCCTAAACCCTGAAACACCACCCCCAGCACGACCCCCTACACTGCCCGAGCACCACTGCACTGCCCTATACCCTGAAGCACCAGCCCCAGCACGACCCCTACACTGCCCGAACACCACTGCACTGCCCTAAACCCTGAAACACCAGCCCCAGCACGACCGCCTATACTGCCCGAACACCACTACACTGCCCTAAACCCTGAAACACCTTCCCCAGCACAACCCCCTACACTGCCCGAACACCACTGCACTGCCCTAAACCGTGACACACCAGCCTCAGCACGACCCCCTACACTGCCTGAACCGCACTGCACTGCCCTAAACCCTGAAACACCACCCCCAGCACGACCCCCTACACTGCCCGAACACCACTGCACTGCCCTAAACCCTGAAACACCACCCCCTGCACGACCCCCTACACTGCCCGAACACTACTGCACTGCCCTAAACCCTGAAACACCATCCCCAGCACGACACCCTACACTGCACAAACACCACTGCACTGCCCTAAACCCTGAAACACTACCCCCAGCAAGACCCCCTACACTGCCCGAACACCACTGCACTGTCCTAAACCCTGAAACACCAGCCCCAGCACGACCCCCTACACTGCACGAACACCACTGCACTGCCCTAAACCCTGAAACACCACCCCCTGCACGACCCCCTACACTGCCCGAACACCACTGCACTGCCCTAAACCCTGAAACACCACCCCCAGCACGACCCCCTACACTGCCCGAACACCACTGCACTGCCCTAAACCCTCAAACACCACCCCCTGCACGACCCCCTACACTGCCCGAACACTACTGCACTGCCCTAAACCCTGAAACACCACCCCCAGCACGTCCCCCTACACTGCACGAAAACCACTGCACTGCCCTAAACCCTGAAACACTACCCCCAGCAAGACCCCCTACACTGCCCGAACACCACTGCACTGCCCTAAACCCTGAAACACTACCCCCAGCAAGACCCCCTACACTGCCCAAACACCACTGCACTGCCCTAAACCCTGAAACACCACCCCCAGCACGACCCCCTACACTGCCCGAACACCAGTGCTCTGCCCAAAACCCTGAAACACCAGCCCCAGCACGACTCCCTACACTGCCCGAACACCACTGCACTGCCCTAAACCCTGAAACACCAGCCCCAGCCCGCCCCCCTACACTGCCCGAACACCACTGCACTGCCCTAAACCGTGACACACCAGCCTCAGCACGACCCCCTACACTGCCTGAACCGCACTGCACTGCCCTAAACCCTGAAACACCACCCCCAGCACGACCCCCTACACTGCCCGAACACCACTGCACTGCCCTAAACCCTGAAACACCACCCCTGCACGACCCCCTACACTGCCCGAACACTACTGCACTTCCCTAAACCCTGAAACACCATCCCCAGCACGACACCCTACACTGCACAAACACCACTGCACTGCCCTAAACCCTGAAACACTACCCCCAGCAAGACCCCTACACTGCCCGAACACCAGTGCTCTGCCCAAAACCCTGAAACACCAGCCCCAGCACGACTCCCTACACTGCCCGAACACCACTGCACTGCCCTAAACCCTGAAACACCATCCCCAGCCCGCCCCCCTACACTGCCCGAACACCACTGCACTGCCCTAAACCGGGACACACCAGCCTCAGCACGACCCCCTACACTGCCTGAACCGCACTGCACTGCCCTAAACCCTGAAACACCACCCCCAGCACGACCCCCTACACTGCCCGAACACCACTGCACTGCCCTAAACCCTGAAACACCACCCCCTGCACGACCCCCTACACTGCCCGAACACTACTGCACTTCCCTAAACCCTGAAACACCATCCCCAGCACGACACCCTACACTGCACAAACACCACTGCACTGCCCTAAACCCTGAAACACTACCCCCAGCAAGACCCCTACACTGCCCGAACACCACTGCACTGCCCTAAACCCTGAAACATCACCCCCAGCAAGACCCCCTACACTGACCGAACACCACTGCCCTAAACCCTGAAACACCACCCCCAGCAAGACCCCCTACACTGTCCGAACACCACTGCCCTGCCCTAAACCCTGAAACACCAGCCCCAGCACGACCCCCTACACTGCACAAACACCACTGCACTGCCCTAAACCCTGAAACACCACCCCCTGCTCGACCCCCTACACTGCCCGAACACCACTGCACTGCCCTAAACCCTGAAACACCACCCCCAGCACAACCCCCTACACTGCCTGAACACCACTGCCCTGCCCTAAACCCTGAAACACCACCCCCTGCACGACCCCCTACACTGCCCGAACACTACTGCACTGCCCTAAACCCTGAAACACCACCCCCAGCACGTCCCCCTACACTGCACGAAAACCACTGCACTGCCCTAAACCCTGAAACACTACCCCCAGCAAGACCCCCTACACTGCCTGAACACCACTGCACTGCCCTAAACCCTGAAACATCACCCCCAGCAAGACCTCCTACACTGCCCGAATACCACTTCACTGCCCTAAACCCTGAAACACCACCCCCAGCACGACCCCCTACACTGCCCGAAAACCACTGCACTGCCCTAAACCCTGAAACACCAGCCCCAGCACAACCCCGTACACTGCCCGAACACCACTGCACTGCCCTAAACCCTGAAACACAAGCCCCAGCACGACCGCCTACACTTTCCGAAAACCACTGCACTGCCCTAAACCCTGAAACTCCAGCCCCAGCACGACCCCCTACACTGCCCGAACACCACTGCACTGCCCTAAACCCTGAAACACCAGCACAACCCCCTACACTGCCCGAACACCACTGCACTGCCCTAAACCCTGAAACACCACCCCCAGCAAGACCCCCTACACTGCCCGAACACCACTGCACTAAACCCTGAAACACCACCCCCAGAAAGACCACCTACATTGGCCGAACACCACTGCACTGCCCTAAACCCTGAAACACCACTCCCTGCATGACCCCCTACACTGCCCAAACACCACTGCACTGCCCTAAACCCTGAAACACCAACCCCTGAACGACCCACTACACTGCCCGAACACGACTGCACTGCCCTAAACCCTGAAACACCAGCCCCAGCAAGACCCCCTACACTGCCCGAACACCACTGCACTACCCTAAACCCTGAAACACCACCCCCAGCAAGAGCACCTACACTGCCCGAACACCACTGCACTAAACCCTGAAACACCACCCCCAGAAAGACCACCTACATTGGCTGAACACCACTGCACTGCCCTAAACCCTGAAACACCACCCCCTGCAAGACCCCTACACTGCCCAAACACCACTGCACTGCCCTAAACCCTGAAACACCACCCCCTGAACGACCCACTACACTGCCCGAACACCACTGCACTGCCCTAAACCCTGAAACACCACACCTCAGCACGACACCCTACACTGCCCGACCACCACTGCACTGCCCTAAACCCTGAAACACCACCCCCAGCACGACCCCCTACACTGCCCAAACACCACTGCACTACCCTAAACCCTGAAACACCACCCCCTGCACGACCCCCTACAATGCCGGAACACCACAGCACTGCCCTAAACCCTGAAACAGCACCCCCTGCACGACCCCCTACACTGCCCGAACACCACTGCACTAAACCCTGAAACACCACCCCCAGCAAGACCACCTACACTGGCCGAACACCACTGCACTGCCCTAAACCCTGAAACACCACCCCTGCACGACCCCCTACACTGCCCAAACACCACTGCACTGCCCTAAACCCTGAAACACCACCCCTGCACGACCCCCTTTACTGCCCGAACACCACTGCACTGTCCTAAACCCTGAAACACCACCCCTCAGCACGACACCCTACACTGCCCAAACACCACTGCACTGCCCTAAACCCTGAAACACCACCCCCTGCACGACCCCCTACACTGCCGGAACACCACTTCACTGCCCTAAACCCTGAAACACCACCCCCAGAACGACCCCCTACACTGCCCGAACACCACTGCACTGCCCTAAACCCTGAAACATCACCCCCAGCAAGACCCCCTACACTGCCTGAACACCACTGCCCTAAACCCTGAAACACCACCCCCAGCAAGACCCCCTACACTGCCCGAACACCATGGACTGCCCTAAACCCTGAAACACCACCTCCAGCACCACCCCCTACACTGCCTGAACACCATTGTTCTGCCCTAAACCCTGAAACACTAGCCCCAGCACGACCCCCTACACTGCCCGAACACCACTGCACTGCCCTAAACCCTGAAACACCAGCCCCAGCAAGACCCCCTACACTGCCCGAACACCACTGCACTGACCCAAACACTGAAACACCACCCCCAGCACGACCCCCTACACTGTCCGAACACCACTTCCCTAAACCCTGAAACACCACCCCTGCACGACCCCCTACACTGCCCGAACACCACTGCACTGCCCTAAACCCTGAAACACCACCCCTGCACGACCCCTACACTGCCCTAAACCCTAGAACACTACCCCCAGCACGACCCCCTACACTACCCGAACACCACTGCACTACCCTAAACCCTAAAATACTCCCCCAGCACGACCCCCTACAGTACCCGAACACCACTGCACTGCCCTAAACCCTAAAACACTCCCCCAGCACGACCCCCTACACTACCCAAACACCACTGCACTGCCCTAAACCCTAAAACACTACCCCCGCATGACCCCTACACTACCCAAACACCAATGCACTACCCTAATCCCTAAAACGCTACCCCCTGCACGACCCCCTACACTACCCAAAGACCACTGCACTACCCTAAACCCTAAAACACTACCCCCCACACGACTCCCTACACTACCCAAAGACCACTGCACTACCCTAAACCCTTAAACACGACCTCCTACATTACACAAACACCACTGCACTACCCTAAACCCTAAAACACTACCCCCTACACTACACAAACACCACTGCACTACCCTAAACCCTAGAAAACTACCCCCAGCACGAACCCCTACACTACCCAAACACCACTGCACTACCCTAAACCCTAAAACACTACCCCCAGCAGTACCCCTACACTACCCAAACACCACTGCACTACCCTAAACCCTAAAACACTACCCCCAGCAGTACCCCCTACACTACCCAAACACCATTGCACTACCCTAAACCCTAACACACTACCCCCAGCAGTACCCCCTACACTACCCAAACACCACTGCACTACCCTAAATCACTACCCCCAGCACGACCCCCTACACTACCCAAACACCACTGCACTACCCTAAACCCTAAAACACTCCCCCCAGCACGACTCCCTACACTACCCAAACACCACTGCACTACCCTAAACCCTAAATCTACCCCCAGCATGACCCCCTACACTACACAAACACCACTGCACTACCCTAAACCCTAAAACACTACCCCAGCACGACCCTCTTCACTACCTAAACACAACTGCACAATTTGTTACAGGCGTTGCAACGCAGGCCTGTGGTGCTTACTGGAAGAACCTGGTGGGCTAGTTGGGCCCAGGGACCCTCAGGATTCAAGGTGACCTAATCCCCCAACTTAAAACACTCCACGGGGCGCGTTTGCACAGTGGTGAAGGGAGGGGCGGGGCCTCAGGTGACATGTTCGCAAACACGCCCTGTGGTGCGTTTTAAGTTGGGGAATTAATTCCCTTTGAATCCTGAGGGACCCTGGGGGCCAACTAGCCCACCAGGTACCTTCAGTAAGCACAACAGAGTTGCGTTGCAGAGAGGTGAAAAAAGGTGCGTGGCCTCGGAACGCCTCTCTGCAACTCAGCTCTGTGGTCCTAACTTAGGTACCTGGGGGCTAGTTGGGCCCCAGGGACCCTCAGGATTCAAGGGGACTTAATCCCGCAGCTTAAAACGCGCCACGGGGCGCGTTTGCACACATGTCACCTCAGGCCCCCTCCCTTCACCACTGTGCAAACGCGCCCTGTAGCGCGTTTTAAGAGGTAGTTTTAATCCCCCTGCCCTATTATGTACTAGGGACTTGCAGAGGAGGTCATGCTAATCACAGGGGTACCCCAACGCATAGTGTTCCCTAGTGTATGTAGGTGTTTTCACTGTATTCTAAGTGTCTTTTAGCATAGCACTGGCTCTAGGCCTGGTTAGTCAGAGTCAGTTACCACCAGTACCCGTCCGTCTGAAAAAGTTGTGGGCACAGGATGATTTTGCAACAAGGCCTCTTTCTGCTCCTCTGTTGGTTCTTTCTGCACATGTCTTGCTTCTTCCTGCATTTTTCTTCGTCTTTGTGGACTTCTGTTTCTTTCTACATTTCTTTTGCTTCTTTCTGTGCGTTTTTTCTTCTTTCTTCACATGTTCTACTTCTGTAGGCATAGTTAGAAACTAGCATTTGAAAAACTGACCATGTCATGAGTGATGTAATATGTGACGTCATCAGCAGTGCATTGCGGGGGCACGAGTTATAGTTAGCTGAACTAACTATAACGGGGGAATTTCACGGGTTTTGTACGAGTGCAATGTCCAACTAACTATAACTTTCCCTAAAACCTATGGTTTTTTCAGTGAATTTCTAAGGTTTTTTAAATGCTAATTTCTAACTATAACGTGCCTGAAACCTATGGTTTTTTCAAAGGTTTTTTAAATGCTAATTTCTAACTATAACGTGCCTGAAACCTATGGTTTTTTCAGTGAATATATATATATATATCCAAAAAACAGCAGGTTACCCCAGTGAGGACACCCACACGGAAAGTTAGCCTCTATGGATGAGGGTTGCAGCAAAAACAGCTTCCTGCTTTCAATCCTTTCTAAAGCGGCTCAACGCGTTTCGGACATTCCGTCCTTGTTCACAAGCCAAACGTAAAGGAAAACAGCAACCATGATGTAGAACACCTGCTTAACTTTATTTATATCCCGCCCCAGTGGGCGTGTACTCATGCCTCTGTGAGCAAATGTTCCAATGCATTCTGGTATTAGCAGTTTCCACATAACAATATAATCCCCAGTGGGTGTTGCCGCATGCCTCGGTAACGTGAATTAAAATCCAACAGTGGGTTGATTAAAAGCTGGAAAGCTGGGTGTGCTGCCTGTAACTGAGTCACTCAAGCATGAGCCTTCCGTTCTGTTCAGCGCCAAGTCCTCTAGGAGCCACAGATCCGCGTTTAAGCAGCTGTTCGTCCTTGCCGCGGGCACGGCCGCTAACATCCAAAAAACAGCAGGTTACCCCAGTGAGGACGCCCACACAGAAAGTTAGCCTCTATGGATGAGGGTTTCAGCAAAAACAGCTTCCTGCTTTCAATCCATTCTAAAGCGGCTCAACGCGTTTCGGACATTCCGTCCTTGTTCACAAGCCAAACGTAAAGGAAAACAGCAACCATGATGTAGAACACCTGCTTAACTTTATTTATATCCTGCCCCAGTGGGTGTATACTCATGCCTCTGTGAGCAAATGTTCCAATGCATTCTGGTATTAGTATTGGTATTGGTATTGGTATTGGTATTGGTATTGGTATTAGTTTATATATACACATTCTGGAAATAAAGACAAACGTCGAAAATCAAAAAAGCTCTGTTCATCCACGCAGTTTTAAGGGACATCACTCATATAACATTGTATATGGCTTGCAGTGAAATATATTCCGCCGCTGTCTCCTCTCATCTAGTTTTGTTGGTTTGCCAGCAGGAACTCTATGCACCTGATACTAAAAGATGGGGCATTTTTATTAGGGTGCTGTTCTCCTGGGTACATTCTGGGCAGTAATTTTGCATTAGAAGCAGTCTATCATTCCACAACAAACTTCAAAATAACTTAATTTGACTGCGCATATTAGGATTTAATATGCCACGCTTCAGTTACTTGTCAAAGCAAGTTAGCATTTTGGATTTTTTTTAGATTATTTATTTTCTAAATCAAAGCATTCACAAGGAACATCATGTTACAGGATTCTGAATACAATACCTGTTTCACAGCAACTTGGAGTGTGTGGGCTGATGCACGGATTTCTCTTTGAGATATGTAGACACACACCTTTTTACTTTGAAGTTGTGCATTGACTTTACAAACAACATCTACTAAAATAAGAAAATAAGAAATGCATTTTAAATACATTCATGCGAATTTTCATCGTAATTCATATTTTAAAAGCATGTGGGTTGACACTTTATGTGCACGAACACACGTTTCCATATATGCAATGAATATCTGTTAATTTTGGAGGGGTGGCGAATATTTAATTACAAAAGAAATACACACAATCATTTTGGCAATAGTAGTGTGCACCGAGCATTAACGTATGTATGTATGTTTGTATGTATGAAATACTTTTTTAGTTCAGTTGTGGTAGGTTAATACATTGTGAAGTGAAGAGTTGCGTCTTTAACTGTTTCTTAAATTAGATCAGTGGTGGCTCATGGGTGCATAGAGGTAAAAGGCCACCAGCTACTTTTCTGGGAGGGCAGGAGTGTGGCTTAGCATTTTGCACGTCTAAAAATGAGTGCAAAGAGCGAATGATCAATTCTTGCTTAGATGTAGAATATTGTGCTAATCAAAGCAGACGTAATATGTATCTAAGGGGCCCATTACGATGGCGGGCGGAAGCACAACCGCCGTGCTGGCGGATGCAAAAACCACCAGTTACCGCCGGCACGCAGCAGTCCACACGCCCGCCCAATTATGATGCGAAAAGCAGGCCAAACACCGCCGGCAAGCCAGCAACACCGTCCGCCATCAAAGTGCGCCCGCACACGTAGCGGCGCAGCACAACTGACACACACCGTCCGACGAAACACGTCCCGCCCGGCGCATAAATTACGATGCCGCAAACAAACGGCTCCCACGGCAAAGAGACACCGCACGTGAAAGAGAGGCGGAAACACGGACGCAGAGCACGGACAACGAAGAAGCGGCACCCCGGGCATGAATTCAGCACTGCAGGCCCTTCCCATGCTTCTGCTGATGCACCACCAAGGACGCAACGTACCGCGGAGACGCAGGTAGGCACACACACAACAAGTGCACGCAAACAGCGCACACAGTGCAAGGGCGGAAAAGCGGACAACCCCCCACCAGCGCGTGCACACTACACATCCACCATTGCATCCACATATGACACACAGGCCAAATCCTAACATCGCAGAACACATGTGTACACACCACCTGGGACTAGGAACCAACCACCCCGTCACGGCCCCAAAGCGCCGATGACGCCGCCACACATGCGCACAACGCAGAGGCCAACCGCAGCGCCATGCATGCGTCGCACACAGACACAGGGACACAACCAAGCAGCACACACATCAGCCCCACCCCGAACGCACATGACACGTGACAGCCCGGCCACAGACATGTCCCCAACGTCCAATTCACGGACAACACCCAACGCCACACAACCGACGCACACATGTCAGTGAAGTCACGCAACAGCAGGACACACCCCAGTGTAACAAACATGGCGTAGCACACAGCGGCGGCAACACCAACTAGGAGAAGCAGGGCCCCTTCGGGAAGAGGAACGCCAGTACCACACTGAAAAACCCATACCACCCTGCACATATGAACAAGACACATGAAACGGAACACCAAAGAGCCCGGGGACCGACAACAGGTGGCCCAAGAATTACATCCACACACAAGGCCCAACGCAGAGCGGAAAGGCAGCCTGCCGCCCACACAAGGGAGAGCAGACAGCACTGAATGACCTTCCATTCCAACACCGAAACCACAGCCCTACGACAGAAGCCGGTGAATACAGCCATTGTCCAAGAATAGACCAACACAGGCATGCCGAGAGACCGACCACAGGGCAGATAGCGCATATCACAGAAGCACACAACGGACGGGGAAGAAAGAAGAAAACACTCCCCCATGTCGGCCACATGCAAGTTAATTGGAAGGAGTCACACAGCACTGACCTTGAACTGTCTGAGAAGCATGTGGGAAGAGGGCCCGTGTCCTCCAAACAAGCCAACAGAACACAAGTCCTGTCTCCCCACGACTACACAGAGCTCACAGCAACCCCGGAGCGTGCACATTGCAGACTGCACACACAGCCGGAGCACGCCACCTCTACGAACCGCTGCGAAATGGCAACCGCAACACACCTACCCAACTACGCCGAACAGCTCAAGCTGTACCAAACCAACACGATACATACATTGGGATGCGATCTCCTGTCCCTGCTGAACGTAAGTTACCGACTTACTTACCGCATCACATTGTTCAGCTGCGTCATGCCCGTCTTCTACTGTCGGAGGTGTCCCTACCAGCATCCCGTCGAGATATGCCTCTCCAACCCGGCATGTCTGAAGGCGGACCTGCTACCACTACTCCTCCCTCTGGACGCACACGACAGGGCCTGCTCTGCCTATGGGGGCATGGCGTATGTGGCCAACATCGCACGCGCACTGAAATGGAACCACTGTGCCTCCACACGACGGATCATCGAGAACAGCTACATCGAATGTCACCCAGCATGCCCCATCATGGTCCTCCAAGGGACAACCTACGAACAACACCTTGACAGCCACCATCCGCTTCATTGGCTGGCAAACATGTACACCACCAATGACATGGAAGCCCTGCTGGACGGCATCGCATACCTGACAACCTGTAAATACGTCGGACCACAACGCAGGTTCCCCGAGTGACCTATGAAGTCCAACCCCGCACCCATGCTCAGCTTCCGCACGGACTGGCCAGTCACCACCACAACAGCCATACCAAACGACCGGCAACTGTAACCACACCATCAACGACATCGCCATGACATCGGATATGACCGGGACATGCACACTGTTCCCCATCACATCCAGGAACACCGCATGCATCGTGGGAGGCAGTGGCATGGGCTCTGTGCATCGCACCCACATGGACGGAACTGCACGAACAACCAGGACACGACATGGATCCAGCGCACATGGACACACACACCGCTCAGTGGACATGAATAGGTCGCCTGGAGTCTGTGGGTGCTGCACCCCTCCCACCCCGCCCCGGGAATCCCATACCAGGACCTTTGCATGGACGACAAGTGCATACAACAACAACACGACCCCAGTGACTGTGACATGTCCAGTAACCACCACAGTGCAACAACAAGTGGCACGCCGCTGCATGCACGCAAGCACATGCCCTGATGTCATCTCACATGCACGCGTGCATGAGGAACAACCGCAGCAAACCTGTCACATGGAACTGAGATGGACTGTGCCCATGATGCCGAGCGGTCTGGTAGGCTACATGTATACCGTCTGTGTCAAAGTCCGCAGCTCCGCAGCTATACGTAAATGTACATTAGCACAGCCTTGGCCAAGCAGATGTAACCCCACACCCTATCCCATTTGTTATCATGCTCAGTATATCCTCCACATGTATTCCGCTGCCAGTAGTGTCCACTATACTGCATCACAGAGGACAGAAGACTCAATATAATGTTTGAAACCAGAACTGTCTCCGCTGACTCATTTCACAAGTACGAATGAGAGAGGATGAGAGTATGTGAAGTACACGGCAGTCGTGACATGACCATGTAGTCCACTGGTATTGGATGTCAACGCAAATGAGTAGCACTACTGTGGAAGACACACATGTGTCATGTGAAGTCGTATGGACGCAGTGCTCAGGTGGGTGGGTGCGACGGGTAGATGCGCACATGCCAAGTTGGAGCACGCCGTGTTGGGAGGGGTCATGAACAGTACACCACCGCTTCCCTGGGCATTGTGAGAGGACACCTGTCGGGGGGAGTGAACACGTGTGTGCACAGCAGCCGGGCACACGTACAAAGCGGTACCAGGCGCACCTCAGCCCACCCTCTGTGGACAAGCTGGATCCTGTTGTGCGCCCGCCATGCCCCTTGACAAGGCACACACAGCCCCAGTCGACCAGGTGTAACCCCAACATAGTCAATCCGCACAGGCGATACAGGGCACGGGATGGCAGTGGAGCATGGTGTGTGAGAGGTCTCCTCGCGCTCCTCCTGGTCATATCACGCAGGCAATAGAACCTCAACGTCTAGCATGGCACAAGTCAAATGGAAGTGTAGGCGGGACGCACCACAGCACGAGCAGCACTGACGTCACGGGAGGTGGCTCGCACCATCCCATCCATTGCCCATCATACCAACCACGCCACATGCCATTGCGACTAAGTGCAAGCGCGTGCGCCACCACCCCGAGCCCTCCCCAGAGAGGCCAAAGAGTGAATGTGTGGGCCAACAGCCACAGACGGACGCGGCCTGGCCGCAAGGGCAGCCACAGCCACTGGGTGTCGCAGGTGGCGGATCCGGAAGGCGAAGACTGTGATGCATAGTCCATGCAGGCCGGGTCTCCATTTGGGGCACCACGCAGGTGGACGGCGTCCCGCCACACATCATACCCTGAGACAGCCCACTCGTGCAACTGGACCCACACATACACTCCTTGCCCTCTCTGGTGCGAGCTTGGGGCTGCCTGTGCAAGCGCTAGCCTCGCAGGTGAGCATGCATATTGGGGGGCGAGGGGAGGACATGAGGGCTGGGGCGATGATGACTGTATCACTGTCAGTTAGTACAAGGGATGACCCAGATGTGGAAAGGAAGAGACGTGTCCCGTGTGTACTGCAACTAGTCGCCAATCCAACTACCCCCCATGTCCGGAATGTAAGCCCGCACCTAGGCCCGCCCATCCGCCACATCGAACATACCACCAGCACGACAACCTTCCCATTCGAAACACTGACTGGGGGTGGCGACCAGTGAACAATCATGTGTAGCCTACCCACGCGTACATGTGGGCCCTCCATGATCCATGTCACCTGCGGCAAAGACATGACATGCGCAATGAGGGAAGTGAGGAGAGCGGCCCGCCCCACGCGCAGAAGGTGCATCAGCTCCACAGACCCAGCAGCGAGTCCAGCAGGGGTCACATGTGCAGGGGCAGCTGTGCCTGTTGTGAAGGCACATGCATATAGACAGCACATCGACCAATGTGTAGTCTGCCCACATCCACAGTCCATCATCATGCGGACATACGAATTGAACACAGGGCAACACATATTAGTTGGTGCACCCACCGTGACCAACAATGCGCAATCATCGACGTACCCGCCCTGTGCATGGCCCCCCACCCAACGGAGGCACATCCAGTGCCACCATCCCACACACACAAGCCTTCCACGGAACATGCTGTGTCCAATGGTCAGTACAGAGTCAGCGCCCATCTGGTGGATCCTGAACAGGAGACACATGCACACACATGCCAGCTCCCACTATGTACGTCTGCCACCTTGCACGTGCAATGCAACCTCTCACCTGTGACGTGTGACTGCAAGCACACAGCCGTCTTGGCATGGGGCTGTCAATGTGGACACCAGTCAATGTTTCGGGAGCTGTGATCCGTACAGTGCTGTACATAGGGTGCAGTGCTGACACCTACTACTGTCTCATATCCCCTCGTGCCACAGGTCCCACTTGTATTGGCCGCTCAGCCCGTGCCCACATCGTCGTCGTCGTGTGCCATACTCATCCAGCCTCGGAAGCAGTTCCATGCTCAGCAGGCACTCATGTTGCCGTGGCGTTGCCGCTTGACGGATATGCAGTCAGTCCCCATCAGCACGCCCCGCAAGTCATTGGGGCCTAGATCCCCATGTGCATGCACATGGCAGTGGTATGTCTCACTTACCATTGCCATTGTTGGGAGACCTGTGTAAGTGTATTGTGGCCGTGCCGTCCCAGCTTGACAGCTGGGCTGTGGCTCATGTGCTTGCTCAGTCATGTCAGTGATGTGTATGCGAAATTGCTATGTGCCGTGTTGCTTTGACATGTGTCCTCTGCCATTTAACCCAGGCGGAGACCGAACATTGACCGCCCATACCAATTGCTGGCGGACATGGACGATACAGAGGTAATCAGGAAGTTTGGGCTGGACAGGCCAACTCTGCATCGACTGTGTGCCATGTTAGAGCCCCATCTCCGTCCCCGCAGGGTGTATCCGACTGCTGTCACCCCCACGGCTAAGGTGATGGCCGCCATGCATTTCTTCGCCACTGGGTCATTCCAGCACACAGTGGGCAGTGGAGGAGGGATGTCCCAGCCCATGTTCAGCAAGGTGCTGAGGGATGTACTGGCAGCCATGATGCTGTACCGGAACAGGTACATCCGCTTCCCCAGGGCTCGTGAATTGGCGGCAGTGAAGGGTGCATTCTATGCCCTTGGCAGAATCCCACACGTCGTGGGAGCCATTGACCTCACTCATGTTGGCCTTGTTCCACCACAGGCCACTGAGCACCTGTACCGCAACAGGAAGCACACGCACTCCCTGAATGTGCAAGTGGTGTGCCTTGCGGACATGGTGATCACCCACGTGTGTGCAAAGTTTCCAGGCTCGGCCCATGACGCACACATAATGCGCAACAGCATCTTGCCACGACTGATGGCCAATCTGCAACAGGATCGTGCCTGTATTGTCGGTGAGTATGTGGAGTGGTGTAGCGTGCTGGTTGTGCGATGCTGTCCCCTGTCCAGTTGGAATAGCTACGGTTCTCTGTGTCCCTCACACCCAGGTGACTCTGCGTATCCGAATGGGGCATGGCTGCTCAGTCCATTGAGGAATCCTCGCACCCCAGCAGACGATCGATACAATGAGGCACATGGGAGGACCAGACGTGTGGTCGAGCGTACCTTTGGCCTCCTCAAGTCCAGGTTCAGGTGCCTGGACCGCACCGGGGGTGCACTGGCGTACTCCCCACAGAAGGTGTGCCAGATAGTGGTGGCGTGCTGCATGCTGCACAATCTGGCCATTCGGAAGCAGATCCCCCTCATTGTGGATGACGGAGATCAACCAGGGCCCCAGCCCGCAGACCAGGACAGCTCGAGTGAGGTGGACAGCGGAGAGGAGGAAGCTGGGAATGTGCGCCAGCAGCTCATCGCCCGCTACTTCACTTGACGGTGAGTGTCCATGTACGACGGATGATGTGTCTGTATCTGTGCAGGTGTGTGTGTGCTGTGTCAGGGTGGCCGTATGTTCACTGCGTGCAGTGTGTCAACGCTCCATGGCCAGGGTAGTATGCCACTGTTGGTGACTGTGGCATTGTGCCCTATTGCTCTGTGCGATGTGTGTACATTGCTTGTAGTTGTTGACATGTACTGTGTGATGGGTGTGTGACACACTCATTGAATGTGCTCCTGTTCTGTCTCCCACCCCTAGGTCCCTACAGGCCCTCCGGATTCCATTGCCATGCCACACATCAGGTGCCCTTCCGCCCAAGGTGGCCGTTGTATTCCGTACAAATAAAACACAGGGCACAAACAGCAGTTAGTGAATAAGGTGCATTTATTACGAACTGTGACATGTGATTGTGTGTAAGGTGATAACAAAAGTGGTGCGTGCAGTGACAATGAGCTGTCGGTCATGGCTGCATGATGATCAGGGTGTACCCACTGGTTCTATGTCCATAGTCCAACACACACATGCCATCCAGCTGGCTGTGTGGAGTGGGATCGTAGAGCAAGTCAATGCAGTGGCTGGTCAAGGAAGGCTGGCGGAAGGCTGGCTGGCTGCCTCACTTGCGACTGGAGCGTGCGAAGTCCTCCCGGGAGATCTGTTTCCTCTTCGGACGGCCCCTTCCACGTTTGGGAGGGGGTGTGTGGTGGCGACCTGCTGGTGGTGGGTGAGGTGTGCTCACTGGCTGTGGACGCAGGGGAAGTGGACACTGCTGGCCGACCCTGCGCCCTAGCAGGTGGTGGCGGAGGTGGTGTTGCTGGCCTTGCCTGTGACCCCACCGCCACCACCAGCTGGCCCATGAGGTCCACGAGTTGGTCCATACGGGACACGAATTGGCCCATATGGGCGTCCATGGACCTCAGCACCCCCAGCACCTCCCGCATGTCAGTGGCAGACCTGGCCCATTGTCCTTGGGCCTCTTCATAGGCCCCAAGGACTCTGGCCATTTGAGGCAGGGCATGGCTCCCAGGGGAGGCTGGCGTTTCCCTGACCCTGCTCCTCCTACCAGTCCTGCTGCCACCGGCCTGCCCACTAGCCACATTGCACACCACGGTCCTCGCTGTGGCTCCCAGGGTGGATCCAGTCGGCCGGGCCACCACCTGCGCTGGGGCTGGTGCCAGCGAAGACGTGGTGGTGGTGGAGGCGGTGGTGGTCGGTGCGGCGATGGTGGCGGTTGCGGCAGTGGTAGTGGCCGCAATGACCGTGGGTGTGGCCGCAACGACAGTGGCAGCAGGGGACTGGGACTGTTCAGCATCCCTGGATGATGGGTTGGTGGGTAGGAGGGGTCCTGGGGAGCGGCTGGGCCCTGCCACGCCAGATGGGCCAGCTTGGTGGTCCGTGTCCGAAGAGGTGGACAGATCCTCCAGATCCATGTGTCCTCGTTGGGGGCTTGTAGGCTGGCTGTGCTGGCTGCTGTCTCCATCCCCAGAGTCCAGCAGTTCGTCACCTGTGGAGAAAATGAGATTTGTTATTGTGTTGCACCTGGCGAAGTATGTATTAGTCGTCTGACATTGGCAGTTCGTGCAATCTCGTACATGGGTTTCCCGGAGGCGAGTGTGTGGCTGTGGCATCTGTAGTTGTGTGTGCTAGGCAATGGGACTGTGTGCTGTGCACATGTGGCATGGGACGGATTGGCCATGCCGATGGGTGTGTTGCTTTGCCCCTACTCATTGTGACTCTGGTGTATGCGGGCTCCTGGCCCATCCTGGGTCTGGTTTGTACTTTGCTTTTGGAGTTCATATGGAACGCTTAGGAACGCATATGGCAACATGGGGGCCATGCCCCAGATTCGCATTTGGGATGGAATATGCTTTTGGGGTTCAAATGGAACGCTTAGGAACGCATATGGCAACATGGGGGCCATGCCCCAGATTCGCATTTGGGAGGGGATATGCTTTTGGGGTTCAAATGGAACGCTTAGGAACGCATATGGCAACATGGGGGCCATGCCCCAGATTCGCATTTGGGAGGGGATATGCTTTTGGGGTTCAAATGGAGCAGCTTAGGAACGCATATGGCAACATGGGGGCCATGCCCCAGATTCGCATTTGGGAGGGGATATGCTTTTGGGGTTCAAATGGAACGCTTAGGAACGCATATGGCAACATGGGGGCCATGCCCCAGATTCGCATTTGGGAGGGGATATGCTTTTGGGGTTCAAATGGAACGCTTAGGAACGCATATGGCAACATGGGGGCCATGCCCCAGATTCGCATTTGGGAGGGGATATGCTTTTGGGGTTCAAATGGAACGCTTAGGAACGCATATGGCAACATGGGGGCCATGCCCCAGATTCGCATTTGGGAGGGGATATGCTTTTGGGGTACATGCTGTGAGCCATGGGTGCCGAACGTGACATGTGTTGTGGCAGCATGACAGTGCATGGTCTGAGGTGTGTGCATGCCTGACATGCCCTGCATATTTGCTGTCTGTTGTGGTTACTGGACATGGCATTGGACGCATCGTTATGAGTGAGTGATAGTTGTGTGCCAGCCAACGTATTGCAGTTGTCCCATCTCCTTGGTGTGCGTGCTGCCCTGTGCCATGTGCATCACTGCAGTGCTCGGGGGGTGTGGCCCATGTTGTGTGTTGTTGCTCACAGTGTGTTGTGCGCTTAATTGACTTCTGGCACATGGTTGGTCATGGGCATGTGTCTTAGCGTGACTGCTGTATGTGTGGCAGCTGTGCGGATGACATGCCTTTCATGTGACTGGGGCTGACGGATGGGATGGATGGTATGTTGTATGTGCATGGTGTGTCTGTGAGTTTGATGGGTTCAGTGGTGTTCGTGTGCATTTCTGTTGTTCCGCTCTGTTGCGTCTAGTGTTGTTTGTCTTACATAGGCGTAGTTGTGGGGTGTGGGGTTGACAGGCAGTGGGGGCTACATGGACAGGACTTCAATGGTGTTTCGGTTGTGTGTGATGAGTTGCACAGTGGCTGCCGTGTGGGACTATATTCAGTGTGGCTTGTGCATGCAGACGTGGTTCCTTGGGTGTTGCTATGTCTGTGATGGGTCATGTGGGGTGTGAGTCTGCTGTTCATGTCCATGTGCACATTGTTCACTTGTTCGTGACGGTGGGCGGTGCTGCGTGTTCGTGTGCTACGTGACATGTCCCATGTGTTGGTGGTGTTATGGTCCTCATGCCTCCAGTAATCCAGCCCTGTCCAGTTTCCCACCTGCAAGTTGTTCGTGCGTGCACTGTACTGGATGCCACATGGCTCTAAGCGGGGGTGCTCCATGTTGCAGGTCTGTGGGGGTGGGGGGTGTAGTGGGTCGTGGGGGTGGCTGTACACCCACTGACACCGATTGCTGTGGACCGTGATGTCTGCCTTTCGGCTGTCGTTGTGCACTGCGGTGGCTGACACGTGGCTGTGGGGTGTGGGGGATGCTCCTCCTTGCTGTGCTGTGGGACTGGGGCCTGGTGTGTGTTGTACTTGGGCTGTCCACCGTCCCACCCACTGCACTTTGTGTTCCTGCCACTTACCTGTTACTTGTCGGTTAGGGCAGCTGTGGCGGACACATGGGTGTGGTGGGTGCTCGTTGTGGCGCTTCTGGCATATTTGGGGACCTGTTGGTGGTTACGTGGCTGGCTTAGTGTACACATGTCCCCACGCATCTTACAGTTGTTCGGTTTGGCCTGTGTGTGGTAGTGTCTGTTGCATGTGCGTGTGATGTGTTGTGTATTGTGTGCTGGACATGGGGGTGTTTGTCCCTGGGAGCTGTGGCATGGTGGTTGCGCATGTGTGTACATAGCGGTGTGCTAGTATACATTAGTTTGTACTTACCAGCCTCCACTCCCCCTGCTAATCCGGCGAGGATCTCCGGATGGATTACGACTCGCACCTTCTCCTCCCACGCTTTGAAGGTCTTAAAGAGCGCGGGATTCCCTCCGCCAGTGACGGCAGCCAGCTCTCTGTTTTTGCCCTCCTTCTTCTTGACCAGGCTCTTTACGTCATTCCAACGTTTGTTTATCTCGACTCTGTTCCTGGGCAGGGTCCCGACTGCATTGACCTGGTCTACGATCCGGGTCCACATTCTGTTTCTGGTGGCTAGTGGTGTGTGCTGGACCATGTTCCCATAGATTTGTGGGTACACCTTGATGATCTCGTCGACCATGACCGTCAGCTCCATGGGCGTGAACTTGGGCATCCTTTGTGGTGCCATGGTGTTTGTGGTGCTGGTGCGGTGTGTGTTGTGTAATGTGCAGGGGGTTTGTGGTGCCGGTGTTTGGTGGTGGTGGTGGTGGTGGTGGTGGTGGTGGTGTTTGGTGGTGGTGGTGGTGGTAGTGATGTGTGCGTTTCTGTGGTGTGCTGCTGTCCTTGCTGTGTCACTGTGTCCTCTCCTCTCCTCTCTGGTTTGCAATGTAGCAAGGGGTTGTGGTCTGTGGGAGTGCTGCTTTTGTACTCACCTATGTGGGTGTGTCCTCATGGTCTGTTGTTTTCAGGTGTGTTGTGTCTGGGGTTCTGGCCTTTGTATTTTTTGTTTGTCCGGGGGTGTTTTCGGGATGTGTACTGTGCTTGTGTATTTGTGTGTGCCTTGCTGTGTGGACTTGTTGGCCATGTTGTGTGCTATTGGTTTTGTGTGCGGATGGTTTCTGTGCAGGTACGTGGGCGCCATGGCTTCTGCCGTGTCGATTCTCATCGGCGTTGTTTGCGCTGGCGGGCGGTATATTTGTTGTTTTTCCGCGCTCATGGCGGTGCGATCGTAATTTCACGTGCGGTGTGTCGGCCGTGTGGGCGGGCGGTTTTGTGTTGTCGTGCGTGTTTCCGTCCGTGGCGGGCGGTTTGACTCCGACTCGGACGATGGCGGGCGGTATTTTGTGTGATTTTTCCGCCGATGGCGGTTTTCGGTTTGTGTACTCATAATGGCGTGGTCGGTGTTCAGGCGGTGTGTGCGGGCGGATTTTTGCCGCTTCCATGCCTGGCGGATTTATTTACGCCGGGTATCGTAATGTGCCCCTAAGGCAACTGTTGACTACACACGATTTCAAAGAAACTAAATATGGCATAATTAATGGCGAGGCAGTGGTGGCGATTAGGAACAGACCAATGATTTTCAGCTCTCCAGATTAATTTGAATTTTGCGTCCCGGGGATCTCTCAATACACTAAAAGAGGTAATGTTCGGAACCTTTGCAGCAATTCGCATCACTACCATGTAAGCGCGGGCATTGGGTCCAGTTAAAAGACAAGCATTCTCATACCAGCCATGTAAGACATTGGGTCCAGTTAAAAGACAAGCATTCTCAGACCAGCCATGTAATACATTGGGTTATTGGTTGAGAAGGGTGAAAACCCTGCTCAATTAACAATCACAATCCTAGTCAGGGTAAACAACAGAAGTCACTAAATTAACCTGTACTTGCCCCTATGGTAGCTTGGCCCAAAAGCAGTGAGGTTTAATTTAAAGGCAATGTGTAAAGTATTTTTGTAGCACACAAACAGTAATAAAGTGAAAACACAACACAAGAAAAACCCAAAATCAATAAAAAAAAGAACATTTTAATGAGTAGAATGACACTAAAATAAATTAAATCCAATCAGTAGAACCCGAGTTAAAAATTCGAAATTTTTTGTACAGCAAAATAGCGCCTAAAAGATCAAAGAGGCAACTGCAAGAATTTGGTCATGTGAGACCGGGGCAAAGTCAAATTGTTAGACCTGTCAGCCTTAGGGTGGTTTCTGTCAAACCTTTTGCCGCCAATTCCTCCTATTTTTGCTGATCTCCTTTTTGCTGGCCTTAGGACTCTGCACACTTTACCACTGCTAATCAGTGCTAAAGTGCATGTGCTCACTCCTTAAAATATGGTAGCATTGGCTCATTCCCAATTGGCATATAAAATGTACTTGTAAGTTCCTAGTAAAGTACATGTGCCCAGGGCCTGTAAATTACATGCTGTTAGTAGTCATGCAGCACTGGTTCTGCCACCCACTTAAGTAACCCTTTTAAACTTGTCTCAGTTCTGCCATTGAAGCCTTCGTGTGCAGTTTAAAACCCCCATTTCGACCTTGCAAAATAAACCATTTCTCAGGCACAACCCTTCCTTTTTAATACATATACGTCACCCCTAGGTAGGCCCTGGACAGCTCAGATGGCAGGGTGCAATGTATTTTAAAAAGTAGGACATGTAATTTTAAGTTTTACATGTCCTGGTAGTGAAAGGCTCTTAAATTAGTTTTTCACTATTGCAATGCCTACCTCCCAATAGAATGACATTGTAGAAACATTATTACACCTAATTAGCTAGAACGTCCAAATGGGAACAGGTAAGCAGTTCATGTTTGGTGTCTTTGGAATTCTAATGAAGAATCCCGTCTCTTGGTAAAGTCGGATTTTAAATTACAATTTTGAAAATGGCACTTTTAAAATGTTGACATACTGGTGCCTCAGCCATTTAGTGCCTGCGGCATGTCTCTGGGTCACATGACAGGGTGTAGCTGACAGTTGGGCTTTTTGTATTTTGTCCTAGACAGCCACACACAATAGGGAGCTTAGGTGTGCCTAGATTGGAGTGCTCAACACAGCCCTACTTTCAGTTGGATAGGCTGTGTCCTTCCTCACACAAAGGACTGCTTACTGTCTGTTGTTAGTCTGGAGCCAGGGCAGGGAAGGCAGGAAGCCTGTGGACTTTAAAAGGAAATCTATCAAAGCTTCTCCTGCTTCAAAGGAAGGCCCAGATATAAGTACTAGTCCTCTGACACCAACTTTTCAGTTCACCTCTGGACCTGTGAATACTCTGCCAGGAAGAAGGACTGATATTCTGCTGAAAGGACTGACACTTTGCTGGACTGCTGCTCTGAAGAACTGCTGTGCTGACCTCCTTCCTGATGCCCTGTTGCCTGGGTGACAAGGACTGCACCCCAGAGTGACTCCAAGTGCTAGTTGGCTTGCCTCCTGTCTAGATCCTCAGGAACAGAAGGCGACAACAGCCTTGAGCTCAGCACTTAGACTCTGCTATCTGTGAGTCCTACTTACCAGGTGGTGCTAACCAAGTTCAGATCCTTGGAGGTGAACCTGAAGGTGCTCTGCCAGCCCATCTGTGGACCCAGCAGAACCAACACATCTCCTCTGCAGCACTGCGTAATCCTGATCAGAACCGATGGACAGCCTAGGCTGCGAGGTTTATCTCAGCGCAAGGACTCCACATTGACCCCGTAGTCCACATCAGAACCATCCCTGTGTGAAGCTTCCCTGATGCAGGACCTTACATCGCAAATCTCTTGTCGACATCAGCAGCAATGACAACACAGGTTCTCGCATCGCAGTCTCACAGCTCCCCAGAGCCAATGCATCACCTTGACTGTGCGACGTATCGCTGATGTATCCCCAATGTCGTACTTGGCATCACTAGCCCACGTCAATGGGATACTCGACGATCATGCAGGACCTCACATTGCATCGGAACCATTGCATTGCCTGGGCTGCACAATGCATCCTCAATGTTAGGACCTTACAAAGCTCCTCAACCAGGATATAAGATACTCGTATTCAGTGAGCCTAACTGGGTCCCGTGTCCCTGCAGCCAGCCCGTACTCCATTATGGTCAGTCTGAACTTGTGACTTGGTCCGAGCCCGGCACAACCAGATTTCCACAGTTGGCGATTTGTGCTTTTTGGTGCTATTGTCTCTGAAATTTTAAAACTGCATATCTCCGGATCTACTGATTGGATTTTTGTCATTTTGGTCTTGCTTTATATTTTAAAGATTACTCAATTGGTCTACCTCTGGTGTGGGATCCCTTTGTGGTGTGTTTTCACTTTGTTACTGTTTAAAGTGTTGCACAAATACTTTGCACATTGCTTTTAAGTTAAGCCTGACTGCTCTGTGCCAAGCTATTAGGGGGTTGAGCACAGGTTAATTTGGAGTTTGTTTGTAACTTCACCATGAGACGTAATGTGGTTTCTGCTCGAGTAAGGTTTTACCCCCCTCAACTAGCAACCCATTTTCTTCCACAAATTTTATGTCCGACCGGGATGGAGTGCAGGTCCGATACACAAGGTTGATTGGGTCCTGTCTTCACTTACCTTTGGATGGAAGTTTGAAGAAAAGTTCATAAGAAGGCAGAGTTCAGTGGGGAAAGGCAGCAGATGATGTCCAAGTGGGAGGTGTTGTTGGGGAGCCGCTGGAGGGAGTTACAGCAAAGATTGTTATCCTTCAAACTTAGTCACTTTTTTGGAAGTCAAAAATCTCCAGGGGGACACAGCTGCAGGCTGTAGCCAACAAGGACTGCCCGAGGCCAGATACCTTTCCCAACAGGTCTCGCTGAACAGGATTTGGTGCTGCGGAGAAGGACGTAGCACGAGGTACCATGGGGATCAGTTGGCAGGTCCCTGTCCTCTGTCACTTCTCAAGACAATTTTTGATGTAAACATTTCTAAGTCCCACGTTTTAGGGCTAGACAGGTGCAGCACCTCTAAAACAACTTCCATGGGTCCAGGACCATGGGGCACCAGGTTGGATGTTAGGACTCACTCCAGCAAAGGCCAGGTGTAGGGTTCACGTTCTCTGAAACTTATTATGTCCCTGTGGCTCAAACGTGAGGCCAGTCAACTAACCCACGTCTGGTGGTATTGGGTTCAAGGACAGGGTCCAGTTCTCCTTCATTCAACACTGCAGGCCTTCAAGCAGCAGGACAGTTCTCTGGTAGCAGCAGGGCAATATTCTAAGGGCCCAGGCAGTCCTTCTGAAGTCTTTCACAGGCCCAGAAGTGTACTGAAGTGGTGTTCTGAGGGTCCAATATTTATGCCTGGTGCCAGCCTTTGAAGTGGGGGGGGCATCCTGGGCTACCTCTACATCTGACTCTGGAATTTCTTCCCTTCCCCGTCCAAGGCTCAAAGACATCTTGGGGTGACAAACGTCTGGTGTCTGGTTCTTTAGCGTGTTCTGGAGGCATGCCCTCTGAAGTGCAAGTGGGGCAGGGTACAGCTCCACCCCATCTATCTAAGCAGGATGGTCCATTCTGTCTAAACTCAGTCCCCTTTTTCTCACTGTCTGACAGGAATACACATACGGAGCGTACAGAGCTCCAGAGTTCGGAAAATAGGTAGCTCAAACAGGCAATCACCCTCGACAAATGTGTGACTACAGGGCTTGTCCCCTTGGAGCCTCCATGTTGTGAGGAAATAGTGAGCAACAAAGACTCAAATGGAGTGAAGACAGACAACCGTAAGTTACGAGCTATGGTATTGTCACTTGCCTTAGCAAGTACGTGATACTAGTCCTGAAGAAAGCCATACTGACCCTTTGGGCTTTTAGATATTATGGCTGATACATGTTGACCAAAATTGAGAATGTGAGAGTTCATTGCCTTCTCGGAGCACATCCTCCTCTGCTTTTAATCTTTGTCCAAGGTTACCACTATTAAATATACCTCACTGGCTGGTAACCTGGAGGCAATTTTAATTAACCTTTTCTTCACTTGAGAAATACCACAAAAAAAACACTCCTCTGTAATCAGGTGTTGTAGCACACCCTTGATGCACTAGGTATCTTGGGTGGGACCCCAATGATCAAGCATGCCACCTACTAGGTTAGTGGAAGAGGGTTCTTTTAGGAAAACCTAAAAGTGTTTTTTTAAATGGACGTGTGAAGGACATCTCAAGTAGAGAGGCAAACAAATTATGGTAGACTGCTCGGTTTTCTTTGTTGAGTACAGGAATACACAAACCCCTAACAACAGAGCCATTCATGTGACCCTGGACACTGGCAGCAGGCTCCACATGGCTAGGGCAAGAAAATGCCAACTTTCTGAAAGTTTATTTTTTTAGAATTGTGACTCAAAGTCTGACTTTACCATGAAAGAGGATTTCAAATTACAATACATGTGAGTTCAAACATGATATTACTACCTACTGTCAATCAAAGGTTAGCACTTATTAAATGTAACATGGTAACCCAAAGTTATCCAATGGGAGAGGTAGGCCTTACAGTAGTGAAAAACAAATTTAAGAGTTTTTCGCTACAAGGACATATAAAACTTAAACCCACATATCCTACTTTATAAATACAATGCACCTTGCCCTATGAGCCTTTAAAGCCCACCTTAGGGGTGACATATGTAATGAAAAAGAAGGTTTAGGCTAGAGATTTATTCTGCCAGGTTGAAATGGTAGTTTGCCCTACAGGCTGCAGAGGCAAGTCTGAGACTACTTCAGTGAGTGGTACAATAAGTGTGACAGGCTTACTAGTAGCATTTAATTTATTGGCCCTGGGTACCATGTAGTACCATATACTAGGTACTTTTAGTAAATTAAATGTGCCAGTCTCTTGTAGGGCAATTTCACAATTTTTAGCAAAAGAGAACAAGCTCTTTAGCACTGGTTAGCAGTGGTAAAGTGCACAGAATCCTAACGCCAACAAAAGCAAATTCAGAAAACAGGAGGGATGAAGGTAAAAAGCTTGGGAGAATACCACACCAAGGGGCATATTATCAAGCGGCAGCGATAATTATCACTGACCGTGCTTAGCGCGCATTTTCCTATCGCTGGAACTTATCGCCATGTTAGCGCTGTATTAACAACGCTTAGCGCTATGGCGATAAATATTCCAGCGATAGCGGGGATATCGCCGTTTTCCACGGAACAACGCTGGTTTTCCAGCGATGTTCCATGGAAAACGGCGATATCCTTGATAATAGGGCCTGTGGTCTTAGCCACACAACCCACCTCCCATATTAGGTATGCCTTAGTCTGGAATTTAACAGACGTTAAATTCCAGCGTTAAGGCCCAGTTAGCGCGAAAAAAATCAGCGCTAAAACGGACGGGGCTTTGTTGTAAATACAGCGAAGCACCGTTTGCGATATTTTATAATGTAGTTGTAAGGGGCACGCCTACCTTGCATCTCATTAGCGAGGCGAGGCGATAGGAAACCGGGCGCTAAGGCAGGGAAACACGCGCTAGCGTGTCCTTGTTAATAAAGCAATAAAATTATCGCCGCTTTTCGCCCGAAAACAGACGCTAAAGCGGCGATAATGTTATCGCCAGCCCTTGATAATATGCCCCTTAATATTTCTGCCTTGATTCTCTTTGCATGCTTACTAATACCAATGAAATTAGTCCTCTGGACTTATCAATAATATTAGACACTGCATCATTCTCACTCACATTTAAACAGCTAAAGTGGAAAAACCTACTCTGATCAAATGTTCTGTTCCACTCAAACAAGCATCAAATTGTCTACTTTTCAATTCAAATACCAAATCATCTCCTGCAGACTATGGTAGAACTCCTTTGGCCCACCACTCTTCTTCAACATTCACTCCCTCCACCTCTCTGATCTGATTCTATGACTTACAAAAGGAGTATTTCCATATCATATGTCATCTTGACAAGACCAAATCCACCAGTGCTTCAGATCTTCACCAATGCCTCATGGATATACACAGTAATACTCATTAAGGTTAAACAGAAACTCAATAGAAATCCTTATCATAAATCCTGTCCCTGTCCCTGCCTGCTTCAAATTCGAGCTTTATCCAAGACCCTTGGCCTTCTCCCTCTTTTATCGCCAGATACTCCTGCTCACCCATAGTTAATCAACACTTTTCACCCTCAATTGTATTGTACCTTATATGCTCTTCTTAAGCTTATTGCGATTACCACCCTGCATCCCTCTCCAACTAACCAATGGCCTGTACTCAGGCCCTGTAAGAACTATTCCATTCCCCACAACCCTTAGAAGTACAACATTAACACTAATATTCTTCTATTGGAGATGTCTTTTTATCAGTGTTTTTGGGGGGAGGTCCTCCAAGTGTCTTTTTCAGATTTTTCAAACATTACCTATGGACTTTCTGCTGCTGAGAACATGCCTACTTCTATAAATAACAGCACCAAACTGACCCAGGTGTCTTACATTGAAGAGAAGGTAGCTGATAGTAGATACTGGAGTTTAAAAAAAAGCTGTAAAATCATCCTCTAAAACCGTTGTTTGGATGTTTTTTGTCTTTTCCAGAAAGAATGTATGTGGAATTTGTATAGCACAAGCCTAGCCAGAAAGGTAGCAGAACACTGTGCAGGTTCAAAAGCAAATACACTGAAATGAGTGATAGGAAAGATAGCTGGCTAGTCCAGTGTTATTGCATTGTGATGTAGTGTTCTTTGAAGTATCGTCAACTCTTTTCTAACTTGGTGCAGCATTGAGGTTGTTCTTATGGATCTGGAAATGCTGTACCAGATCCTGGGTGAGTGGTATGTATGTAGGAACGTGGGTAAAAAGGAATTGCTGGTAATTTACCTGCTCTGCACTGTCTCCCTTTCCACTGAGCCCACTGACCATGTCCTTCGGCAATGCTCAGTGGGATTTTGTTTATGATGCATTCTGGAATAGATCTGAAATTTGTCTACAACAAGCCCTTTACTTTGCAACACCATTGAGGGCTGTCACTCTGAGAACAACAGGCCCCAGAGGCCCCAGCACGTCACCTTGTATGTGCCCGGAGGCGCCAGGATTCCTCGTGCCCGGAGGCACCCTTAAGAGTCTGCGGGGGCTCCCTCTACGTGGGAAGCCCGTTACCTTGCCACACCATTGGGGGCTGTCACTCTGAGAACTAAAGGCCCCAGAGGCCCCAACATGTCACCTTGCACGCTCCTGAGGTGCCAGCATTCCTCGCGCATGGAGGCTCCCTTAAGAGTCTGCAAGTGCTCCCGCTATGCGGGACGTGCCAGGGCGGGTGCCCGGGTAAAGACCAGGCCAAGAGCAGGCCCGTCTTCGCCCGTCATCCCCTGGAGGAGGCTGGGCGGGGCCCCCCTCGTGCAGCTGTGATAGCCTGAAGTTTGGGGCCCGGTGGGTGAGTCTCCTTTACCTCATCTATCCATACCTCCAAGCTGCTCCCTGGGCAGGTTGGCCCTAGCCATCCGGTTTGATATTCTGCTTTCTAGGCTAAGGTGGTTTTGGGCACAAAATGGAGAATCACAAAGCTCCGGCCACCCATAAGTCGAGTATTAAATTTACAAACAGTACCACCCTAGACTCTTTCCTAGCTAGAGCAGTGGGGGTTATTAACACTGAAATCAACCTGGCCGAACGCAGGTTATCAATGGAGGCGGGGGTACCCGGATTGGGGGGGTATCTGGATCTTTACTAGAGGGGTCGGCCATGCAGGTCTCACAGTCTGCCCCCAAGGACACCCAGCGCCCCAGACCAAGCAAATCCTTCCCTGCGTTTCTCCTGAGGTTCATTCTCTTGACAACCCAGTCACTGAAACTCCTAGCAATAGCACCTGCTCACCCCTGTCTAAAAGGAAGAGGCAAACCAAACAACCTCCCATAGTAAGGGGCACGAAAGGACCTCTGAATTCTTCTACAAACCGGCTAGCGCTAATTGTTCGGGCTCAGTGAATCTTGCTACCACGGACTGGTCTGATGTGATTGGCAAATTTAAGGATGTGATCCTGCTTAGTATTGCCCCCTTGATGGAACGATTATCTGCCTTGGAGTAAGTCATAACCAAACTGGCTGTAGGCTTTGATCCACTTAAAGATACCATAAACTCAATTTGTTTTTTGGGAGAAAGGATTATGGGGCCTGATCTGCTCAACACATATGGGCAAGTTACTTCGTCCAGAGGTCAAGCCGCGGATGGAGGGAAATATGCCTCCCTAACCCATCCGTGCTGCTCTCTCAGCCTTTGGCTCCCCCGGCTTCGCCTGCAGTAAGGAATTCTTCAGAAGAGGACAGGCCCTGCAGGTCTCGATTGGATCAACCAGTACCTGGGGAATTGGCAGGCAGGAAGATCAAGCCGGATGCAGGACTTCCTTGCCTAAATTTACCTCCAGATTGTTGTCCTTATGTAGCTATTTTGTCAGGGGTTCCAAGTATTAGCGCAAACACTATAGAAACCACTGGCCAAATCAAAAGCAAAGTATTTCATTGGCTGGCAAACAAAGCAAATTTTGACTGTAAGGACTTTGACGATATTCTGTTTGTTAGAAGGGTAGGGTGGGTTGGTCCTATGCCTAAATCCCTAGGGGGGGATTGTGTTGTGATCAACTGTAGGTCAACTGTTCTGGCCAAGCGTTTACTATCTAGTTCTGGCTTATTGTCCATTAAGAAACACAGATTAACATCCTCCCACTTGGCTTTTTCTACCGTAGCTTACAGCCACATCCCTATTTAAGGGCCAGTGTGAATTTTCACACTTTTAGGCAACCAGCTGTCTCCTCTGAACAAATAGCTATTTGTGTGAGTAATATATTCGATCCCCTCTGTGCTTTGGACCAAAATGATTGACTAGAGGGTACTTTCCCCCATATATCTAGTGTCAGCCTCCACTACTTAGACATCGGTTACTCAAGCAATCTTCCTGCTGAGTTTACACCTTTAAGTGTTGTAGGGCGGTCTTTAAAATTTTTAAGCTGGAACATAGCAGGGATTAGGGATAAGCTGGTGGATCCTGAAAGGCAGAACTTTATTTCTGATTTTGACGTCATTTTGCTTCAGGAGACCTGGACTCTTGATCCGGTTGGCCGGGATGGTTATGAAAGTTTTTGTATGGCAGCAACTCCCTCCCCTGGACATGGGCCACGAGGGGGAATAATTATTCTGGTCCATTTTTCAGATAATCTCATGGTATTTCCAATTCCACTTAAACATAGAGGAAACTAGATCTTTTGGGAGCTCATCTATAAAGAGTTAAATTTTTTCATAGTGAACTTCTACATTTCTATCAGCGACCCTGCTTGTCAGATTGAGGCGCTTTTTGAAGTGGTGTCATGCCTAGAGATCAGATCATATGCCTATTTAAATTTTTTTTTATATCATAATAGGTGGGGCCTTTAATGCTAAGCTAGGACAAAATTCCAACGATGGTAACCCTTTTGTGTTAGAGTATTTTGTGCCTGGTGATCACAGGTCTGATCAGAGGGGATATAAATTATCGGAGGCACTTGGGCAAGCTGGCTTAATAAATGTAATGTATGTGGGCCCTAGTTCGTCTAGCGAATTGCACACTTTTGTGGGTTGTGGTAAAGGGACCATTATTGATTATATTTTTGTTTCGAGGTATCTTGAACGTTATATTAGCCCAGGGGTGGTGCATGAAACTAACTTTAGTGACCACAACCCAATAGAAACTGTACTAGGAATTATTGCTGGTCCTGCTGAAAATCCTGACCCAGGTCTGACTGGCTTAACTACGAAAGACGTGGGTCTGAGGGTAAAGTGGCGCAACCTCCCAATGTGATTAAATATGCAGTCAGCCTTAATATTGCTATCATTGTGGAGCCCCTGTTAGCCCTGGAAACATCACCTGCCTTAATTGTGGATGCATTTAATCAGTTAAATTAGTCTACCATTAATATCATAAGGGATATGGCGAGCAAACCCAGGGGTGTAAAGTCGGGCTGGCTCGACAAAGCCCGTAGGTTGGCGGGAAATTATTTGCGAGAGGCTCTCAACACTAAACGCCGTAAGCAGGACATTATTAAGGATGCCAGGAGGGTGTATAAAATAGCCTTAGGGAAGCGTAAGGCTGAACTCAAAGAAGCATCTTGGGATCGGCTGGTGTCCACTTTCTCTTCTAGAGATTCTTAGGGTTTTTGGGCAGTGGTAAATGGAAGACAGCCCAACATGGTTGTGCAAGATGATATAGGCTCTTCTATCTCTCCAGCTCTTTGAGTTGCCCACTACCATAAGGCATACGCACTAGGCAAAGAACTCCCCACTCACCAGGGTGATGTTGATAAGCTGTACCCACTTGAGATCCGGTTTGAGTATGAGGAGGTCTATGAGGCCATCATGGGTGGCCCGTCCATCAAAGCCCCAGATGGGATACCCATGGATCTACATAAGGCTGAACCACACCTCTGGGCTTCAGTTTTGACTAACGTCCTTAATGCCGTGACCCAGCTAGGTCTACAGCTGACTTGGAAATCTGCTACCACAGTCCCAGTGTTCAAGAAGGGGAATAGGCAGGACTCTACCTGCTATAGACCAATCTTCCTTTTAAGTTAAGTGGTAAAGGTGGTTGGGCGTATTGTCCTTTAGCGAGTGGAATATTAGGCTCAGGCAAACAATATTATCTGCCTTGTCCAATATGGATTCAGGGAAGGGATGGGTACACTGGAAAAAATCTGAACCTCAACCTTATCATAGGGAAATATGTTGTGGCAAAGCAGGGGTCCATTTTTCTTAGATTTATAGACCTCAGTAGTGCCTTCGCTCGGGTGATGAGGTCCAAGCTTTGGGATATTCTTCGGGTAATGGGACTGCCAGCTCAGTTGATCGTTTTTCTTAGAGCTCTACACATGGACGTAAATGCCTGCATTAGATACGGTACAGAGGGGGAGACAACTGAATATTTTAGCCTCCCACGGGGGGCTAGGCAGGGATGGGTGTTGCCTCCATTAATGTTTTTATTATATATTAATAGCCTGAACAGTTACCTGAGTGAAAATGGGGATGATCTGCCTAAGGTAAAATCTGTCAGCGTGCCTACCCTGCTATACGCCAACAACGCCGAATTGATGGCCTGAACGGTAAATGGGTTAAAACTCTGGTTGCCAAGTTCGTTAAGTTCATGGACGACCTGGACTTAGATAAAACAAACATTTCAAAGACCCATTATATGGTCTGCGGGAGGAAGAAAGCTATAACACGATCCATTGACACTAAAGGCCACTAACTTACTGGGGTTTCCACCTTTCCCTACTTGGGGGTATCATTTGATGAACAGAACAATACTTTTTTGCATTTCCAGTCGCTGCTCCAAGTTCACACAAGCCTGCTGTGCCCTGTTGAGATTTTCACTGTCGGTGGGTCACAAGCCCATCTTGCCCCTGTTTCAAATCTACAGAATGAAATGTCTCCCAGTCCTGACATACGGTGCAGCCATTTGGGGGTACCGTGAGAGTAGGGTGATCCAGCTTGAAGAAGATCGATTCCGTAGAAAACTTCTGGGGCTGGGCCCAAACAGTTCCTCGTTTGCAATCCACAAGGAACTGGGCTTAAACTATGTGGAGGATCAGGTTAAACTGGCTCTACTGTTACTCTGGATATCTGTTTGGGTAGACAAAAGACTGTGGTTCAACAGGAGTGTGATTGAGGACTGCATGGAATGCATGTATGGCAAGAAGATACTGTGCATTAATTATATAAAATCTGTTGCCCGTTCCCTAGATTGCAAGGATATTTTTAACCGGCCACACCTCCTTAAAAAGGGTGATCGTGGTCTTTCAAGGAACGAATATTCAAGAGGTTCAAAGATGACAGAGAAGCTCGGGTGTTGGAGAAAAACTCCAACAGATCCTATTTACTGCTGAAATCCGTTGTAGGCGTTGAATCTTATCTCACAGCAGTTAAACATCCAAGGGACAGATCACTGCTTTCTAAATTTCGTCTTTGTTCTATCCGTACAATGATCTGTTTCCCTCCGGGTCAGTTTGATCCCCATGCCCTTTTAACTTGCCCTTGTGATGACAGTTCACCCCAGACCTTGATACACCAGGTTTTATTCTGTAAATACTTATGAATTCTTGCGCAAAAGGCACTTACTACCATTTTTAAAAGTGAGAGGTTTTACTCAATTTCGCCCAGCCTTTTTATATTTACAGTTATTACCTGATCAGGTGGTGATGATGGCGGTCACTGGTTATTTAAAAGGTGCCTTATACTGTAATAAAATAATGTGTGCCTAGTAAATAATGATGTTTAGGCTAGTTTGGGTTGCTAAATTTGCAAGGAATTTAAATGCTCACACATTGATTTCCAGAATGAATTGTATTGTATCATGCCTAATAAGGCTTTTTAATGTGGTTTTTATGAATATGTTTTTATCTTTTATGATTATGATATATAATCGAATAAAGATTAACAATAATCAAAAATAATAATCAGTCTACAACAGCAAAGTAAAGTCAAGCATCGAGGGCAGAAAATATGTGCTATCGTGGTTAAGACCTTTGATGATACGCACTATGGATACTCTCCCGTGCAGACTTGGATGATTCACATTGCCTCTTGGGAGATAAATGAGTTCACAACATGGGATCCACGTATAAAAAATGGTGACTTCTAGCTCATGCACCCCTCAACCTGGGTGAGGGGTGCATTTTTGCTGTACAAAGTTTCGTACAGCAATAGCTTCGAAGTAGCACAAATGTAAGGCACAAGTAATAGACAATTCATTAAAAAGTCATGAAAATCTATCTTAAAATATAAAATAGACTTTTGCTTTTATATACAGAGAAAAATGCAAACAGAATTTTGGCAAAAAGTTGAAACTTTACTCGGAAAGTACGTTTTTGGGAAATGGTGTAAATCCGTTCAGCCACTTTTAAGAACTTACCATTTCAAGAGGGGCTCGGGTAGGGCATGGACAGGGGAAAAAGTATTTCTTTGGTGTCCATATATGCTCTGATTGGATGATTTAAAGGGGCCTAGTCAATCCTAATTAGCAGGCCACAGCAGAAATAATATCAAACAATCAATTAATCAATAATATGTTTATTTCAGGGATACACCCTATAAAACGCATACATTGCACACAATAATATTAATAATAAAAAATATGAATCATTTCAAAAATTTGCAAATATCAATTGATTAAACGGTGTGAACTGTTAGTTCATTTTACCAACATTCTATAATAAAAGAAACTTCCATTTTCTTGAATCCACTCAGCAAATTTTCTCTACTCTCATCATATATTTAATTTCTTTGGACACTCCCTTGATCCTCCGATGGATCTTGTATTGTGCCACTGAGGGGTTAGAAATAAGAGATGGATATCCAACGAGGATCAGGAATTGGATAACCAACTCACAAATTAACAATTAGATTTATATTACTCTCAAATGGTATCAATAAGTAATTATAACTGCTTTCCAAACCATCTAAAGAAATTTCATCGAACTAAAATCATGCAAACCAATAATTCAGTTAAAGCAATACAAAACAATAGCATTAGTACCTGATGACTAGAAATCTTGTTATATTGATTTTTCCCTGTCATCAATCAGTAAATTGGAATGCACAATCAACTTTTAAGAAGCGAGTCATGACAAACTCAGAGTCTATGATTTAGTTCAAATACATTTTATCACAGGTATTTAGAGTTGGACATCATTAATAACCATTTAAGATCTAATGAGTGCTAATCAATTTAATTAATTTAGGGTTGCCATAAGGTGACAAAAAGCTCTGGAATATTCAGCAAGGACATGAGACATAACAGCTCATAGGCGGTGTCCCATTGAGGAAGAGTCCACAAGTGGTGCACACAGCATATGCGTCAGTCGACAGGAAGGTACGTGAAGTCCGCAAAGTTCCCAAAGGCAGTGTCTAGTTAGGAAAGTAAGAAAGTTCTACCAAATCTGCCTCATCTGTGCTATCTCCGCTCCAAAAAAGTTCTGATTCCCAAATTCCTCCGTTCTGTCCAGGTCAATGTATAATAAATTCCTCTAGATCAGGTGGTAACACTTCCTTAGTCATTCCATCATGTCAGACCACTCAGTCCATTGGTCAGTCCATGTAAGATGATTGTCGTAAGACATAAAGAAGACACATATTATAAGAAAGAGGTGGTGCAAAGCACATACGCTGTCAGATCATCCGGCACATGTGAACTTCCGAACAATGTTCATTTAGCAGTAGGCACATGAACAAGTTCAAGAGGACAGTTTCCAATAGCAAATGTTCTCAAGGTGTCAACATTTTAGCAGATAGTCCTTGTAAGCGAGTGAGAACTCCTCTAATAAGACACAATTTCACTTCACATTGTAAGTTTATGAAACTTTCTCACGAGTGAAAGTCAGCACAGAATAGGGAATAAAGAAGGCAATTTAAAATGTGTAGAATATAAAGCAATATAGATATACATTTCATAAAAGAAAATCAGTATTCCAAATCTCAGAAGCTTATAGGCACTCAGATTATTCTTATTTGTTGGACTGCAAAGATCACATGTAAGTATAGCACATTATTGCATTTTCAAAGTATTAACATGTAAAATAATTTCAAATCATAAAATAATATTGTTTCAAATGATTTACATATGTACATATATAAAGATCATAATCGGATGGTTTCAAAACAGTTGCACTAAATATGACTATGCAGCATCACTTTTTCTCTTGTCACTTTCAGTGCACATTTTCACATATGCAATGGTGAAATTCAGAATGAAACCTTTTAATGTCAAATGTAAATATATCTAAATCATATTAGATTTAATTAATTCTCCACACCTATCATTATTTCGATAGGAATAGTTAGCAGTCTTATAACGCATAAGTACATCACATCATTTTTTAATACACATTGAATTAACAACTGAACCTAGTTAAAAAATATGAACCTATATTATTTAATGAATGTGATTCCCTCTATCCTACAATTTATCTGCATGCTTTTACGATCTAGTTACTAATTTCTCTCACATATTAAATTCATGACTATTTAACGTGTGATTAGCGCACGTCCATTTGTGTGTTACCCAAAATGTCTCATAATCAGTTTAGATAGGTATCAAGGGATCTAAATGCTTATCAGCTGTATCACTGTTAAAAAAACAGAAAGTCACTAAAAAATAACAGTTATAGTGATGTTATAGTAAGGTGTTGGAATGAGACACAAGCTAATGTTAAAAAAGCCAAACCACTGAAATATACGCTAGTTACAGTTTAGTGAACTAACTATAGAACATGTGTCCCAGCCCTGCTTATGGTATCACATATTACATCACTCATGACATGTTAAAAAGCATAATTAATGACATCACTCATGACAGCTCATTCCTAGTCTCCAGCTAGACCCTGCATCCAATCCACAATAGACCTTTAACTCCTTGCTTAATCTCTGGCAAGGCCCTGGCACACAACCCCCCAGAAGCATCAAACCTTGACTGCACACAATTTTCAGCCAAATGTAGGACAAATTTGACACAGGGATTAGCCTGTGTCAAGGATCTGTACCACCCCACTGCAAGCAGACAACCCACACTATAAATAGTCTTTGGACATACATAGTGGAGGTTGTCTGCAAGGCCTGCTATCACACCAGACCCTGCATCCAACATACAATAAGGGTTGGACGTGGTCGTGCCCTATGTCAAGACCCTGCGTCTAACCCCCCTCATGTGCCAGTTACAGCTGTGTATGGACTTCAGCTTTTAAGAGTGCAACCACCTATCCTTGAGGAGGCTATTGATGCTGTAACTTATAATGACTTGGTAGTTGTCGCAGGAGATTTCAATGTACATTTTGAACCCTCTGGTCCCATGTTATTCAATCTAACAGAAGACGAAGATGTATATTGGGAATTCCCCAGCAAGATGTGAAACTGGTCAAAAGGTGGTCAACAGTTGCTAATTAGTTGTTGAACTTATCCTTGCGTCTGGATCTAAGAGCATGTAATGGCAGGTCTAGACCTGATCTTAGTGGTGCCCACACTTTCGAGAGGCTCACCCAAATGAATCATATAGATTACATATTTCTTCCCTTACAAATGTGGTCCTCATTGGCAGACATAGTGGTTGTTAAACGTCATGATAGCGACCATAGTGTACTTAAGCTAACTATTAATAGACATGGATTCTAGATCAATCGCATGCTATCTCTAAGTTACCAGGAGAACTGGGTATTTCGAACAATAAGTGGGCCATAAATGGGCTCTGTCTCCAGGGACATGAATGCATTGGCAAAGATCTATGAACCGGTTGCTAGTACCCTGGATGTGATTAAACCTAGTGGAGCCTCTGATCTAGACCCTGTGTCTGTACTTTACTCTCATGAAGAGTTGTTTAATAGACTCCAGGCATTTCTAATTAAGTAGAGCAGCAAGGCAAGTAAAACAACCCCACAATGCTCGCGGTTTAGCATCCATTGTAGATTGGCTAGGGCCAACCTCTTCAGGACAATCAAAGCTAGAAACAGAACTGAAATATCCTGGGCCAGAAAGAACTATAAAGCCACCCTGACAAAGGCCAAAATTATTTAGGAATGTGGGGTGTGGGAGGAATTGGTAGAAGCAGCTGGGGTAGGAGAGACCAAATTGTTCTGGGGTATATTGGCTCATGGTAGTCGACATGCTGTTTCTCGTATCGACTATCATCTGCAACCAGAGCTATGGGTGGAACATTTCAAGAAGGTACACGCAGTTAAGTGTGCCACCACACTTAAAGCTATGATATCAGGTACTGCATCACCTGACAGTAAAGCTAATCCATTGGTTTTTTCGCTTAAAGATATTCTTGAGGCATTAAAAGCGATACCTCCTCAGAAAGCACCTGGCCCTGATCCTGTCCCTGGGATTTTGTATCGATCAGAACCCATTGTCTGGGGGCCCTACTTCTATCTGTTACTTCAAGAAGTTCTTGAAGGTGACCTGCTATGCAGATCTTAGCAGGAAGCCAAGATTGTCCCAGTTTTTCAAAAAGGGCAGTAGCGTTTAGCCTTGCAACTACAGACAATCAGCTTAATTGATGCATCACAGAAATGTTGGCGTGGGCTCATGCGAATTGTATAGTCTCAAATCTAAAGAGGAACTTTAGAAAAAACACCAGGCAGTAGACCAAATAATTTGCTTCTGCAGTATTTATTGGAAAACTTTAATGCTGAATCAGGCCACCTGCAAGAGGTTTTTGTTGGTTTGAGATCAGCATTCGACTTAATTCCCAGGGCAAAGTTATGTGAAGTGCTGAAGAAGATAGGGGTACCTGATAATCTATTGGCAGTTTTAATAAATTGACATGCCTCTAACTATGTACGAGTGAGATATGGAAACAAAGGTGAGCTAACTGACCCCTCTAGGATTGAGACAGGTGTCCGACAGGGGTGTATCCTGGCACCAACCCTGTTCACTCTATATATTAATAATTTAGTAAAAGCCTTACATTTCCCTGGCAATGATACCTCAAAATTGGGATCTTATAAAACGTGTACCCTGTTGTTTGCTGACGATACGCTCGTAATATCCAAAACTCCATGTGGTCTGCAGGCAATAGTAGATCATTTTCTAATCTTTTGTAGAGATAGTGGTTTGGAACTAAATATCAATAAAACAAAGTTTACAGTTTTTAACCCCTATAAAGGGTAAGGGTGAACATTTTTGGGTCAGGTAATTCTTTTGGAAAAAGTGCAGGAGTACATATATCTGGGGGTTTGTTTGATTAATACACTTAATTGGTCTGTGCAAATCAGTAAGAGTACCCTGAAACTCCAGCAGGGGGATTGCCCTGTGATTAAGATGCAGAAGAAAACACAGGCTAGCCCATTAGCACCTACGGTGGAGATCTATAATACAAAAGTAAAAGGCACAGCCACGTATGGGTCAGAGTTATAGGGACATGTGAGGGCCGATGAACTAGTTAAGGTGGAAAATAAGTTAATCAGAGTTTATTAAACCTCTCTCAGAGTCATCCCTATCTTCCTCAATTTGTAGTCGTTGGCATTTATTCAATCAATTATAATCTGATGCTCAAACCCATGTTTTATTGACATAGGATCTGGAATACAGAGGAGCTTAAATCATATAGACTACCCCTAAAGGCATTCCTCAGATCCAATGCTTTTGAGAGGATTTCTTGCTTGCCTTTATCATGTCCATGTTTTATTAGATTGGCTTGCTGTCTATTTGGGACACTCCTTATGAATCTACATTAGTCCCACGCTCTTTGGTGAAAGAGAGCTTCAAGGAATATCTATGGGTGCGGGAAATGAAAAAAGTCAAGTCAGGTAGCCTGACAGATACCTTTCGATATGAATCGTTCCTCACTGTCATCCCAGGGTGTGTAGAAAAGCAACTCTTTCTAAAATGGAGGTACAGCATTTTGTCTGTAAACAGCGTTTGTATAAAATGGGGTGAGGAGAAATGTAACTCTAGCAAGTGTCCTTCCTGTAAAACAGAAGAGGAAACTCTCCACCATTTTGTTTCCTTCTATGCGTATGTATGATCCTATGAAAAATGCCTAAAGCCAGTATGCATGCTTTTGGCTTTTAGCCAATATGCAGGTCCATTAAGAGTTTTATGATCAGACACTAGAGAAGTGGTTGTTGTGGTGGCCACATATCTTCATGCAGCCTGACTCATTCGTAACCATAATGGTTGCCTTCTGAATGAGCACAAGGATTCGATTAGCATTTTCTCATTGTGTCCAGGACTGCCCCAGCATTGCAATTTTGTAGCCTGAAAGAATTTAAATCTAACAGATATCGGGTAGGTGGCTAGAGGTGTGGTGGTGATAGCATTTGCACTTTACAATGTTTGATTGATGCAGGTCGGTTTAAGGAATAATTAGCTCCTCTGTTTGCCCCTATTAAAGCACCTTTACGGTGGTAGCAGTTTTATGTTGAACACGATAACCAAGAGGAGGTTCACACACTACAAAGGACCTGCACTAATTCAAATGAAAAGGTATGTACAAGCGGAGTCCGCCAGGACGCTGACAACCTCCTGTGCAATAACAATCTCAGCGTGCCCTACAATAATTTGTCCCCTCCCTGCTTCTCAGATGCAACCACAGTGCATTTTTGGAAGAAGGACATTGGGACTACCCCGAAGATCCAACAATGAACATGACTGGTATGTAACATAGATTAGAAAACAGTGAGGGTCACCCATTCATTTGGGCTCCTCTAATCACCTTTACTCAAATGAATAAAGTTTTCCCTTTCTCACCGTACAAATTGGCACCCACATATATATATTCTATTTTTTGTTTCACATGTAGTGTCCTAATTAAGCATACACCCAACCCTGAGGAAGACCTTCAAGATAAACAGCAGGCCCATTGTGAAGGTCGAAACGTGTTGGTGTACTACAACAATGGTCAGGGGGCGTATATCCCTGCAAAAAGATTAAATCACACACAGGAGAACCAGTGTGAATAGTGCTATTGTCTATGACTATTGCACTAAAATATCCTTCACTTCAACCCCGACCACTTAGGGCCATATGAGACCTGTCTGATCAATTGTTTAAGGGAGCATAATATTTCCCCTAATGCGTTTCTGCGCAAATGTTTTAGTTGGACATGTATGTTTAAGCACATGTTCTATATACATGGAATTAAGATGTTGAAAAATGTGTTTGTCTAAATTGTACTATGTGAGTAATATACATGTTATATGTCACTACATTTGTAAGTATCTGAAGAATAACTGTATATATATAAAAACAAAAATAGATTCTTCAACAAATCAATATTTGTTTTATGTATGTTTATTGTCTGTGTTTACATAGATGCCTTTTTGAGCTAAGGGATACACATATATGATACTAAACAGTTAAGAAAAATAAAATAAAGGAATGACAGGGAGCACTCTAAGTAAGAAATCAGGAGTTTTAATTGCCCGATGGTACGTGTAACGGTTACACGTTTCATTAAATAGAATATCTATATATGGTGCAGGGATTATTTTTGTTGTATATTTCATTTAACTATCTAAAAGTGGCACTTTCAGAATTGCAACCTAATTTCTGACCTCACCATAAGTCTGGATTTTAAATTGTGATTCCAGAGACACCAAACTTGAAACAGTTATTGTTTCCTATTTGGAAATTAATAAAATGTAATAAGGTAATCTGAATGTTATCCTATGGGAGAAATAGGCACTGCAGAAGCGAAAAATGAGTCTGAGAGCTTTTCACTACTAGGGCATGTAAAACTTAATAGTACATATCCTACCTTTTAAAAACAGTGCACCCTGCCCTCTGGGTTGTCTTGAGCCTACCTTAGGAGTGACATATAGATAAAAAGGGAAGGTTTGGGCCTGGCAAAAGGTTTATTTTGCCAGGTTGACAATGCAGTGTAAACATCTCACACAGGCTCTGTAAGGCAGGCCTGAGACATAGTTAAAGAGCTACGTATGTGGGTGGCACTGTAGTATTACCCCTTCTGGGCCCACTTTGGTTCTCTCTTGGTTACATGTTTTAGCAGCTTTAGGCTGCCTTTGTTTTGCACAGTCATAAATAATACTTTTGTTTTTGTGATATGATATTATTTTAGAAATACGCTGCGCATATTATGTGGTATTCAGTGACTCTTCTTGTGCTCGGTCAGCAACATCTCCTTACATTTTAGACACAGCAAAGTAGCGCAGCTGCAGTTTTCTAACATGTCAGTTCTTATCCTTTCAACTGTGTCTCGGCCCCTTGGAGAGCAGAAGAGAAAAATCCAGCAAAAAGACCAGTCTTGGAATGGAGACAGTAGCCTTGCATAAAGTACGTTTACACCTATGATGCGGACCACCTAATACACACACCAGGTATGGGGTCCAGTGCTAATCCCAGAGATCGGTAATATTTTCCTGTGCACCTAGTGAGGGTAGGTCTAGATCGATGTATTAGTTGCCATGGCCGAGTTGGTTATTGTTTACAGCCTGTTAGTACTGTTGATTACTTTACTTAGCATGGCAGAGTTCTGTTCCCAAACAGAATCCCTGCAAAATGGCACCACCAAAGACGGTCTGGTACTAATTTAGCGTTCTCCTCAGTAGTGCTTGTGCATGGCCATAGTAATCTCATACCTACCACCAGAGACACCCATGGTGTTGGGGATATATCCCCCTCATTATTTTTAGGAAGCACCACATTTTTTCTGTTGGTTGTTAAAGCTTGAACCTTGGAAAGGTTTAACCTTATGTGTGTTTGCACTTTGCTTCCAGTACTGTTTTAATAATGGTGTAGGCAACACCTATACTAATTGCTGAAAACTGTAGACCTGCAGTCTTTGCACATGTAACTTTGCATGGCTTTGGCTCTGCAAGCAGTGACTTTATCTTCGTGGTCAAAGACCACAACTGCTATCACTTAGAAGTATTTTACTCTTGGGTACATTTTCTGTCTGTGGATGCAAATTCAGGCACATTTCATGAATACACTAATGCACCCCCACCGCAACAATACAGAGCATATTGCTCTTAGAAATTCCACTTTCACATTGGGAACATCAGAATTGGTTCTGAGGCACCCTTATACATGTACTTGCACCGGTACACAAGGATCCCCTTAGTAATGAAGAGAACATCTGGCCTGCATTAGCTGGTTATACACCATACCCGAAACTACAAGGTCTCAATGTTGGGTCTGGTGGCTCAGTGGACTAATGCGTCCACTTCAGGGGCCTGTGTTCGTCCTCAAACCCAAAGAAAAAGTTGAGTCTCTAGGGGGATTGCCGCCTCTGGAGTCCTCTGAGAGACACTATGCTTTGCATGATCGCACACAAATCAAGGCTCCTGATCAGTATCAGCTTTCTGATACTCATCCTTCTAGTTCCTTTTAGGACTCATTGGAGAAACAATGCGAGAGATGAGGGCATTCTGACCACAGACAGGAAGAGTACATGAAACTGAAAAGGGACTCACAATGCTCATCTGACATGAGGTTAAAGAAGGTGTAGAAACCTCCTCAATTTAAGCCCCTATTTCAGAAAAAGAAAGTTGCTGCTATAACCGCAAAATATGCCGCAAACACTGAGAACTCTCCTCCTGAACAGGAGGTGGATGGTGACTCTCCTTGACAGCACAGCAGAGGTAATTATAGTGCACCAAAATCTCCAGGAGTTTCTGGCAGCCACAGCAATTGATAACTTTGTTACAGTTGAAACCACAGACATGTGCGTAGCCCCTCCAGACAGATTATATAATTAGGATATACAAATTGAGGGTGACATACAGCACTCCATTAGAGTAATATTCTGGGAAAAACTAACTTTGTCATATGACATTCTCCTAGTGGAGGTCGATTGGCCTCCGCAGATTATCCAAACATCCCCACAGAGTGAGAATGTAATACTTCCATCTTTTTCTGCGCTTCTCCCTAACAAAGTCAATCAAGCCTATGCAGCAGAATGGGCTCTTGCACTAGCCCCAGCTTTAAATCACAATCATGTCGGCTGGAATAAAGATTCCCCCTATAATAAAATACCTACAAGGTCCAGCCCACAAGTGCAACCAAATACCCAATAAAACGGGATGCTAAAGCACCTGTTAGAGAAATACTCTCTCAGTTGGAGTATCAGAGAACAAATCAACACTATGGGGCCGATTCCGATCTGGGTCGGAAAACTCTCCGACCGAGTCGGATCCGGAGAGATTTCCGACTGAGCCGGACTCCTGCAGTCCGACCGAGCGAGGTACGATGCGGCCGCATGCTGCCGGACTCGATTCGGTCGGACTCCCATGAAGTCAATGGGAGCCAGTCGTACGACGCGTACATGGGCTCCCATTGACTGAATGGGTACGTCGCAAACAAGTGCGCCCCCTACAGCGTGTACGCATCGGTGCAACTCGCACCGTACATGCATGTTTAGGGGGGACCCTTGGGTCCCCCCTGTGTTTGACTCGTACGGCTACGGGTGCAGGGGGGTCCGGCATGGACCCCCCAAGTCCGGCTCCGGGAGCTGTTTCGAGCCGGATGCTCCGACTCGATCCGGCTGACTGACGCGTCCATCGTACTCGCTCGGTCGGAGAACGTCTCCATTGCGTGGTGCGATTCGTTTCCGTACGAGTCGGTCGGAGCGGTTTGGATCCGGAAACGGTTCGGTCGGAACACACGCGTACATTCGCATCATACTAGCTCGGTCGGACGACTGTACGAATCGGTCGGAAACAAAGCCTCCGACTCGGATCCAATAAAGCCGAATCCGATTCGGAGCCCTACCGACCGAGATCGGAATCGACCCCTGTATCTCTCAAATGAATATTTTCCTTTCTCCTGTTTTGTAACTGGATCATTCATATTGCAAGCTTAGACTTCAGACATTTAAACAGTCATACATGCACATTTGCAATACAAAACACACGCAGTATGGCACTTATAAATAATATAGTCCATAAAAAAGTACAAAACAACCTTGGACATTTCCAATGGTTTTATCTGTCAAAATATAGCATCTGAAAGCAGAGTTGGGACTGCCTTCACGGCATTCGGTTTTCAGCGTCATCTTTCATGACTCCCTATGGGGTATGAGAATGGTCCTGGACTGTTTGCTGCCCGCATAGTGTCAATTCTACAAGAAATTGACCCAGACGCATTGTCCTACGTGGATGATGAGTAAAACACACATTTGGCTATAGCAGATCGCATAATTTTTGGATTCACCAAAGCGGACTATAAGTTCAACTTTAGGAAATCAAACATAGCATTTCTGGGCATCCTCTTTTTGGGATATAAACTTACACATGAAGGTAAGAGCCTTGAACCATGCTTCCTGGAAAAGTGTGCTCTGCTGCAGCCTCCTAATACTTTACGGAAACAGCAATCCTTGTTAGGATTCCTCAATTTTGGCAGAACCTACATACCTGATTATGCACAACCCATTAAATCATTGTATGAATTTTTCATCCTGATTTTTCCAGATCTCATTGAACTTCAGAACATGCAGACAAACTCAGATCCATACAATCTGATTTGCTTGCAACAAGACACTTACATACACGTGTCAGCACAACAAACCTGGTCATTCGTATAATTGCGGGCGCTATTGGCTTAACCCATGTCACCTTTAATGAAGGTGAGAGTGGCGATTGCATATAAATCACATTCATATTCCAGTGCGGAAATGCATTTTGCATCCACTAAAAAAATACTGACTACAGAACAGATGGCTATACTAAAAGAGTAGCCACTTTTTCAAGGGACATGCATTAATGTCATTACTCCCATTCCAGCCTCAGAGGCTGTTACAAAAGCAAGCTTTCCAAACCCTAAAGCTCTCCATCCTAGATGGATACAGTGGGCAACATCCTTGACAGCTGGTGATGTAGACTTCGTCTTTGACCCATCTTTACAGACACAAGAGTTTCTTCAATTTGAACATGCTTATCCCATGCCCAATAATATTATAATATAAATACATTGTTTATACTGATGGTGCAGCCCAACCTTCTATAGGTACCAAGCACCAGTATTCAGCAGCGTGCACCACTGTTCTTGGTGTGATGTTGGACGGAAAATTCTCACCACAAAACATTCATACAAAGTCCTTAGGGGGCTGCACTGTGCAGTTAGCTGAACTAAAAGCCTTGTTACTTGCACTGGAAAATTTGGATCCAGAATTCCCCACACCTCTAGTATGTGATTCATATTACTATGTCCAGTCTTTCAACAACAATTTGCATTATTGGCACCAAAATGGATTCACTGGTTTTTAAGGGCAGCAAAAAAAAAAAAAAAAAAATGCTTTGGGTGAAAGTGGCAGACCACAAAGATAGGTCACCACAGGGTCATGTGGGACATACATTGAGTCATCAACATGTGGGACCACATGATGTAGGGAATTCCTTCACATATGAAGCAGCCAAATCTGCAGTTGCGAGTGTAACGAATGCTGCGATTACTCATTGTCAAACGAGGGTAGACAATAATATATTAGCTGCCTTTAATGCTACATACAACAACACACCTTTACCTAGAGGCTTCCCAACTAAATACACATATTATTTAAGAGAACAAAACGTTCCCTTTTTCACAATTCCTAAAGTTGGCGATTGTTTGATTCCCAAAAGACCGCAGGCTAGCCTTAGTGATAGCTGTGCGTGAAGGTGTTGCTTCTGCACATGCCGGTGTGACAGTCACAATTTTGTTGCTAAAGCAACGCTATTAGTGGCATGGCTTATACAAACACTCCAATAAATATGTCATTTGTTATGACATTTGTCAACCAATGAAATTTTCCACCGTGGTTCGCCCAGCACAGACACAGCTGTTGATTTTCAACAAAACCTTTGTCTACATTTATTTGCAGGAGCGGCTCTTGTCAGGGAGAAGAGGCTGGTAAGGGGGTCGGGGTGGGTGGGGGACGACGGAGACAAAAAATGTAATTTAAAAAAACTTACCTGCCCCCCTCCAGCATCGCGCTCTTCTGCTCCTCTCCTCTCCACTGCAGGCCGGCACTGGCTCCCAGACTGCCCTGTGGCCAATCTTGAAGCTGCTCTCATGCATGAGAGCAGCTTCAGGATTGGCCTGAGAACTGTGATTTTGCAGTCCCAGGCAGACTAGGAGTCTGTGCCTGCTCTCTCCAACCTGACAACGCAGCTTGGGTTGGAGAGCGCTTCATTGTGTATGACGGTTTGGCCAGCCTTAGACGGCTAGCCAAACCATTGTGAACACTGATAACAGTGCCTACCACTGCCCCTCCAGTACTGTCACACCCCTAGTCCTGGGCCCTGCCCCCAGACCTCAGCACACAGTCAGGTAGAAGAAAAATAAAACAGGTTTTAAACCTGTTTTATTATCGTTTTATTTTTCATGTTTTTGAGGGTGCTGACAGGGGGTGCGACGTTCCTCCGCCACAGTGGAGGAGCAGCCACTGTTTATTTGGACCATTGTATTCCTCTTAATTCAGATGGGGCATTTAAATGTATCCTACTTCCAGTTGATTCTTGCTTCAGGTTCCTCTGGGTGTGGACACAACATTCGACTGATGTTCACACTGTTATTAAAGGTCTGCAAGTCTTGATCGGAACACATACATGTGCTGTATTCTACCCTGACAAGGACGCTGCTTACGCCTCTAAGGCTTACAGAGATTCTATGGCTACCATGGTTGTAGACATACATTACTCTTCTCCATACTGGCCTGACGGCAGTTCTGTTGTGGAGAGGATTAACTGAGACTTAAAGCAGTTCCTAACAGCTAGAGTATTAGGAACAGGGCATAGTTGGATCCACTACCTATATGGGGTGCAACAAGCACTTAATAATCTCCCTAAAAGATCTCTGGGTGGCTGGACCCCATACGAGGTCCTTTTTGGCATCAAAATGTATATTCCAGACCTTGATGGTCCAGGCATTGTGGCGGCTGCCACATCCTATGATGTAAATGATCATTGTGCTGTCTTACAGGAGTTACAAAACTTCTGTGATGGCCAATCAAAAGAGCATTTAAAGACGTCTGACTCTGCAAGAATCAAGGAGCAGCCAGCACCTTCCGGCTGGATTCCAAAAGTTGGGTATCTTGTTGTAGAAAGGATTGCACTAAAGAAGGAATTTGGACCATCATACTGAACACCGGTGCCAGTCCTTGGCATTCAAGGTACAAGAACTGTAACATTGCCACCGCTTGCTGGTTCTAAAGACAATCGTTTGGTCTCCATTGATCACATCAAGTTACATCATGTGGCTGATTCTAAACATTCCTATGCAGCTTGTGAGCACCATCAAAGGTATTTCTCCCAAGCTTGGAAGGAGGGGCTGAGAATGAACTTCAGTGAATTCCCAATACAGCTACAAATTCCAGCCACAGGGCTGAAATGAGTACTGTACTTACTACTGCATCTACTGCAGCTGATGTCATTTCCACTGATCCACCTCTCTTGGACTTTACTGTTTCTCTTACTGTAGCTGTGGCTCCTGCTTTTCAACAAACTGCTTCTGTTCTTACGTGGGAACAGATGAATTTTCATCTGACTCTCTTGATAGTTTTTCTGTTTTAGACACTCCACCTACAAGGGCCTGTGTTTTTTTTCATGGCTGAAACACACTTATCTGGTCCCTCCTTGGCTATATGTTTGGATAACACTTTCCTTGGTTTTTCTATTCCTTTGGATTGGATTTGTGACTGTTTACTTCTTGCTGATAAAGGCCCAATACATTTCAGAACGTTCTGCCACCGAACTGTTCAATGAGGTGATAACACCTCATTCATCTTCACATAAGCTAAAGAGACTTGTCCCTTTTGAACATTTCAGCTGTTCCTGTAACTGATGGAAGTGTTTGGGATAAAGTGCATTATGATATATTCGGATCAATGGAAATATGACAAATACCTTATGTTTTTAAGGTTTCAATGGATGATGTAACTGTACCTGGGTTACATTCATATGTTTGGGGTGTTGAGACTGTAAACTCCATGCTCTTGGAGCTGGAATACCATACTGTTTTCGACTCAGAGGACCTGTATTTAAATTCAGCTAATTATAGTGAAATGTTCTGTTACCATAATTATGACCATCATTATTTACATCAAACTACTGTTTAATGCACACTTTTTAATTATACATAATGGGAACATTGTCCAACTCCCCCGCAGGGGTGCCCTAAAACATATAGAGATAAATTCACATATTTTTTTGGGATATGATGCATTAGAGCCAAGATCTTTTTATTTTAAACTTGTCCCTACACCACAGAAAAGATATGCTTACACAAACCAAGCTAATACATACAGATTTGTTTGTGGTACAATTAGCCATGAAAGGCTATGGGCCCGATTCTCAAAGGCAAACTGAGACAAAAGTCTAATTTTATGACTTTTGGTATTCACTGAGGTCATTCATGAGTCATATCTTTACGTTCACAGTCGGGCTGGAGTCGACGGCTCAAGCCATACTCTCTGGCTTGGGCCGTACTCGCCGCACCAGGGGCGGAATCTCCGGCTCGGCCGGATGAAGTGTAATCAATGGGCCGTAATGCAATTTTAACAAAAAGAAACATTAGAAACTTGAAATAAATGGTAGAGGAGGTCATGAAAATCAGCTTGGGCAGGGAAAAGGGTGTGAACAGACAATGCAACACATCCCAGAAACATTTTCTCCTTTGCATCATGGCACATGCAGTCCACAATTTGCGCTCCCCTCACTGTTGACTGTAGTGTTACAACACACTCAGGGGCCAATTCCGATCTCGGTCGGAGGCGCACCCAATACCATTCGGTCGGGAAAAAAGCCATGCGAATGCCTGTTTCCCGACCGATCCGTACAGCATACCGAACGAGTAAGTACGATGCGCACAACAGCACAGAATCCGGCCGAGTCGTACTCACCCAATCCAGGTCCTGTTCTCCGACCGAGGCGAATCCGGAAACGCAGAATCGAGTCGCACGGAAGGGAAAATGCAGCCCCGTCCGGCCGAACAAGTACGATGCGCTTTCCGTACGCGCCGAACCCGTCGCTACGCACGGCACGTCAAAGCATCTGGGAGAGGCGCACATAAGCTCCGATTCGCGCCACAACACGATCCACGGCTACGAGGCGAACACGCCAGCGACGAGGACGACGCGAAGCAACGAGAAAGACGAACGACATGAACCAACCATGAATCCCTTCGTCCCGATCCTACCAATATTCTATAATTTCTACCGGAACAGGCACGGACGCGTACGGCGCAGAAGGTAAGTCAGACACCAACCACAAAACACATACAACACGTACATGACACATCACACACACACACAGAGGGATGCAGAATTTACTTACATCAGTAAGAGCAGCACCATAGGGGCGGGATGCCCATCACCAATGCCACATATGCACACAGGGGCCTGGATGCGCACCACCACAACCACCCCTACCCAGGGGGGGCCGGATGCCAACCACTACTACCACCCTTAGCCAGGGGGGTGCCAGATGCCCACCACCACTACCACCCTTACCCAGGGGGGGCTGGATGCCTACCACTACTACCACCCTTAGCCAGGGGGGTGCCAGATGCCCACCACCACCACCACCCTCAGCCAGGGGGGGCTGGATGCCTACCAATACTACCACCCTTACCCAGGGGGCTGGATGCCTACCACTACTATCACCCTAAGCCAGGGGGCTGGATGCCCACCACTACTACCACCCTTACCCAGGGGGGCTGGATGCCTACCACTACTACCACCCTTAGCCAGGGGGTGCCAGATGCCCACCACCACTACCACCCTTACCCAGGGGGCTGTATGCCTACCACTACTACCACCCTTACCCAGGGGGGCTGGATGCCCACCACTACTACCACCCTTACCCAGGGGGCTGGATGCCTACCACAACTACCACCCTTACCCAGGGGGCTGGATGCCTACCACTATTACCACCCTTAGCCAGGGGGTGCCAGATGCCCACTACCACTACCACCCTTACCCAGGGGGCTGGATGCCTACCACTACTACCACCCTTACCCAGGGGGGCTGGATGCCTACCACTACTATCACCCTAAGCCAGGGGGCTGGATGCCTACCACTACTACCACCCTTAGCCATGGGGGTGCCAGATGCCCACCACCACCACCACCCTCAGCCAGGGGGCTGGATGCCTACCACTACTACCACCCTTACCCAGGGGGGCTGGATGCCTACCACTACTACCACCCTTACCCAGGGGGGCTGGATGCCTACCACTACTATCACCCTAAGCCAGGGGGGGCTGGATGCCTACCACTACTACCACCCTTAGCCATGGGGGTGCCAGATGCCCACCACCACCCTCAGCCAGGGGGGCTGGATGCCTACCACTACTACCACCCTTACCCAGGGGGGGCTGGATGCCTACCACTACTATCACCCTAAGCCAGGGGGGCTGGATGCCCACCACTACTACCACCCTTACCCAGGGGGGCTGGATGCCTAACACTACTACCACCCTTACCCAGGGGGGGCTAGATGCCTGTCACTACTACCACCTCTACCCATGAGGGGCTGGATGCCTACCACCAACACCACCCCCACTCATAGGATGGACAATGCATGACACAACCAGCACACCACAACCTAGGGAATGCAAGAAAAAGACATCCCCAACACCATGACAAGCGTGTGTAGACTGTGTCAAATGCCTACAACACTGAACATGACTTTGAACATACAATGTGACCCCCTATCACATGTGCCACACATATATGTGTGTGGCCCCCACAATGCAAGCAGGCCATGACCATTGTGGCAATGGGGTCCAAACCCCCATCATCACAGTGACCAAAATGTAAGTGTGGGGTCCATAGCTGAAGTACATTTTGAACAGTGTGGCAATGGGGTCCAAACCCCCATCATCACAGTGACCAAAATGTAAGTGTGGGGTTCATAGCTGAAGCACATTTTGAACATTGTGGCAATGGGGTCCAAACCCCCATCATCACAGTGACCAAAAGGTAAGTGTGGGGTCCATAGCTGAAGCACATTTTGAACAGTGTGGCAATGGGGTCCAAACCCCCATCATCACAGTGACCAAAATGTAAGTGTGGGGTCCATAGCTGAAGCACATTTTGAACATTGTGGCAATGGGGTCCAAACCCCCATCATCACAGTGACCAAAATGTAAGTGTGGGGTCCATATCTGAAGCACATTTTGAACATTGTGGCAATGCGGTCCAAACCCCCATCATCACAGTGACCAAAATGTAAATGTGGGGTCCATAGCTGAAGCACATTTTGAACATTGTGGCAATGGGGTCCAAACCCCCATCATCACAGTGACCAAAAGGTAAGTGTGGGGTCCATAGCTGAAGCACATTTTGAACAGTGTGGCAATGGGGTCCTAACCCCCATCATCACAGTGACCAAAATGTAAGTGTGGGGTCCATAGCTGAAGCACATTTTGAACATTGTGGCAATGGGGTCCAAACCCCCATCATCACAGTGACCAAAATGTAAGTGTGGGGTCCATATCTGAAGCACATTTTGAACATTGTGGCAATGGGGTCCAAACCCCCATCATCACAGTGACCAAAATGTAAGTGTGGGGTCCATAGCTGAAGCACATTTTGAACATTGTGGCAATGGGGTCCAAACCCCCATCATCACAGTGACCAAAATGTAAGTGCGGGGTCCATATCTGAAGCACATTTTGAACATTGTGGCAATGGGGTCCAAACCCCCATCATCACAGTGACCAAAATGTAAGTGTTGACAAAGAAAAAGCTGCAACTGCCAAACTGCATGAATGATTCCTGGTCACAGAACATAAAACACATCAGTGGCAAAGTAGTGCATGTGTCCCATTGCAACATAGATTGGGGGAGGCAAATACTGCAGTGCAAATAAGACATACCTTTGGCCATGTGCAGACAAACAACACCCATGGGGGCTGACACTGTCAACATTCATCAATGACACAATGACAGAAGTGACCATCAGAATGCAGACCCACATATTTGCACCAATGGGCACACAAATGCAGATACCCTGTGGAGACTGTAGATGTGAGGTGAACAGATACCATACCATGGCAGCAATGGGACACACAAACCATGATCATTGTGCTGACTGATGACCTAGGAGTCCCAGGGACAGCAGGGGAAACCCACCAAACTACATACAGCCAATGGCACACCTAAGATATGCCAATGCAGTGGTGCAGATGCACAAACACAAACAGGCAGACCCACACTGCACATCAAACACAACAGGTGAGGGGGGTGCCAGTGTCCCCAGGCAACCACACAACACATGAGGAGGCCTGAATACCAATTATACAGATGTGCATACAGTGCCACACAAAGGTAACTCATGGATCCAAATCCCCTATGTGGGCAATCAGGCATTGTCAGATGAGAGGGAGCACAAATCACACATGTCACACAGGCACGTAGGAACAGCAACTGACACAGCAAGACACAGACACACCACAGCACTACCCCCAGGGCCCCCACAATGTGGTGCCCCTGGGCTGCATTACAATCCCACTGTGATGACAAAGCTAAATGTCGTTCACACTGTGAACCACAGTCATGTGTCCTGAGCAACAAACTACCATCACACCTACACAAGCACAAATCAATCAGCACGGCCAGTAAGCCAAGGCCAACATGGAGGCAGGGATCTAGCCGGGCAACAACTCTCATCTGCACACACTCAACACCACACACCTCGACCTCCAACAATGTGCAGCAGTGAAGCACACATGCACTGGTGACATTGCACATGCACCCATGACAATTCCAGGGTGGTGGGTGGGAACCAAGGTGCAGAAACACATCACACATGGCCACTCAACAAGACTCCTGAATGTCTGACACACTGCACACTACGCTGTACATGGACATGACGGCAATACCACACCAACCAATGGGATCCCAGCCACAGTCACACACCAATGAAGAAGCCAAGGTCACCCACAAAGAACACACATAGACAACAACCAACATTGCAGCCCGGACCCTGAGGAGTGCCAGCAGTCACACACACAACGTGTCACAATCACTGAAAGATAACACAAACTGGAAATCACATGACAGGTGCAAACAACAAGTGCCAAGGGGAAACCTGACTGTGACCCATCTGCGTCTGCACACAAACTCAGCCTTGACAGCAAACACACCTATGGGTGACACCCTGATGACCAGTAATGTGCCATGCACCCACATCACAGAGAACCCAGGGAGAAGACTTTGGGGGAACATAGGTCAACTCAGCAAGCATCACAAACAGGTACAACACTAGGGATCACAGCATGCACAGCAAAACGGAAGTGAACACACAGACATGCTCATACAACACACACCTTGGGCGCAGGCAATGTCACAGGAGTACACACTGCCATGAGGGGACTCCACTCCTGTGTGAGGAAAGCTGTGCCATATGTTGCCTCAGTAGGGCCCCATCATGTCAGCTGAGCACTTGGTCACACAATCAACAATTAGCACAAAATGAAGGCTCCCGTCACATCAGCCTGGTCATGGAAGTGCCAACGAAATCATCAGCACAGATCCAACACACTTGTATAGCAATGTTGCACTGACAACACAGATGAGTCCTTCCCCATTGATGCCCAAACCTGCATGTCCAGTGGAGATGGCCACACGGTCAGGGAAGTAGACGAATTGAACAATGGCAGGCACAACAGATGTGCAGGGGTGGAAGCCACAGATGTGAAATTGCTAATGTAAGTAGGAAATCCCATTGCCAAATACTGAACACATGACACCCTCAGATGCTGCTATGGATGACATGGATACACCACAGGATAGGACACATTCCCCCTGGACCACATGTGTTCCTGCACAGTAACACTTCATTATCATGAGACCAAATATCACCATCACTGCAGCAAGTGCATGGATAGCATCATCAACAACATGTACATCAGAAGCATAAGCACTAGAGAACAGAAAGTTGCTTTATTCAGCATATGTGTGGAATGAAAACAAAGTCCAGAAAAAACACAAAGGCCAATGGCCAGTCCATTGTCAAAGTCCAAATAGGGTGACAGTGGCAGATGTCACCTTACGCATGCCTGCACTGCACAAAACCAGGGACAATCCACTAGGAGGGGCAACCGGGGGGGCAGGCCAGGCACCGCAGGGACAGGATCAGGGCTCACCAGGAGGAGGCAGGGAAGGGGTGGTGGGTGCTGGAGAGCCACTGACAACTGCAGTGGAGGTGTCTGACATGGTGTGTGCCGGCACAACTGGGGGCATGACTCAGATGTTGTGGGTGCCGGCACGACTGCAGTGGACCTTGCAGATGGAGTGGACAGGTCCGCCACTGCAGTGCCCAAGTCAGACAGGGTGGTAGTGGACTCCACTGCAGTGCCTACCACCAGGGGAGGAGAATGGGGAACAGGCAAGGTGGGCTGGACAGAGGGGGAGGACACCCTCACCACATCAGTGGCACAGACAAGCGCAGCGGGGGTGTGGTGCCGGGAGAGCAAGTGGCATGGGGAGAAGGCCGGATCCTCTTGGGGATGGTATATCTGTGGGTGGGGGAACCTGGGGCAGGGTGTGGTGGGGGCACCTGTGGAGTGGGGCCTGAGGGATGGAGGAAGGAGACCTGGTGCCTGAGCTGCAGTGCGGCGGCGGGGTCTTGCTCTTACGACTCCGGGGGGACTTGCGGGTGGGGGCCTCAGTCTGTCTGCACCTGGGGGAGGGTGTCCGGGGGCGAGGGGCACTCTGCTCCGTGTGGGTGGGCTTCCTCTTCCCCCTGAATGCTGTATCTGCTGGATCGGAGGGGAAGAGGCCGAGGTCACTGAGGAAGAGCCGCTGGGTCTTTGGGGTTGCAGGTGAGGCAAGGGAGGGTGCTTTGGAGGGAGAGGCAACTGAGGACTGCGCAGTGCTCGTGGATGCGTGTGTGTGTTCCAGGGCCCCATCCCCTGTGAGTCTGGTTTCAGTCCCCTGACTGTGCGTGCGTGTGCGTTTTGTTTGTGGCGTGTGTGTCTGTGTGCTGGACGTGTGTGTGCTGGTGTGTGCCTGTGCCGGTGTGTGTGTGCTTGGGACGGGTAAGGTGCTGGGGAGTGTGGATGGAGCAGAGGCAGGAGGGGTGAGGGACTGTCTGAGGAGGGACACTGCTGCCGTCAGGGAGGAGTCCATGGACCTATTGCCCCTCTGTAGGTCAGACATGCCCGATGAGATGCCCTCCATGAATGACACCAGCTGAGTCAACAGAGCGGTGTGCGCATGGAGGACACTCAGCATGGCTGTCTGCCCTACATGGAGCTGGCGAAGGAGGTACACAGACTCCTCACTCAGGGCAGCAGGGGACACAGGGACAGGGGGTGCGGTGCCTGGCCCAAAGGAGACACGCTCCCGAACATGGGATCCTCCATGGACCTGGGGAATGGGAGCCGATGGGAGGGCGGTGGTGGTGCTGGTGGTGGCGGGGACAGCAACACTAGCTGGGGTGTGGTGGCTGCTGACACCCGCCTCCATAAGGGAGTCATCCTCCAAGCCGCTGTGGTCCTCAGCTGAGGTGGATGCTGCTGAGGACTCCTCGGTGTGGCTCCCCTCGCCCTCCATGCCACTGGGTCCCTCCGACCACTCCTCGGCTGCTGACCCAGTCTGGCTCTCCGGCTCCTCCTGGTCCGTGGAGCTGTCCCCTTCCGTGGCCATGGATGTATCTGCAAGCAATGGGGAAACAGACAGACATCAGTCACCTGCACCAAACGCACACACCACTGTGAGCACAGCACATTACAGAGCAAGCCCTGGCATCATTAGTTGAACATTGCTAAAAGTGCCCTAACTGAACAGGAGAAGCCAATTGTCAGTCTGATGCCAACCATGGCACTCACATCCCACATGGCCTTGCACCCATCTGTCTGGTGTCTGTTGGATAGCAACACCCCAGTGTGGACACATGCACCACCTACACAGTAGTTGGACAGTGCAGAGGACACGGTGTAGCATGTGGACATGCACACATCACAACTCTTGCCACTGAGTCAGTACAGGTTTCCGGATGAAAGGGATGCCCAGAGTCAAATAGGAAATGCATGTGATGCATACCAGTGACAGACACCATGATGCACCCATGTCCTGATAGCCATCGCCACAATGGTGTGCATGTAGCACATGTCACTCCCCTGCATGATCACCAATAAGTAGACACATGCCATGGCGGAGGCATGACTGCTAAGTCATACATCACTGTCTCAGTGATGTATGACTTGGCAGCCAGACAACAACACTCTGCACTGTGTCACAATAGTAGGTCATGGGGAATGCAAGTCCTGGAGCTGCACAAGTGCACATGTACATCCCCCACACAACACATCATCTTAACCCTCATCTGTCCAGGTCATACCGATTGGACATATGGGAGACCTGTGACACTACCCTCTGAACCTGAGCCCCTCACAATCTGCTGTGAATGGGAAACAGCTGCCTGAACTTCACATTCGCATACCCCAGTCTGCACGGGCAGCTGATCAAACACCTATGTGACACACAAGTATCGTCTCCTATGGTCACATCTCCAGTGGCATGCTGAGCCCCAACCGAGAAACACCCCAGCAGTCCTGGCAACAAATCCACAGCACACTGACACAGAGGCAGACACCTGAGGGGTCAAATCACTGCGCACAACGTGTCAGCTGATACAAGGGAGTGGGAGTACAGGTGTATTGGATGGTCTGGAGTAGGCATGACTGTCCTGCCCCACATGAATGAGGGATGAGCCCTGGACAGTGGATAGCTGGCTATGTATGTGTGACACACGTAATCTGCACACTCCTGGGGCCCAAACATTGTTCCCACCCGCTGCATGGGTGTGTGCCAGATACCCCAGGCACATGTGGTGGCTCAGCTCAGCAAGTGGACCGCATATCAAAGCAACACGCAGATTACATGTCCGAACACAGGCGTTGTGTGAACAATGGACCCACCCATGATGCCCACAACAGAGTCAGGGAAACAGATGCTGTCCCCCACCTTGAGTGAAGCAAACTGCAAGGACACAGTCCCAAGTGACACAATTCCCTGAATGTAAGGGCCACACCTGGGTATCAGATGAGGAGTGGGCAGTGCACAATAGAGGGACATGGCTCCTGGACAACATGACTGCTATACTGTGGCAGTTTAACCAGGCCAGAGGAGGGCTCATAGCATGTAATACAGAGTTCACAGTTCAGTCTTTGACTCACCCCCTCCTTGCTGCTGTCTGGCCTTCAGCTGCCCATCCAGGTCTGGAAACACCACCGCCAGGATCTGGAGCATGTGGGGGGTCAGGGTCCGTGTTCCGCCCCTCCTGCGAGGAGGCGACAGCTTCAGCTGGACCCGTGCAAGCCTCTGGGTCCAGCCCCGAAGGTCCTGCCACCTCTTCTGGCAGTTGCGGATCCGGCACTTGTAGACCCCCACGGACCGGACAGCCCGGACGATGTCCTTCCAGATCTCCTGCTTCCGATGGGCATTAACCTGTGATGATGACAAAGTGAAAAGGCCATAACTACACATGCAACATATCCGTGCATGACACAGTTGTATATACATGCCTCAATCACAGGGGCACATGATGTACACAGGCAGTGCAACGCTGCCCATGGACAGTTTGCCAGAAGTCACTACATGGTATCATTGCATGGGAAGTAAAACCTTGTTCAAATGCACTGTCACTGCACCATACCTGTCCAGTGCATGTCACTACACACTATGGGGGGTGACAACTACTCAGTGAGCCTGCTAGCCAGTGGCGTGCAGACTTTCAGCCTTGCTAGTCAGACAAAATGCACATTCAGAAAGGCAGTGCACAGAACACTCACCTGCTCCCCTGGTGTCCCATACAGCTTGCTGTACTGTGGAAGTAGGCTGTCCAGCAGGGCCTGGTTCTCCTCAAGGCTGAAGGCTGGGGCTCTCTCCACAGTACGTGCCATTGCAGGGTCCAGAGGGGGCAGAGACAGCAGCAGTGCAGTGGCAGATGTCGTCCTGGAGCATGTAGTGCAGGCAAGTGAGCTCTCAGGGGAACAGCCAGCAATATATATGTGCTGCAGAGGCAGATACTGTCCCATGTGTCCAAAGTGATAGGTCCAAGTCGTTTGCATCTTCTGAATCTGGCCAATCCATGGAATAGCAGCACCAATACACGCCCACAGCATCCTTCAAATCTTCAACTTCATGACATACATGATTTTGCAACATTGTTGTGGGTGACCAACTGAATTTCCAGCAACCGACTCGTTCGAATTTCGAAAACGCGTCCGTTGCCAGGCTAGGCCATTGACAATGGGTGCGCACCGATCAGTCCATTGCGGTACAACGCGTACAGGGTACAACGCGTGCACCGCACATTGAATGCAATGGGCCGGCCGGGTGCACCGATCGGTCCATTGCTGTTCAACGCGTACAGGGGTACAACGCGTACCCGCACACATTGAATGCAATGGGCCGGCCGGGTGCACCGATCGGTCCATTGCTGTTCAACGCGTACAGGGTACAACGCGTACCCGCACACATTGAATGCAATGGGCCGGCCGGGCGCACCGATCGGTCCATTGCTGTATCAACGCGTACAGGGGTACAACTGCGTACCCGCACACATTGAATGCAATGGGCCGGCCGGGCGCACCGATCGGTCCATTGCGGTACAACGCGTACAGGGGTACAACGCTGCACCAGCACACATTGAATGCAATGGGCCGACCGGACCCACCGATCGGTCCATTGCGGTACAACGCGTACAGGGGTACAACGCGTACCCGCACACATTGAATGCAATGGGCCGGCCGGGTGCACCGATCGGTCCATTGCTGTTCAACGCGTACAGGGGTATAACGCGTACCGCACACATTGAATGCAATGGGCCGGCCGGGTGCACCGATCGGTCCATTGCTGTTCAACGCCGTACAGGGTACAACGCTGCACTCGCGCACATTGAATGCAATGGGCCGGCCGGGTGCACCGATCGGTCCATTGCGGTATCAACGCGTACAGGGGTACAACGCGCACTCGCACACATTGAATGCAATGAGCCGGCCGGGCGCACCGATCGGTCCATTGCGGTACAACGCGTACAGGGGTACAACGCGTACCGCGCACATTGAATGCAATGGGCCGGCCGGGCGCACCGATCGGTCCATTGCGGTATCAACGCGTACAGAGGTACAACGCGTACCCGCACACATTGAATGCAATGGGCCAGCCGGGCGCACCGATCGGTCCATTGCAGTACAACGCGTACAGGGGTACAACGCATACCCGCACACATTGAATGCAATGGGCCGGCCGGGTGCACCGATCGGTCCATTGCTGTTCAACGCGTACAGGGGTACAACGCGTAGCCGCACACATTGAATGCAATGGGCCGGCCGGGCGCACCGATCGGTCCATTGCGGTACAACGCGTACAGGGGTACAACGCGTACCCGCACACATTGAATGCAATGGGCCGGCCGGGTGCACCGATCGGTCCATTGCTGTTCAACGCATCCCTGTACAAGTGACTGGCATATGTCACCATGCCTGTCTCAGATGAACATATGCCAGCCACAGATAGCTCCCAGGGAGTGAGGGGCACACCTACAACACGACAGCCTGTCCAAACTGTATCATAAGGCATGTAAGGCTGCATTTCCTATTGTGTGTATGTTGGTGTACATGTTGTCCTGTGGGTGTCACCTGGGGTCAGCCACCCCCAGGCTGTGCACGTGTTCATGGGGACAGGATCCTGGGTGTTACGTGTACATGACCACTGTGATGTGCAACTGTTCATATCTGTGCATGTGCCATGGTCACATTTCACGGTGGTGTATGTGTATGTCATGTCACATACCCCGTGAGTCCCATGTGGGACGGTATGTTTGAGCCAGGGTGTCCCAGTGGCACAATAGTGATGGTCCTCCACAGTCTGTGTGCATGTAGTGTTTACAATGTCTCTGATTTCATGTGCACAATGGGAGACAGTCTCCACATCCACGTTGTGTGTGCATGGACTTTGATGTTGTGCGTGTGTGTGTCACAGACGTCCATGTCTGTCCTGCAGTGGCAAGTGGGACCACTACCTGTGGGGGTCATGGTTGTTTTGCTGTGGTGTATACATGATACTCCATGTAATGCCAGTGTCCATGTGGCAATACAGGGTCCCTGGGAATGTACCTGTCGTTGAGCTGTGATGCCTGGGGCACATCTGTCCTCACATGTCACTGTGGGGGGTGATTGTGACATGGCAGCAGGAGATGGGAACTGTGACACGGCCTCATGATATCCAATGGGCCAACCTGGGACTTATTGATGCCACTTGTTGAACCGTGATGACAGATGTTGGCCATGTATGTACCATACATGTCCTTACGGAACTGCACACTTCATGTAGTTGTGCCTCATAATGATGTATGATGTGATATTGAGTGTGTTCAATGCTGCATATGTGGGGTGACTGACAATCTTGCTTTCTTCTCCTCTGCACTGCAGGGCTCCTGCTGTCCATAGACCATTCCCAGACCTGGCAACGATGGTGGAACGGGACAGCATCCGACGGTACCGCTTCACCAGGCAGCTGATTGAGGATTTGGCAGTGCAGTTGGCCCCACATTTGCAGCCTGGCCGGCCGTATCCTACAGCACTGACCCCCAAGGTGAAGGTGATGGCAGCCCTACACTTCTTTGCCACCGGTACCTTCCAACATACTGTGGCGACTGCTGGTGGGATGTCACAGACCATGTTGAGCCGTGTGCTCTGCGATGTTTTGGAGGCAATGTTGCTATACCTGAACCGGTACATCTATTTCCCTAGACTGCAACGACTCACTGACGTGAAGAGTGACTTCTATGCCCTGGGGAGGATGCCGCATGTCATTGGCTCCATTGATGGGACACATGTGGCTTTGGTACCACCACAGGCCCAGGAGCAGGCCTACCGTAACCGCAAGCACTACCACTCGGTCAATGCACTGGTGGTGTGTCTTGCAGATATGACCATCACACACGTGTGTGCCCGTTTCCCTGGTTCAGCACACAATGCCTTTGTGATGAGGAGTAGTCGCATCCCCAGGATGATGGCACAGATGCAGAACCAGCGTGCCTGGCTTGTCGGTGTGTACTGACTTTGTGCCATTGTGTGTGATTTGATTTGTAGTATTCCGCCCACTTTTGCAAGTCAGCTAATGTGCACTTGTCTGTCCGTAGGTGACTCGGGATACCCCAACATGCCGTGGTTGCTGACACCCCTCAGGAACCCTGTGACACCAGCCCAGATGCGCTACAATGAGGCACATGGTCGGACCAGGAGAGTGATTGAGCGGACATTTGGTCTCCTGAAGAGCCGCTTCCGCTGCCTTGACAAGACAGGAGGGTCCCTCCCATATGCCCCAGCGAAGGTGTGCAAGATTATCATCGTCTGCTGCATGCTCCACAACCTGGCAGTGCGGAAGGAGTTGCCTCTCATCCAGGATGACAATGACCAACATCCGCCACCTGTGGAGGATCCTGGCCTGGACCACGATGCCAGTGATGATGATGATGGTGATGTCCGCACACAGCTCATCACCAACTTCTTTAGCTGAATGTGAGTATCCTGAGGTGTCATGTCAATGATGTGAGTTGGCATGATATGTGTAGGTGGTGCTCTGGTGCTGTTGGAGTGTGTCCATGGGCTACTTGACTGGATGTGTGTAGCGATGTGTGCTTACAGGTGGTCTGTACACCCCAACAGTGTTGACATGCTAACTTGGTTCTGGGTGGGTATCTTGTAACATGTATTGTGCATGAGTTTTGCTGTTCTGTCCTGTTCTCCATTGCTTTTGACTGTGTGTCATTTCTGTCCTTCACAGGGTACTTTCAGATTCGTTTGGTCAACTGTGTCCACCGACGACGTGATTGTACTTCCAGGGTGGTAGCTGTTGTGTCCCTACAGGTGATGTGCGCCACACCCATGGACTTCCTTCCTTCTACAGTTGTTGACTGTGTGCCCGCTGCCAGGTGGGATTACCTTGCATCTGTAGTGGTTACGACATGTTGCAACTGTGTAATAAACCTGTGCTTCACTTTGTGATGTGCGTTGTCTGTGGTCACACATTTGACTGCCATTTGCTTACTGCACGTGTGGGCTACTTGACTACAACTGGGAATAGGTGTGGTGTCTGTGCATTGCACCGTCTTCCCTGGCAACATCAGTGTAGGCAATGAGTCAGATGGCCTAGGTGTGTATGTGTTGTGTAGCCCTGGTGGTGTGTCTCCCTCATATGTGTCACGTTGCCTTTACTCACATGCCTGTGTTGTACTTGCTGTTGCAGTTCGCATACACAGTGTAATTTTGCAGTTCATCATCCCCATGACAGCACCCACGTTGGAATCACAACAGAGGCAAGTATGGTGTATTAGTGTGTTTATTGTGATACATTTGTGTGAATAGTGCATAGGATGGTTAGTGCTGTACATATGTATTGCAATCAGAAGTTCCTAGGTGAATTGAAAGTCCTGGTAGACAAAATCCCCAGTATCGGGGCCACAGTTGTCTGAGACATTGGTCCAACTTGTACTCCCCATGTCATGTGTGGGAGTTGTGTTGCTGTCAACAGGGTGAACAGTTTGTGCACAAAGGTGAACATCCAGAACAGGTTCAGGCTTCCTGGGGGTTGCACTTGGCCATCGGCCTCTCACTTGCCCCTCCTCGGACGACCCCTCTTCTTTGGGGGGGGGGCCCTCAAGTACAGGCTGCTGCGGTGCAGGGGACTCTCCGCCAGAGTCATCCTCCCTCCCTGTGGCAGTTGCAGTTTGTTCAGCACCAGATGTTGTTGGCACACAGGGAGGTGTGGACTGGTTGCTGTTCATCTGGCGGAGGCATTGTAATATGTCCCTGTGCACCGCCGTCATCTCTTGCAGTGCGTCCCACTTGGACTCCACGCGGGACATGTGTGAGTCCAAGCGGGCATGATGGGCAGCCTGCTGCTGTTTCATGTCTCTGAGGAGCCCCACTACCTGGCTGAGATCTCCGGTGCTGGACTGGTACGCATCGGCTATGCGTACCAGTTGTGGGTCATCATGCACACCAGCAACCTCTGCAAGCAGCGACCTCTGTCTCCCACCCTCCCACCACCCCTGCCGACATGTGCAGTGCGTGCAGTGGCACGCACAGATGACCCTGGTCCCCCTTGGGGGTTGGTGGTGGTGGTGGTGTCCATGGCCCCACGTTGGTCCAGGGTCCATGTGCTGGTGGTGCTCCTTGTTCTGTCCATGTCGGCAGGGATGGTATTTGTGGTGACAGTCGTTGGAGGGGTGGGTGCAGGGGGTGCAGCTGGTGGTCCTGCTGGTGCTGCAGCTGGTGGTCCTGCTGGTGCTGCATGTTGACTTGCACCGGAGGTGCCAGGTTGGTCTTCTTCGTCCGAGGAGGGCAGAGGCTGTACGACACCAGTGAGCTCCGTATCCTCTTGAGCCTGGGACTGGGACTCCTCAGCGTCTGCTGCTGTGTCCCCATCATCACCTGTTTTTGGGAGACACACACAATGTATGTAATGTTTCTGCAGGCATCAATGGTTGACACACCTGACAGTTGTGACTGTGCCTCTGGGTGCGGGCCTGTACATTGCATTGTCCTAAGTTGTCACAGTCAGGGGTTGATATTGGTGTAGCACATTGTCCTGCATTATTTGGGCATTTCTATGTATTTGTTGGGGTGTGAACATGGTCTGCATTGGTTGTATTTGGTTGACAGCCGGCCCTCCTTCCGACCCATCCAGTCAGTTATCCCACCATGGACTGTGCTTGCATTGCAGGGAGTGAAAGTTGTCTTTCAGGATGTCAGTCAGTGGTGTCCTGCTGTTGGTTGTTGCACAGTTGCCAGCAGGGCCTTGTGCTCCCCACAGCAGTAGCCAGTGTCAGCCATCTTGTCAGTTGTTTTCCACTCCCTGTGATGTGAGCATGGTTCAGGGTGGTGTTGATGGGACAGTTGTGGGGGTGAGCTATGTCTGTGACTATGACTCCCATCATGCTATTGCCTCCACCCCACTTCCCAGCATTCCCATACTTACTAGCTTTTGTGGGGAGTTCAGTGTGTGTCGGTGTGAGAGCAATGGCAAGATGGCTGACAGTGGTGTCCTGCTGTTGGTTGGTGTGCAGTTCCCAGCATGCCCTTGTGCTCCCCACGACACAGCAACAGTGTCAGACATCTTTGATGGGCCTTTCCACTCTCTGTGGGATGTGCATGCGTGAGTGTGAGCTTGCTGGGCCATGTGGTGGGGGATGTAGAGCTGTGACTACGACTCCCATCATGCTATTGCCTCCACCCCCCTTCCCAGCATGCCCATTCTTCCTTCCTTTTGACTCTGCTTCCCTGTGGGGTGGGCTGCCTGTGCTGACAGGATGGCTGGGAGTGTTGTCCTGCAGTTGTGTGGCTAAAAGTCCAAAGAGTGTCCCTGTGCTTCACACAACATAACCCAGGGTGGAGGTTCTTTGTGGGATCTTGAGTTAGGATGTGAGGCATTGCATTCTCCCAGGTGGGTTATGTGGAGTATGTGTAGAGGGGGTGTGTGAGGGGAGGTGCTTGTGACTATGGTCAGTGCTGCAAGTCCTCCTTCCCACCCAGCCAGATATCCCACCATGGAACGTGCTTGCATTGCAGGGAGTGGAAGTTGTCTTTCAGGATGTCAGTCAGTGGTGTCCTGCTGTTTGTTGGTGCACAGTTGCCAGCAGGGCCTTGTGCTCCCCACAGCAGTAGCCAGTGTCAGCCATCTTGTCAGTTGTTTTCCAGTCCCTGTGATGTGAGCATGGTTCAGGGTGGTGTTGATGGGACAGTTGTGGGGGTGAGCTATGTCTGTGACTATGACTCCCATCATGCTATTGCCTCCACCCCACTTCCCAGCATTCCCATACTTACTTGCTTTTGTGGGGAGTTCAGTGTGTGTGGGTGTGAGAGCAATGGCAAGATGGCTGACAGTGGTGTCCTGCTGTTGGTTGGTGTGCAGTTCCCAGCATGCCCTTGTGCTCCCCACGACACAGCAACAGTGTCAGACATCTTTGATGGGCCTTTCCACTCTCTGTGGGATGTGCATGCGTGAGTGTGAGCTTGCTGGGCCATGTGGTGGGGGATGTAGAGCTGTGCCTACGACTCCCATCATGCTATTGCCTCCACCCCCTTCCCAGCATGCCCATGCTTCCTTCCTTTTGACTCTGCTTCCCTGTGGGGTGGGCTGCCTGTGCTGACAGGATGGCTGGGAGTGTTGTCCTGGCAGTTGTTTGGCTAAAAGTCCCAAGAGTGTCCCTGTGCTTCACACAACATAACCCAGGGTGGTGGTTCTTTGTGGGATCTTGAGTTAGGATGTGAGGCATTGCATTCTCCCAGGTGGGTTATGTGGAGTATGTGTTGAGGGGGTGTGTGAGGGGAGGTGCTTGTGACTATGGTCAGTGCTGCAAGTCCTCCTTCCCACCCAGCCAGATACCCCACCATGGAACGTGCTTGCATTGCAGAGAGTGCAAGTTGGCTTTCAGGATGTCAGGCAGTGGTGTTGTGCTGTTTGTTGGTGCACAGTTCCCAGCAGTGCCTTGTGCTCCCCACAGCAGTAGCCAGTGACAGCCATCTTGTCAGTCCTTATCCACTCCCTGTGATGTGAGCATGGTTCAGGGTGGTGTTGATGGGCCAGTTGTGAGGCTGAGCAATATCTGTGCCTACTACTCCCATCATGCTATTGCCTCCACCCCCCTTCCCAGCATGCCCAGGCTTCCTTCCTTTTGACTCTGCTTCCCTGTGGGGTGGGCTGCCTGTGCTGACAGGATGGCTGGGAGTGTTGTCCTGGCAGTTGTTTGGCTAAAAGTCCCAAGAGTGTCCCTGTGCTTCACACAACATAACCCAGGGTGGTGGTTCTTTGTGGGATCTTGAGTTAGGATGTGAGGCATTGCATTCTCCCAGGTGGGTTATGTGGAGTATGTGTTGAGGGGGTGTGTGAGGGGAGGTGCTTGTGACTATGGTCAGTGCTGCAAGTCCTCCTTCCCACCCAGCCAGATATCCCACCATGGAACGTGCTTGCATTGCAGAGAGTGCAAGTTGGCTTTCAGGATGTCAGGCAGTGGTGTTGTGCTGTTTGTTGGTGCACAGTTCCCAGCAGGGCCTTGTGCTCCCACAGCAGTAGCCAGTGTCAGCCATCTTGTCAGTCCTTATCCACTCCCTGTGATGTGAGCATGGTTCAGGGTGGTGTTGATGGGCCAGTTGTGAGGCTGAGCAATATCTGTGCCTACTACTCCCATCATGCTATTGCCTCCACCCCCTTCCCAGCATGCCCATGCTTCCTTCCTTTTGACTCTGCTTCCCTGTGGGGTGGGCTGCCTGTGCTGACAGGATGGCTGGGAGTGTTGTCCTGGCAGTTGTTTGGCTAAAAGTCCCAAGAGTGTCCCTGTGCTTCACACAACATAACCCAGGGTGGTGGTTCTTTGTGGGATCTTGAGTTAGGATGTGAGGCCTTGCATTCTCCCAGGTGGGTTATGTGGAGTATGTGTTGAGGGGGTGTGTGAGGGGAGGTGCTTGTGACTATGGTCAGTGCTGCGAGTCCTCCTTCCCACCCAGCCAGATATCCCACCATGGAACGTGCTTCCATTGCAGGGAGTGGAAGTTGTCTCTCAGGATGTCAGTCAGTGGTGTCCTGCTGTTGGTTGTTGCACAGTTGCCAGCAGGGCCTTGTGCTCCCCACAGCAGTAGCCAGTGTCAGCCATCTTGTGAGTCCTTTTCCACTCCCTGTGATGTGCGCATGGTTCATGGTGGTGTTGATGGGACAGTTGTGGGGGTGAGCAATATCTGTGACTACGACTCCCATGATGCTATTGGCTACACTGACTTGCCCAGCATACACAGAATTCCTTTCTTTCAGTGGTCTTCACTGTGTGTTGGTGTTGTAGTGGTGGCTACATGTCTGGATGTGTTTGTTAGTTATATTTGTGCCACTGCCTAGCTGTAGTTGTAGTTGTGTTTGTACATGTGATGACACGGTTAAATGTAACTTTGAGATGGCATGTGTTGTGTTTATCTGACTGACATACACATTTTGGGATGATTCTGTTCTGGTTGCTGTGTAATTGCTATGAGTGCATGGTTTGACTCTCCCCTTGACAGTGATGTGTGTGTGTATTGTGGCAGAATATTGTGTACATTTGTTGTGTACTCACCAGGCTCTGGGATGTTCTCTAGTCCATAGACGCTCACTGGCGGAGGGATGGCCCGCACCTTCTCCTCCCAGGGCCTGAGGTATACTGGCTTGGCAGGAGGGCCACTGCCGGTGTATTGGCTCAGGAGGTAGTCCTTCTTGAGCAGCTCCCGTACCCTCCTGCGCACGTCATACCACCTGTTCTGGATGTCAGTCTTTGTGCGCAGACATGGTGATTGTGCATTCACCCTGTTGATGATCCTCTCCCACATCTTGGTTTTCTGGGAGATGGGTGTCTGTTGGACCAGTGTGCCAAACAGCTGTGGCTCTACCCTGAGGATCTCGTCTACCAGGACTTCCAATTCACAATCTAGGAACTTGTGATTCTTCTTTGGGGGCATGGTGATGGGTGGTGATGGTGAGTGATGTGTGTGTTGGTGTGCAGGTGAGGGTGTGTGAGTGTGTGTTTTGCTGGGTGTATGTGAGGTAGCTATTTGTTGGTGTGCTGATGGTGTGTGGCTTGTGTGAGGGATGAGCTGTGGGTGTGTGGTTGCTGTCTGTTGAGTGCTGGCAGTAGAATAGCATTTGCAAAGGATCATGGTTGGGATTTGTGTCCTTTATATGGGTGGAGTTGTGGGTGTGTCTTTGTTCTCTGTCCCCAACCCCCCAGTATTTATTGGCTTTGTAATTGCTTGTTTGGCCTTTTTTTGAGTATTTTTCCTTAGTACTTTCTGTGCATGTTGGAAACGTTCTTGTGACCGAGTCGGACCCTGCAGTTGTCTCGTACGGTCTTCTCCGTTTTGTTCACGCTGTGTTTGTGCAGTTTTCTATGCTGCGTACACGTCGGTCGCGGTGTTTTGTGTTACTTCGGCTCGCAGTTTTGTATGCGTGTCGGTCGTACGGCTTGTCCTCCGTATGACTCGGTCGTGGTTTTCGCGCCTTGCATCGTACTTTGACGTTTGGAGTTCGCGGGTACGTTTCGGTTGGATTTGTTCCAGGTGCGTGTCGGTCGGTTCTATTCGCGTGTTTTTCTGGCCGGATTGCTCTTTTCCGTGCGGCTCGGTCGTTCGGCTTGGGTTCAGTACGTGTCGGTCGGATTTAGCACGCTTTGCATCGTACTTGGCGTGTCGGGCGCCACAGGTACGTGTCGGTCGGAATTAATTCCGGCTCCGAGTCGGTCGGTGCTTTTTCCGGCCCGAATCGGAATCGACCCCTCAGTGTTGACTGTAGTGTTACACCAAACTGTGGTGTAACACTACAGTCAACACTGAGGGGAGCTCAAATTGTGGACTGCATGTACCATGATGCAAAGGAGCAAACTTTTTTGGGATGTGATGTGGTGGCTGGCCACACCCTTTTCCCTGCCCAAACTGATTTTCAGGACCTCCTCTACCATGTCAGAGCAGAGCAGCTCTAGTGAATGGGATTTTGAATTGCCAAGTCAATGTTTTAACATATGCATCTTTTTGCTCAACATTCCATCAGTGACCTCTATGTTTTTAAAACCTTTTACCATTTTGTTATGCTAGCTCAACATTTAACCTTTCAGAGTTTGCAAGAATTGTAATTTTAATAATTTGAATTAATCACACAATAAAATTATCTCATCTCCATCTCCAACTCCATATCCATTTCCATCGTCATCTTCATTCTGAATCTCCATCTTCTTCTTCATCTTCATTCTCAGTTTCCCTCTTCATCTTAATTCTCAATCTCAACTGCAAGGCAGTCTTTTTTCTGACTCTGTTCCACTATCAGATTCACTCTCAAATTTGCACTAACAATGATTCACTGAATTGTAACTTTCTAACTCAGATTTTTCATTTTCTTCTGACACTGTGGGCCTGATTCATGAAGGTTTTTAGTGTAGTAATCCACACTTGGGTTCACTGACACAACATCGATGTCACAAATATTGATGTAAAAAATATTGAGGTAAAATATAGACTGCAAAAGTATCTACTCCCTCTACTTAAACAGGTAGCTACAAAAATATTGACTAAAAAATATTGATGTAAAAAATATAGATGTACAAAATAGCGATTTATATATATATATATCTTCTTTACTCCACATGTGAGTCGTCTGTGGGATTCCTGCGACTTCCATTTCATTATTTATCATTGGATGAAGTATGTACATTTGACATACAATCAAGGTGAGATATAGGTTGCTTGACTCAATACTAGGTTAGTCATGTTATTAGGCTGAATGATTTTTCTTGATGGTTTCTTTCTTTCCTTTGTTTATTGTTTAGCTTGTTCAGCAAGGTGAAGTTATGGTCTGAGGTCTTATTGGTTTTTCTTAGGGGCTTAGTTCCCTTGATTTTAACCCATGGTTTTTAAATGAGAGCCATGTCTTTCTCACTCACAATTCCTGATGATTATTTAGACTCCTTTTTTGATTTGGATCTTATCTATTGATTTTTTCCAAACCCTTTTTTTCAATAGAATTTAAATTGGAATCGACACCTTTGGATGTACCTACATATGTACAGTTTACTCTGATGTGAATTTAATTTTGGGACAATACCGATATTGTACTTCATTTGTCAAAATATTGAACCTGCATTTTTATTTCCATGGTGAGATTTTCTCTTTATCATCACCTTTTTGATACTAAGGCTTTCTTTATATAAGCTAGTTCTGGTGTGACTTCTTACGCTCTGTCTTCATCTTTAATTTTTTACATGTCTTACTGTTCACGTTCTATATCTGTATGTTTTTTCCTTTCTTCTCTTTGCTATTTTATGACTTTTTGGTTTTGGTCTGGTGTACCATTCACTCTTTTTTGATTATTTCTTTGATATATTATATGATTCTGTTTTTAATTCTGAAGTATTTGTTCATTCGTTAATGGTTATCTTCCATCTTGTGTCTCCCACCTGTCGACAGTTTCATATACAAAAAAATTGTTAGTATATTTTATTGTTCAACGTGTAATTTTTGTATTAATCGTGTTACTTGGAGTTATGTGGGTCGTCTTTTTTAATGTTAATATGTTTTTTTAATGTTAATATGTTTTTTGTGATGTTAATATGTTTTTGTACATGTTTTTTATATGTATTTATGTGATGTTTTGTATATTTATTCATGTTATGTTTCTGTACAATTGTTACAGCCCTGACGAAGTTCCCTTGGCATCAGGGAACGAAACGCGTTGGCTGTGTGCCAGTTTTAAATGACAACTTTAATAAAAGAAGATTGATGGATTATACCTGTTTCATTGACTCCATTCTGAGTGCACCTCCCTTACCTATGAACTTTCCTGAAACATTGGCACCCATCAACGGCGGATGCTGGGAGCAGCTGCACCTACCTAAAATTTAAGAAACAAGTGGAATTGAAGTGCTTAACCTTGGTCCGCCGTTGCTTATCCTTTACGTTTTCTGTAAATATATATATATATATATTCACTGAAAAAAACATAGGTTTCAGGGGCGTTATAGTTAGTTGGACATTTCAGTCGTACAAAACCATAGAAATTCCCCCGTTATAGTTAGTTCAGCTAACTATAACTCGCGCGCCCGCAATGCACTGCTGATGACGTCACATATTACATCACTCATGACATGGCCAGTGACATCACTCATGACATCACTGATGACATCTCAAATGACATCACTGATGACATCACTGATGACATCATCCTTGTGATAGAGTGGCAGACCTCCTCTCACCCTAATATAACCTTTGATACACACACTCAAAAATACAAACTAACATTTTCAAAACAATGGACATACCAATACCAGTTACAACACACCTATTCAGTAATTCCAAGATCTACACACACATCCACTCATTCACCAACAGTCCCTATACAGTCACTCATACATGTACTCACTCATCATATGTACTCATACACCTATACATCCTGTTACACACCGCCACTCATCCATAGAGTTACTCACACACATAGTCACACATGCAAACAAAGTATCAAACATCCATTTACTTGCATATACAGTTATACACACACTACCACACTTACTTCTACAGAAACTTACACATACTTACTCTCTTAAACAATCACTTATAGAAACACCTACTTATTTGTACAGGAACTCTTCCAATCTCTCACTCTCACATATACTCACTTATATACACCAATACTCACATATACTAGTTTAAAACATATGTAGTTACTCATAAAGACACTATTGAGACAGTCATTCACTCACTAACACACCCATACACATACTCATCCACCTATACAGTCCTGCACACATGCTGTCTTCAACACATACAAACAGTGAGTCACTCATTCATGCATCTATGCACTAAGTAATACCCCCACCGAACCATACAGACACTCAGACACTCATACTGATACTCAAAAACCAACTAATAACCCATATAGACACTCATGTAGCTACTCACCAACCCATGCAGCCACTTATATACAAAGTGAGAGACTGATACAGATATTTTCATATTTAAACATTACTCACTAACCCATGTATTCACTAAGATACACTTAGTCAGTTATACAATCAATTTTACAAAAAAATCATCCATTTAGACACTTATGTACCCATTTATTCTTCCATCGACCTTGAGATATACATATATAAAACATATTTAATTTTCAGAAAAACACACATTCACTGGATGATGTCATCAGTGATGTCATCAGTGATGTCATTTGAGATGTCATCAGTGATGTCATGAGTGATGTCACTGACCATGTCATGAGTGATGTAATATGTGACGTCATCAGCAGTGCATTGTGGGAGGCAAGTTATAGTTAGCTGAACTAACTATAACGGGGGAATTTCTATGGTTTTGTACGACTGAAATGTCAAACTAACTATAACGCCACTGAAACCTATGGTTTTTTCAGTGAATTTCTAAGGTTTTTTAAATGCTAATTTCTAACTATAACGTGCCTGAAACCTATGGTTTTTTCAGTGAATTTCTAAGGTTTTTTAAATGCTAATTTCTAACTATAACGTGCCTGAAACCTATGGTTTTTTCAGAGAATATATATATGTTTATTATACTATGTATACATGTGAAAATGTCTCGGTCCCCTGTTTGCCTCGGTGGCACGGAAAAAATGGGTGGAACTGACGTCAGCACGCCGATGAGGTCCTCTTATGGCTCCGATGACGTCATACGCTGTTGCGAGCGGAGCCGTGCTCGTTGACGTGGGAGAGCTAGGAAAGAATTTCCGTGGAATGCGGGTGCAGGGGATATTCACCTAAGTGTTCAGGCTAGTCCTTTGGGAGCAACTGTTTATGTTGCCACTCCAGAAACCGAAACCAGTGATCCGAGGGCAGAGGCCCTGCAGATGGCACACGAGGTGGGGTGCCCAGTCGTGTGCACCGGCGGCGCAGCGAAGTGACAAGCTCCACAACCCACAAAAAAGGTAACAAGGGCACCGAATAACACAGGATCTTCTCTTTGTATCTGGCAGGAACAACGAAGTTAAAATGCCCTAGTACCAAAATGTAGAATTAGTGCTACAACGGTCTTCAAGAGGACCTGCGATGCCGCTTCTGCCTCCCGTACCCTGGAGGCGGCACATGGGTCACGCGGTACGGTCATACTGCGGTGTGACGCACACTCGTTGACCTCTCATGGCACTGCTCCACACTTCAGGGAGGACGCTTTCCATTAGCTATGTTTTCTGATGACATGTCATGCCGGCCCCGTCCAACAACAGAACTCCTTTAGATCCAAACAGACTCTTCCACTCTCTCACCGGAAGTGAAACCAGGCCACGCGGACACTTTCACAATACAACAGCCGGGAATGCACTTTTCGGTAAAAAACACATTCCTTCCTCCTAATTAATCAAATAAACGTCTCACTGAAGAACAGGGGCCAGCTTCGATCGGTAAACAGCCGTTACAACGACTTTTTTACTTTGCGATACCATTACAACGCATGCATTACCACGCATGCGTTGTACATCCCAAAGTCATTACTACGCATTTTTTTAGAACGCATGGTCATTTACCACGCATGCCTTTACAACTAATTTTGTTGTAAAGGTATGTATGGTAAATGACCATGCGTTCTAAAAAACATGTAGACGATCCATGTCGTTGTAAGGAAACAGAGGCTGTTCCGTTTCCTCACAACGACGTGCACCGCCCCTCAGAGATGACGTGAAGCAGGAACCACGAGGAGAGAGGAACCATGAGGAGTGAGAGGTAAGGGGGATTGGGCATGGGGTGGGGGTTTCTTTTCTAGGGTTTAGGGTAGTGCAGTGGTATTTGGGTGGTGTAGGGGGTCGTGCTGGGGGTAGTGTTTTAGGTTTAGGGTAGTGCAGTGGTGTTTGGGTAGTGTAGGGGGTCGTGCTGGGGGTAGTGTTTTAGGGTTTAGGGTAGTGCAGTAGTGTAGGGGGTTGTGCTGGGGGTAGTGTTTTAGGGTTTAGGGTAGTGCAGTGGTGTATGGGTAGTGTAGGGGGTTGTGCTGGGGTAGTGTTTTAGGGTTTAGGGTAGTGCAGTGGTGTTTGAGTAGTGTAGGGGTCATGCTGGTGGTAGTGTTTTAGGGTTTAGGGTAGTGCAGTGGTGTTTGTGTAGTGTAGGGGGTCATGCTGGGGGTAGTGTTTTAGGGTTTAGGGTAGTGCAGTGGTGTTTGAGTAGTGTAGGGGTCATGCTGATGGTAGTGTTTTAGGGTTTAGGGTAGTGCAGTGGTGTTTGGGTAGTGTAGGGAGTCGTGCTGGTGGTAGTGTTTTAGGGTTTAGGGTAGTGCAGTTATGTTTGGGTAGTGTAGGGTGTCATGCTGGGGGTAGTGTTTTAGGGTTTAGGGTAGTGCAGTGGTGTTTGGGTAGTGGAGGGGGTAGTGTTTTAGGGTTTAGGGTAGTGCGCCCAACCAGCCACAATATCCGTGGACAAAGGGGATCCTGACTCTTTGGAACGCTCCGTCAATTGAATAATTTGGGTCAAGGGCCCTACCACATCCAAGACCTATCAATTCCTTTCTTGGGATCCCTCATATACTTGGAGAAAAAGGTACATAGTTTCTCATCAATTTCAGGCGTGTGTGCCACCTTCCCCTTCAGTGAGGGCCTGGGGCACTCTCCCCTCATCCTATTCCTGACCTCCCTTTCAAGGGGTTGATGGATTTTCCCCACCACATACTCTGCCACTTTGGCGTCAGGTGTCCACTCTGCCGACCAAGGATGGTAAATTTGGGTAGGCTCAAACATGTCCGAGTGGACCCCGTCCCCAACCGGGGACTGAGAGGAGTCCTTATCCTCATCGGAGGAGAAATCGTCCTCCGATACACCCTCTCCCTCTAAGGGAAACCCGCCGTCGGGGTCTACAATAGTAGTGACAGTGTCGCAATTTTCTCCGGGCCCCTCCTCCTCCCGGCAGGGTGCATGTTTTAGCGTTCGCGCACTCTTGAGGAAGGTCTCCGTAAGTTTATCAAATCCTTCCAAGTGCCCCGCGTTATGCTTAACGGCCCTTTTATTCCCCATCTGGGAGCTACTTGGACCCGCCACCACCAGATCTGGGTCACTGAACACCCAAGGGATGCTTTTCGCCAGCTTATCAACCTGATCCCTAAGAGGAGCCAGCGCCCTAGAAATAGCCAGAGAGAGGGCTTGGTCCACTGCTGGAGGGAGAAGTTGGGGGCCATTCCTCCTCCACTTCCTGGTAGGAGGAGTAAAATGGTCTTCTGGAGAAGACATGATAGCAGAGGGTGTGAGCACAGAACAAATGCCCTTAAAATCCTTAAGACAGCCCCCTCGCCGGTGCTCCAACAGCTGGGCTTTCCCCGAAGCTGTTATAAGAATAGACTGAGGCGCAATACCAATTACCACCACCAGGTGGCGCTGGTCACTAACGTGGCCGTGTAGGGAAATCACCGCGTAGCGGTGTCAAAATTAGGCGAGGGTTGGTCGGGAATCAAGCGGTCACTAAAGGAGTGACCGGATTCCCAAACGCGCGTAAAGACCAGCGGGAGCACTCGACGGAGCTGCCTCGCTCGGACCAGACGCGCCTGACAGGATCTCACCGCGCGCAGAGCATACAGCGGGAGAAACTGCGAGGGGGAGAATGCGCTCGGGCAAGAGCCTGCTGCGCAGGGAATATGAAACAATACCAAGGCAATAATGCTAATAACGTGCACAAGAAACCACTATACAAACAGCAACAACGTCAGATTAAGCCAAGAATGTAAGGAATGCACTTAACTGACGAGCAGTGAAGAAAGAGGAAGCGGAAGGGACGTCACGATATTATATACGATGGACTGTGATATGATTGGACTATAGTTGCCTTGGAGACTACCCCCTAATGGTTCATGGGTTGTGTAGTCTTTTGTTTAATGATTGTTGTGTTACGTTTCCTTTGAACTGCTATGCAAATAAAGTGAGGAAAGATATGCATAATCCTCGCCTCCGTCCTGCCATAGAATTCATTAAACTTTATTTGATCTGATTTAGAAACATAGATCATAAAAGTGTACATAAAAACAGTAAATCCTCTTTCCTAATACAATACAGTGAGAATTAATTAAAACCAGTAGGTAAAAACGGGTGTTACAAAGCCCGGTTCAGAGCAACTTCAGGTTAACAGAATCGTAAAGTTCAATGTTTCGCAAGATCAATCTCATGTACTTCGTGCAAAATACGCAATAAGGGGTCCAAGTAAGATGTAACGCTCCAATACCTGACCAGTTTGCGTCCTTGTTGCCAGTGGTGTCTGTTGGACCTAGTTACCAAACAATTGTGGTTCTACCCTGATTATCTCATCGACCATGACCCTCAACTCGCTCTCAGTGAATTTGGGCATTCTCTGTGGTGACATGGTGTGTGATGTGTCAAGGTGTTTAGGGTGCAGGTTTGGGAGTGGTAGTGGTGGTTGTGATGTGTATGGTGTGTGCTGTGCAAAGGTGTTAGAGGTGCAGGTGTGGAAGTGGTGGTGGTGGTGGTGATGTGTGTGTGTTGTGCAGATTTGCCTCTCCTGTCATCTGTGGTGGATGTCCCCTCAGTTGTGGAGTTTTGCAAAGGATTGTGGTCTGTTGGGTGCTGGATTTATACTGGTGTCTGTGGGTGTGTCAGGATGGGGTGTTGGTTGCAGGTGTGGTGTGTGTGTGTACCTGGGATTTGTAGTTTTTGTGTTTCCCATGGGGATGTGTCTTTGGGCTGTGTTGGCTCTTTTTGGGTGCATGCCTTGTGTGGTTGGTGCACTTTGTGGCCATGTTGTGTGTTTTTCTGGTGACCGCCATTTTTTTTGCGGAGCGTCCGCAGTGGTGGCTCGGCTATGGCGCTTCCGCCGTCTCACTGATGCTTCACTGTTGTCGACCGCGGCGGTCGGTAGCAGCGCACTGCACCGCGGGGGTGTCGGGGATATCATAATTTTGATGGCGGTGTCTCCGCTGTGGTTGCGGGCGTTTGGCCTGTTTCCGCTGCGACACCGACCGCCGCGGACGGTTTTGTGCCCTTTTCGCAGGCGTACGGCGGATTTTCGTGTCTCCTTTCCGCCGCGGTTGTGGTTTTACCGCTGGGGATCCTAATCTAGCCGTCGGTTTTCCCGCGGTAGCGGCGGGCGGTATTTTCCCGCTACCATGGCGGTCGTTTTTTTTTCCGTCCGCCATCGTAATGACCTCCTTAGACATGAGCTTGAACTTGTGCTAGAACCTTGATCAGCCTTGTCTGCACATTTTACAGTAAGCTGCTTTTTTTTCTCTGGGAGTTCTAGTAACTTGGATTTTCACCTGCAATTTCTCATTGATTGGATCATAAACTACTTCTTTTTGTTGCCTCTCATGTTTTTGACTCTCACACTGTAACAGCCCTTGTCAGTCTCAAAATTCTCACCTCCCTTTGCATCCACACTGCAATTTGAGCTTGGTGTTGAACTTCACTTTGTGCTTGACTTTGTAGATTATTGGCTGATTTAGTCGCTGTTTCTGCCACTTCGGGCCTGATTCACAGAACTAACTTACGTCAAAAACGTAAAGTTAGTACTTTTTGGTATTCACAGAATACACTTACTCATTTTGGTATTCACAGAATGAACGTACTCATTTCGGTATTCACAGAAGTTAGTAGTCCTAACTTTAGGACTCCTAAATGCCTTCTGTGAATACCGAAAGTCTTAAAGTTAGGATTTTTCTCAGTTTAGGAGAGGTAAAGTTAGGACTCCTATCTTTAGGACTCCTAAATGCCTTCTGTGAATACCGAAAGTCTTAAAGTTAGGATTTTTCTCAGTTTAGGAGTAGTAAAGTTAGGACTCACTTTACTACTCCTAAACTGAGAAAAATCTAACTTTAAGACTTTCGGTATTCACAGAAGGCATTTAGGAGTCCTAAAGTTAGGAGTCCTAACTTTACTACTCTAAACTGAGAAAAATCCTAACTTTAAGACTTTCGGTATTCACAGAAGGCATTTAGGAGTCCTAAAGTTAGGACTACTAACTTCTGTGAATACCGAAATGAGTAAGTTCATTCTGTGAATACCAAAATGAGTAAGTGTATTCTGTGAATACCAAAAAGTACTAACTTTACGTTTTTGACGTAAGTTAGTTCTGTGAATCAGGCCCTTCTTCTTCTGCTGCTTTCACTTTTTTTGTATGCGCACTGTGGATCCACTGAGGCACTCTATGGCACACTTCACTGCAGTGTGGGTCATCAGAATGATTTTTTAACGACCATGCCACCACTCTTCCAGGCAGTTCTTCCTGACAGGCTTCCGGACCACTATCCTGTCTCCATTATTCAGACCGTGACAGTGATGCACTTTGTCAATACTGTTGCCACATTAACCTGGTGAGAGATAGATTGCACCATATCAGCCAGACCTTTACAGTAATCTAGCACGATGTCATCAGTTATTGAAACTAATACAACTGTAGAAATATACTCAAGTCTCATTCCTCTTCCCACGATCACCTCATTGGGCAGTTTTCTATTTACAGTACTTTCATGCTCATCAAAACAAGAAGTGTGTCAGGCCACTTTTAACTAGTTGAAGCACATGCTTTGTCCAGTTTGTTCTTGACAGTTCCATTTGATTTCTCCACCACACCAGAAGATTGAGGATGATAACTACAATGGAACCTTTGATTTATCTGGAATACTTTACAGATTATTTTAAAACCTCCTTTTTAAAATGTGTATGTTGGAAAATGGATTATTATTAGTGATAGGTAAGGACCTACCACTTGTAAAAAGGCCACAAACACATTAAAAGTTTCATTAAGGTCTCAATAAATGATTCCCCTGCTCAACCCTTGGTAGCTGGCTGCGAGCAGGCAGGCTTAACTTAGGGGAGAAGTGTGTAAAGCATTTAAAAACTCCAATACATTAAATACATAAGACACAATACACAATAAAAATCCATCATCAATTTATAATAATAGGTTATATTTGTATGAACAAATAGACACCAAAACAACAAAAATCCAATGTAGGGAACTGGAAATATACATTTTTAAACATTAAAAGTGAAACTAGCGCTTAGAAGCAAATAGCACTCAAAGGGTTAAAAAGGTTGTGCTGGACCAGGAGAAAGTCAACAGTTCTTTACACTTATTTCTAAAAGTGTTTCTTGATGCAGGGAAGTGGTCCACAACACCAGCCAAGGGTTCCGATTCTCTGGCTTGCCTCTTTGGGTCTGGGACTACAACTCCCAGACTACACCTGGTCAAATTATGGAGCTTTTCACAAAAGTTGCTCCTAACATCTCCAAACTTCTGGAACTTCTCCCAGAAGTCTCCTTGAGGGATCACAGTGTCCACAGCACCAATCCAGGGGTCTAAAGCTCTGAGATGGTCCTTGGGATGTTGGTCCTACAATTCCCACAATGCACCTGGCCAAATCCTTAAATGTCCACTGGACGCACTGCAGGATGGGGATGCCTTGGTGGAGAGGATGCAGGTGGGCTCTGTTAACCTGTAGCATGCAGGGAGTTCATCCCTTAATCCTCCTAGAAGCCAGGAAAAGTCCTTAGGGCTGTAGTCCTAGAACATGCAACAGGTGCAGTCCTTCATAGTGCAGACCTTTGGGGTGCAGATCAGGTTTTCAGCAGGGCAGTCCTTCTTCTCTTTGTAGTTTCAAGCAGCAGGTCTGAGTTGCTTGGCAACTCTTCCATATTTATGCTGTGCTTCTGGGCGTCAAGCAGGGAGGCACCCCTGATCAGTGGGATGCAGGGTGCCACCCAGGTGTATGACCTCTTCCAATAAAGTGTGGCATATTCTTGTCCCCAAAAGCACTATTCTCTCAAAATCCAACATGGAGAACTTCTCTCCTTGAAGTTTAGATCAGACTAAGCCAACACACTGGTGTGGTTAAGATATTCTCTAACAATCCCTTCCACCCCTCTCCTTAATCTAATTGCAGGGACTCCTGTGTGATTGGGGTTGCAGGATGTGGGGGTGAGCTTGTGCTGTCCCAAAGTGTAATTTTCTCTTTGAAGACCAGTTTGCCCAACCCTCCTCTCTCCTGCACTCTGCTGATGCAGTTTCAGTCCTCCCCCACAGGAAACCCATTGTCTCACTAGCAACTTACTTCACACCTCATAAAGACAGCTTGGCTCAGTCTGGCAGAGGCTAGCCAATCAGGAGAGAGGAGCTGGAAGGCTGGATTTTGGCTTCCAAAAAAGGCAGTTTAATAAATTATTTTCTGTGTTATTTATTATCTAACAGTGGCAAGTTGTTGGATTCATAATAACTAACATTCTGATACATAGATTGATATTTTAATATATCTCCTGTCAATATTTATACTTACATAAAATATTCCAATGATAGCCTATGGAGTTTGGCAGTTTTTCCCTCACCAGGGCTTATAAAACATCTTTTATAATGTCGCTGCTTACAGTTACATGGCACCCTACCCCTGAGGCACCCAGGGGAGCCCTTAGGGGTGATTTTTATGTACAAATAAGGTAGACTACTACTTTGGAAATACCTTTAATTCCAAAGTCCAATTTGCATATAAGTTATTTTTAAGACAATCTGCAAAGCAGGGCTGTCTTTAAAGTGACAGTATGCAAAAAGCAGTGCACACACTAGTGCAAGAAATCTACTGGGCCTCTTACCCTACCTGCCCTATTATATACTAGGGACTTATAGGTAGTTTGAATCCCCCTTGCCTTATTATATACAAGGGACTTACATGGGTCTGTTGTTGCCAATTATAACTATACCTAACCACCATAGACCTTTAAAGCAGAGCACTGACCATGGGTCTCGTAAGCGGTATACAGACAGAGTATTGAGTTGGAAATGTCGTCTCACACAAATATCGAGTTGGAAATATCGTGGCACAGAAATATCGACAGCAAGAATATATTGATCAAAAATTTCGAATTTAAGCTAAGAAATATCGTTTTTTTAAATATAGAAGACATTAATATTGTTTGCAAAAATATATTTGTTTAAACTATCGATTTTCTTTACTAGTGTTATGTATTTTAGTTTATATTTTAAATGTATGTGATGTATGTTTTTTGTATAAGTATTGTTTATGTTTTTTAATATATGTGTTACATTTTTAGTAGTTCTCAATTTTATTTTAATTAAATTTTGCGTTTTTTAGTTGTGTAGTGGGTTGTGGGTTTATAGGAGAATAATGTGGGAAGTAACTTAATTATAATAAATTAATGAACATTTTTTGTTTATTAATATTTATTTAATTAAGATTTTATAGTGTTAATTGTGGGAAGTAATTTATTTGTAATGAATTATTAATTGGTTGTTAATTAATATTAATTAATTAATTGACAATTAATTATGGTAATTGTGTAATTTTTTTTAGGATGTGGGGTTAATAGGGTTAAAGGGTGGGAAGAAATTTATTTTTAATTAATTATTAATTAGTTGTTAATTTATATTAATTGATTGAACATTAATTATGGAAATTGTGTAATTGACTTTAGGTGCGGTTGGGGGTTTATAGGGATAAAGGGTGGGAACTAATTTATTTTTAATTAATTAATAATTATTTGTTAATTTATATTAATTAATAGATTGTAAATTAATTATGGAAATTGAGTAATTAATTTTAGGTGTGGGTTGTGGGGTTTAGAGGGGTAAAGGGTGGGAAGTAATTTATGTTTAATTAATAAATAATTAGTTGATCATTAATATTAATTAATTAATTGATATTTGATTATGGTAACAGTTTATTTTTTTGTGTGTGGGTTTTACTTTTATGGGGCAAAGGGTGGGGAGTAAATTAATTTTACTTACTTTATAATTAGTTGTTAAATACTATTAGTTTTTTAATTGTAAATAAGTTTTAATTGTGTAATTACATTTTAACAGTTTAAGTTTAGCTGTGGGTTGTGGGGATTATAGTGGTAAAGTGTGGGAAGTTTATACATTTTTGGGAGTTTTAATTTGTTTTTTTAATTAATAATATTTTTTTAATTGGTAATTCATTATGTTAATTATGAAAGTACATTTAAAAAAAAAAAATTAGATGTGGGTTGTGAACTGTGTGGTGTTATAGGGTAGGAAATAAAAAAAGTGAATTCATATAATAATTAATGTTTTTTTTCTAAATAATTTATAATTAAAAATATTTATTTGTTTGAAAATTATTGTTATTTTATTTAATATAATATTTGTAGGTATTTGTCATATGTATTTAACATTATAATATGTTTTTTTTTTTAAATTGTATTTTAATTTTTAACATATTTATATATATATATTTTATATTTTTATTTTTCATATTTTTGTTAATATTTTTTCTGTTTTTAATTTTGAACTGACTGGAGTGAGAATATTAATTGTTACCCCTCTGCAATCCAACACGTTCCCTACTGTTGGAGAGGGAATAGTAAATTTTATCCTGCCACTAACCAACACTTTCCCTACTGTTGCACTCATTGGAGTGGGAATAGTAATTTTTACCCCTCCGCTATCCAACACTTTCCCTACTGTTACACTTATTGGAGTGGGAATAGTCATTTTCACCCCTCCGCTATCCAACACTTTCCCTATTGTTGCACTCACTGGAGTGGGAATAGTAATTTTTATCCCTCCACTATCTGACACTTTCCCTACTTTTGCACTGACTGGAGTGGGAATAGTAAATTATATCCCTCTGCTATATAACACTTTCCCTACTGTTACACTTATTGGAGTGGAAATAGTAATTTTTACCCCTCCGCTATCCAACACTTTCCCTATTGTTGCACTCACTGGAGTGGGAATGGTAATTTTTACCTCTCCGCTATCCAATACTTTCCCTACTGTTGCACTGACTGGAGTGGGAATAGTAAATTTTATCCCTCCGCTATCCAACACTTTCCCTACTGTTGCACTCACTGGAGTGGGAATAGTAATTTTTACCCCTCTGCTATCCAACACTTTCCCTACTGTTGCACTCACTGGAGTGGGAATAGTAATTTTTACGCATCCGCTATCCAACACTTTCCCTACTGTTGCACTGACCGCAGTGGTAAATTTAGGTTTAAAGATTTTTAAATAATTTCATGTTTTAGTTTATTATAGAATGTTTTTTTTAATTAGATTGTATGTTCTTGGTATATATATATATATATATATATATATATATATATATATATATGTACATTTTTATATCATTTTACAATGATATATTTTTTTTAATTAATAGTTTAATAATTGTTTTAAAGTAAATATATATATATTAATTATTATGTATGTGTGTTCTACTTTATTTTTTTCTATTAATTGTATTATTTAATATATGTAATATTTATTATTTTATTTTATATATATATATATTCACTGAAAAAACCATAGGTTTTAGGGACAGTTATAGTTACTTGGACATTGCACTCGTACAAAACCCGTGAAATTCCCCGTTATAGTTAGTTCAGCTAACTATAACTCGCGCCCGCAATGCACTGCTGATGACGTCACATATTACATCACTCATGACATGGTCAGTGACATCACTGATGACATCACTGATGACATCTCAAATGACATCACTGATGACATCATCCAGTGACTGTGTGTTTCTGTAAAGTTTAAATATTTTTAATATATATAGGAAAAGACGTATTGAAGAATGAGTGGGTGTGTAAGTGTCTGTATGGATGATTTAGTAGGTGCGTGACTGACTCTATAAGTGAGTGATTTAACGTATCTTACTGAATGCATGGGTTAGTGACTAAACTGGGTGAATGTCTGTATCCGTCTGTCTGTTGCTGTGTAAGTGGCTGCATGTGTTTGTGAATAGCTAAATGAGTGTCTATATGAGTTATTGAATGCTTGTCTGAGTATCTGTATGGGTGCCTGAGTGTTTGTGTGGGAGGTGTGTGTGCAACTCTGTGCATAGATGTGTGAGTGGGTGATTCACTGGGTGGATGGTTTCAAGAGTGCATCTGTGATAGACTGTATGGGTGGGTAAGTGTGTGTAAGAGTGTGTTAGTGAGTGAATGTATGTCCCAGTGGTACATGTGTGAGTAACTACATATGTGAAAGGCAGTATATATGTGTGTTGGAGTATATAAATAGCTATAAGCAAGAGTGAGTGATTGTGATAGTGGCTGTATGGATGAGTGTGTGCTTGTATCAGTGATTGTATAAGAGCGTAACAATGTGCTACTATTTGTATGAGTAAGTGAGCTGGTGTGTGTATAACTGTATAGGTGAGTAAATGGCAGTGTGTTTAATTATTTGCATGACAGACTAGGTGTCTGAGTATCTCTATGGATGAGTGGCGTTGTTTGAGTGTCTATATAGGAGTAAGAGTGCATATGATAGTCCTGTACTGAGTGACCGTAAGTATGAGTGACTGTACGGGTGAGTGAGTGGATGTGTGTGTGTAGACCTAAGAATCAGTGAGTGGGTATGTAGTTATTGGTGTTGGAGTGTCTATGGTTTTGCGAATGGCAGTCTGTAATTTAGAGTGGGTGTATCAAAGATTATATTAGGGTGTGAGGAGGTGCATCAGATTATCACGTGGATGATGTCATCAGTGATGTCATTTGAGATGTCATCAGTGATGTCATCAGTGATGTCACTGACCATGTCATGAGTGATGTAATATGTGACGTCATCAGCAGTGCATTGCGGGGCGCGAGTTATAGTTAGCTGAACTAACTATAACGGGGGAATTTCACGGGTTTTGTACGAGTGCAATGTCCAAGTAACTATAACTGTCCCTAAAACCTATGGTTTTTTCAGTGAATTTCAAAGGTTTTTAAATGCTAATTTGTAACTATAACGTGTCTGAAACCTATGGTTTTTTCAGTGAATTTCAAAGGTTTTTAAATGCTAATTTGTAACTATAACGTGTCTGAAACCTATGGTTTTTTCAGTGAATTTCAAAGGTTTTTAAATGCTAATTTCTAACTATAACGTGCCTGAAACCTACGGTTTTTCAGTGAATTTCAAAGGTTTTGTAAATGACAATTTTTAAATGTATTAATTGTTATATTAATTTTTTTCATACTGATTTACTACATTTTTAGAAACAATTTTTTTTTACAGATTTTATTTTTTAAATTACATTGTAATTACATTATACATTACATTACAAAAATACTTTCTCAGAATGAATTACTTTAGTTTAAATACTTTGCACATAGGCAATAGACTTTTAAGTACAGTAGTTACAGTTGTTGCAATGGGCAACACATTTTCAAACACAATGCAACATTCAGCTCAATGTGAATTTCTAGTTAAATGCAATTAGTTACTTTATGGATTACTTTTCTAACCACAGGACTGGATCCTAGATTCAGTCCTGGTATATCTCCTGTAAACAGTTGAGTAAAAGCGTTTTGGTTACAGTCGTGATTTTTAAGGAATATTATTGTATTTTAAAAGTTGACACTTAGAAACTTTTCTCATAGAATCACCAATGTCATCCTATGGAAGGAAATTCACTTAGCAGGTAAAAACTGTTATCGTTACTTTTTCTTACTCAGTGTTGGATCCTGGATCCAGCACTGGTGCATCTCCTGTAAACAGTTGAAAGAATGCGTTTAAGTCATACAGGTGATTTTTAAGGAATATTTGTAGTTTGTAAAAATCAACACTTTGAAACTTTTTGCTGAAAACCAGACAATGGATTCCTATGGAAGAAAATATAAGTTACTGGTAAGTACGGTTAAAATTACTTTTCAGGATTAGTACTGGGCTGAAAGATGCAGCACTGAGGTCTCTCCTGATAACAGGTGAGTAAATCGGAATTCGTATTTCGGCTGATTTTAGAGGAATATTTTAAAGTTCCAAAACTCCACACTTAGAAGAATTTCCAAGTGAAACCAGTCAATGTTAGCCTATGGAAGGAAATTCAAGTTACTGGTAAGTACGGTTAAAATTACTTTTCAGGACCAGTACTGGGCTGAAAGATACAGCACTGAGGTCTCTCCTTATAACAGGTGAGTAAATCGGAATTCGTATTTCGGCTGATTTTAGAGGAATATTTGTATGTTTCAAAAATCAACACTTAGATACTTTTTCAGCAAAAAGCAGGCAATGATATCCTATGGAAGGAAATTCAAGTTACTGGTAAGTACGGTTAAAATTACTTTTGAGGATCAGTACTGGGCTGAAAGATGCAGCACTGAGGTCTCTCCTGATAACAGGTGAGTAAATCGGAATTCGTATTTCGGCTGATTTTAGAGGAATATTTTAAAGTTCCAAAACTCCACACTTAGAAGAATTTCCAAGTGAAACCAGTCAATGTTAGCCTATGGAAGGAAATTCAAGTTACTGGTAAGTACGGTTAAAATTACTTTTCAGGACCAGTACTGGGCTGAAAGATACAGCACTGAGGTCTCTCCTGATAACAGGTGAGTAAATCGGAATTCGTATTTCGGATGATTTTAGAAGAATATTTGCACAATGGTGAAGGGAGGGGACGGGGCCTGAGGTGACATCTGTGCAAACGCGCCCCGTGGCGCGTTTTAAGTTGGGGGATTAAGTCCCCTTGAATCCTGAGGGTCCCTAGGGGCCAATTAGCCCACCAGGAACCTCCAATATGCGCCAGGGGCTGCGTTGCAGAGACGTGTAGAGAGGCCACACCCCTTTTACACCTCTCTGCAACGCAGCTCTGTGGCGCTTTCTGGATGTACCTGTTGGGCTAGTTGGCCCCCAGGGACCCTCAGGGATTGAAGGGGATTTAATTCCCCATCTTAAAACGCGCCACGGGGCCTGTTTGCACACATGTCACCTGAAGCCCCGCCCCCTCCCTTCACCACTGTGCAAACGCGCCCCGTGGCGCGTTTTAAGCTGGGGGATTAAGTCCCCTTGAATCCTGAGGGTCCCCGGAGTCCAACTAGCCCACCATATACCTCCAAAAACCGCCACAGAGCTGCGTTGCAGAGAGGTGTAAAAAGGGGTGTGGCCTCTCTACACGTCTATGCAACGCAGCCCCCTGGCGAATATTGGAGGTTCCTGGTGGGCTAGTTGGCCCCCAGGGACCCCCAGTATTCAAGGGGAATTCGTTCCCCCTCTGCAAACGCGCCAGGGGGCGCGTTTGCAGAGTGGTGAAGGAAGGGGGCGGGGCCTGTGGGCCCGATCGTTTTTTTTTTGTCCCCTGAAGGGGGGCTGTGTGGCCCCCCTTCCTTTTTCCTGTTTTTGGGCCCTGGGGACCCCATCCCCCAGGGCCTTACCCCTTTTTTTTAATTTAATTTAAAAAAAAAAAAAAACGGGAAGGGGGCCGCGTGGCCCCCCTTCCCTGGGCCTGTATTGGCCCCGGGGACCCCATCCCCCGGGGCATGGCCTTTTTTTATTTTCTTGGGAGGGGGCTGCGTGGCCCCCTCCTCAGGCCATTTAAGGCCCCGGGGACCCCATCCCCCGGGGCCGGCCTTTCCATTTTTTTCTTTTTTGGGGAGGGGGCCACGTGGCCCCCTCCTGGGCCACTACTTGCCCCGGGGACCCCATCCCCCGGGGCTGGCCCTCCGCGTTGGGGACTGTGGGGGGTCCCCAATCCCCCACAGTCCCGCCGGCTCCCCACGTCCCTTGGGAGCCGGCATTGCTGTTCCACATGGGGAGCAGCTGACATGCTTCTCCCCATGTGGAAAAGCAATCAGCTTTGGATATTGGAAGAGAGAGCAGGTTTCCTGCTCTCTCTTCCAATATCCAAAGCAGTTTGCAATGACAGGACGGGAGCCGCGAGGCTCCGTCCTGTCATTGCAAACAGCAGTGTCCCGGGGGTAGGCACCCGGGACACTGCAGGAGCCGGCCCTGGGGGGTGGCGGTCCCCAGGGCCATCAAGGGCTCCAGGAGGGGGCCGCGCGGCCCCCTCCCTACATCAGCACAGCCCCGGGGAGGTGGTGGTCCCCGGGGCTTCGGGGGTCCAAAACGGACCCCCATTTTAATTTGTTAGTGCCCCGGGGAGGTGGCGGTCCCTGGGGCGTGTGGGGGGGCTGGAGCCCCCCCACACAGGTTGTTCAATTAATAAAAAAAAAGCCCCGGGGAGGTGGTGGTCCCCGGGGCTGCGGGAGGGCTCAGAGCCCTCCCGCATCATTTTTTAAAAAAAGCCCCGGGGGGTGGCAGTCCCCGGGGCTTGGGGGCCCCTGAGGCCCCCACACATAAATTAAACCCCCCACCATGCCCCCGGGACTTGGGCCACCCGGGGGCAAGATATCACCGAAGCGCGGGAGACCGCGCTTCGATTTTTCGGCAGGATTCGCGCACCCTGAGCGCATCCTGCCGATTTTTTAAAACATTTTTTTTTTTTTTTTTTGCCCAGGGGCTCCTTGTGGGACCCCCTGAGCAAACCTAGGGGGTCAGGGTGTTTCTACCCTGCCCCCTTTGTGCGCTTTGCGCACTTGTTTCTGTCCCTCGGTTCTACCGAGGGACAAAATGGCTGCCAACATTTCCTGAATCGGAATGTTGACAGCCAGCTGACAGCCAATTAACATGCAGCTCGTGATCGGGAAGGTACGCGGACCCTACTCGGCCATAGATATCACTATCTTTTTACTTTTGATTTTCTCAGCAACTACTGAACGGATTTACACCATTTAACAAAAGGGTTCTTTCTGAACCAAGAACTACCTCTTTGCCAAATTTGGTGTCATTCCGTTCAGCAGTTCGAGCTGTAGCCGTGTCTAAAGTTTCCTATGGAAAATTGCATGGGGAAAACGCGTTTTGGGACCCCCCTTTTTCTCGGCCCCCGCTTGACGAATCCCCCGAGACTTTCAGGGTAGGAGCGGACCGGAGCGGGCCACAAAGTTTGAAAATTTCGCGAAGATACGTCAACCGGCAAGAGAGTTATTTCAAATAGAATGTCGCGGATTTCCTATGGATAATAGGTTGTAACTATAACTATCTACTGGCGACCGCCAGTAGATAATATATATATATATAAATTGATATTTTGTGCAACTATATTTTTAACATCGATATTTTTTTCTCAATATTTTTGTATTTACCTGTTTAAGTATATGGAGTCGATATTTTTGCATGCTATATTTTTTCATCGATATTTTTTACATCTATATTTTTTGCATTGATATTCTGTCAGTGAACCCTAGTAAGCAGAGCCCAGAGCACTGTGAGAGTCAATTACCACCAGTACCAAGTAGAAAATGGTGGTGATCAGGGTGAAAAGGATGAATTTCCCACAGTGTTCTACGATTTGTCGCAAGAGAACTTATAATTTCGGTTCTGGGTATCAACTCCCTCAACAAAAGCTTGGTAACTGTAAGGCTATCTGCTCTCCGGGTAGACAAGGCCTCAACACATTTAGAAAACAAGCAGACAATGATCAAGACATATTTCAAACCATTGCATGCTGGCATCTCCACAAAGTCTGCTTGGAGTCTTGTAAATGGTGCTTCTGATTTGCCAATATTATTCATCACAGTCAATATCTTTTTTCTTGATTGATTTGTTTACAGCATACAAAAAGTGATGGATAGAATGCTTGAATCAATCTCAGCCACTTATAATCACTGGAGGCCACATTCCAGTACATCGTTATTTTGTACACCATGACACCTCAGTTTTGTTCCAGCTATATGCAAATCAGTCTTGACCATGCTCCAAAGGGAACAGTCCAGCTCGAACCAAGCTTGTTCCTCACTGAAACAGAACACAAGCAACCCAGGACTGGTTTCCCCTTTGTTATGGGCTTGATTGATTTTCTGGCACCACAGGCACCTAACACATATGTTCTCAGCAACATTTCTGAATCCGTGTTTTTTTACTACACATAACGTTTGGCAGTTGTATTGCTTTCAATAAATACAATATGTGAGCACTTTTCTTTATAGGAGCTTCAGACGAAGTCATAAAGCCCCTTTGTGACTACAGTTGACCAAAGTCATGAACCACTCGAAAACTATATTGGCTTTCTGTATAAATTGTCACATTCAAATCTTCTACTAAATGCTACCAATTCTGCCACCTGTGCTGAGGTTACATTCGGCAGTAAAGATGCTTCCAGGCCCTCAGAAAAGGGTACATACTGCATAGGCAAATCTCAATGCACCATAGGGCAGGCAAGACGGGTCTATAAAGATGCTCTTAGACAACGAAAATCACAGCTGAGAAATAAGGCATGGACGGCACTGCACGAGACTGCAATGTCGAGGGACGGGACGGCCTTCTGGAGGGCTGTAAAGACCCCTTTTTTGGACTTTGGGGATGCTCAGTCCATTGAAATTGCAATAACGGAGGAGCAATGGGTGGAGCATTTTGCCAACATCTTTAACAGCGGCCCGCATAATGATATCGAAGGCAGTCGACCAGAAAATTAAGACTTAGCACCACTCCCAACAATAATCGATCTCCAGGTCACTCTGGATGAAGTAAATCGTGCGATAATGTTAAGTAAGGGAGGAAAGGCACCCTGCCCGACGGGATTCCTGTAGACCTATATAAAACAATACAGCCCTATGGGGTCCACTGCTAACCCATGTCATCACAGCCAGTTGCTCCTCTCGCTTAATAGCGACATGGACTGAATCGATCTTAGTACCAATATTTAAAAAAGGAAATCGTCAAGACCCCGCCTGTTACCGGCCGATATCCTTGTTAGACTCACTGGCGAAAGTGGTTGGGTGCATCATACTCGAAAGATTGCAGGACTGGGCTGAGGATAATAAGAGTATGTCAGAACTACAGTTTGGCTTCTGTAAGGGTCTAGGGACCGTAGAACAAAGCCTAAACCTAAATGTCATTATAGGAAAGTATACTCTTATAAAAAAGGTAGGCTGTTCCTAGCCTTTGTCGATCTTACCGCAGCCTTCGACTGTGTGAAGCATGACAAATTATGGAGGATCCTTCAGGATTTGGGAGTAGATCCCACTATTATCGTTTTCTTAAGACAATTGTATAGGGATGCAAAGGCCAGAGTACGATACGGTATTAATGGAGAATGTACAGCATCATTCCAAAAAATAAGGGAGTAAGGCAAGGCTGTGTTTTGGCCCCTTTCTTTTTTAATCGTTACATAAATGGCTTAGGCAAAGCGCTGGTAAATACATGTCAAGATCTTCCTCAAATAAAAGGGCGGCCTATACCAGCATTACTGTACGCGGATGATGCTGTGTTAATGTCCCGTACCCAAGTAGGCATACAAAGAATGTTATATAGCTTTGCAGCATTTATGCACGACTTAGGGCTGAGGGTAAATACGACAAAAACCTTTGTAATGCGATGAAGTATTGGTAGCCATAAGTGTAAAGATATGTATATTGATAAACAAGAAATAGATTTTGCAAATAGTTTTAGCTACTTGGGTATTTTATTTGACCATAAAGCCACTTGGACCCGTGCGGTCCAATCGAGAAAATTGGCATTTATGAAAACCACTGCAGCACTTGTAAATTTCTCAAAAAAACTAGCCAGGAGGCCTCCGTATGAGTTATTACAATTATATAGGGCCAAGAGTATCCCAACGGCCATGTATGGAGCAGGAGTTTGGGGACACTCTGACCCCAAAGCTCTGCAAGTAACTCAAAATCGGCTTTTAAAATTCATATTGGTAGTCCCGGGCAGTACTTCCTCGTTTGCTTGCCATTCCGAATTGGGGGTCCCATATTTGACAGATCTAATAAAGGTGGAGGCTATCCTGCTATGGCACAGGATATGGACATCTGTAGAAACTAATCTCAATCGGGACATTCTTACAGACATTCTCAAATCGGAAGGTGCTTTTAAAATTCCATGGTTGAAGTATGTCCGGGATTTTATGTCTGACTTAGACCATCCTGAGCTTTTTAGAGATCCAAATGAAATGAGCGGTTGGTCGAGGAAAATGTTGAAAGCAAAAGCCCTGAATTTATTGGAAATGCTCAGATTGTCGAAAGAAATAGTAAAGCTGACAGTATTGCATAACCAAACGATTTGATTAGTTATAGCATGCAACCGTACCTTAAACACGTCTGTGGTTTGTATCATAGATTCCTATTGACAAGATTAAGACTTGGGACCTTGCATAGAATAATTAATTTTCCAACTATGAATGATTGGACAAGAGTCATGCAATTGTGTCCCTGTGATGATTCCTCAGAGCAAACGACTATCCATGTGGTTTTATTTTGCAAATTTTATAATGTTCAAAGAAAAATATGGATTTTACCTCTTTTAAAAAAGCTAGGCTTGAGACAATGCCGTCCTGCTCTTTTAGTACTACAGCTTCTGGAAAATGAACATGTAATTTGGATGTTATCAATGTTTTTAAAAAGCATAGTTAAATGTAGGAAATCAATTTTACTGTGATAATTTTTAACTTTACAGACAGAAAATCATGCAAAGAGTGGTGCTCAAAATACATTCTTAAATATGTTAGAAATTAAATTTGTTTTAAATGTACTGTTGTGCTTTTATGATTTTTCGGATGGAAATCGAATAAAGCTTTGTTTGATTTGATTTGATTTGCTCCATATATTTGTCTCTTAAACAAAAAACATCAACAAATAATGTCAGATCAACCATTTCCAGAGTAGTTTCTTTCATATCTGGTCCTGGTTTTGTACATAACTCAATAACTGCAATGCAGCTGTGTTCTGGTTCCTCAACAGTATCGTCATTTCCATTGTTTTCCCTACATTTGTAGCTCCTGTTTTTAAGTAGGAGGCAGTGTTGCTGGATTCAATGAATTGCACCTTTTAATACAAATCCTTTCCTTTGCTAGAATTTCTTGCTCATAATGAGTCAGCTTGCTGTTTGTCATGTGCTGAGTTCTCGCTCAGGTCAACAAACTCTTAATCAAAAGAGGGACATATACATTTAAAGTATGACCCATCAGTATTCCTTCACTTTGTAAAATGGCAGCACAAACAGCTTCAACAGATTTCAGACATCCTGGAAGACTCACAACTACTGGATCCAATACTGCTGAAAGGAATGTCACTAGTCACATTAACACACCATGCCTATGTGCAAGGATTGACAATGCACATATACCTTGCTCATGACAAAACAGAAAGAACGTTAGAATATAATTTGGCATTCCCAGGGCTGATGCATGAAATAGACTCTTTCTCAATTCTTTGACTGCTTTAAAACATTTTTCTCAAATGGTACCTGGTCTTTTATGACACTGTGGGTCAGTCTTGCTAAAGGCTTTGCAATCAAGGAATAGTTCGGAATCCGCTGACGACAGTAGCCAACAATTCTAAGAAACATCCAAACCACCCTCTGGTTAGTTAGTGGGCTCATTTTCTGAATTGCATAAATGCTTTATTTTGAGACTTTCTTCTCATATTTTTCAATATGGGGTCCTAAATACATGACTTCTTGTAGGTAATTGGATTATCAGTTGTGCAGGATGTGATTACTTTGGCTGGGTGGGTGAGCAGAGAGAAGGGGCAGATGTTTCTCAGCTGGTTTGGGGAAGGGCAATGGTTTCTTGAGGAAGGCATTAACCGCTGCATGCTTCCAGTCTTCCGGGAAGGTGGCAGACATGAAGGAGATTTTGATGTTGTGGGCGAGGGCAGTATTGATAGGTAATGTGCTGAGGGTGTAGATGCGGTGAAGCATGGGAACAAAGCACCCCATTTTAACGCTTGACTCTCTCATGGTAGCGAAGCAGAGCAGTCCCAGGCCTACTCAGAGGAGGTGATGTGGACTAGTAATTACCATTTACTGGTACACAATAATAAGACTCAATAAATGATTTTCCAGCCAGTGATTTTTCTTTAGAAAAGGAAAAGTACATTTCTTACACACACTGCCAAGTACTACACATTAGCGTACAAATATATACATAAGGCAGATTAAAACTACTTTAGATGACATTCTGTAATCACAATACCCTCCCACCCATACCAGAAAGATAGCACAATGTAGGGGGTATCATGTTAAATAAAACAAGCTTTTTGTCTTTATCAAGGACATCACAACATATAAGGTAAGCCTATTGGCTTTGTCACAGGTTCACCATATTAAAAGCCAAATAATCTACCTGTTAAAACCACCATTGTTTCTTTATAATCATCAATACCCTTGTGTGAATTCAATAGCTACTGCCAATAAAAAATGTCAACATTGTTCAACAATCATTGTCAGCATAAATGGGCAATAAAGCATAGAAAAGTAACATAAAAAGTGCCTGTTTTTTTCTATATACCTTCAGGCCACATAAAACGCAGTCAAAGAACCAGCTACTTGAGAGTACTGTACTGAAAAACAAAAGCTCTGGCCTTGTGAGTGCTTCAAACAATATTGAAAATCCTAAGATATCATAATTTCTATGACCTCCAAACATAGAGTCAATTTTCAAAAGTTACTTCTGGGGGATGTCTGTAACTCCTAAAGCCTCCTACAGCTTTTCCTGAATTTGATGGTGGTCCCCTTCCATCCTAGGGCCACCGTAAGGCAAGAAAAAGATGCAAATAAGCCTCTCCTGAGGCATTATGTGGCGCTCCCTCCAGGAAGCAGCAAATATTTTTATGAGCGGCTCTCCAGCTATTCAGGAGAGCTACTTTCCTTTTTCTTTTGGTATTTTCCTTTATTTTTTTTAATCCCAGATGTCAGCACCCACCGGAAACCCGGGTGCTTGCTGTGTTGGGGGCAGCCTGGGAAGCCCACTCCTAGCTGCGCTAGCCAGATCCCTGCCTGGCCAGCACTTCTTTTTACCATGGGAGGTGGCAGCTGTGCTCTCCTTTTCTTTTCCATGCGGGCAGGGTAATGCTTTTCTGGTGGCCGCCCCACTCCCCCCAGACGGAGGCACTGTGAGCAGGGTGAGCCAACCATCACTGGGGAGGTGTGATGGTGCTTCAACCTCATCCTTTGCTTCGGGGGCCGGGAATGGGGGCCTAGCCCCCTTTACAGTGTACATAGCCAGGGAGGTGGGGTTCCCATGCCGATAGAGAGTCTAGGGAGGAAGCCCCATATGTGCCGCCTCCATGGAAAAAATAAATGAATCTTGCATCGACCCCTGGGCCCTGGCCTAGCCCACCCAAGGGGTAAATGTGGAAAACAACGGCAGAGCCCAATGCCCTCCATTTTCCTACAGGTGCCAATCGTCCTCAACCATTAGAAGGCCATAACTCGTGCCCCATTGGGGTGATGTGGACAATCATGGGCTCATTTTACTCCTGGTTGCGAGCTCTATCCAACAATAGCAGTTCCAGGAAGACTTAAAAGTGAAGTAATTTTCAGGGAGCTTGTTCCACTGGTTGCCTGCACCAGCTTTTCTGATTGCCCTGATCTCTGGTGCTCCTCTTCTCTTTATGGGGTGCAGAAATCCAGATCTTCCTGCACCTGGTCCTGAGGGAGTGTAAGGGGGCCAGCCTCAATGGCCCTTAGAGAAACCCACTGGTCCTGGGGCCAACTCTGGGTAGAGTCCTTAGTCCTTTAGTGCAGCAAGGATCTTGTTCTTCCAGTTGTACATGGCTGCTGTTGCAGTCACAGTCCAAGTGTCCAAATCTAACAAAAAGTAGCTCTCTCTCCTTTGTGCAAATGTTTTAAAATGGGGGAAGTTCTAGAAGCTAGGCCCCCCTGACCAATCCTAGGGTGCCATATCACTTCTACACCCCTGTCACAAATCTCCTGCAAAACATGATGGGGCAGTTCAAGATGGTGCCATCCAGAAGTCATTGGTCTCCTCTCCTGTGGGAGCCTAAGCACTACCTCTAGCTGACATCACTGCAGGATCTCTTGTACCAAAACATCAAAGAGTAGCCTCTTCCTGTGTTGGCTCCAGTTGTCCGGGCTTCCTCCTTTGTTCAGTGGGCCTGAGCACCAGCCCTGGTACAGTGTGTAATTAACAGATGCAGAAGTTCTTCCCCACTTCTTCCTCTTCAAGAGCTGAGGGAAGCACTGTTAATTGCTCCTTTTGTGTGGTGAGGCCTTTCTTCCCTCTGCTGGGGAGAAGAGTAATTAATGTGGCCCAGGATGGTGACAAAAGCCCAGAGCTCCGATTCGGAGCTGAGCTAGAGAAATATGAAAATTCTGACTAACCCATAAGGGGTACATTTATGATCTTGGAACCTGTGTAGTCAAACTGGATGCATATATTTTACCCAGTTTCATACCTCATGGGACTTTGTAGGCCAAAGGAAAGCAAAACTGCACTCTAAGGCAGATTTCCCCCTATGAATAAGGCAAAACAGTAAATCATACTGACTTTACTAGTTAGTGACCACTAATTTAATAAGGCCCAACCGAGGTCAATATCTAACCCTGCAGAGTCCCCTCTGTGCCAAGCTAGCTGTGCACAGTCCAGACTGTGCATGAGATCACTCCATTGGCTGCCAGTCCGGGAGAGAGTCAATTTCAAAGCCCTATGTATTATTCACAAGTCTCTAGCTGGAACAGGCCGCGCCATTCTTCATAGCACCATCCAGTCCTACCGGCCTAACAGAAGCCTTCGCTCCAAGACTATGAATCTTGTCATCATCCCTACGATTAGGAAAGCCAGAAGCGGGGGTCGGCAATTCTCTTTTAACGCGGCCAGGCTCTGGAACTCCCTTCTTCCCCACCTACGTGTAGAAACCAACCACCTAGCCTTTCGCAAATTGTTAAAAACCGCGCTTTTCCCCTAACTGCTGAAACTCCCCACTACTGCTTCTACCAGCGCTGGGATGCCTCTGGGTAGCCATGCGCTATATACATGTTATTTCAATTCAATGATGGCAGCCGTCACACGTGTGCACATGTGTGTGCACACGTGTTCACTTGTAACCAGTCAAGAGTCTCTTACCCTAGCTGCATTGTAGTGGCATAATCATCAAAGGCGAACACTTGTGGTAAACCCGTGCAGTTCAATTACAGTGTGATTACTGTGGATGAGATACTATTAGTGAGACTCAGCCACAGTAAAAAGTCCAAAACCGAATGATCAAAAAGCAAAAATATCTGGGCATACCAAATGGGCGGAACCAATTTTGCATTTTTGTTGGGGAGTTTACTGTCAGCTAAATGATTTAACAAAGCAATTGTATCAAGGTTACAATCCTCTTTTGTTTTGGATGTGACTAACAAGTCTTCAATATACTGCACGAAGTAAGAGTTACAAGGCAACCTAAAATTTTATAGGTCTTTCTTCAGGATTTGACTAAAGATTGAAGAATTTTCTGCATACCCTTGTGGAATTCTACACCACACAAGAACTTTATTTTGAAATTGAAATGCAAAAAGAAATTGACTTTTCTTGTGTAGATTAATTAAGAAGAATGCTTGGCATAATTCAATGACTGTATACCATTCTGCATCTGAAGGAATTACTTCTGGATTCGGTACCACAGGACAACATGTGATGACAATTCAGTTTATCCTGCTCAGATGTTGGACAATTCTCCATTTTCCAATTGGTTTCTTCATTCCCATCACAAGACAATTATACAGACTACCAAGTACCCCCTGAAGGATTCCCTGCATGATAATCTTTTTAGTCACTGGCTTCATTCTTTACTCTGCCTCCTTCAGCTTACTGTTTAGTTCTAGGGAAAATTGCAACTGGTCTCACTTTTATTTTAACCGGTTCAGCAGTTTCAATCAATTGAATCTCTTTATCAGAAAAATATAGTTCATCATTGACAGTCAATCAGAAAATCATCCGGTGTTTATAGAGCGCAACTTATCACCTGTGAGGGAATCCAGGCACTGGTCTGCATTTTTCAGTTGAAGAGCCAGGTCTTGAGCTTCTTCCTGAAGTCTGTCAGCAAGGGTGATGTTCGAAGGTGAAGAGAGAGGGGTTCCAGGACTTGGCCATGAAATTGGAGAAGGAGCATCTTCTGGTGCGGCAGAGCCAGATGAGCTGTGTCTGTGCGAGGGCAAGGTGGGTGGAGCGAAGGTTCCTGGAAGGTTGGTGGAAGTTCAAGCGGTGGTTCATGAATGTAGGTCTTACATCATAAAGGGCTTTGTAGGCGTGGGTCAGGAGTTCGAAAAGGCATCTCTTCTGTATGGGGAGCCACTGGAGGTCTCTCAGGTGCTGGGTGAGATGGGTCCTTTTAGGCAGGTTGAGGGTCAGTCTGGCTGCTGTGTTCTGTATCGTCTGAAGTCTTCTCATGAGTTGCTAGTGGTGCTTGTATAGAGTGTGTTGCCATAATCCAGACCGCTGGTGATGAGGGCATGCATCACTGTTTTCCTGGTGCTGATGAGGAGCCATTTGAAAATTCTGCGGAGCATGCAGAGAGTGTGGAAGCAGGCTGAGAAGATGGCATTGACCTGTCATTTCGTTGAGAGTTTGCTGTCCAGAATGATGCTGAGGTTGTGGGTGTGGTCTTTCGGTGTGGGGGTGGGTCCTAATTCTGATGGTCGCAAGAAGTCGTTCCAGAGCATGGTGTGCCTGCAGAAAATCAGCACCTCGGGCTCATCCGTGTTGCACTTAAGGCAATTGTCCTTCATCCAGGCTAAGACGTTTTTCATGCAGTTGTGGACGTTGGATTTCATGGTGGTGGGGTCGGCTGAGAGCAAGAGAATGAGCTGGGTGTCGTCGCCAAAGGAGATGATGCTGATGTCATGGGTCCAGAAGTTGTCTGCTGTCAGCGTCATGTAGATGATAAAGAGGATTGGACTGAGGGACAAACCTTGAGGGATGCCGCAGATGGTGCGCTTGGTTTATGAGGTGAAGGGAGGGAGGCAGATTCTGTGGCTGCGCTGCATGAGGAATGAAGCCATCCATATAAAAGCATCTTCTTTGGTTCTGATCTTGTGTACATGTTTGATGAGAGTGTGGTGGAAGATGTGTCAAGGAGGATCAGGGCGGCCGAATCCCTTCTGTCGAGTAGGGTGCAGATGTTGTCTGTTGCATCGATCAGGGCCTTCTCTGTGCTGTGGTTTGCTTTGAATCCTGATAGGGAGGGGTCCAGCAGGTTGTTTCTCTCCAGGTGTTCGTGAGTTGGAGGTTGATGGCTTTCTCCAGGACCTTAGTGGGAAATAGAAGAAGCAAGATTGGGGCAGTAGTTCTGGGGATCATTGGGGTCTGTGGAGAGTTTCTTTAGGAGGTGTCTGACCTCTGAGTGTTTCCAGGCGTCAGGAAAGGTGGCTGTGGCAATGGAAGCATTGAGGAAGGTGATGCGCTGTTGGCTTATCTCCTCACTCCAGAGGTTGAAGAGTCAATGGGGGCATGGTCTGAGAGTGCTCTCGTGTGGATGGAGTTCATTAAGGCAGTAGTGTTTGGTGTGCTAAGCTGTTCCCCTGTGGTTAGCAGGTGGTCAGTGGAGGTCTTCGTGGGGGTGGGAAGACAGGAGAGGTCGGTGGGTTCGGGATCGAAGTTTCTGTATATGGTGGCTATCTTGTTGTGGAAGTCTTCTGCTAGAGTGTTGCACAGTTCTGTCCGGAGGGTATCGAGTTTTTGGCGGCTGATGGGCAGGTGAACTCTCTGACGATGGTGAAGAGTACCTTAGTAAGGTTGACGCAGGCCTTAATGTGGTTTGCCAGAGCCTCCTTTTTCGCATCATTGAGTTGCTGGTGGTAGTTGTTGAGAGCAGACTTGAAGGTGGCTTGATCAGTGTCACTTCTGCTGGCTCGCGACAGTATGTCTTAAATCTAGAGGTAGGTTTTCTTTTGTGAAAGCTGGGAACAACTGAACTCTAGTCTCTTGCAATTTTATTTTGAAAACGGAATCCTCATCTAGTATTTTAATTGCGCCAGGCACTCTGCCCAATTTAATAGGCATAAGCTCTCCTACTCGCGTGATGAACTCTTGGCAGATAAGGCACAATGTACTATGTGTACCAATCACGCCTGGTCCCCATTGGGGGGCCCCCTCAACTTCAGACAATGTACATTCAAAATAAGGTTGGGTGGTTTAGCTCAACTCCACCTCCCTACTTCTCTGAGTTCAGGTTTCTCAGCCTGAATTGTCGGTCCCTGGCTAAACATCATGCAGAGGTATTTGACCTATTACTAGGGGAAATTTACGGACGCGCTGTTTTTAACGGAAACCTGGCCGACACAGGACTCTGTTGCCGAACCTTGGTTAGCACTACCTCAGGGTTATGCTATGAAGCAATTAAATAGAGCCGGTAACAGAGGAGTGGGCATTGCGATAGTCTTCAAAGAGTCCTACCACTGCAGTTTTATTGGGGAGGATATCCCAGATTCTGAAAGTGCCCTCTTTAAAATTACCCTAAACCACAATCTTACAGTTTCTGGTCTGCTCATATATCGACCGACAGGGCCATCTAAAGCCTTCAGGGAAGAGTTGGTAAATAAGTTCACCATATTGGCCAGTAAATTGGCAAATTTCAATATTCTGGGAGATCTCAATTTACATCTGGAAGACAACCACAAGAAGGAGATTGCTAGTTTTTTAGCGGATCTAGAGGCTTGCCAGCTGTGGCAATATGTTCCCAATAGCACGCATTTAGCATGGCACCTGCTGGATCCTGTATTCGCAAATTTGCCCTCCATAAAGGTTCTCCCTCCTCTTCCCATGGCTAGGTCGGACCATTTCCTTGTCACCATATCCCTGCGATGGCAAGGAAATCCACTTCAGATCTGCCCTCAGCCTGTATTACAGCAACCTTGGCACAAATTAGATGCCGACCACTTCTCGGACCTATTGCAAATTCTAAAACCCCAGCTACCCTCCGATATAGATGCAGCAAATGTCTTTTTTCAGGACTGGCTTTTACATGCCCTTGATAGCTGCATTCCTGCCAAACTGAATCATAGGAGAAGAGCTCAGTCCAAACCTTGGTTCAATGAGTTTCTGACTCTAACGAAAAAAAACTGCAAGTAACTTCAGCGGGTTTGGAGACTCGCATATGACCTAGAGGCCAAAAACCAGTATCGCACATCTGTCAAGGCCTATCACAAACTGATTCGGAAGGCCAGGGTCGAGTATATTGCCTCCAAAATCAAAGAGAGCAATAATCCCTCAAAAACGATCTTCTCCCTTCTAAAGGTTATGAAGAGTTTGAATGTGGCAACGGAATCGCCCATCACCTCTTCTAATCAGTGTGACGAGTTGGCAAATTACTTCATAAACAAGGTGGAAAAGATTTTCCAACTGTAAATTCTAACATGGATTGTACAGGAGGGTTAAGGGACAACATAAACAGGGTCGGAAGAACATTGCTCTCCTTCCCTCTATTATCCCTTCCAGAGATTGAGTCTCTCTGCAATAAAATTAAATCAGGCTCCCCAGCAGACCCTATGAAACCAGATCAACTCCGTAAGTTTCAAAAACACCTTTTACCAGTCTGTAGTGAGCTGATTACCCTATTAACCTATGCCGGACCTCGGCGTCTGTTCCACTTGCATGGAAGCACGCCAAAATAACACCGCTATTAAAAAAACCTTCTTTGGAGCCATCCAAACCGGAAAACTATCGCCCCATATCTCGGCTCCCTTTTTTGGCCAAAGCCACTGAATCTCATGTGAACTCCGTCCTCACAGAGTTTGTAGAGTTCAATAAGATATTGGAATCCTATCAAAATGGTTTCAGATCACACCACATTACCGAATCCGCCCTGTTGGCAGTGATAGAGCAACTTTGAAGCACTTTGGATGAGGGCAAATCCGCGGATCTAATTGTCCTGGACCTCAGTGCCGCCTTTGATACGGTATCTCATGAGATCTTACTGCGCCGCCTGCAGGGGATACGTATCGGGGGTGCCGCCTTGGCCTGGTTCAGATCCATTTTGGATGGTAGAACTTTTCTGGTCACTGTACTACCTCACTGTTCGCAGGAGTACGCCATCCACCATGGAGTCCCGCAGGGATCGATTTTGAGCCCTAAGTTTTTTAATATATATCTGACACCCCTGGCAAAAAATAAAGGGCTGTCATTAGTGTCTTACACGGATGACACCCAACTGGTGATCTCCTTTTCTAAAAATTTCAAAAATAACCTCTTGAAGTTTCAGGAAGACATGCTGGCTATTGCAGACTGGATGACAGCAAACTGTCTGCAGTTAAACGCCAGTAAATCCGAAATTCTACTGTTAGGGAGAGACAGCAAGCTGTGGTCAGAGCAGTGGTGGCCAGATGCATTGAGGCCAGCACCTCTGCCTAAGGAGGCAGTAAAAAGGTTGGGGGTATGGGTGGACAGTGGGCTGTCTTTCGAAGCCCAATCTAAAGCGGTCGAGGGGGTTTGTTTTGGGCTTCTGCGTGGACTCAAGCCTCTTTTAGGGTTTTTTTACACGCAAACTCGCCAGATCATTATCCAAGCTACGATTTTATCAAGGTTGTATTATTGTAATTCCCTCTACCTAGGCGAAAATAAATCTGAGATCCAGCACCTACAAAGGGTACAAAATGCGGCCGCACGCACTCTGTTTGCTCTCCCAAAATTTTGCTCAGTGTCAAAGCTTCTGCCTAAGCTACACTGGCTGCCTGTTCATAAAAGAATCCAGTTTAAGACATTGTGCTTTGCTCACAAAACTCTGACCAAACAAGCACCCCCGTCCTATCCGATCTGCTGGTGCAATATCTACCGTGACGGACGTTACGCTCAGCCAACCAGTTTTTAGCCTGCACCCCCCGAATTCTTCGAGCTAGAGTCGGGGTCGCTCTTTTAAGGCATTGGCATCCGGACTCTGGAATTCTCTTAAGGTGGCTATCAGAGGTATTCAGAACCATCTAGCTTTTAAAAAGGCTATAAAAACCTGGTTATTCCCAACCTAATTGCGCTCCTTCCTGCTTTTCTACCATGCAACGTGTTACCTGGGTAGCGCTGGGACGGCCCGTCGCTGGGGCAGCCAAGCGCTGTACAAATCTTCTAAAATAACATAACATCGATTGTACAATGAATCACACAATTCTTTTTGCAAAGCAAGCCTCTACCTAATGGGTTAATAGAACTAGAATTACACAAAATGAACAGTTGTTTATTTGCCACCTGACCAATTATAACTGGGACATCTGATGTAACCTGATTAACAATTTGTATATTATTAATTCCTACAACTTGAGATGTGGGTGTGTGTGTGCGTGAGTGAGTGAGATTGAGGCTGAGCGTAGGTGTCTGGCAGATTGGTGGAAGTGTATGGTGTTGTCTGGATATGCTGGTCCAGTGTTGTGCAGGACTTTGTTGGTGTGTGTGAGGAGCTTGAATTGGCTGTGTTTGTGAATGGGGAGCCAGTGGAGCTCTTTGTGTTGAGGTGAGATGTGGGTGTGGTGTGGAAGGTTGAGTATGAATCTTGCAGCAGCGTTTTGAATGGTCTGAAGTCTGTGCAGGAGCTGCATGGATATTCCGACAGAGATGGCATTACTGTAGTCGGGTCTTTTTGTGAGGGGGGCTTGCATGACCGTTTGTCTATTGTTCTGTGGCAACCATTTGAAGCATTTTTGCAGCATGCGTGGGATGTAGAAGTAGGTGGAGCTCACTGTGTTAACTAGTGCCTTCATATTGAGGTTGTTGTCCAGGATGATCCCCAGATTTCTGGCGTGGTTGGTGAGTGTTGGTATTGGTCCTAGTTCCGTTGGCCACCAGGTGGCATCTCATGGGGAGATCTAATTTTCAAAGAGCAGCATTTCTGTTTTGTCCCAGTTGTGCTTCAAGCAGTTGTTTCTCAAACATTCTGCAAAGATGGTCATGCAGCTGGTAAAATTGGTCTTGGTGGTAGTTGTGTCATCTGTCAGGGAGCGGATAAGTTGGGTGTCATTGCTGTAGGAGATGATGGTGATGTCTTGGGATCGGATGTTGTCCACGAGCAGTGACATGTAGATTTTGAACAGGGTCAGGCTGATGGATGATCCCTTGGGTACTCAGCAGATCAGGTTCTTGTTTTCTGAAGTGAAGAGTGACTGACCGACTCTTTGGGTTCTTCGTTTGAGGAAGGAGCAGATCCAGTGGAGTGTGGGTCCCTGGATGCTGACCTTGGGCAGTCTTCTGAGGCGTGTGTGGTGGGAGACTGAGTTGAATGCTGTGGAGAGGTAGGGCAGGATGAGGGCCTCTGATTTTCCTCAGTCTAGAATGGTCCTGGTGTCATTAGTGGCTGAGATGAGTGCTGCCTCCATGCTGTAGTTCTTTCTGAATCCTGATTGGATGTTGTCCAGTAGGTGGTGTAGCTCAAGGTGGCTACTGAGTTGTTTGTTGATGCTATTCTCTATCGGTTGGGTAGGTGAGCAGAGAGATGGGGCAGAGGTTTCTCATTTGGTGTTGGAGGGGCAAAGGTTTCTTGAGGTAATCATTAGCCAATGTATGCTTCCAGTCTTCCAGGAAGGCAGCAGAGGTGATTGAGGTGTTGATGATGTGGGTGAGTGCAGCACTGATAGGTGATGTGCCGAGGGTGTAGATGTGGTGGGGTATGGATCTAATGGGGTCCCTGAGTGGATGGTCTGCATGATGGTCATTGTTTCTTCTCCGGTAGTGTTTTTCATCTAGTCAGGATGACGCCTTGTTTGGTGATGGCTTTGTAAAGAAATGTAACGCAACACAGCTGCTTGCACTGTGTTATGTTACATTTCAATTTCGGAGGCATTCCTTGGGTGGAGCATGGGTGTGTTGAAGATGTTGCTAATGGTTGTGTGGGGTGTGTGAGCAGTTTGCTTCAGGAGAAGCAGCAGGGGTGCAGGTGAGAGCTCCTACTGTGGTGTGTGGTGCAGCATGGCAGCATCGGGAGGAGAGCCATTCTATGTCAAGTGAATGAAGGAGTGCTGTGATACATCACATTCATCATTCCTCTTATACCACCTTACATTTTCATATATCCATTGTGCACCTTGCATTTAATTCATCCCATTCATTTCACGCTGAACATAAATTATATGTGAACCCATTTGGTTGCAGGCTCTTCTCTCAAACTGCTTTGTCTGAGCAATCATGAACTTTTCTTTGATTCTTTTCCTGTTTGGTCAAAGTAATCACTACTGTATTTCACCAGTTTCATAATCTCATCTGTGCTTTTTGTCTGCCATCACAGTTCACTCTGTTGCTTGTGATTACTAAGCTCTGGCCACTAATTCTGCTTGTTCCTACAACATAAAAGGCATGCACTTTTAGTGCAGATTTTGAATATCCACTTTTGGAGATAATTTTAAGAAAATTTCCAAGCACTAATTTGTCAAAGGGAACGCAAATGCAAGCAGTGGCAAAGCCAAATGTTCTTGCCCATGAACCTATTGTCTTTGCCAAATGCTTATATTTTCCTCAGATGACTGCTGTTCAACACAGGTCCAGTTACCTTCTTTGAATAATTTTTCTTAAGGCAAAGAAGAAAATCATTAAAATTAGCTGCCTGTGCATGTGCATGCATGGAGACGCACCAGTGGCCATTTTGGTATTTTAATTTACTGCTTCATGGTGCATGACAGCCAATTTGAATGGTTAATTCAAAATAAAATCAATTTAAGCGCTAAATAAAGAGGCCTGCTAGCATTGTGTAGCTACTGGTCTTTCACAGAAAAAATAAAGAAAAAGGGAAAGGGGAGGAGAGGAGAGCAAAGGGTAGGGAAACAACTTACCCGAGAGCAATGTATCGTTGCAGGGCCCTTAAGCAAGCAATTGTGAGAAAACATTATGTGGGAGATTGGAAGGCGAGTGGCTGGGGAGCAGAAGGAGAGCAGTGATCTGTGGTGGGACTGACTGGACAGGAGATACTGAGGAAAGTGATGCACTCCCATGAAGCGCTGATAGACAATTAAAAAAGAAGTCCTCTCACCTCAGCAGTGGACTACGTAAGAAGGAATGAGTAATAGGAGAGAGGCTGGTCAAAATCTCACTGTATACATAATGTTATGTTAATTTAACTTATAGAGCCATGAATCACCCCGGGAGGAGTATATCGGTGCCGCAGTGACCTGGAGTGAAGAAGGAAGCATTAGTTTAGAAACAGCTCTGTCTTAAGAAACTTTCTAAATTTAAGCTGATCTGAGCACTTCAGTATGCATACAGGTAGTTTATTCCAGTAATAATGAGCCAAGAAGGAGAAAGATATACCCACAGAGCGTGTTTTCCTGATTCAGGAAATAGTAAGAAATGATTTGACCGTGGATCTTAAGAGTCTGCCTGGCTGGTGTGGAATAAGCTTCTTGTCCAGGTAACTTGGTCCTCTGCCTTTCAGCAGTGTCCAATTGGACAATGTCAGAAGTGGCCATCATAATGCAAACATACATACCTGAACAAACACATACACAAATTAAGCATTCCGTGGATGCTGCAGCTGTTAGGTCACAAAGTCCCAGACCATGGCAGCTATGGGACATACCAAACATGATGAATGTGCACACTGATGAGGCAAGAGTCCCAGGGAAAGTAGGGAAGAATCTCCAACCAATATCCACCCAATGGCCCACACAACACATACCAATGCAGTGCTGCAGATGCACTGACACAGCCAGCCAGACTCACACTGCATATCAAACACAATGTGTGTGTGTGTGTCAGTGTCCCCAGGCTACTACACAACACATGAGGGGGGCAGAACTGCAATCACACAGATGTGTACACAGTGACAAACTAAAGAAACTCATTAATTTGGCACACCTTTGTGGTCAAATACACATTGTTAGATGAGTGGGATCCCAACAGATCAATGTGACACAAGCTGGGCGGAACATCAACCAACACAGCAAGCGACACAACCACCACAGCACTACCCTCAGGGACCCCACAATGTGGTGACACTAACATGCATAGTAATTCCCCTGTGATGACAAATGTAGATGTTGCACATACTGTGAAGCACACAGTGCTGCCATCACACAAACAGAAACCACAGGGCATGGCCTGTAATGCAAGGCCCAAATGGAGGTAGGGGCCTAGCTACAACACAACTCACATTTGGCCACTCCAAACACCACACACCTGGATCTGCACCAATGTGCATCAGTGAAGCCCACATGGACTGGTGACACTGCACATGCACCCATGACAATCCCAGGGGTGGGGGTGCGGATCTAAGGTACCCATCATTCATCACACGTGCCCAGTCAACAACCCTCGTGAATGTCTGACACACTGCACAGTATGCGGAACATGGCCATGAGCTGAAATGTACTAGAATCATTGGGATCCCTGCCACAGTCACACACCAATTAAGAACCCAAGGAGACCCATATTGAACACATGCTGACACCTTCCAACATTGCACCACTGTACCTGAGGAGTGGGAGCAGTCACACACACATACACGTATCACAATCACTGAAAGATACCACATAGTCATTACAACATGATGGCGGAAACACACAATGTCCTTGGGGAATCCTGAATGTGTCCCACGTGCGTTTGCCCACATCCCAGGACCTCACAACAAACACACCTAGGGATGACACCCTAATGACCAGTAGATAGCCATGTACCTACAGCCAAGAAAACCCTGTCCCAAGTTGTGGGATGAACACAGGACAACTCAGCAAGCACCACAAACTGGAACATCTGTAGGGAATACAGCCTGTGTAGAAAAAAGGAATGGAAGGGAACACACACAGACATGCTCACAGAACACACACCATGGGCTCAGGCAATGTCACGGAATAACACACTGCCATGAGGTGACTCCACTCCTGTGGAAGGTCAGCTGTGCCAAACGTTGTCTATGCAGGGCTCTGTCATGTCACCATAAAACTTGGTCACTGAGCCAACAATTACAACACAATGAAGGCTCTGGTCACATCAGCCTGTGTATGGGAGTGTCCCTCAAGTCATCTGCATATACTCAATACACATGTATAGCAAGTTGCACTGATGACACAGTAGACTTCCACACCATTGATGCGTAAACCTGCATGTCCAGTGGAGATGGGCCCACAGTCAGGGAGATAGACAAATTTAACAATGTTGAGCCCAACAGATGTGCATGACTGTAAGCCACAAATGTCATCTGGCAAATGAAAGATGAAAATCCCTGTGCCAAATTTGGTAATCATGACACACTCAGATTGCTGCAAAGGATGACATGGATACAGACCACAACTGGACACATATCCCATGGGCCACATGGAGTCCATCACACCAACACTTCACTTTCCTGATCTCAACAACAGTATTACAACAGCAAATGCATGATAATACTTATCAACATCATGTACATCAAAAGCAAAACCACTAGATACCAATAGAGGCTTTATTCAGCAATTGGAACTTTTAAACTGTGAAGTCCAAAGTAAACAAAGGCCAATGGCCAGTCCATTCACACAGGGTGAAATGTGACAAATGTCACCCATTGCTTGCCTGCACTGCTACGGACAGGGGACATCCCCCCTTGGAGGGGCATACATATGGGCTGGCCAGGCACCGCAGGGACAGATCAGGGGATAGCAGAATGAGGCAGGGGAGGGGTGGTGGGTGCAGGAGTGTCACCGGCAACTGCAGTGGAGGTGTCTGATACAGTGGGAGCCGTCACCATTGCAGGGCTCAAGCCAGATGTGGTGGGTGCCGGCACCAATGCAGTGGGCAGGTCAGATGTAGTGGACGGGGTCTCCACTGCAGTGCCCAAGTCAGACGGGGTGGATGTGGACTCCACTGCAGTGCCAATCTCCGAAGGAGTGGAATGGGGTGCAGATGAGGTGGCCAGGACAGAGGGGGGACACGGTCTCCACACCAGTGGCAGGAATAGGCTGAGCATGTGGGGTGGGGGTGGAAGTGCATGTGCCAGGGGGAGGGCCTGATCATTTTGGGGATGTGGTATCGGTGTGTGTGGGAACCTGGGGCAGGGTGTGGCGGGGGAACCTGTGGAGTGGTGGCCTGGGGGCTGGAGGATGGAGACTGTGTGGTGGAACTGTGTGATTTTGGTGGGGTCTTGCTCTTCCTGGTCCGGGGGGATTTGCGTATGGGGGCCTCAGTGTTCCTGTGCCTGGGGGAGGGTGTCCATGTGGCAGGGGAACTCCCCTCTGTGCGTGGTGACTTCCTCTTCCCCTTGTGAGTAGGATCAGATGGATCTGTGGGGAAGAGGCCAAGGTCACAGAGGAAGAGCTTCTGGGAAGGGGGGTTGCAGGTGAGGCAAGGGAAGGGGTTTTGGAGGGAGGAGGTATCTGAGGACTGTGGAGTGCTCATGGATGCCTGTGTGTGTGTCTGGGCCCCATCCCCTGTGTGTGTGGTATCAGTCCCCTGAGTGTGCGTGCGTGTGCGTTGGGATTTGGGCTTGCGTGTCCGTGTGCTGCTAGTGTCTGTGGTGGTGCTTGCCTGTGCCGGTGTGTGTGTGTTGGACAGGTAGGGTAGTGGGTATTGTGGATGGGGCAGAGGTAGGAGGGGTGAGGGACTGTTGGAGGAGGGACACTGCTGCTGTCAGTGAGGAGGCCATGGACTGATTGGTCCTCTGTAGGGCAGACATGTTAGATGAGACGCCCTCCATGAAGGACACCAGTTGTGTCAACAGACTGGTGTGAGCATGGAGGACACTAAGCATCGATGTCTGCCCTACATGGAGCCGCTTAAGCAAGTCCACAGACTCCACACTCAGGGCAGCAGGGGAGACAGGGGCAGGGGGTGCGGTGCCTGGCACAAAGGAGACATGGGCCCCAACACGGGACCCTCCACTGACCTCAGGGATGGGAGCAGATGGGAGGGTGGTGATGGTGGTGGTGGTGGCGGGGACAGACTTGCTAGCTGGTGTCTGGTGGCTGCTGAAACCCGCCTCCACAAGGGAGTCATCATCCGAGCTGCTGTGTTTCTCAGCTGAGGTGGATGGCGCTGAGGTCTCCTCGGTGTGGCTCCCCTCACCCTCCGTGCCACTGGGTTCCTCCGACTCCTCGGCAGCTGACCCAGTCTGGCTCTGCTGCTACTCCTGGTCCGTGGAGCGGTCTCCTCCTGTGGCCGTAGATGTATCTGCAAACAATCATGAAAAACAGATCCACATCAGTCACCTGTATTGACCTGACACACCACAGTAAGTACAGCACATTACAGATCAAGCCTTGGCATCATTTGCTAAACATTGCAAAAAGTGCTGACACATATTTGAACTAGCCACTTTTCGACCTGCCACTCAACCATGCCCCTCATATCCCTCATATCCATGGAGCCATCTATGTTGTGCATGTAGGATGGCAACAATCATGTGTGCACACATGCACCACATAGACCGTTGTCCAACTTCCAAGAGTTAAGATTGAAATGTGTCACTACACACATATCCCTTCTCCTGCCAGTTACTCAGTACATGTGTCAGGGAAAGGGATGGGCAGAGTCATTGTCGATATAATGGTTCGTCACTCATCACCAGACACAATGATGGCGTCATGTCTTGATAGTCAATGTTACAATGGGGTGCATGCATGACATCTCACCATACTGCAGGATACACCTTTGCAAGTGGTATGCCATGGCACAGCCATGTCTGGCAAATCAGTCATCACTGGCTCCTGTCACAGGAGCAGTGCATACCAAAAACAGCAGTCTGCACTGTGCCACCATCATGGATGTTTTGGGAATGCAAGCTCGGTAGCTGTCAAGTGCACATGTTCACCCCTGCTACCCACATCATTAGGACTCTGATGCACCCACGTCATTCACATGTGACATCTGAGTAAGTGCAAACACAACTCTGTACACATGTACACATCACAGGCTGATGAGAACGATAATGAGCTGCTTGCACTTGAATGTTGAAATGACCATTGGGCACACTCAAGTGATGATACACCTATGTTTTACCCCATGTGCAGATTCAACAGCCACATCTCAGATGGCTGCACACCCCAAACTGTGTCACACTCCAGTAGTCCGAAAAGCTAGGCCAGTCCACAATGACACATAGGCAGACACCTGGGTGCACATTACACAATGTCCAACATGTTGGATGACACACAGGAGTAGGAGAGCAGAATGCTAATTATTGCCGGAGAGGGTATACCTGTCCTTGTTCCTGTGCAACATGGGATTACCCTGAACACTAGGCAGGTGGCTATGCATGTTTGACACACATGATGTACATTCTTCTGTGGCCCCAGCATTGGTCTCACCTGCTGCATGGGTGTGTTGTAAATACCCCAGACACATGTGGTGAGTCAGATCAGCAGTTGGACACATATAAATGGACCACACACAGTACATGTCAGATTTCGGCAAATGTGTAACCAATTGACCCAGTCATGAAGCCCACAACAAAGTCCCTGTAGCAGATGATGTCCCCAACTTTAACCTTAGTTAACAGCAAGGACACAGAACCCAAGTGACAGAAGTCACAGACTGAAAGGGCCACACCTGTGTATCAGATGAGGATGGGGCATAACACAATTGAGGAACATGACTCTTGTTGTAGCAGACAGACGCACTGTGGGAGTGTAACCAGCCTAAAGGAGTGCAAACAGCATGTGAGACAAAGGTCACAGAAAAGGCTAGCACTTACCCCCTCCTTGCTGCTGTCTGGCCTTCAACTGCCCATCCAGGTCAGGGAAGACCACCGCCAGAATCCGGAGCATGTGGGGGGTCAGGGTCCATCGTCCGCCCCTCCTGCGAGGAGGCGACAGCTTCAGCTGGACTCTTGCGATCCGCAGGGTCCAGCCACGAAGGTCCTGCCACCTCTTCTGGCAGTTGCGGATGCAGCGCCTGTAGACCCCCACAGATCGTACTGCCCGGGCGATGGTCAACCAGATATCCTGCTTCTGATGGGCATCAACCTGTGAGGATGACAAAGTTAGAAGAGCATCACTACACATGCAACATATTTGTGCATCACACAGTTGGAAATACATGTCTCTATCACAGGGGCACAAGATGTACACAGGTAGTGCAACCATGGTAATGGACAGTTGTCCAGCAGTTACAACATGCAAACATTGCCTGGGAATGACAAACTACTCAATTTGCACTCTGTCAGCACAGTACCTGTTCAGTACATGTAACTACACACTGTGGGGGTGACAACTACTCAGTGAGCATGCTAGCCACTGGTGTACACAATGCTAGTACTGCTAGTCAGACAACATGCACAATGGGAAAGGATGTGGTTTGCACACTCACCTGCTCCCCTGGTTTCCCATACAGCTTGCTGTACTGTGGAAGGAGGCTGTCCAGCAGGGCCTGGTTCTCCTCCTCTGTGAAGGCTGGGGCCCTCTCCACAGTACGTGCCATTCTTGAAGCCAGAGGATGCAGAGACAGCAGCAGTGGTAGCAGAGAGATGTCAATCTGTAGCATGTAGTGCAGGCAAGTGAGCTCTCAGGGCCACACACAGCCTTATATCTGTGCTGCAGAGTCAGAATCTGTCCCATGCGTACAATGCAATAGGTCCGACACGTTTGCATCTAATGAATCTGGCCAATCCATGGAATTGCACAAGTTGTACACGCCTTCCGCATCGTTTAAAATTTCAACTTCATAACACCATTGAAATTGCAACATTGTTGTAGTGAGCCAACTGAATTTTCGGTTCACGATTCGTACAAGTTTCGAATCCGCGTCCGTCTCCATGACAGGCCATAGCCAATAAGTGCACAGGGCTCGGTACCTAACTGTACGATGCGTATTTTGAAAAACAACACGCACCCGTCTCCATGATAGTCAATAGCCAATGCGTACGCACGGCTCGGTCCCTGGGTGTACGACGCGTCTTTTGAAAACTCACCCGCGTCTCTCCCCATTACCATCTATGGGCCAGGCATGCGCACGGATCTGTCTCGAAGTGTACGACGCGTCTGTGATAAAGTCACCCGCATCTCTCCCCAATACAATCTAAGGGCCAGGCATGCGCACGAATCTGTCTTGCGTGTACGACGCGTCTGTGATAAAGTCACCCGCATCTCTCCCCATTACAATCTATGGGCCAGGCATGAGCACGGATCGGTCTCGTACTGTACCGACGCGTCTTTCCTGAAGTCACCAGCGTCTGCCACTGTTGGTGTCACTGGCTAACGGATGCCACCCACTGTTACTTGCCAGGGACTCAGGTGCACACCTACAACACCACAGCCTGTGGCACAGTGTATCCAAAGGCATGTAAGGCTGCATTACCTGTGTGTATATGGGGGTCAACATATGATTTGTTGTGTAGCACATTGTGGCAGCCACTCCCAGACTGTGCAAGGGTTCATGGGGACAGCTTCCTTTGTGTGTTCGTGCACATTACCACTGTAATAGACAACTGTACAGTTCAGAGCTTGAGGCATGTACACAGTTCCAGAGGGACTTTGTGTATGACATGTTCCATACACCCTGACTCTTAGGTGGGATGGTATGTGTGTCACAGGGTGTTCCAGTGCCACAATTGTGATGTACATCCACAGTCTGTGCGCATATTGTGTTTCAGATGTGTCAGATTCCATGTGCCCACTGGTAAACAGTCTCCACATCCATGTGGTTTGTGCATGCACATTGATGTTGTGTCTGTGTGTCACAGATGTCCATGTAAGTCCTGCAGAGACATCAGGGGCCACTTCCTGTGGGAGTCATGTATGTGTAGTGGCGTGTACATGATACGCCACATCATGCCAGTGTCCATGTGGCAATACAAGGTCCCTGAGTATCTGCCTGTCAAGGAGCTGTGATGCAGGGAAGACATCTGTCCTCACTTGTCACTGTGGTGTGTGTTTGGTATGTGACATCAGTACAGATGTACTGTGACACAGCCCATTGAGTTGACACAGCACAACATGGAACTTGTTGTGTACACATGTTGAGATGAGATGAGATGTGAGATGATGGGCATGTAGGTGACATATGTGTCCATACACAACAGCACACACATAAAGCACTTGTGTCTTTTTATGATGTATCATGTGAAATTTAGCATGGTCAGTGCCACATAGGTAGGGGAACTTACTATCTTTCTTTGCTCACCTATGTACTGCAGGAGACCAGCTGTCCATAGACCGTTCCCTGACCTTGCTACCATGGTTGAACATGACACCATCCGACGGTGCCGCTTCACCAGGCCACTGATTGAGGATTTGGCGGAGCAGTTGGCCCCACATTTGCAACCTGGCCGGCCATACCCTACAGCGCTGACCCCCAAGGTGAAGGTGATGGCAGCCCTACACTTCTTTGCCACCGGTACCTTTCAATACACTGTGGCGTCTGCTGGTGGGATGTCACAGACTATGTTCAGCCGTGTGCTTCGCGATGTGTTGGAGGCAATGTTAACTTTCCTGAACCTCTACATCCATTTCCCTAACCCACAACAACTCACTGACATCAAGAGTGACTTCTATGCACTGGGGAGGATGCTACATGTCATCGGCTCCATTGATGGGACACATGTGGCTTTGGTACCACCACAGGCACATGAGCTGCCATACCGGAACAGGACACATTTCCATTCAATTAATGCTCTGGTGGTATGTCTGGCGGACATGTCTATTTCACATGTGTGTGCACGATTCCCCGGTTCTGCGCACGATGCGTACATCATGAGGATTAGTCGCATCCCAAGGATGATGGCACAGATGCAGAACCAGCATGCCTGGCTTGTCGGTGTGTACTGACTGATTGACATTGGGTGTGTTTGGCAATGTTGTTTTCCACGCTCTTTTCAAACTCAGCTAATGTGCAATTGTCTGTATGTAGGTGACTCCGGATACCCCAATATGCTGTGGTTGCTGACACCCCTCAGGAACCCTGTGACACCAGCAGAGATGCGCTACAATGAGGCACATGGTCGGACCAGGAGAGTTATCGAGCGGACATTTGGTCTCCTGAAAAGCCGCTTCCGCTTCCTGGACAAGACAGGAATGGCCCTCCCATATGCACCTGCTAAGGTGTGCAAAATCATCATAGTCTGCTGCATGCTACACAACCTGGCAGTGAGGAAGGAGTTGCCTCTCATCCATGATGACGATGACCAACATCCGCCACCTGTGGAGGATCCTGGCCTGGGCCACGATGCCAGTGATGATGATGATGAGGGTGATGTCCGCACACAGCTCATCAACAACTTTTTCGCCTGAATGTGAGTATACAGGAATGTTTTGTCAATGTATTGTGTTTGCCTGATATGTGTTGGTGGTGCTCAGTTGCTGTGTGAGTGTGGCTGTGTGCTACTTGACTGGATGCGTGCAGTGATGTGTCCTTTCAGGTAGTCTGTACTCCTCAACAGTGTTGACATGATTACATGGTTTTGTGTGGGTATCTTGTGACATGTTTCGGGCATGTGTATTGCTGTTCTATCGTGTTCGTCTGTCCTTCACAGGGTACTTTGGCTGTTTAGTCAACTCTGACCCCCAACTCCCAGAATACAGTTCCAGGGTGGAAGTAGTCACCTACCAACAAGTGATGTGCCACACACCACCTGGACTTTAATTATTCCACACTTGGTGACTGTGTGGCCACTGTCACGTGGGATTACCTTTCATCTGTGGTGGCATCAACATGTTGCAAATGTGTAATCAACCTGTGCTTCACTTTGGGATGTGCGTTGTCGGTCTCCACACATCCAACATTCATTTGCATGCTGTACCTGTGGGCATCTTGCCACAGACTCAAGAAGGGTGTTGTGTATATGCATCCCACTGCATTCTTTTCACATAAGTTTGGACGATGAGTTAGATGGGCATGGTAAGTATGTGTTGTGTTGACGTAGTGGGGTGTCTACCTCATATGTGTCACATCACGATGACTCACATGACTGTGTTTACATAGCTGTAGTAGTTCACATGCACAGACATCTTTTCACAGGTCATCCTCTCAATAACACAAACCAAGGTTCAGTCACAACAGAGGCATGTATTGTGTTATAGTGAATTTATTTACATGCATGTGTTTGTAAGTTATACGTAAGTGAAAGTGCTGTACAGTGCAATAGGAATCCAAAGCTCACAGTGCAGTTGGTAGTGTTGATTGATGAAATTTCTAGAGTAAAGTCCACAGTCCTTTGGAACATTGATCCAACTTAGACCCTCCATTCCATGTGTGGGAGTTTAGCGACAGTCAACAAGGTGAACGCTTTGCACACATTGGATGCTGTCTAGAACAGGTAGTCACGTCCTGGTGGGTATGCATGGCCATCTGCCTCTTACTTGTCCTTCTTCCGACGACCCCTCTTCTTCTTCTCAGGGGGACCCTCGAGTGCAGGCTGCTGCGGTGCAGAGGACTCTCCGCCAGAGTCCACCTCCCTCCCTGTGGCAGTTGCTGATGTAGTGGCAACTGATGTAGTGGGCACACAGGGAGGTGTGGTCATGTTGTTGGCTATCTGGCGGAGCCATGTCAGTATGTCCCTATGCACCGCCGTGAGTTCATCAATTTTGTCCATTTTGGACTCCATCCGGGTCATGTGGGAGTCCATTCTGGCATGATGTGCAGCCTGCTGCTGTTGCATGTCCCTGAGGATCCCCACAACCTGGCCAAATCCTCCGGTGCTTTCCTGGTACACATCGATGATGAGTCCCAACTGCGGATCTTCCTACAGTCCAGCCCCATCTGCAGGCCGTGGCCTCACCCTGACCACCCTCACACCACCCCTGCCCACACGGGCAGGACCTGCCCCGTCAGGCACGGGCGACACTGGGCCCCTGTCTGTGTTGGCACTGGTGTTGGTGTCCATCAGCTCCTGGGTGCCCTGTGTACCTGTGCCGTTGTTGTCCTGTTGCCTTGGTCTGGCTGTGTTGGCAGGGGTGATTGAGGTGTTTGCAGGTGGTCCAGGAGTGGTGGCAGGGTGTGCTGATGTTGCAGCTGCTGTGGCTGGGAGCGGGGCCACACCGGAGGTGCCAGGTTGTTCATCCTCATCCGAAGAGGACATAGAGGCATCCACACTGGGGAGGTCAGGGTCATCCAGAGTCTGGGGCTGGGATTCGTCTTCTGTTCTTGCTGGGTCCCCAGCATCCCCTGTGGGTGTTTGAGACACACAATGTATGTAATGTTTCTGCACACATCAACGGTTCACACACATTAGTTGCCACTGCACATCATGATGAGTGTATTTACATTGCATTGTCCTACATTGTCAGTGACGGGTGTCTATTTTGGTTTAGCACAATGTCATTTGATGCTTGAGCATTTTGATGGGCACGTAGGGCTGTGTGCATGAACATCTCATTTCATGATTGTTTGACTGTACATAGGCATTGCTACTCATGTGCCCTTATGTGCCTGACACAGGTGTGTCCCTCCTCTCAACATTCGTACTTTAACAATGACATACATGCACTTCCACTTGCAATGTGTAGCACGTTTGGACGTTGTGTGCTGGCATTTGTGCTTGTATTTGTGAGTAACATTGTTGTGTCTGAACAACATGGTCACAGTACGGTATGGCTGCATTCACTGTGGAGATACTATTTTGTTGTGTGTGTCCCTAGTTCACATATCATTTCACACATTGGATGGTGTTATCCGTAGCTGATGATGTTAGGGCAGAGTTCTGTGCGTGATGATGTCATTTATGTGGTCAATGTCCTCCATGGTAAGGAGTATTTACAGCGGCAGATCGCAGACTATCCCATGCTCATGAGAGAGGGCCAGAAGTTTGTGTGTTTGACTTATGCTGCTGTGAGTTGTATGCCTACTCCTGCCCAGGCCAGGTTACTCCTTGTGTTGCAAGTGTCAATGACAGTGAGGGGAGTGTTGTGTGAAGGATGCAATCAACGCTGCATGATGTAGGAGTGGAATGCAGATCACCACAGTGCCTTGTGTAAATGACACCATGCTACAGTGTCAGCTATGTTGCTGTGGCCATTCCATTCACTATCATGTGTCACCTGTGAATGGTGTATATGTGGTTTGGGGTGTGGCTTTTAGTATGTGCTATGCCTACTCCTCCCCAATTGTCATAGAGGGCACACACCTTCACAACCAGGCCAGGGGGCACCCCTGTCACACTGCAGGCCCAGACAGTGAGAGCATACATACAGTTGCGATGGCTGTCAATGTGAAGGGGTTGAGGGGGCAAGTGCATTGGTGTGACTTGCAGCCAATTCATACATCTGGCCAATGTGTCAGGCATCTCGCCTGGGCATTTACTTTTTGTGTGAGTGGTCCCAAGGGGTGTATTTATTCCTGCTGTGGAGGTGTGTGTATTTGCGGGATTGCTGGTATTTGGTGTACTTGCAGGCCCACCTTCTCCCACAGGGGCCAGCTAATCCCCCCTGTAGGATGCTTCCATTGCAGGGAGTCCAAGTTAAAGTTCTGGATGTCAGGCAGTGGTGTCCTGTTGTTTGTTGGAGCACAAGTCCCAGCAGGGCCTTGTGGTCCCCACAGCAGGGCCCAGTGTCAGCCATCTTGTCAGTACTTTCCCACTCCCTGTGGGGTGAGCATGGTTCAGGGTGGGCTTGATGGGCCATGTGGGAGGAGGAGTATTGGCTGTGACTACGACTCCCATCATGCTATTGGATACACCCACCTTCCCAGAATACCCAACCTTCCCTCCTGTGACTCAGCTTCCCTGTGAGGTAGTGTAACAGTGCTGTCAGGATGGCTGACAGTGGTGTCTTGGTGTTTGTATGAGCAGTACTCCCAACAGGGCATTGTGCTCCCCACAACAGAGCCCAGTGTCAGCCATCTTGGCAGTTCTTTTCCACTCCCTGTGCGGTGAGCTTGGTTCAGGGAGGGCTTGATGGGCCATGTGAGAGGAGGAGTATTGGCTGTGACTACGACTCCCATCATGCTATCTGATACACCCACCTTCCCAGAATACCCAACCTTCCCTCCTGTGACTCAGCTTCCCTGTGAGGTAGTGTAACAGTGCTGTCAAGATGACTGACAGTGGTGTCCTGGTGTTTGTATGAGCAGTACTCCCAACAGGGCCTTGTGCTCCTCAGAGCAGAGCCCAGCGTCAGCCATCTTGGCAGTACTTTCCCACTCCCTGTGAGGTGAACATAGTTCAGGATGGACTTGATGGACCATGTGTGAGGGAGTCTGGTGTCTGTGACTACAACTCCCATCAAGCTTTTGGCTACACCCACGCTCCCAGCATCCCTGACCTTCCTTCCTGTGACTCAGCTTCCCTGTGAGGTGGTGTAACAGTGCTGGCAAGATGACTGACAGTGTTTGTTGGTGTTTAGGGCCAATGCCTTGCTGTATTTTTTGTTAGGTTTTTACATGTTATGACCTAGTTCTATATTACTCTGAGATAGCAGCTGTTGCGTTTGTGTAACTGGCATACACATCACAGAATTACATTTTTTCTGGCTTAATTTGGATTTGCTGACGCTACTTGTTTTCAATGTCCCCTTGGCAGTGATGTGTGTGTGTTGCCACACAATATTGACTAGATTGCTTGTGTACTCACCAGGCTCTGGTATTCCTGTTAATCCATGGATGCCCTCCGGTGGGAGTATGGCCCGCACTTTCTCCTCCCAGGACGTGAAGTATGTTGGTTTTGCAGGAGGGCCACTGCCAGTGCGCTGGCTCAAGGCATGGTCTCTGCCTATGAGCTTCTTGACCCTCCTGCGCACATCATAATACCTGTTCTGGATGTCATCCTTTGTGCGCAGGCAAGGTGCTTGTGCGTTCACCTTGTCGACTATCCTCTCCCACATCTTTGTTTTCTGTGACATGGGGGTCTGTTGGACCAAGGTTCCAAATAAATGTGGCTCTACTCGGAGTATTTCATCAACCAAGACTACCAACTCACTATCTGTGAACTTTGGATTCTTCTTTGGGGGCATGGTGCTGGGTGGTTGTGGTGGTTGATGTGTGTGTGAGGGTGTAAGTGAGGGTGAGTGGGTGTCAGTTTCTCTTGCTTGTTGTGAGTGTGTTTAGGAGGTGGTAATGGTGTGGATGTTGTGTGGTGGGTGAGGTGTGGGTGTTGTTCAAAGTGCAGTGTAGTTGTCTCCTCTGCTGTCATGTGTTTGAAAATAGCAAAGGATCATGGGAGTGGATTTGGGCCTTTATCTAGGTGGAGTTGTGGGTGTGTCTTAGTTCCATGTTTTTTTATTTTTTTATTTATTGGCTTTGTCATTGCTTGTTTGGTCCTTTTTTGGTCTTTTTTCCTTAGGTTTTGGTGGGCGTGATGGAGACGTTCATTTGACCGGGACGGACGCTGCCAGTGGCTCTTGAGGGGTAATCCGAGTCTGTCACACTGACATTCTGCTGTGTTTCTTCATTGGCGAACGAGTTGAATGCAAAGGAGTCTACTGTTTGGTAGTCACTGTTTTCTGTACGTCTCGGTCTTCCGGATTGTGCTCCGTGCGAGTCGGTCTCGTTTTACACGCATTGCATCATATTACGCGGGTCGTACAGCTCGGGTCCGTGTCGGTCACGTCCATACCTGATGCGTGTCGGTGGGTACGGTTCCAGGTCCGTTTACTGACGAATCACTGTTTCCTGTATGGTTCGGTCGGGGGCTTGTGTTCCGTACGAGTCGGTTGTAATTCACACGCATTGCATCTTACTGCGCGGGTCGTACGGTGCCGGAACGTGTCGGTCGGTCTCCATTCCAGGTTTGTGTCGGTCGGTACGGTTTCTGACCCGGATCGGAATCGGCCCCTAAATGTTCCCCCATTCACACAAGCGACATAGATTCACACACTAATACAAAAAATATTTGTGTACAGCGCCTCTTAGATGGCAAAGGGGTGCCGTAAGAGGATAAATAATAGAAATAATAAAAAAGAGAAGGAGGTGAAATATAATTAAAATCACAAACAAAATAAATGCGTAATCCCAAAAATATTACGCAGGTGCCTGGATGCACCAACACTCAGTATAGTCTCGTTTGTCACACACTTGTGTTTCCCAGTTGATTTGTTTTACTTTAAGTCAACCATCTTCGCCTCTTCACCACAATGTGGAATCCTGGGCAAATCACTTTTTCCTGGGCCCCAGTCACTTTATCACCTAATTAGAAATGATTACCACCCATGCGTGAGCCTACTTAAATTGACATGCACACATATTAAGCTCACCTTTTCTATAGATAAAGGTTCTTAAATCTCCTCACAGTGCATTATTGCTGCATGTCTATGTGAAACTTGGGAAGAGTAGAAATGATTGGACAGGGTTGGGAATGGTATTGGTGGTAGATTCACCAGAGCCACAGGTTAATAATAAGCTAGATTTAAAGAGAAGGTTATCTTCTGTGGGCTAGAAAAGTTTGGGAGTGCTGACGGTCAGGACTGAGGTACATAGACAGAGCAGCGAGTAGAACAAGCATGGAACAGATGGAATAAAATTGATTCAGTACTCATATGAAGTGGCAGTGTACAGTGCTGGCAGTGGCAGTGCTCATGGCGGATACTATAAAACTATTTTGTACCCAGGCACTCACTAATATTTTACAAATTAAAACTTAAGACAGGTGTCACAAGGACAGTGTAGGTTACCAAATGGCAAACCAGTGGTAGCATTTGGTGTCCCAGGCAACTCCTAATTGACATTCACGACTAATATGGAGGAATGTGAGCATTTGCTTTAACATCTCTTAAAGCAGCAGAGGGATAGCGTTACACCAGCAGGGAGCTGGCCCTAAAAACATTAAAGCAGATGGGCAGTCCATCGTTACACAGAGTTAATGGCCATTCCACCACTGGTGACAACTGAACTTGACACTTTATCTTCAACAGGGAACAATATAGTCATTAGGATTCTGCACTTTTAGGCCTTTATTACACCTTCAGGGCTTAATTTGGATCCCTGTACAAACATTACGAGATGTGTGAAAATGTATTCACCGTGTGCGACATACCTCACTCTATTCCACCTAACATGTAATGAGGGCATTAGTAATCAATAAATAAATCAATCAGGGGTTTGTAAAGCATGGCTACTCACCTGTTAGGGTCTCAAGGCGCTGCATTCAAATGTCTTTAGTTTAACACCATGTGCTTTCATATGTTTTCCTGTAGTAAAGAAATCTATTGGTAAGAAGCAGATCTGCTTCAATATAAATGCTCAACAAGCAAGATTGCTTCCTGATTTCAACCTTCCATGTGACAGCAATTTATTTTGATAGATTACCACCAAGCAGGTATTCTGGAGCATTCCTCTTCTTCCCCATGACAGCAACCTGTTCTCTGTTCACCACTTGAGGGTGCTGGAGGCAGAGAGAAGCTTCACTTCAAATATCTCCTCTGTATTCAAGCAGTAGCTTGCGACTCTTGACAATCCAAGGTGCTGCCACAGCAAAGAAAGAGCACTCTACCGTAACGAATAACAGTCCACAGCTATTGAAATATAGATGATATAGATGACTACTGGCCAGGGTGTTCAGGCAAAATATCGAGTACAAAATATCGACTTACCAAAATATATAGTAAAAAATATTGTGATATGGTAATATCGTCAGCAAGAATATCGTTGCTAGGAATATCGAATTTAAGGTAAGTAATATTGTTTTTTAAAATATCGAATTCATTAATATCGTTTACAAAAATATAGTTGGTTATAATTTCGATTTTTAATTATTGTTATGTATTTCAGTATATATTTTAAATGTATATGATGTAAATTCTTTGAATAATTATTGTTTATGTTTTTTAATATAGTTGTTGAATGTTTGGTAGTTCTTAAATTCAAGTTAATACATTTTCGTGGTTTTTAGTATCGTAGCAGGTAGTGGGTTTATAGGGGTACAGGGTGGGAAGTAATTTATTTATAATAAATTAATGATTATTTTTAAATTAATATTATATATTTAATTGATGAGTAATTATGTTAATTGTGCAATTAATTTTTTTAATGTCATTTTTCTGTGCGGTTTGTGGGGTTTATAGGGGTACGGGATGTAGAATAAATTGATTCAGATTAATGACTAATCAGTTGTTAATTAATATTAATTATTTAATTGATAAATAATTATGTTAAGTGTGTAATTTCTTTTTTAGTTTAGGTGTGGGTTGTGGGGGTTAGAGCGGAGCGGTAGAGGGTGGGAAGTATATTAATTTTAAGTAACTAGTATTTATATTCTTAATTATTAACAATTATTTAATTGATAATTTTGTGAATTGTGCCATCACATTTTTTAATTTAAATTTTAGGTGTGGGTTGTTGGTTTTGTAGGGGTATATGGTGGGAGGAAAATGTGTTTTAATAAGGTAATAATTCATTTTTTAATTGATATTGATTATTAAATAGATAATACATTTTCTTAATTGTGTAATTATGTTTTTATAAATTTTAAGGAGTGTGTTGTGTGTTTTGTGGGGGTATATTGCGGGAAGTAAATTATTTATATTTAATTAATAATTTATATATTATTAATGATAATTAGTTTGTTGATAAATATTTATGTTGATAGTGTATATAATTTGCTTTAAAAGTTCAGTTTTAGGTGCAGGTTGTGAGTTTTGTAGGGGTATATGGTGGGAAGTAACTAAATTAACATCATTTAATACATTTCTTTTGCTAATAAATAATTTATAAATACAAATATTTATTTACTTGAAAAATAAAGAATATTTTTGTATTTTAATTATAATGTTTGTAGTTATTTCTGATATGTATTTCACATTATATTATGTATTTATTTTATTTAATTTTTAATGTAAAATATATTTGTATTTTTTTAACATATTTGTATTTTTATTTGTTTACTATGTTTTGAAAATTTCTTTATTGTGTTGAAAAGAATTTGTTTGTTTCTAATTTTGCATTGACTGCAGTGAGAATAGTAAATTTTACCCCTCACCAACCCAACACTTTCCCTACTTTTGCACTTATTAAAGTGGGAATACTAAATTTTTCCACTTCACAATCCAACACTTTCCCTACTGTTGCATTCATTGGAGTGAGAATAGTAAATTTTACATCTCCTCAATCCAACACTTTCCCTACTGTTGCACTGGCTGGAGTGCGAATAGTAAATTTTACCCCTCCGCAACCCAATACTTTCCCTACTGTTGCACTGACTGGAGTGGGAATAGTAAATTTTACCCTTCCGCAATCCAACATTTTCCCTATTGTTGAATTGAGTAGAGTGGGAATAGTTAATTTTATCTCTCCGAAATCGAACACTTTCTCTACTGTTGAATTGAGTGTAGTGGGACTTGTAAATTTTACACCTCCTGAGTATGATACTTCGGCCCTAATTAGGATGTTGGTCGCAGTTGCCTCCAACCAACATCTATACGGTTTCGGAACCAACCAACCTGGGGTCGGCAGTCCGAAACTGCAATTATGTTGTGACCACACATGGTGTAGTCACAGACTCCCATTTCCCTATGGGAGCTTGTGCGGTGGTAGGATACCAGCCACAGCACAAGCTCCCATAGAGAAATGGGAGTTACTGATGTCAGATACTGACATCATAATCCTGATGGCGGAAACGTCGTCTGTAAGGGATTATGTTTGGTTTCCGACTGGCCAACTGGTTCCTTGAGCCCCTCGGAAGATAGCCAGATTGACCGGCAGGTTTGAATTCTGACCGCCATAATCGTAATATATCAGAATTCAAGTAAAGGATGTCGGTCGGTAAGCCTACGTTGAGAGGTCACACGCTTACCGAACGACATCCTAATTAAAGCCTTGGTCTACTCTTGTATAAATTGTAGTGGAAATAGTATATGTATTAATTTTAGAATGTTGTAGTCTTATATTGTTTACATGTATATTAATATGGTTTTGGTTATTTAAAATTATAATATTTATAATTATTAATGTTTTCAAAGTCAAAAGTCAAAAAAATCTTTATTTCGGCTGTACAGCCATAAAAGCACAGATGATTAAGACAATACATAAGATACAATTAATTATTATGAACAAAAAAGTTTAAAAATTATTATACAAGTGTCATCAAATATGTGTGGGTTGAGATACCGCATTTGTCGCATTTGTTAATGTTTTCAATATTTTATTTATTTTTAGTAAATTCAAATCTTTTATTTTGTTTCATTTTTAATGTGTAATTAAAACGGTTTGTTTTAGAAAAAATTATGTTATTGGATATATGTTTTAAATTATTATATAAATTATATAAATTAAAAATATTAATTTAATAAAATTAAATTCGATATATGTAAATAAATAAATGTATATGTATATAGGTATATATTAATATATGTTTGTTTTAATTTTTTAAAATAATAATCTTTTTCAAAACAATTATGTAATATATTTTATGTTTATTTTTATTATATTAGCATTATTATTTAATTATTTATTTAATTTAATTAATGTTAACTATTTAAATTTATATATATTTAATAATCAATATTTTAGACAACTATATTAGTGACAATGATATTTTTTTCAATATTTTTGTAAATGTAATTATAAGTATAGGAAGTCGATATTTTTGACATCAATATTTTTGACTTGATATTTTTGTATGTAGGTATTTTCAATATGTTGCCAGTGAACCACTGGCCCGTGACAACTACTAAAAAGGGGGACCCCTGACAAATAAAGGGCAGGTATAGCAGGGGAGATAAGAACAACCAACAACAGAAGATTACCTGCCACAAGAATTCAACAAGGCCCTGGAGAAGGATCCTAATATTAAACAAGCACAGCACCAGAGCAAGAGACAAATGTCAAAATAATCCAACCATAAAGTCATTCAATCAAAATGGTTTCTCATTTTTATTTTCATATTATCAAAAACATTTTATCAAATTTTTGCAAAATAAATATATAACAAAACAAAATTCAATATCAAATTAATACAATAGCCATGTCCCACACATCTCATTCAGATACCGCAGTCATACTATCATACATTCCAAATCACATCATCATTCATCCAACATAAAGCATTTTCATCACATCAACAAGTACATCAAGATGGTAAAACTGCCACATGATGGTTGGATGATAAGTTCACAATAGTCGTCCAAGGGGTAGGGGTAGAAACAATCCAGCTACCCGTAGCCATTATAACGCCAACGCGCGTTTCGGTGTCTAACCCCAGCCGGGGCTACACCTTCATCAGGGCGAGGATGGACAAATGGTGAGGGACAGAACACCTGATAATAACAAGCAATGAAAAAACTGATTTCTCAGGATATAGTTTAGATTCCGAGATAGATGAATAAAACTCCAATATAAATCCAAAAAGGGTCCAAGTCGGCCCTGATCAATCGTTTCCTTCAATAGCAATCCGCGAAATAATGGGGGTAATCGGGGCTGCCGCTCCAAGGAGTACAATCCGGAGACTGCGTCCAAGGATTCGGGCCTGGTATCGGTCTCCACAGCAAGTAAAAAAGATATCTAGATATCAGCGTAGCGTCTAACAGGAGATACTTCTTCCGGGCTAAAACAAAGCCACCATCTGGGGTTCCACTGGCCCGTGCACGTGCCCATGTTTTATCCCTTACTACCAAGAGTGTTACATCACGGGTAAATAAAAAATCACCTCGCCAAACCTACCTTTCACTGCAACCCACACTCGCATTCTGTGCTGCCATTGAGACACGTGAATTTGTCACTGAATCGGAAACCAAAAGTAAGTGATGTACTTAACGCCCTGGTGATGCGTGGTGCAGCACACACCACATGAGAGCTCTGGTGGAGATGTTAAGGGTGAAACCAATTGGTAGTCAATGTGAGAAATATGTTGTATTACAGTTTGATCAAAAGGCAGCCATGAAAATACCTCAACAGAGAGCATGTACACACAAATAAGAAAGCAATTACTTTTTTTGAGCGAGAGGGAACTTATACTGAAGATTGAATACTATTGATTACATAGATATTATTTATGTTCCAGTTTTCAGGAATACCAGTGTTCCACTATAATTCAGAGTCTGAATCACAGAGATATTCTAAAGGGATATCTGTTCCATAGAAAGTACTCATTGGTGAGGTGATAAGTATTTCGTTGTAGGATTGGTGTGGCATTGCATGAGAGCTGTCAGTGTGGTGTGGGGGAAGAAACATGGAGTGGGGAACGTGGAGTTAGTGGGATTGGTTAATGGTGCATGGGGTGCATGTGAGGTGGGGTCTTGGTGACGTGAGATGATAATAGGTTAAGTTTGTTAGGGGTTAAGGTGCATGCGGTATATGTGAGGTGAGGTATTGATGATGTGGGGTGAGCATGGTCGAAGAGAGTGGGAGGGGAAGAGGGGAAGAGGGAGCAGCTGTCTGGGAGGCGTCAATGTGTTAGGAATTTATTTTTCTACATTAGATTAGGGGAGGAATACAAGATGGTTTGGGAGAGTAACAGAATAGGGTGGAGGGTATAGTGAAAGGTGTGACTAGTCAATTGTAAGTGAGGGTTCAGGTAGTGTGGAAGGAGGGTAAAGTAGACCAGGATGTATGGAAGTGGCGCATACTTCATGATATGATAGAGGTGGGGAGAAGTTGCAGTTGTTGAGAGTCAAGAGCGAGTGGGATGAGTAGAGAGATGGGAAAAGTATGTGTGATGTGTAAGGGGGGTTAAGAAGTCCCAGAGCGAATTCTTAATCAAGGGCGAACATTTTGTGTTGTGGAGGAGGTGGGGAAGAGTGGCTGTTGTGATGAGTCAAAAGCAATTGGGCCAAGGGGGTGAAGCAAGAAGGGGCAAGGGGATTAACGGCAGAGAGGTTGGGGGCAGAGCAGCATTGTGTGATGATAATTAAGTGAGTGTGATGGAGCCAGAGGAGAAGAGATGGGTATAGAGAGTACTTCTTGTGTGGTAGATCGAGGAGGGGAAGTTGTTGTTGGAGGACATTATGTCGCGATTTTGTGAGTGTTGTGAGTGGAGGGGTTGTTCGACCGTTCGACCGTGTAAGCATGAGTCAGCTCGGTGTGTAGGAGGCAGAATTGATCTGGAGGTTTCTCAATGTATGTGGTCTCACAGGTGTTACAGATGTTCCAGGATGGTGCTTGGGGTGTGATAACAGTGCCGGCTTGTAGGAGTGGTGGGCTGAAGGGAGGGGCTATGAGGGTTACATGGGTTGAGGGAAATGTTTGTAATGGAGGTTGAGTAGTGTATGGTCTGTTGGTAGGAGTGTTGAGAGGGGAGGCAGGTTTACAACCTATGAAGGCATTGAGCAGGGAAGGAAACAGGTGATCGAATAATGAGAGACAAGAGTCATTGGACTGAATCATTATCATCCCATTATTGTATATTGAGAAGGTGGTTGATCTGTTGAAGTGGGGTGAGGGAGAAATTCTGAGCTTGTAGCCATGTGGGATGTTACAAGATGATGTGACATTTAGGGCCCTATTATGAGCCTGGCAGTCCTAGGACTGCCAGACTCGTGGTGGCACGGCAGTGGTAATCCAGCCACGGCCTCACCAGCGGTCCGACCGCCCGCTTGTGACCTTGGCAGTCGGCGCTGCCAGGGAACCACCGTTCCCTGGCGTTGGAGCATCAGTCAGAGGCCGCAGGATACTTGGCGGGACCGCCACAGTCCTGCCACTGTCCCATCAAGCATATTATGAGTTTCCTCTCTGCCAGGGTTTTCATGGCAGAAAACCCTGGTGGAGAGGAAACAACTTCCACCGCATGTGGATGCACACAGGAGGGCATAACATGTGCCCCCCTATGTGCATGGACATAGGTACCTGCACTGCATGGACGTTTGAGTCCATGCCGTGCAGGAACCTTGTAGTGATGTCCCATTGCGTTGCCTTTTGCAAAAGCACCGCTGCCTTTAAAAGAGGCACTGCCATGGGACCGCCACACTGCCCGCCTGCCAGACTATTCAAAAGTTGTAATCTGGCGGGTGAGTAACGGCAACCTTTATCGGAGCGGTGCCACCACGTCACTGATCCGCCAAATAGTCATAATTAGGGCCTAAGTTTATTATGTAAGATGTCTGTCCAGGATGAGATTTTCTCGGAGAAGAAGAGGAGGTCGGTTTTGAGCTTCCCATGTCAGCCGCTGTGGTACTGATCAGCAAACAGGGTGCCTAGAAATTCTTCTAGGGTATTGTGTTTCTGCATTTTTAAGGATGCTTTTGAAAGTTTCGGAGGGTAAAAAAATCTTATATGTGTTGACTCCTACTTTCTCCAGCTTAGGGGTCGATTCCGATTCGGGCCGGAAATCTCTCCGACCGAGCCGGACCCGGAGAGATTTCCGACCGAATCGGACCCGTGCAGTCCGACCGAACGAGTACGATGCGCACGTATGCCATCGGACCCGAGTCGGTCGGACTCCCATTGAAGTCAATGGGAGCCTGTCGTACAACGCGTACGCGGGCTCCCATTGACTCAATGGGTGCGAGTCGGACAAGTGCGCCCCCTACAGCGGGTACGCGGCGAAGCGATTCGCGCCGTACACGCACAGGTAGGGGGGACCCATGGGTCCCCCCTGTGTGCGACTCGCGCGGCTACGCGTACAGGGGGGTCCGACACGGACCCCCAAAGTACGGCTCCGACAGCTCTTTCGAGCCGGAGTGCGCGGCTCGGTCGGACTGCTCGCGGCGCGCATCGTACTTACCCGGCCGGGGAACGTCTCCATTGCGCGGTGCGAGTCGAGTCCGAGCGAGTCGGTCGGTGCGGTTCGAGCAGGGAACGAGTCGGTCGGAGCGGTCGGGACACCCGGACGAGTCGGTCGGCGAATTCGCATCGTACTCGCTCGGCCGGACCCGCGTACGATTCGGTCGGGAAACAGGGCTCCGAATCGGATCCGGTAAAGCCGAATCCGATTCGGAGCCCTACCGGCCGAGATCGGAATCGGCTCCTTAGTTGGCAATATTGATTGATTGAGGGGTTGTGGGTTGAATGAAAGAAGAGCATTTAGTTTGAGGACTAGGAAAAGTATGTGGATGCAAGTTCTCAATATCAAAGAGATGTGCTCCCAGGATTCAGGGTGGTTGATTTGAGCCACAGTTTTATTTGTTATTTCCCATTTGTGGCTCTCTCCAAACATCTACAAAAATCACCTAAAGCCAGTATTGTTTCCCATTTCCAGTACATACTTAAAACAGTGAATGTAGGAGAAAGATCCTTTGAAGTATGTTCTACAGCTGCCCTATTGGCCCCTGTCTGATAATTAGAGTGAACAAAGACAGAAAGGCCATGTTAGGGATGAATACTGACAATTTTAAATCAAGGTCTCCTTAAGAACCATTCCCAGGCTTTTTGCAGAATGTTAAAGTGTGAACCGATGGTAGGTATTTTTCTCTGGCATAGGTGGCAACCATAGCCCAGCCCTCTTTCTATTTTCATCTCCCGGGAATACATGGCAAGCAGGCCACAGCCATCCAGGATGAAAGCAGTGGTAACAGCTTTACAGAGTAAATAACTCTCTTACTATCTCGATGCATTGAGGATCAGGAGCATGGTTCTTCTTTCAATGTCTATGGTATGTGCTAAGTGTGAGTCTTTCTTTTTTGTCTATGATCCCTACATCTTAGCATTAGCTGTCTCCACTGCCTTGAGGGAAAGGATCAGAGAGAGAGAGGGAGGGAGTGGGGGAAGGGCCCTGGAGGCATGTTTCGAGATGGGCTCTCGGGTCCCACAATAAAAAAGTCAGGCCCATTTCCTTAGCTAAAAACTAAAGAGAATGAACAAGAAACAACTTCTATAAGAGGTTTATGTTCTGTGGAGAAGCTTTTTGGCCACATCACGGCACCCCCTGACACGGTCAGGGACAGCGCAGAGATTCCAATGTCCTCGGCGCAGCACTACCTTGGAGAGCGATCCTCTGCCCAGTATAGCAGAGTCTTCCCTGCCGGACAAGCACTCCCACTCCCTTGCATCAGTGGACAAGCCGTTAAACCTCCACAAGCCATGTTTCCATGTTACCAGAGTCTCCCACCACCTGGTGTCCACTCCGAATCCTCTCTTTGCTACAACAGCTCTGCTCAGTGACGTCCCACACAGGTAGGTCTCAGGCCGTGGGGTTGTGAAGCTTTTCACATTCTCCCAATAGCTGTCATGCTTGATAGATTGCAATCTTCTTTTCACGCTTTTCTCGTTCTTTTTTCTGTTAGAGTGTGATTTCTCTGATTGGTATAAAAAGGATTTTCACTGCTTGTGATCCCTGGCTGTAAGAGCTCACAGTAGAGCCTTTCTGCCCTTCTTCCGTCAGACATCTTCAAATCCCATGAATATTTCTGTCAATGTTTTTTAAGGTGATGGTCTAAGACAAAGATCTGGGAAGAATTACAGGTGAAGGTTTTTCAAAGGTGATGGTTGAAGACAAAGCACCTGATTACGAGTGCAACAGTGGCGCAGCAGAGGCTGTCCACTGTCTGCCAGATTACGACTCTCACCGCCGTACCAGTGGTGGACCACCATCTGCGCCAGGGAACAGTAGTTCCCTGGCTGTGGCGGAGCTGTGCCACAATGTAAAATGCTCAGTGGGACTGTGCCATTTCAGGGCCCCCACGCCACACTGCCATGGGATACATTCAGAGGGGCACATGTGACCCCTGTCTGTATTCCCCTAAAGTCACAGCACGGCATCGATGTCACCGCCCATGCTGTGCTAGAACCTTTTTGCCATTCCCATTGCGGTGCCTGTTTTCCAGGCACCACCATTGGAAAAGCAAAGGACTGTCTGCCATACACGAGTTCAACTTGTAATAAGAAGGGCGGTCCTTGCGTGGCTTTGGCAGTGCTTTGGCAGTGCTGTGTCAGTGGAGAGCCAGGGCAGCACAGCCAAAGTCATAATCAGCCCCAAAGATCTGAGAAGAATTACAACTTCACATAGATCATGTAAAAGTTCCTGACCCTGAGAATCTACCCTAGATCCAACAACTGATAGGAACTTTTACCATAGTTAAGGAATTCACCACAGCAACAGGCACAACCCAAACCATCACCCCTACACAAGAACTCAGCAACAACCTCTCCGACTTCTTCCACAAAAGAAATAACAATATCTACAGCATTTGTGAACACCAGCAACACCCCCATTGACCTTCCCAGCCTGCTAACCTCATTAACCAAAGACTACCAACTGACAGTATGGAACCCTCTATCCATCGAGGACACTGCAGCAATAATGAAGACAGTCCACTGAGGAGCTCCTACAGATCTCTGCCCCACCATATCTACAACCTGGGAAAGGCCACAATCAGCACTGCACTCACTTCTATCATCAACACCTCCCTCAAAACAGCCACTTTCCCAGATAGCTGGCAACACACCGAAATCACAAACCTCCTCAAAAAACCCTCAACCAACCCCAAAATACGCAGCAACTACTGACCCATCTTACTACTTCTCTTCCCAGCCAAAGTCATCAAGAAGACCATAAATAGACAACTCTCTGACCATAGAACACCACAAACTCCTGGATGACTCGCAATCAGGATTCCGAAACAACCACAGCACCAAAACAGCCCACATTGCTGCCACAGACAACCTACACAACATTGTCAACTGTGGACAGACCGCGACCCTCATACTCCTCAACTTCTCTGCCAGTTTTGACACCATCTCCAGACTACACACAGTGGGAATACAGGGACCAGCACTCACATGGATAGCTTCCTTCCTCTCTGGAAGAACACAAGTCAGGCTCTCGCCTTTCACATCAGAACCCAAGGACTTCATCTGAGGAGTCCCACAGGGATCAGCACACTTTTCAATATATCTATGACTCATCAGATCCCACAGAGTCAACATCATCTACTATGCCCATGACACCCAGCTCCTTGTTTCCCTCTCAAAAGACGCAGTCACCACCAAGCCAAATTTCTAACCATGCATGGCCGGCATAGCCAATGGGATGAAAGAAAACTGCCTCAAGCACAACACCAACAAATCTGAAGGGCTGATCTTCGGCAATAAGAGCTCACTTTAGAAGCCCACCTGGTGCCCACCAATCATGGACCCACACCCACCCCAACCAACCACACTAGGAACTTAGGCCTAATCCTGGATACCAACCTCACCATGAAGTCCCAGGTCAACGCCGACACCTCCTCATGCTTCCACAACCTCCGTATGTTAAGTAAAATCTTCAAGTGGCTCCTGGTTCTCTGACGCAATATTGAAACCAGGAATATCGTGCAACAAAAATATCATGTCAAAAATATCGAGCACAAAAATATTGTTTTCCAATACATATGCAGGTAAGTACTAACCATGGGCGGAGTTCGCGTAGCCGTGCTAGGCGGAACTCCGTGAAGTGGTAAAAAAACTCTGCTGATCTATGCAGAGTTCCACGAGTGGGCGGAGTTGCTTGTCCCACTGCTTTGCATTACATTTCTGCTGTACGTCAACACGGATTGCGTGTTCATGTGAAAATATCACGCAAACTGCACCATACAGTCCTGCACGGGCGCGGCCATCTTATTTCTTACTCTGTTTATGGTCATGGGGCCTACTTTTGATCCTTATTCAATATTTGCAATCCTTGCTTTCTAAAACTTTTTTTCCAATGTCTCTTATTTATTATCTAACCCTTTGTCTTTCTAAGTGTATATTTAGCATTTTTTTTTTACTTTTTGTGTGTTTTTAGTGAGTTTTTACTGTTTTTCTCTAATACTTGCTTTCTAATTTTGTTGACTTCCTTCCTTCTTCTCCCTTGATTTTTTTTATACTTTCTACATTGTCTTTTCCGCCCCCACCATCATAGCAGAGACCAGTGCAAAAAAAGCAGCAAAGAAGAGCCGCCTTCCTTGCAGAAGGCGGCGCCCAGAAGGGGTGCAGCCCCAGGCCTTGTTTTCTGAGGTGGGGGTGGCAGTGTTGGGTTTTTTCGTGCAGCGCCACCTCCCCTCCACCTTGGCAGCAGGCGACAGGCCTGGGTCTGCGTACGGGAGCGCCAGCCGTGGTGGGCGAGGGTCCACCAGGCAGTGTATCTCTGCTCTGGGGTCTGGCGCACCCACAACCAGGTGACGCACTGGTGGTCAGACATCCTGGATAGAGAGTAGGACCTGCTGGACCTGCTAGGGGTTGAGGTCACTGGGCTAGGCGTGTAGCTAACTAGTATTATTATTATTATTGTGTGTTCTATGTTATTGCTAATATTTTTTTCCCAAATGGCAAGCATGCTGCTCAGATGCAGGTAAGTTATGTAATGTTTACAAATCTTATAGTATGTGATTGTTATTCTAGGCAGGTGCTCGGTGCTACCTAATTGTACTTGTTTGCAGCTTTGCATTTGCGCTCGCTTCAGGTGATTATGTAGGAACTTAAATTAAGTAATGCAGACTAGAGAGAGACTCCTTTCCTTTATCCTGTCACTACTAAGATAGTAAGTACTAGCAATTTAGCGGCGCGCATCCTCTCACTTCAGTTCTTAGAATTTTTTGTAGCTTGTACATTTACAAGTAAACTAAACAACCAATTAGTGTATGCAATAGATGCATTCATCTATGCATTTAAAGACAAAAATGCAGACTTAGTGAATTGGCCCGTCAAAGGGGTTTGAGAATGATTGTGAATGAAATCAGAACTTAGAAGAAAATATCTTTCATTGCAATTTATTCCAAAGTCTTTGGAATAGGCGGGCTAGGCTAGGTAGGTTTAGGAAATGTGGAATCGATAGGACGGTCCGCGATACTAGTCTACTACTAGTCGATATGATTTAGGATAGTTCAATGTTATTGCAATTGCTGTGTCCTGTCCAAAATTGTGTTGGAGCGATTATTTATTTACCACCAATTATTTCTTGTCTCTTTAATTATGCCTTACATGCATCTGCTTCCAGGGGCAAGATGTGGTCGGAGGCGGATGAGGGAGCTGGAGGTGCCTCCCACCAGGAAGAATGCTACTCCTCGGCCGATGGCTCTGCTGCCCCAGTAAGTCCTCCTGTTGTTAATATTAATATATATTCCCCTAACTTTTACTGCTCCTTAATTTGAACTATTTTCTACCTGTTTCCTAGTTTTATTTCTTTCCCAAATCCTCTTTGATCCATCTGTTTCAATAATATTGTTATCCCTGCATTATCCAATTCTTTACTAAGTTATATTATATTTCTAGTGTCTGTATTTCACCTCAAACTGCCTCTGTCTGTAGGTTCCTTTCTTCTGGTTTTTCAGTCAGCTTTACCTCTCCCCATATATATTTTGTGGACTGCCTAGTAGTGGTACTGTAAGACTCAGAGAACCCATCGGTCCTTACTACTCTACTAGTACTACTACTAAAACTATTACTCTGCCGTGCAGAATGCATGCCCAAGTAAGGTATTCTACGCATGTTTGTTGAGATGAGAATGAACACTTTCTTTTAATATCTCATGCTCAATCAGAAACACGAGAGAGTGGCCATGGTCACGTTGGACACCCCAAAGTTGTGTCTTCTTCTTATCTAGGCCTAGTATTATTAGCAGCAGTTGATGGTGAACTGATTACCGTGCACCATGGCTGGAAGGAAGTATGAGGAAGAGGAGGAAGGCACCATTACATTTACCAACCAAGAATACTTTATGTCAGTTTGTCTGGCCAGTTGGCCACTCTTATTTCTTTTCAAAAACTCAGAATCACCATTAGCTCTAGCCACTCAGTTCAGTCCTTTACACTAAAAAATAATGCCTATCCGGATATTTTATAATATTTGATAGGACATACTGTGACTGTACCCGAATTGCTAGTGATGTGTGTGGTGACTGGTGTATGTAATTTCAATTTTGCTATAGAAAACAATAACTAGGGGGAGGTGCATATGGCATCTAAAAAAAGTTAAATGTTTTTTTCTAGCCACACCAAACACCAGTGCCGGGGCCAGCGGGGATGGCGGCACCATCCAGGGAGCAGATGCGGCAGCTGCAGGGGGTGAGCCAGCGGCAGTGGCGGGTGTTGGTATGTCATATTGCTTGCTTATTGACAATTTATATACTCGCTGCAAGGGAGTACATTGTACTGTTGAGAGTGAGACCTAGGGCCCAATTCCAATGCGGTTAGGAATGGCTCTGACCCTCGGTCGGAGCCATCCTAACCGCATTGGACCTGCCAGTGCGGATTCCTTTCTGACCGAGCCATTCCGATGGGCTTGGTCGGAAAGGATTCAGACTCGGTTTTCCGGATGGCTTCCTACGGGCTCGGAGAGCCGGTCCGCCCTCCGGAAACCCTTCAATACTCCCCCGGCCGGCTCTTTCTGGCCGAGGGAGTACGATGACAGTTTCCACTGCCTTTCTGTGCTGGCCTTTCCAACACAGCAAGGCAGTGGGAAACTGTCTTTGGGGGCCCCCAGCAGGGCCCCATGGGTGTGAGGCTGCCGAATGGCAGCCTAGGGGGCCCCTGTTGATCCCTGCACCCAGTGTCAGGCACCTTAAGGTGCCTGCCAAGGGGTGCAGGGATGAACTGCACCTCTGCACCTAATGATGCGAGCATGCATTCCGTTCCGAATGCATGCTCCCATTGTTAAGTATAGGATTGCGACCGAAGAGGGTTCGGTCACATCCTACTTGAAGGTCTGGAACCAACGACAAGAGGTCGTTCGGTTCCAGTTCCTGACCGATGTTGGACGGACTCCGGTCTGTCCTACATCCGAAACGGCCCCGAAGTTGTGAACAGTTGAAGACACCCCTTCTTTACTTAGCATTAGCATATACAGCAGGAGTTGAGTAGCTAATGGCCTCTTCTATCTTCAACTAAGCAGAGAAAGTTTCATGAAGAAGAGTCAGACCTTGATGGGTTGATGTGAAAGAAGTATCGAAGGGGAAAGGATGGGTGGAATGTAATATGACTGGCAGAGAAGAATGCGTGGGTGAAAGGATGGATATAGGTGGCTGATAGGGATCCATGTATGTGTGGGTGGGTGAAGGATGGGTGAAAGGAGAAAGAAATTATGCCTGCATGTGTGAAAGTGTATGGTTGAAGGGAATCCTCCGGGTGGTTTGATGGGTCTTTTTCCCGCCACTACTGCCCCCACGGCCCCTCTCGTCGGCATGTTCCCTCTCCCGCCTCCCAGCTGCTCCCCTTCCCCCAATCTCTACTTAATGGCGGCTGCTGCACGCCAAAGAGAGCAAGACCTCTGACTTCCTGGTCAGAGTAACTGATTTCCCCTCATGCAGCTCCGCCTTTAAGGCACTGCCCTCAGCAGCTTCTGGTGTCCCAGGTAGTTGTTCGAGGCCCTCTTCCACCCGCAGGCTCATGCCGGGGCCTCATCTCTGGTGGTCTAGTGGAAGAGCCTGCTCTTCTGCTAGTCCGCTCTGTGGGTGTAAGTCTTTTCTGTTGCGCCTTTCTTTTTTGCCTTTCTCTTCTGATTTTTGCCTCTTTCTCTTTTTTTTGCCTTTTTCTCTCTCTCCCTTTTCCCAGTCTTTTTCCCTCAGCTGCTGCCACTGCAGCCCCTCCCCCAGCGTGTTCCTGCTCCTGCCTTCTGCCTCCCAGCTGCTCACCCACCCCGACCCCTACTTAATGACAGCTGCTGCGCGCCAAGGAGAGCAAAACCTCTGACCTCCTGGTCAGAGTAACTGCTCTCCCCTCGCACAGCTCCGAGGGTAATGCACTGCCATCAGCACCATCTGGTGTCCCAGGTAGGTGTTCGAGGCCCTCCTCCACCTGCAGGCTCCTGCCTGTGCCTCATCCCTGGTAGTCTACTGGAAAAGTCTGCTCTTCTTCTAGTCAGCTCTGTTGGTGTCAGCCTTTTCTGTCTTTTCTGTTGTGCCTTTCTTTTTTGCCTTTCTCTTCTGCGGCCCCTCCCCCCTAGCGTGTTCCCGCTCCTGCCTCCCACCTCACAGCTGCTCACCCTCCCCCTGACCCCTACTTAATGGCGGCTGTGACCAGCCGCCAGGGACCCTGATCCCCTGACCCCCTGCCACTACGACCCCAGCACTCTCCAGGCACTCAACCCTGGACGCAACAACAACTGCCACAGTCTGATCTCCTGCCGACTTTGCCGCCGCGCTATCACCCACCTCCGGAACCAAACAGCCACCTGTAAACCCACTGAACGCCACCACAAACAAGCCCCTGAGCTGCATCCTCCTCAATGTACGCTCCATGCACAGACACGCCGTAGAAATTTGGGACCTCTTCAACACCCACTCGCCTGCCATCGCCTTCCTTACAGAGAGCTGGACCAATGCCAGCTCCGCCCCAGACATCGCAACCGTCATCCCAGACAGATACAAGATCCTGAGGAAAGACCGCCCCAACCGCCTACGAGGAGGCCTCGCCATCGTCCACAAAAGCTCCTTCTGACTAACAATCAACAACTCAGATGATGCCTCGCCCCTCACATCCACTTCCAGATCCAGCCCAACCCCAGAACGAAGCTCCACAGAACACTTGCCTAGAAAACTGCCTCGACCCCGCTCCCCTTTCACCAACATCAGCACAGACTACATTGCTCCCCACGCCCTCGCCTCTATGGACTACATACAGCTTGGAGACCTGCACTTCCACCTAGATAACGTCAGCGATCCCAACACCACCACCCTCCTGGAGAACCTCACCAACATAGGACTGAAGCAACGTATCTTCACCCCCACACACATGGCAGGACACACTCGCGACCCCATCTTCACCGGAGAAAACAACATTCGCTTCTGCCACACTACGGAACTGCTCTGGATAGACCACCACTGCATCCATTTCTCCTTCTTGAAACCCACTGCACACAAGCGCACGCCATGCCTCCCACGCAGAAATTGGAACAAAGTCTCCGAAAAAAACCTCACTTCCGCCCTCAGCTTCACTCCTTCCCCTACTACAACAGACACCAACACAGCAGCAAGCAACCTCCACCATTGTATCCCAACTGTACCAACACACTTGCCCCTCTTCAGAACTTCACCAGACGACCCAGCACGAAAGCCACCTGGTTCACCACAGACCTCAGAGAATCCAAGCGCTCTTGCCGACGACTGGAGAAAAAGTAGAGAAACAGTAAAACCCCGGAAGCACGCTAAGCCTACAAGGCCGCCACCACGGCACACCACCAACTCATCAAATCAACTAAGAGAAACTTCATCCATGACAGAATCCTCTCCAACTCCCAAAACTCCAAGGAACTCTTCGCCATCATACAAGAATTCACAAGACCCAACAGTGAAACTATTGACGTCCCTCCCTCCCAAGACCTCCGCAACAAACTCAGCTCCTTCGTCCACTTCAAGATCAAGACGCTCTACGACAACATCGATGACCAAGACCACGGCACTGCCCCAACACCCCCTCAGCGACGCCATCTAGTTGACCCTCCTCATCTGGACCCCTCTAACCACAGAAGACACCGCCAAGACTATGAAAAGCATCCACTCCTGAGCGCCTACTGAACCCTGCCCGCCGCACTTCTTCCACAGGGCAGCCACCACCATCGCACCCAAACTACTCCGATCAATCAACTGCTCCCTCGAGGCCGCCACATTCCCCGAAGACTGGAAACGCACCAAAGTCAAACCCCTCCTCAAGAAGCTCTTCACAGACCCGACAGATCTCAAGAACTTCAGGCCCATCTCACTACTCCCTTTTGCCGCCAAAGTCATCGAGAAAGTCGTCAACACCCAGCTAGCTCACTTCATAGAAACCAACTACATCCTAGACACCTCTAAATCCAGATTCCGCAGCAACCACAGCACTGAGACTGCCCCCATAGCCACCACCAACGACATCCGTGCCCTCCTTGACCAAGGCCACACAACACCCCTCATCCGCGTGGACCTTTCAGCAGCCTTCAACACAGTCTCCCACCGAACACTAGCCGCCAGACTCCAGGACGCCTGCATTCAGGAAACAGTCTTAGACTGGATCCGATCTTTCCTCTCAGGCAGAACACAAAGAAGATGAGTCATCCTCATCCTCTCCATCACCAAGGAACTCAACATCACCAGGTGCAGTTTCCAGAGGGGATGAAAGACTCTGCAACCTGGATGAGCAGCAGCTGCCTGAAGCTCAACTTGGAGAAAACAGAAGTCCTTATCCTCGGCTCCATCCCCTCTGCATTGGACAACTCCTGGTGGCCCCTGCCCTCAGAAACCCACCCACCCCAATGGACCACGCTCGCAACCTTGGCATCATACTCGACTCTTCACTGACCATGAACCGCCAGATCAATGCCGTGTCCTCCACTTGCTTCAACACCCTCCACATACTACGCAAGACCTTCAAATGTATCCCCCCGACACCATGAAGACCGCCTCCCACACATTCATCACCAGCAGACTGGACTACAGGAACGCCCTCTATGCGGGAATCAACAAAAAACTCCTTTTCAAACTCCAGACCGTCCAGAACGCTGCAGCCAGACTTATCCTCGACATTCCGCGACATGACTACATCACCCAACACCTCCGTGACCTCCACTGGCTCCCCGTCAAAAAAGAATAACCTTAAAACTGCTCATACATGCCTATAAAGCCCTCCATAACACCGGACACCAATACCTCAATGAACGAATCTCCTTCCACGCCCCCAAGAGAAACCTCCGCTCTGCCGACCTAGCCCAAGCCACGGTCCCCTGCATCCACAGGGCCAGAGCGGATGGCACATCCTTCTCCTACCTCACGGCCAAGACCTGGAACGAACTCCCCCTCTGCATCAGACTAAGCCTGACCCTGCACCAATTCAGAAAGGACCTCAAGACCTGGTTCTTCGAATGACCTACGTAGCTGCTCGTACCCCTCCAGCGCCTTGAGACCCTCAGGGGTGAGTAGCGCACTTCAAAAACCCTGATTGATTTAAAATGACAAATGTATGTTGGTGAAAGGTTTGTTCAGAATGATAGCCATGTTTGGATGGATGGATGGTACTAGTATGAAGGGAAGGGAATGTAAAATTTAAATGGTGACTGAGTAGCAAAGCCAAGGGTGAAGAATAAAAATAAAGCTAGAAGAAAAACGCAGTGAAAAATTAAAAAGTCCCTGGGAAGAAGAGTAAACAAGGAATGTTTTTTTATCAAGGTTTTTGATTCAAAGGTTTGAGCGAGGTTTTATTTCAGACTACTCCCTTAACTCACAGTAGTTTTCAAGCACAACAATATTATGTACTTCTACCTCACCCACCCATTATCATCAATTGCCTCCCTCCAAGGCCCAATCCCCACCTATGGTATTTCGTCAGTGTCAGCCATGGGAGGCCCATCGGCTGCATGGATACAGTAGTAGTATCTCACGTTGCGCCCTATATCATTCATATATTCGTAACTATGCATCTGCCTTATTGTAGTCAGGGTGAAAGTGAAAGTGAGCATTTGATTTAACAGAGCATGGCCATGATAGGAAAAGAGATAATTGTGTGGTTCAGCTTCTCCACCTGTAGACAGTAGCAAAGTATAATGTGAGTTAAGCCAGTCCGTGACACAAGTATGTCTGTCTAGGGCGCAAGCTGAGCTGGCATGCCTACATTAATTTAGCTAAACGAGAGAGAAGAAGAATACTTGTATACTCTATAGTGCTTAATGCCTGGAACTGTAATCACATCAAAATCGAATGGGCCAAGGAATTGAGGATACCAGCAAATGTCATGTACTGCTAGTGCTACTGTACCACTATATCATTTCATATGTTACTGTTTTGCTAAGAGTATTTGTTACTATTTGTCTTTTTTCTTTCTTCATATAGCTACGCCTGCCAATACACCATCATCTTCATCACAACCCAACAGGAAGGAGATAGCAGCGAGGACCTGGCAAAGGAAGCTGGACGCCATCAGGGCCAAATATCAGCAGCTGAGGGTCATGGAGGAGGAGGAGGAGGAAGCAGCAGCATCTGCAGCCTCCAATCCTCGGGCCCAGCCAGGCTCCAGTGCCTCCAGTTATATGGCACCGTGGTGAGGCAGCTGCCCGCCACCATTTATCAACCACTGCTGCCCCCCCTATAGACTAAGAGCCTTTCAGTGCCCCATGCTTCTGAGGATGGTGCAAATGGAAGCCAGGATGGAGGAGTGGTTCGACCGCTTGGAGTGGCAGCTCCGAGTCCTAGCCCGCAGCTAGGTCCCTAGTCTCTTGCCCCCTTTTTTTTTAACCTTTTGTTTGGTGGGTGGGACTTGTTGGGGAGAGGGTGGGAATGTGGGAGTTGGGGGAATCTGATTCTTGGGGTATTGGGCATTTTTTTTACTGACATGTGTATGGACAATTTGGACTTCCTTTGGACATTGGTTGGGGTTAGGTAGAGGGGTGGGCCAGGTGTTGTGGGCTTTAGTTTATTAGCTAGGGAAATGCATTTTTTATGGTTGTACATATGATTTCATTCTTTTTTGGGGGTTACTCTTTTACTTCACACTGTTTCCTTTGCTGCGCAGGCCCACAGACAGTTTTCAAAATCTGCTGATGCTTATACAGTACCCTGACTTATCCTACTACTCTCTCCTCCTAGTCTCTGCAGTCTGCAACTATTGTACCCCTTAAGGACTCGGAGGGGGTGCGGGTGTGTGAATTTCCCTAGTATATAGATTATTGTAGCTTAGCAATCCCCCACAGTTCTTCTCTGACCTGTGATTAGGCAAAGCAATGGCTGCCTGGTTTCCTAAGGTGTCATGGTGGTGGTAGTAGACAGTAGCAGCATGCTTGTGGAATAGTAGTTGAATAATAGTGAAAGCACCCGATCCAGAAGCGAGGTTCCACTCCCTCCTAGCCGAACTCAAACTGTAGGTTGAGGAATATTCTTTGCAGGGAACTAATTAAATTGAAATAAAAAACAGAGTTAATATTTTTTATATGCAAGCTTTGCACAAAAAATGGAGACAGTCACCAGAGGGACTCTAGTATATGACTAGTAGTACACAAGAAGAAGACTGTCAAATGAGAAAACATGATAGGCAATGCTAAAGTAAAATAAATAATCAGAATGGTGAGCTAGTAAAAGTTGCAAACTGAAGTCGACTTGAGCTATGAAGTGGACAAGCGTAACCTTTGGTGCTGGAAGAATAGACGATGCTGGCAATTTTGAATTATGTTCCTCTAAAAAAATTTAAATAATATATTGAATACTGTGCATAGGACGGGATCTAATGTACAATAATATTCCCAGTGTGGGCTATACTTAGAGCAGAAGAAGATCCTCTCCCAGCCTTGAGTTGGTTTTGCTTTCACCCCATCTGCTCCACCAAGTGTGTGATCAATTAATGGTGTAAATTACATTTTTCACACCTCAATAAATCACAAAGCCCAGGGGAAGAGGGTTAGGGGTTCGATGAATGGATGGGAAGAGGGATTTGAGGGAAAGGTTTGACAAAGTCAAACAATACACAAGGACAACACATTCATCTTGGCGGCCGACCTTCATAAATCTGTTATGGGAGGAAAAGGAAACGCATGCATGATGATGAGTACTAGTACAGGTAAACCAAATCAAATTGTCCGTCTGCCGCCAGAGAGACCCAAGTCACATTATGTTCTGTAACTGTTGTAAATTAAATATCTGAAAGAGTCAAGTAACAAACAATCATAACCAACACACAAATTGTAATGATGAATAAAGAGAAAAAAAGATACTGTTTTGCCTAATTAGGAGTTGCATCAGCATTCCTCTTGGACTGTCTGTCAATCTTGGGTGCCTGGCGGATGCGGTTCGGTAAGGTAGGTGTGAGTATGTTACATTGTTTTTCCAGTATGGCGCAGGGTAAAGGCCAGGGCATGTAGATTGAAAAGCAAAAATGATATTGAAGAGTCAAGGAGAAAAGTTCAACTGCAAAAGGAGGAGTGCACAACAAGAAGAGAATACTCAGAGGCAGCAGGGCTAAATGTCTGTTTCTGGCAGTTACCTCAACAACAGGCCTCCCACCCAACCACAACTTAGCTTCGGATTAAACGATGAATTGGAGCCATGCAGCACTGAGCAGTGAGCACACACACACACAGCAACATAGCATTTTCCCAATCAATTAGAAACTCAACGCACTGCTGTCAGTCACACCAATCACCACCACCCCTACACAGACTTGTGTAGGTCTAGTGCTGTTGTTGTTTGTCACTTCAAAGTCATCATCATCCAAATTAGTTGGTTTCGGTGAATTTGAAAACTTTCATCTTCTTCTGGTGGCAGTTCTCGCAGTAGTCACACTCACGCCTACGCCCTGAGTCATTCCATCATCTCTGATCCTCCTGAGTCTGACCCCGAGTATAGTGTCCAACTCCATAATATCAGTGTGAGTATCCTGACTCAAACTCAAAATGCAATAGATCATCCTGCAGTAGTACAATTTTGTTATTGAACAACAAGAAGGGAATGATTGAGTCACTTTTTGTTAAGACTTTCTAGGGTAGGAAAGCATAGAATATCATGGCCCAGGGTTGTAGGCAGAAACACATTTGTTTGTATTCTCCATCCAATGTCTGGCTTGAGGGAAATGGCTTTGGAGGGCGAGTCGGGACTCGGGAGTCAGACTTCTTCACTGACTGCATGCAATTGCAACTCCAATATAGCAATAAAAATGTGTCTAAGAGTAAGTCGGTGGGGATGAATTGGTTAACAAGACAGTCAGACACACACAAATAAGAAAGTAAATGTTCCCTAGCTATATTTATTTATTTATTAATTAAGAAAGTAAGCCTAGTAGTCAGGGAAGTAGAGCTCGTCCTCAAACTCTGGTGGTTCGCCCAGAAGTAAGTCATCTAACACACTACTTCCATGACCTGAGTCTCCGATATCTTCCTCCTGTGGTACTTCACGTAAGGTGTAATCCGGTGGTATAAAGTGCTGATTCATTTTGATCATGGTTAATCTCTCCATATTTTAGGGCAAGAGACTGGGCCTTTTCACTGTAACAATGGCACCAGCAGCACTGAAAACACGCTCAGCTGAGACTCTGGGCACAGGGCAAGGCAGTTAGTTTATTGCCTGTCTGCTGAGCACTGGCCATTGGCGCCTCTTCCCATACCAGTACACCAATGGGTTTTGATCAAGGTATTCCTCTGATGCGTCATCCAGGTAGGCCTGGACCATTCGCTCAATGTTCATTGCTGGTGCTCCACTTTGCTCAACCTCTTTTGCCTTCACCTCCGTGCTTGACATAAGCCCTGCCAGTAGAAACCACTGATGCTCCTGGTCTTGGTGTTGTTGATAGTGTTCTTGTCGCTTGTTTTGTCTGCTGTGAGCCAACAGCACTGCCCTTAGGCTCTGAACTTGAAGCTGCAACATAGCACTTGTACCCTGGACCAGTGGGCCTCTAATTCCCTGCCGTTCTTTTTCTATCTCACTGCCTTGCTCAGCTATCCATGTTTTGTATTTTCTAACATCCCCATCTGAAAAAGGAATGATAGTGGACAGTAATGGTTTGTACCGTGGATGAAGAATTGTGGCACAGATGTAATGTTTGGAGGACGCAATGTCTCTTTGCACCCTTGTATTAGCGGACAGGCGAAGGATTAAGCTCTCCACCAAGTCATACACATCTTTTTTTTCCTCCACACCTGCATACATTGCAGACACCTCCTTTAGCTGTTCCTGTAGCATGTGCAAAAATGGGATAGCTTTGCCCATTGTACTGTCCTCTTTGCTTACTTCCCATGTGAACACCTCAAAAGGAAGCATTATCTCTGTCAGGCATTTGACAGGGCCCCATTGGTCCATCTCAATGATCATGACTTTTACAGTTGCATCTCCTCTTTGCATGACATATTCATTGATAGGTCTGTACTGCTCAAACAGGTATTCAAGCATGTAATAAGTGGAGTTCCTACGTGTTGGCACCACCTGTATGTGCTTTAACAGGCATTCTATTATCATGCTGAATGACTCTCGGCTGTTTCTGGGCTTAAAATGAATGAAATGAGTGCAGATTCTTCTGCAGGTGGACAGTAAGTTGCTTACTTGGTCTTCTTTTTTGAGAAAGTCCTCTATAATGATGTTGATGCAGTGCACCAAAAACAGGACCCTGAAATAACCATCATCAGCCATGGCCTTAACTATATTACTGCCATTGTCTCTGGCAAAAATCCAATCTTAAGCCCTCTTGGTTGCAGCCATTCAAAGACCTTGTTGTTAAAGTCTTCCAAAATGTTTGCAGCTGTATGTGATTTCTCCATTGCGATCATTGATACTGTGGCATGCTTCTGAGTAGCATAAAAAATCTCAGCAGTGTCAACACCTGCATATATTTTTTCTCTAGCTCCCCACAAAAGAGATCCAGTGTGCAGTGATGCACATGTCATCAGTCGCTTGGCAACTGGTCCACATGTCTGTTGTCAGGTGGATAGTGTGGACAGTACTCTGCTGCAAAGCTTGTCCAAGCAATTCAAGCACATCGTGATGTAGCGCTGGAACAGCAACTCTGGCAAAATAGGACCGGCTGGGAACCTTCCATTTTGGGCAGATGGCTGCCACAAATTCAAGAAAACCCACCCCTTCAACAAAAGAAAAAGGTAGGAGGTCCAGCGCTAACATTTTAGCCAGCTTTGCATTGTACAAACGTGCCATTGGGTGGTTGATTTCATACTGCCTCTCTGGCCTAAACATAGCAGGAATAGTAGCCTGAATATCTTTCCTGATGCCACTGTTGCAGGTGACTTCTTGAGACCAGGAGGTCGTAGGCTCAATGTGCTTTTCAGTGGGGCAGACACTGTCCTCTGTTGCCTTGGTGTCTCGACCTGAGTCTTGTGCCACTGTGATGTTGCTGTTGTGGGCGATACTACTGCACTGCTATGGAGAGGGCTGCTTTGCGTAATAAAGAGAGAAAGAATCCTAAATACAGGAGTAAACCTGTTAGCCCAGTTGAGACCGGGTAGAGTATGCAACAAAACAACAATGTCTCAACCGGTAATCATTGGTGAGGACAATTACAAGGTTTGTATAAATCACTGGAGGGAGGAGAAGAAAGAGAGACCACACAAAGTTTTCATAGAGTGTAGATTATTATTTGTACGTAGTTGTATCAGCAATACAGTACAATTTTACAAAGGTAACCATGACACACAATTGTGCACTGAACGTGTAAGTGACAGTGAACGGCGCAGTGACACTAGGGTGAAAAGACAGCATGAACGGCGAAAAAGCAACTAATACAAATGATTGAGTGGTCAATACTACACAGCAGATATATACAAGGTAGGTATTTCGATTTGGACTGAGTTGGTTGACCACATTAGCGCCACAGTTTGCGCTGAATAGTCGACGGCGTCATCATCAGGACAATGGGTACTGTTTTCGAAATAGTGCTGTACATAAGGGAGACAGGAAAAAGGAAATGAGGCCCTCGTTGCAGGTAAGTGAAAGATCAAAGAGCGAGTAATTTAAAAAGATCAAAGTATGGGTAGCGGAGAGAAGCTACCTGGAGTGGTGGTGGAATATCAATCCAGACGATATTAGCCGGTGGCCGAATGGCGCAGGCGAAGGCGAGGGTCAAGGAAGGACCACTGGTTGGGAAAGGGAGAAAGATGTCAAGGAGTGCTCTTGTGAGACCAGGATACTCGGAATTAGCATATAAGGCGACAGGGGCAGAGGTAGAGAATACCTGTGTAATTTGAAGGAATTCAGACAGGATATCCGTTATGGGAGGGCGAAGGTAACGGGGTACCGGGACCTGTAAAAAAGCAGGAAGGGCAGAGGGGTCAGGACAGCGTGAGGTGGGTGAGACGGGTGAGGACGGAGAATGCGGTGACGGGAGTGGTCGGGAACATACCTGGAAATTAGAATAAAGGCTATCTTCAGGGGGGTCCAAGGGTTCAGGAGGCAAGCCGGCCCTGTAACGGTAGGAGGGCAAGGATGTCAGGGCGGCGTGGTCTGGATAAGGAGGGAAAGGCAGTAACAAGGAGGGGTCGGGGCCGTACCTGAAAGTGTCATTAATAGCTGTCCTCTGTGAAGTCCAAAGTTTCAGGACTCAGGCGGGTCGATTTATACAAACCTTGTAATTGTCCTCGCCAATGATTACCGGTTGAGACATTGTTGTTTTGTTGCATAATAAAGATGCCTTCCTCTTCTTCTCCTTCCACCGTGATCGGATTCGGATTCCCTGCTCAGCCGGCTTTCACCCCCTTCTCCAGCAACACTTGCAGTTTTTTGGCCACTAAGGTGTGCCTTGCAGCAGATAGTATGGTGTTTTCTCCCATGGGTGGTTTGTCCCCAGGTACCTTAGTTTGTACTAAGCTTACACCGATTAACACTTGCTCCGCAAATGGAGCATATGGCAATGTTCGCCTCCTTCTGGCTAACCGAAAAGAAATCCCAAACTGGGGAGCTCAACTTTCTGACTCTGTTGGTGCCACTGCCAATGTCGGATGAACTGGCGTTTTCACCTTTGAGGCATTTTTACTAAACAAAAAACTTGAATTTCTCCATTTTGTATACTCTCTATTTTTTAATACGTCGTTTGTTTTTACTGTAATGATTTTAATTAATTGAACAGTCAATAAAATTCATTCATTCATTCACCTTTGACTCTCTAGCTCTGCACTACCTACTTCTACTGAGGTGTTTGTGGATGTAGGTCACTGCTGGGACTTTGCAAAATATGGCAGCTGGCATTGGTTGGATCTGTGGTACCACTGCCACATCCCCCCGGGAAGTTGGGATGGAGCAACATCAGTCTCCACTGGGGCTCGGCTAACATCCATAATGACTGGCTCGTCATCATCCTCTTCTTCTACATCTGCCTCCATAACTCCAGGGCTTTCTGGAGCCTTCCTTTTCCCTTGCCTCATCTAAGTTGTCTTGCGGTGTGTCTCACTCTCAGACTGAGGCGGGACCCAAGTGTCATCTAGATCATCAGAAGGGGGGCTTGAAGAAGATGACGCACCACTAACCTTCCTTTTTCTAGCTTGAGATCTGGAAGACAATAGATCTTCTGGAGCAGATTGCTCTACTTCCTAAGCATGAAGCTCAATCTCTTGAACTGACCTACCTCGGGAGGAACTACTATCGGCGGTTGTGGCTCTTCTGGTTGTTGTCCACTTCTCTGAGTTTCCTGCAGTGATTGGGTACTACTTTGCGATAGAGATAAGTCAATGTCAACATCACTGATTGTCGGCGTTGCCGTGATTAGACTGACTGCCAGGCTTGGGCCTAGATAAGGGGTGGGTCCACTGATTTGGGAGTGCTGCTCCCAGCTTGCTTCTCAGAGACCAGTGCGGCAGGCACAGTTTTTTGTTTTCCAAAAAACATCTGGGGCGACATACCAGTGGTTGTGGTGGTAAGCGCCTTCTTCTTCTCACTGGCTACTTTCTTGGTTGTAGTTTTAGGCTTAGCAGTGGTGCCTTTCTTTGGGGCCATCTTGAAGCTGTCAATTAGCAGTGGCACTTAGCTTCACAAGTTGAAGAGATGTCTTTTGTATGGGTCTCTCACGCATTACGTACACGCCGTGCACAGGCCTTCTTTCTGGCAGTACTGTGAGTGATGTGTTGTCTCTTGTTGTTGTGCACCTAAAAGAAAAGAAGCAAGAAGGATATCTGTGAAATGTGCCATTGTTGCTTTTCAATTAGTAGCACAAACAAAAAAATATAATTTATTGTGTGGTCACTGCTGTTGCTCCCTTGATTAACAATACGGTTTAAATATATCTACTCATTCGTAAAACGGAAAACCACTCTAACGTATAATTACTTTCATGGTGACTGACCACTCAGGAAGAATAAGAGAGAGCAAAAACAACAACAACAACATACAGTTGAAACAGTTTGCTTTATGTGCACCATGTGATGTCACGTGATGTCACACACAATGTGTGATGTAGCACTGACTCTGAGGAAGGTGCACCTGACAAATGACAATGAAAGGAATAATCCCTAGACAATGAATGCTGTTGTGCATCTATAGCAGACGTGGGGTAGATTGAAGCAATATGTAGTGGGAAATGGTATAAACAATGTTTTTTTAATTATACACAAAAAATTTAAAAAATAATTTACAAATTAATTAAAGCAAATTTAACTAATTAAACATAAGTGAAGTTATCCTCAAAGATATAACAATAAGGTATTATTAAACTGCTATCTCATTGCTCAACCATCCATGCAGCCTATGACAAAAAGGGATGAATTTGTTTGGATTCACAAAATGACTGCAAACTAGTGTCACATTGTCATCAACAATTAACAGGAAGACATTCATTGAGAACCAGAAGAAGTAATGCAGGCCTAAAGAAAAAGCACAGTGGCTGGATCCACAAAATGACCGCCAGCCACATGGTAACAAAATGAAGCTGAAGGCCTACAACAAAGAACGCATGCAGGCCTATGGCAAAAGCACCCTTGCTGCCTACAAAAATGGCACCTAGCCACTTGGTCACAGCAAGAGGCAGGAGGCCTGTAAAACAATCAAATAGCACATGCAGGCCTAGGCTTGGACAGTGCACAGACTATATTAAATAGCCCCTTTCCAGTGGCCACATGGCATCTGGAACAAAGGCAAATGTTGGCCCATGACAAACACACACACTGGCCAGACAAAGGAGGCATGGTAAAACAGAGAAAACTCATCATTTATTCAGCAATGCCAAAAATGAAAATTATTGGGCTAAAAAAATGTTTACAACAAGACACATCCTTCAAAGGCATTACCCCACGTACTCCTGACTCCTATACACTGTTTGCATGAAACAAACATGAAATGTCACAAAAAAGCACAGTATGTATTTCAAACAATCCAAATCCATCCATGGCCTAAATGCTGCAAACACCATAGAAACTGTTGTTTCATACACCCATGACTAGCACTGGACCTGCTGGCTGAAAGGCCAATTGGCAGACTACTAGGCCACATATTCAATCAAAATTTCAAATGTATTAAAACAATGTAGAAAATGTAGTAGACTGTGAAACATTTTTCCTTTACAAATGCAGAAAAATGAAATGCAAAGAGATCACTAGGCCCCTACTGAAACAACAGGCACCCACCACAACAAATTTAAAAAAACAATTAAAAGTGTGCAGAGATGGTCAAAGCACTGGGAGGAGCCTGCTGGACAGGAACAGGAAGTTGGAGACTCTGGAGCACTTCCTTCCATTTGAAAAACAAGTAAAAAAAAAAAAAAAAAGACTCCTCGCACCACCAAATGTCAATTCGAAGTGGTTTTTAACTTCAAATCGTCAGTTTGGGAAAATTTTGATGCTGCTTGAGCAGAGAATCTTCTCCCGATTGCAGCTGTGGCAGATCCTGCATGTTTGGGATCGCGTACAGCAGAAAAGTTCAGCTGAAAGTCACTGGCGCACCCGAATGACGTGTTTACGAATGCAAAATCTTGTGGGAGCATGCGGCCGGCTACCAAATCTCGTGGGCCCGCGAGCGGCCCTGAAAACCTCGTAGGTGATAGAGAGCACCCGGCAAGTCGCTCCTGTGTGCGGGATATTGCATTTTGAGTGCGCGTGGACCAAAACAAATCTCTGCTCCGTTGCGGAATGCAGAGTTTAACAGTAACTCTGCGTTCTCTGCGGAACGCAGAGTTGCTGAATTCCGCAAACTCCGCGAACGGAGCAGAGTTTTATGCCCGGGCTTAGTAAGTACAAAAATATCAGAAAAAAAATTGTTTTACTCTAATATTGAAAAAATATAGTTTTTTGAACATATATATAGTTAAAAGTAGTAAATCCTAAATATTTTAACATATAACACTAATATAATATAAATTAAATATGTTTAAGTAATAGTTAAAACATACTAAAAATATACTAATTTAAACAAACACACGCATATAAATGTATCTGTGTATGTTTATATACACATACATCATGTAAAACTATTTAAAACATATTTTAATTTATATTACAATTGTTTTAATTTTAGTAATATAACAAGTATATATATATATATATATATATATATATATATATATATATATATATTAATCTATATATATATAGATATCTCTCTCTCTCTATATATATATATTATCTACTGGCGGTCGCCAGTAGATAGTTATAGTTAGGACCTATTTTCCATAGGAAATCCGCGACATTCTATTTGAAATAACTCTCTTGCCGGTTGACGAATCTTCGCAAAATTTTCAAACTTTATGGCCCGCTCCGGTCCGCTCCTACCCTGAAAGTCTCGGGGTGATTCATCAAGCGGGGGCCGAGAAAAAGGGGGTCCCAAAACGTGTTTTCCCCATTCATTTTCCCATAGGAAACTTTAGACACGGCTACAGCCCGAACTGCTGAACGGAATTACACCAAATTTGGCAAAGAGGTAGTTCTTGGTTCAGAAAGAACCCTTTTTGTTAAATGGTGTAAATCCGTTCAGTAGTTGCGGAGAAATTAAAAAAATAAGAGTCAAAAAATCAATTTCCCATAGGAAACTTTATGCAAGGCTACAGCCCGAACTGCTGAACGGAATTACACCAAATTTGGCAAAGAGGTAGTTCTTGGTTCAGAAAGAACCCTTTTGTTAAATGGTGTAAATCCGTTCAGTAGTTGCTGAGAAAATCAAAAGTAAAAACACATATATATCTGGGCGGAGCCTAACCACACATGTCATCGTGAGATCTGATTGGCTGTCAGCACTTCATCCTGGAATTGCTGGCAGCCATCTTGAGACCAATATACATGATAGTACCCCATTGAAATGCCTTGTAGTGAATCAAAGATTTTGAGGGTTACCAAAAGGAGAACTATTAAGGGTGATAACAGACTTTAGTTACATTAGAATTCATTTGTTGATGGTACCATACTAATTTCAGGAATTGTGGTGTGTTCTAAGGTGATTTTACCCTGTGAAAAACCTTCTGCTGGGATATCATGAATCATGTTTGAGAGAAAACTATTTTCACATGCTTGTCCCATACAGTTTTGGAAGGTGCTCCAGAAGCTAAAATGAGAGCATATTTTCTGTAAATTCACATTATCTTTCTCAGTCATGTGAGAATGAAGTCTGACATTCTCAGTAAAACATGTACATCCAACAAGGGCAGAGACTGTCAGTTGATTCCTTTGTGTTCTACTGCAGCTTCCCAGAGTGTTCTAAAGAACAACTAGAGTGCTAACAGCCTTACTTATGACAAAAGTATGGCACACCTGAAGCCATCTTGATTGGAATAAACTGGTAACACTTAAAACATTTAATTTAAAAAGGAACAAAATGATGGGGTTCATTTTGTCATAGAAATTATGGTTAGTGCTATAGAAAGAAAAATTAGGACATGTTTCAAGTGAGATCTCAAATATCTTCCTGTTATATTTCAACAGGAGCAGCCTGTCAGTTGATGCCTTTGTGTTCTACTGCAGCTTCCCAGAGTGTTCTAAAGAACAACTAGAGTGCTAACAGCATTACTTATGACAAAAGTATGGCACACCTGAAGCCATCTTGATTGGAATAAACTGGTAACGCTTAAAACATTTAATTTAAAAAGGAACAAAATGATGGGGTTAATTTTGTCATAAAAATTATGGGTAGTGCTGTAGAAAGAAAAATTAGGACATGTTTCTAGTGTGATCTCAAATATCTTCCTGTTATATTTCAACAGGAGCAGCCTGCCAGTTGATGCCTTTGTGTTCTACTGCAGCTTCCCAGAGTGTTCTAAAGAACAACTAGAGCGCTAACAGCCTTACTTATGACAAAAGTATGGCACACCGGAAGCCATCTTGATTGGAATAAGCCGTTAATACTTAAAACATTTAATTTAAAAAGGAACAAAATGAGGGGTTCTTTTTTAAATAGAAATTATGGTTAGTGCTGCAGAAAGAAAATGAGGGCATGTTTTAAGTGATATCTCAAATCCTCTTCTATTTCATTAGAAAATTCTGACATGCAGACTGAAACAATCACTTTCAATACCAGCAGCAGACTTCCAGTTAACTCCCTGGTGAGCAGTAGCTTTAGTACAGTGATCTAATGAGCAACTAGAGTGCTAACATTCTGAATTTATGGCAAATGTGAGACACATCTGAATGCCTTCTTGATGGAATCAAAGTAAAAACTGAAAGCATTTCCTACTGAGGAGACTGCAGTAAATGAGGAAATTAGGAAACTTCATAACAAAGAAGTCTTCCAAGATGGCCACCAGAGAAAAAAGAGCCCAAATGTAGCACAAATATTACCCAGATGTAGCCCACATATAGCCCAATGACAAAAGTGTGCAAAACACTTTTTATTTTTAGTTTTTTGTAGTTTTATGTAGTGCAGACTGGTCAGGTATTGGAGCGTTGCATCTTAAAACATGACCCCCTACACTACAAAAACACTACTGCACTACTCTAAACCCTAAAACACTACCCCAGCACGACTCCCTACACTACACACGCACCACTGCACTATCCTAAACCCTAAAACACTACCCCCAGCATGACCCCCTACACTACACAAACGCCACTGCACTACCCTAAACCCTAAAACACTACCCCCAGCACGATCCCCTACACTACCCAAACACCACTGCACTAACCTAAATCCTAAAACAATACCCCCAGCACGACCCCCTACACTACCCAAACACCACTGCACTACCCTAAACATGACCCCCTACACTACACAAACACCACTGCACTACCCTAAACCCTAAAACACTACCCCCAGCACGACCCCCTACACTACACAAGCACCACTGCACTACCCTAAACCCTAAAACACTACCCCCAGAACGACCCCCTACACTGCCCGAACACCACTGCACTGCCCTAAACCTTGAAACACCAGCCCCTGCACGACCCCCTACACTGTTCGAACACCACTGCACTGCCCTAAACCCTGAAACACCACCCCCAGCACGACCCCCTACACTGCCCGAACACCACTGCACTGCCCTAAACCCTGAAACACCACCCCCTTCACGACCCCCTACACTGCCCGAACACCACTGCACTGCCCTAAACCCTGAAACACCACCCCCAGCACGGCCCCCTAAACTGCCCAAACACCACTCCACTGCCCTAAACCCTGAAACATCACCCCCAGCAAGACCCCCTACACTGCCCGAACACCACTGCCCTAAACCCTGAAACACCACCCCCAGCACGACCCCCTACACTGCCCGAACACCACTGCACTGCCCTAAACCCTGAAACACCACCCCCAGCACGACCCCCTACACTGCACGAACACCACTGCTCTGCCCAAAACCCTCAAACACCAGCCCCAGCATGACCCCTACACTGCCCGAACACCACTGCACTGCCCTAAACCCTGAAACACCAGCCCCAGCACGACCCCCTACACTGCCCGAACACCACTGCACTACCCTAAACCCAGAAACACCACCCCCAGCACGACCCCCTACACTGCCTGAGCACCACTGCACTGCCCTAAACCCTGAAACACCAGCCCCAGCATGACCCCCTACACTGCCCGAACACCACTGCACTGCCCTAAACCCTAAAACACCAGCCCCAGCACGACCACCTACACTGCACGAACACCACTGCACTGCCCTAAACCCTGAAACACCAGCCCCAGCATGACCCCTACACTGCCCGAACACCACTGCACTGCCCTAAACCGTGAAACACTAGCCCCAGCACGACCCCCTACACTGCCAGAACACCATTGCACTGCCATAAACCCTGAAACACCAGCCCCAGCACAACCCCTACACTGCCCGAACACCACTGCACTGCCCTAAACCCTGAAACACCACCCCAGCACGACACCCTACACTGCCCGAACACCACTGCACTGCCCAAAACCCTGAAACACCATTCCCCCTGCACGATCCCCTACACTGCCCGAACACTACTGCACTGACCTAAACCCTGAAACACCATCCCCAGCACGACCCCCTACACTGCACGAACACCCCTGCACTGCCCTAAACCCTGAAAGACTACCCCCAGCAAGACCCCCTACACTGCCCGAACACCACTGCACTGCCCTAAACCCTGAAACATCACCCCCAGCAAGACCCCCTACACTGCCCGAACACCACTGCCCTAAACCCTGAAACACCACCCCCAGCAAGACCCCCTACACTGCCCGAACACCACTGCACTACCCTAAACCCTACAACACTACCCCCAGCACGACCCCCTACACTACACAAGCACCACTGCACTACCCTAAACCCTGAAACACCAGCCCCAGTACGACCATCTACACTGCACAAACACTACTGCACTGCCCTAAACCCTGAAACACCAGCCCCAGCATGACCCCCTACACTGCTCGAACACCACTGCACTGCCCTAAACCGTGAAACACTAGCCCCAGCACGACCCCCTACACTGCCAGAACACCATTGCACTGCCCTAAACCCTGAAACACCAGCCCCAGCACAACCCCCTACACTGCCCAAACACCACTGCACTGCCCTAAACCCTGAAACACCACCCCGTGCACGACCCCCTACACTGCCCGAACACCACTGCACTGCCCTAAACCCTGAAACACCACCCCCAGCACGACAACCTACACTGCCCGAACACCACTGCACTGCCCTAAACCCTGAAACATCACCCCCAGCAAGACCCCCTACACTGCCCGAACACCACTGCCCTAAACCCTGAAACACCACCCCCAGCAAGACCCCCTACACTGCCCGAACACCACTGCACTGCCCTAAACCCTGAAACACCAGCCCCAGCACGACCCCCTACATTGCCCGAACACCACTGCACTGCCCTAAACCCTGAAACACCACCCCCAGCACGGACCCCTACACTGCCCAAACACCACTGCACTGCCCTAAACCCTGAAACACTATACCCTGCATGACCCACTACACTGCCCGAACACCACTGCGTTGCCCTAAACCCTGAAACACCATTCCCCCTGCACGACCCCCTACTCTGCCCGAACACTACTGCACTGGCCTAAACCCTGAAACACCATCCCCAGCACGACCCCCTACACTGCACGAACACCCCTGCACTGCCCTAAACCCTGAAACACTACCCCCAGCAAGACCCCCTACCGTGCCCGAACACCACTGCACTGCCCTAAACCCTGAAACATCACCCCCAGCAAGACCCCCTACACTGCCCGAACACCACTGCCCTAAACCCTGAAACACCACCCCCAGCAAGACCCCTACACTGCCCGAACACCACTGCACTGCCCTAAACCCTGAAACACCAGCCCCAGCACGACCCCCTACATTGCCCGAACACCACTGCACTGCCCTAAACCCTGAAACACCACCCCTTGCATGACCCACTACACTGCCCAAACACCACTGCACTGCCCTAAACCCTGAAACACCACCCCCAGCACGACCCCCTATACTGCCCGAACACCATTGCACTGCCCTAAACCCTGAAACACCACCCCCTGCACGACCCCCTACACTGCCCGAACACTACTGCACTGCCCTAAACCCTGAAACACCGCCCCCAGCATGACCCCCTATACTGCACGAACACTACTGCACTGCCCTAAACCTTGAAACACCAGCCCCAGCAAGACCCCCTACACTGCCCGAACACCACTGCACTGCCCTAAACCCTGAAACATCACCCCCAGCAAGACCCCTACACTGCCCGAACACCACTGCCCTAAACCCTGAAACACCACCCCCAGCAAGACCCCCTACACTGCCCGAACAACACTGCAGTGCCCTAAACCCTAAAACACCACCCCCAGCACGACCCCCTACACTGCCCGAACACCACTGCTCTGCCCAAAACCCTGAAACACCAGCCCCAGCACGACCCCCTACGCTGCCCGAACACCACTGCACTGCCCTAAACCCTGAAACACCACCCCCAGCACGACCCCCTACACTGCCCGAACACCACTGCACTGCCCTAAACCCTGAAACACCACCCCCAGCACGACCGCCTACACTGCCTGAAAACCACTGCACTGCCCTAAACCCTGAAACACCAGCCCCAGCACGACCCCCTACACTGCCCGAACACCACTGCACTGCCCTAAACCCTCAAACACCAGCCCCAGCACGACCCCCTACACTGCCCGAACACCACTGCACTACCCTAAACCCTGAAACACCAGCCCCAGCAAGACCCCCTACACTGCCCGAACACCACTGCACTGCCCTAAACCCTGAAACACCAGCCCCAGCAAGACCCCCTACACTGCCCGAACACCACTGCACTGCCCTAAACCCTGAAACACCACCCCCAGCAAGACCCCTACACTGCCCGAACACCACTGCGCTGCCCTAAACGCTGAAACATCAGCCCCAGCAAGACCCCCTACACTGCGCGAACACCATTGCACTGCCCTAAACCCTGAAACACCACCCCCAGCAAGACCCCCTTTACTGCCCGAACACCACTGCACTAAACCCGGAAAAAACAGCGCCAGCAAGACCACCTACACTGCCCGAACACCACTGCACTGCCCAAAACCCTGAAACACCACCCCCAGCACGACACCCTACACTGCCCGAACACCACTGCACTGCCCTAAACCCTGAAACACCACCCCAGCACGACCCCTACACTGCCCGAACACCACTGCACTGCCCTAAACCCTGAAACACCACCCCCTGCACGACCCCCTACACTGCCCGAACACCACTGCACTGCCCTAAACCCTAAAACTCTACCCCCAGCATGACCCCCTACACTGCCCGAACACCACTGCACTGCCCTAAACCCTGACTCACCACCCCCTGCACGACCCCCTACACTGCCCGAACACCACTGCAAGCCCTAAACCCTGAAACACCACCCCAGCACGACCCCCTACACTGCCCGAACACCACTGCACTGCCCTAAACCCTGAAACACCAGCCCCTGCACGACCCCCTACACTGCCCGAACACCACTGCACTGCCCTAAACCCTGAAACACCACCCCCAGCACGACCCCCTACACTGCCTGAACAGGGTAAACAGACATAATATCGAAACAAAAATATCGAATGGACACAATATCGAGCCTAAAATATAGAATGGACATAATATCGAATGGACATAATATAGTCGTTAAAAATATCGAAAGTAAGGTAAGTAATATCGATAGTCAAAATATCGAAGTACATAATATAGGCATTAAAAATATCGAAATTTTTAATAATATCGAATTTTTCTAAGTGTATTGTATGTTAGTATATGTGTTAAAAGTGTATATTAGTTGTTGTAATGTATGTTTAATTTTTTAAAAGCAATGAATTTTATGTTATTTAATTTTTGCGTAATTCAATTCCGTAGCGGGTAGTGGGTTTATAGGGGAATAGGGTGGGAAGTAATTTAATTAAAATTAAGTACATATTAATAAATATTAATTGGTATTGATAATTAATTTATTGTTAATTAATTATTAATTGGTAATAAAATTTTATTAATTGGAATTTTTTAATTGATTAAATGGTAATTATCTTAATTCAATTAATTAAATAGTTGTAGCGGGATGTGGGTTTATAGGGGAATAGGGTGGGAAGTAATTTAATTAAAATTAAGTACATATTAATAAATATTAATTGGTATTGATAATTAATTTATTGTTAATTAATTATTAATTGGTAATTAAATTTTATTAATTGGTAATTTTTTTAATTGATTCAATGGTAATTATGTTAATTGTATTAATTAAATAATTGTAGCGGGATGTGGGTTTATAGGGGAATAGGGTGGGAAGTAATTTAATTGAAATTAAGTACATATTAATAAATATTAATTGGTATTGATAATTAATTTATTGTTAATTAATTATTAATTGGTAATTAAATTTTATTAATTGGTAATTTTTTTAATTGATTAAATGTTAATTAGTGTTATTAATAATATTTATTAGTATTGATAATTAATTATTTTTTAGTAAAATATTAAAATATTACTTTCCCTACTGTTGCACTCTCTGGAGTGGGAATAGTAATTATTACCCCTACGCTATCCAACGCTTTCCCTACTGTTGCACTCACTGGAGTGGGAATAGTAATTTTTACCCCTACGCTATCCAACTCTTTCCCTACTGTTGCACTCTCTGGAGTTGGAATAGTAATTATTACCCCTACGCTATCCAACGCTTTCCCTACTGTTGCACTCACTGGAGTGGGAATAGTAATTTTTACCCCTACGCTATCCAACTCTTTCCCTACTGTTGCACTCTCTGGAGTGGGAATAGTAATTATTACCCCTACGCTATCCAACGCTTTCCTACTGTTGCACTCTCTGGAGTTGGAATAGTGATTATTACCCCTACGCTATCCAACGCTTTCCTACTGTTGCACTCACTGGAGTGGGAATAGTAATTTTTACCCCTACGCTATCCAACTCTTTCCCTACTGTTGCACTCTCTGGAGTGGAAATAGTAATTATTACCCCTACGCTATCCAACGCTTTCCCTACTGTTGCACTAGTGGAGAAGTGTGGCTCAATGGTTAGAGCGGCAGACCCTGATGCAGAGATCTGGCCCGGGACCAGGGTTCAATCCCCGGCGGGTCTTGGGCTCAATTTCCTCAGACCTGATAATTCTCGCCTCGGTGCCTATTCTAATCATGGGTCCCACTCTGCAACTCTGGGCAATAGCTTGCTTAATCTCCACAACGGCCCCAACAGCGCTGGGATGCCTGGCTTCACCCTGGGGGTGCCCAGGAGTGGACATTTCACAGGGAAAAAGCCAGGAAGGGTTCCACAGCGGTATGCGTACAGTGCCTGGACACCCCTTTGGGGGTATGGGTGCGGTTTACAAGTACAAATTTCATTTCATTTCATTTCACTCACTGAAGTGGGAATAGTAATTTTTACCCCTACGCTATCCAACTCTTTCCCTACTGTTGCACTCTCTGTAGTGGGAATAGTAATTATTACCACTACGCTATCCAACGCTTTCCCTACTGTTGCACTCTCTGGAGTGGGAATAGTAATTTTTACTCCTACGCTATCCAATGCTTTCCCTACTGTTGCACTGTCTGGAGTGGGAATAGTAATTTTTACCCTCCCGCTATCCAACGCTTTCCCTACTGTTGCACTGACTGAAGTGGTAATAGTAAATTTTACCATCCCGCTATCCTACGCTAAAAATATTGAATATTTTTTATAAATATTACGTTAATATATTTATGTATTAAAAAATTAAAATGTATGTTTATTTTTTTAAGTTACATTAATTATTTATTAATTTTAAAGTTATTTAAGTATTTTTAAGTATGTTTTAGTTAATTATATATATTATTTCATTAATTTTACATTACTTTTCATACATTTAAAAAATGTCGATATTTTGACTGACTATATTTTTTACAACTATATTTTGGAGTCGATATTTTTGTACTTACCTGTTTGTAGATAGGAGTCGATATTTTGGTATTCAATATTTTTACTTCGATATTGTTGTAGGTCGATATTCTTGTTATCGATATTCTGTCAGTGATCCCCTGAACACCACTGCCCTAAACCCTGAAACACCACCCCAGCAAGACCCCCTACATTGCCCGAATACCACTGCACTGCCCTAAAGCCTGAAACACCACTTCCAACACAACCCCCTACACTGCCTGAACACCATTGCTCTGCCCTAAACCCTGAAACACTGCCCCCAGCAAGACCCCCTACACTGCCCGAACACCACTGCACTGCCCTAAACCCTGAAACATCACCCCCAGCAAGACCCCTACACTGCCCGAACACCACTGCCCTAAACCCTGAAACACCACCCCAGAACGACCCCCTACACTGCTCGAACACCACTGCACTGCCCTAAACCCTGAAACACCACCTCCAGCACGACCCCCTACACTGTCCAAACACCACTGCTCTGCCCAAAACACTGAAACACCAGCCCCAGCATGACCCCCTACACTGCCCGAACACCACTGCACTGCCCTAAACCCTGAAACAACAGCCCCAGCACGAACCCCTACACTGCCCGAACACCACTGCACTCCCCTAAACCCAGAAACACCACCCCCAGCACGACCCCCTACACTGCCCGAGCACCACTGCCTGCACTGCCCTAAACCCTGAAACACCAGCCCCAGCACGACCCCCTACACTGCCTGAACACTACTGCACTAAACCATGAAACACCATCCCCAGCACGACCCCCTACACTGCACAAACACCACTGCACTGCCCTAAACCCTGAAAAACTACCCCCAGCTAGACCCCCTACACTGCCCGAACACCACTGCACTGCCCTAAACCCTAAAACACCAGCCCCAGCACGACCCCCTACACTGCCCGAACACCACTGCACTGCCCTAAACCCTGAAACACCAGCCCCAGCACGACCCTCTACACTGCCCGAACACCACTGCACTACCCTAAACCCATAAACACCACCCCCAGCACGACCCCCTACACTGCCTGAGCACCACTGCACTGCCCTAAACCCTGAAACACCAGCCCCAGCAGGACCCCCTACACTGCCCGAACACCACTGCACTGCCCTAAACCCTGAAACACCAGCCCCAGCACGACCACCTACACTGCACGAACACCACTGCACTGTCCTAAACCCTGAAACACCAGCCCCAGCATGACCCCCTACACTGCCCGAACACCACTGCACTGCCCTAAACCGTGAAACACTAGCCCCAGCACGACTCCCTACACTGCCAGAACACCATTGCTCTGCCCTAAACCCTGAAACACCAGCCCCAGCACAACCCCCTACACTGCCCGAACACCACTGCACTGCCCTAAACCCTGAAACACCACCCCGTGCATGACCCCTACACTGCCCGAACACCACTGCACTGCCCTAAACCCTGAAACACCACCCCCAGCACGACACCCTACACTGCCCGAACACCACTGCACTGCCTTAAACCCTGAAACATCACCCCCAGCAAGACCCCCTACACTGCCCGAACACCACTGCCCTAAACCGTGAAACACCACCCCCAGCAAGACCCCCTACAATGCCCGAACACCACTGCACTGCCCTAAACCCTGAAACACCAGCCCCAGCACGACCCCCTACATTGCCCGAACACCACTGCACTGCCCTAAACCCTGAAACACCACCCCCTGCATGACCCACTACACTGCCCGAACACCACTGCACTGCCCTAAACCCTGAAACACCATTCCCCTGCACGACCCCCTACTCTGCCCGAACACTACTGCACTGGCCTAAACCCTGAAACACCATCCCCAGCACGACCCCCTACACTGCACGAACACCCCTGCACTGCCCTAAACCCTGAAACACTACCCCCAGCAGGACCCCCTACACTGCCCGAACACCACTGCACTGCCCTAAAACCTGAAACATCACCCCCAGCAAGACCCCCTACACTGCCCGAACACCACTGCCCTAAACCCTGAAACACCACCCCCAGCAAGACCCCCTACACTGCCCGAACACCACTGCACTGCCCTAAACCCTGAAACACCAGCCCCAGCACGACCCCCTACATTGCCCGAACAACACTGCACTGCCCTAAACCCTGAAACACCACCCCCTGCATGACCCACTACACTGCCCGAACACCACTGCACTGCCCTAAACCCTGAAACACCACCCCCAGCACGACACCCTACACTGCCCGAACACCATTGCACTGCCCTAAACCCTGAAACACCACCCCTGCACGACCCCCTACACTGCCCGAACACTACTGCACTGCCCTAAACCCTGAAACACCGCCCCCAGCATGACCCCCTACACTGCACGAACACTACTGCACTGCCCTAAATCCTGAAACACTACCCCAGCAAGACCCCCTACACTGCCCGAACACCACTGCACTGCCCTAAACCCTGAAAGATCACCCCCAGCAAGACCCCCTACACTGCCCGAACACCACTGCCCTAAACCCTGAAACACCACCCTCAGCAAGACCCCCTACACTGCCCGAACAACACTGCAGTGCCCTAAACCCTAAAACACCACCCCCAGCACGACCCCCTACACTGCCCGAACACCACTGCTCTGCCCAAAACCCTGAAACACCAGCCCCAGCACGACCCCCTACACTGCCCGAACACCACTGCACTGCCCTAAACCCTGAAACACCACCCCCAGCATGACCCCCTACACTGCCCGAACACCACTGCACTGCCCTAAACCCTGAAACACCACCCCCAGCACGACCGCCTACACTGCCTGAAAACCACTGCACTGCCCTAAACCCTGAAACACCAGCCCCAGCACGACCCCCTACACTGCCCGAACACCACTGCACTGCCCTAAACCCTGAAACACCACCCCCAGCAAGACCCCCTACACTGCCCGAACACCGCTGCGCTGCCCTAAACGCTGAAACATCAGCCCCAGCAAAACCCCCTACCCTGCGCGAACACCATTGCACTGCCCTAAACACTGAAACACCACCCCCAGCAAGACCCCCTACACTGCCTGAACACCACTGCACTAAACCCGGAAACACAAGCCCCAGCAAGACCACCTACACTGCCCAAACACCACTGCACTGTCCAAAACCCTGAAACACCACCCCCAGCACGACACCCTACACTGCCCGAACACCACTGCACTGCCCTAAACCCTGAAACACCACCCCCAGCACGACACCCTACACTGCCCGAACACCACTGCACTGCCCTAAACCCTGAAACACCACCCCCCTGCACGACTCCCTATACTGCCCGAACACCACTGCACTGCCCTAAACCCTAAAACTCTACCCCCAGCATGACCCCCTACACTGCCCGAACACCACTGCACTGCCCTAAACCCTGACTCACCACCCCCTGCACGACCCCCTACACTGCCCGAACACCACTACACTGCCCTAAACCCAGAAACACCACCCCCAGCACGACCCCCTACACTGCCCGAACACCACTACACTGCCCTAAACCCAGAAACACCACCCCCAGCACGACCCCTTACACTGCCCAAACACCACTGCACTGCCCTAAACCCTGAAACACCACCCCCAGCACGACCCCCTACACTGCCCGAACACCACTGCACTGCCCTAAACCCTGAAACACCAGCCCCTGAAAGACCCCCTACACTGCCCGAAAACCATTGCACTGCCCTAAACCCTTAAACACCACCCCCAGCACGACCCCCTACACTGCCTGAACACCACTGCCCTAAACCCTGAAACACCACCCCCAGCAAGACCCCTACACTGCCCGAATACCACTGCACTGCCCTAAAGCCTGAAACACCACCTCCAACACAACCTCCTACACTGCCTGAACACCATTGCTCTGCCCTAAACCCTGAAACACCACCCCCAGCAAGACCCCTACACTGCCCGAACACCACTGCACTGCCCTAAACCCTGAAACATCACCCCCAGCAAGACCCCTACACTGCCCGAACACCACTGCCCTAAACCCTGAAACACCACCCCCAGCATGACCCCCTACACTACTCGAACACCACTGCACTGCCCTAAACCCTGAAACACCACCCCCAGCACGACCCCCTACACTGCCCGAACACCACTGCTCTGCCCAAAACACTGAAACACCCGCCCCAGCATGACCCCCTACACTGCCCGAACACTACTGCACTGCCCTAAACCCTGAAACACCAGCCCCAGCACGAACCCCTACACTGCCCGAACACAACTGCACTACCCTAAACCCAGAAACACCACCCCCAGCACGACCCCCTACACTGCCCGAGCACCACTGCCTGCACTGCCCTAAACACTGAAACACCAGCCCCAGCACGACCCCCTACACTGCCTGAACACTACTGCACTGCCCTAAACTATGAAACACCATCCCCAGCACGACCCCCTACACTGCACGAACACCACTGCACTGCCCTAAACCCTGAAAAACTACCCCCAGCAAGACCCCCTACACTTCCCGAACACCACTGCACTGCCCTAAACCCTGAAACATCACCCCCAGCAAGACCCCCTACACTGTCCGAACACCACTGCCCTAAACCCTGAAACACCACCCCCAGCACGACCCCCTACACTGCCCGAACACCACTGCACTGCCCTAAACCCTGAAACACCACCCCGTGCAGGACCCCCTACACTGCCCGAACACCACTGCACTGCCCTAAACCCTGAAACACCAGCCCCAGCACGACCCCTACACTGCCCGAACACCACTGCACTGCCCTAAACCCTGAAACACAACCCCCAGCACGACCCCTACACTGCCCGAACACCACTGCACTACCCTAAACCCTAAAATACTCCCCCAGCACGACCCCCTACACTACCCGAACACAACTGCACTGCCCTAAACCCTCAAACACTCCCCCAGCACGACCCCCTACACTACCCGAACACCACTGCACTGCCCTAAACACTAAAACACTCCCCCAGCACGACCCCTTACACTGCCCGAACACCACTGCACTGCCCTAAACCCTAAAACACTCTCCCCAGCATGACCCCCTACACTACCCAAACACCACTGTACTGCCCTAAACCCTAAAACACTCCCCCAGCATGACCCCCTGCACGACCCAAACACCACTGCACTGCCCTAAACCCTGAAACACCACCCCCAGCAAGACCCCTACACTGCCCGAACACCACTGCACTGCCCTAAACCCTGAAACACCACCCCCAGCACGACCCCCTACACTGCCCGAACACCACTGCACTACCCTAAACCCTAAAACACGACCTCCTACACTACACAAAGACCACTGCACTACCCTAAACCCTAAATCACTACCCCCAGCACAAGCCCCTACACTACACAAACACCACTGCACTACCCTAAACCCTAAAAAACTACCCCTACACCACACAAACACCACTGCACTACCCTAAACCCTAAAACAATACCCCAGCACGAACCCCTACACTACCCAAACACCACTTCACTACCCTAAACCCTAAAACACTACCCCCAGCAGTACCCCCTACACTACCCAAACACCATTGCACTACCCTAAACCCTAAAACACTACCCCCAGCAGTACCCCTTACACTACCCAAACACCACTGCACTACCCTAAACCCTAAACCACTACCCCCAGCACGACCCCCTTCACTACCCAAACACCACTGCACTACCCTAAACCCTAAAACACTACCTCCAGCACAACCCCCTACACTACCCAAACACCACTGTAATACCCTAAACCCTAAAACACTCCCCCAGCATGACTCCCTACACTATCCAAACACCACTGCACTACCCTAAACCCTAAATCTACCCCCAGCATTACCCCCTACACTACACAAACACCACTGCACTACCCTAAACCCTAAAACACTACCCCTAGCACGACCCCCTTCACTACCTAAACACAACTACACAATTTGTTACAGGCGTTGCAACGCAGGCCTGTGGTGCTTACTGGAAGTACTTGGTGGGCTAGTTGGGCCCCAGGGACCCTCAGGATTCAAGGTGACCTAATCCCCCAACTTAAAACGCGCCACGGGGCGCGTTTGCACAGTGGTGAAGGGAGGGGGCGGGGCCTCAGGTGACATGTGTGCAAACACGCCCCTTGAATCCTGAGGGACCCTGGGGCCAACTAGCCCACCAGGTACCTTCAGTAAGCACAACAGAGTTGCGTTGCAGAGAGGTGAAAAAGGTGCGTGGCCTCGGAACGCCTCTCTGCAACTCAGCTCTGTGGTCCTAACTGTAGGTACCTGGGGGGCTAGTTGGGCCCCAGGGACCCTCAGGATTCAAGGGGACTTAATCTCGCAACTTAAAACGCGCCAAGGGGCGCGTTTGCACACGCGTTTTAAGAGGTAGTTTTAATCCCCCTGCCCTATTATGTACTAGGGACTTACAGAGGAGGTCATGCTAATCACAGGGGTACCCCAACGCAAAGTGTTCCCTAGTGTATGTAGGTGTTTTCACTGTATTCTAAGTGTCTTTTAGCACAGCACTGACTCTGGTTAGTCAGAGTCAGTTACCACCAGTACCCGTCTGAAAAAGTTGTGGGCACAGGATGATTTTGCAACATGGCCTCTTTCTGCTCCTCTGTTGGTTCTTTCTGCACATCTTTTGCTTCTTCCTGCACTTTTCTTCGTCTTTGTGGACTTCTGTTGCTTCTTTCTGCATTTCTTTTGCTTCTTTCTGCGCGTTTTTTTCTTCTTTCATCACATGTCCTACCTCTGTAGGCATAGTTAGAAACTAGCATTTAAAAACCTTTGAAATTCACTTAAAAAATCATAGGTTTCAGGCACGTTATAGTTAGAAATTAGCATTTAAAAACCTTTGAAATTCACTGAAAAAACCATAGGTTTCAGACACGTTATAGTTAGAAATTAGCATTTAAAAACCTTTGAAATTCACTGAAAAAACCATAGGTTTTAGGGACAGTTATAGTTAGTTGGACATTTCACTCGTACAAAACCATAGAAATTCCCCCGTTATAGTTAGTTCAGCTAACTATAACTCGCGCCCCGCAATGCACTGCTGATGACGTCACATATTACATCACTCATGACATGGTCAGTGACATCACTGATGACATCACTGATGACATCTCAAATGACATCACTGATGCCATCATCCATGTGATAATTTCATGCATCTTCTCACACCCTAATATAGCTTTTGATACACCCACTCTAAATTACAGACTGCCATCCTCAAAACCATACACACTCCAATACCAATAACTACATACCCACTCACTGATTCTTAGGTCTACACACACACATCTACTCACTCACCCGTACAGTCACTCATACTTACAGTCACTCAGTACAGGACTATCATATGCACTCATACACCTATATAAACACTCACACACCGCCACTCATCCATAGAGGTACTCACACACCTAGTCAGTCATGCAAAAAATTAATCACACACCCATTTACTCACCTATACAGTTATACACACACCAGCTCACTTACTCATACAAATACTAGCACATTCTTACGCTCTTATACAATAACTGATACAAGCACACACGCATCCATACAGCCACTCTCACAATCACACACTCTCACTTATAGCCATTTAAATACTCTAACACACATATATACTGCCTTTTACATATGTAGTTACTCGCACATGTACCACTGAGATATACATTCACTCACTAACACACCCATACACACACTCACCCACCCAAGCAGTCCATCACAGATGCACTCTTGAAATCATGCACCCAGTGAATCACCCACTCACACATCTATGTACAGAGTCACACACACCCCACCCACACAAACACTCAGGCAGCCATACAGATACTCAGAGAACCAATCAATAACCCATATAGACACTCATGTAGCTATTCGCAAATCCATGCATCCACTTACACACCAACAAACAGACGGATACAGACATTCACACAGTTTAGTCACTAACCCATGCATTCAGTAAGATACGTTTAATCACTCACTTGTAGAGTCAGTCACGCACGTACTAAATCATCCATTCAGACACTTAAACACCCACTCATTCTTCAATACGCCTTTCCCTATATATATTAAACATATTTAAACTTTACAGAAACACACAGTCACTGGATGATGTCATCAGTGATTTCATTTGAGATGTCATCAGAGATGTCATGAGTGATGTCACTGACCATGTCATGAGTGATGTAATATGTGACGTCATCAGCAGTGCATTGCGGGCGCGAGTTATAGTTAGCTGAACTAACTATAATGGGGGAATTTCTATGGTTTTGTACGAGTGAAATGTCCAACTAACTATAACTGTCCCTAAAACCTATGGTTTTTTCAGTGAATTTCAAAGGTTTTTTAAATGCTAATTTCTAACTATAACGTGTCTGAAACCTATGGTTTTTTCAGTTAATATATATATATATATATATATATATTAAATACACATACAAAATAATTGAACAAATGAACTACAAAAGCATTTAAAATATTGACAATTTAATTATATATGAAATTTAAACAATTAACAAAAATATATTTTACTAAAATAATCTTATTTAATTCATAAATATATATATATATAAAAGTATACCATTAAATACACAATCACATAATAATATTATATATTTAAACAATTTTAACAAAACTATTAAACTCTAGGAATAATAAGTAACCTATTCCCACTCCAGTTGATACAACAGTAGGGTAACCGTTGGACTCAGGAGGAATCAAATTTACTACTCCCACTTCAGCAGGTGCAACATTAGGGAAAGCATTGGATACCTGAGGGGTAACATTTTCGATTTCCACTCCAATGTGTGCAACAGTAGGGAAAGCTTTGGACTTCAGAGGGGTAGAATTTACTATTCTCACTCCAACCTGTGCAACAGTAGAGAGAGAATAGTTCACTTATAGCAAATAGCTTATTTTAACAACTATATTAAATAACTCAAAATTAAAGATTCTAAATATAAAAATTACATGTCTAAATCTTAACAAAAATTAAACAAATTATATAATTATTCAATTTTTAATTATTGTCAAAAAAACAAATATTTTTAATTTAATTAAAATAGCACTCTATGGGGCCCATTAGGATGTCGGGCGGAAGCACTACCGCCGTGCTGGCGGATGCAAAAACCACCAGTCACCGCCTGCACGCAGCAGTCCACACGCCCGCCCGATTACGATGCGAAAAGTCAGCCAAACACCGCCGGCAAGCCAGCGACACCGTCCGCCATCAAAGTGCGCCCGTACACGTAGCGGCGAAGCACAATTGACACACACCGTCCGACGAAACACGTACCGCCCGGCGTACAAATTACGATGCCGCACACAAACTGAACCCACGGCTAAGAGACACCGTACGTCAAACCGAAGCGGTAACACGAACGCCGAGCACGGACACCGAAGAAGCGGCACCCCCGAGCATGAATCCAGCACTGCAGGCCCTCCCTATGCTCTATCTGATGCACCACCAAGGACGCAACGTACCGCGAAGACGCAGGTAGGCACACATACAACAAGTGCACGCAAACAGCGCACACAGTGCAAGGGCGGAAAAAGCGGACAACCCCCACCCCCGCGTGTACACGACACATCTACCATAGCACCCACATATGACACACAGGCCAAATTGTAACATCTCGTAACACATGTGTACACACCACCTGGGACTAGGAACCAACCACCCCGTCACGGCCCCAAAGCGGCGATGACGCTGCCACACATGCGCACAACGCAGAGGCCAACCGCAGCGCCATGCATGCGTCGCACACAGACACAGGGACACAACCAAGCAGCACACACACCAGCCCCACCCCGAACGCACATGACACGTGACAGGCCTGCCACAGACATGTCCCCAACGCCCAATTCACGGACAACACCCAACGTCACACAACCGACGCACACATGTCAGTGAAGTCACGCAACAGCAGGACACACCCCAGTGCAACAAACATGGCGAAGCACACTGCGGCGGCAACACCAACTAGGAGAAGCAGGGCCCCTTCGGGAAGAGGAACGCCAGTACCACACTGAAACACCCATACCACCCTGCACATATGAACAAGACATACAAAACGGAACACCAAAGAGCCCGGGGACCGACAACAGGTGGCCCAAGAATAACACTCACACACAAGGCCCAACGCAGAGCGGAAAGGCAGCCTGCCGCCCACACAAGGGAGAGCAGACAGCACTGAATGACCTTCCATTCCAACTCCGAAACCACAGCCCTACGAAAGAAGCCGGTGAATACAGCCATTGTCCAATAAAAGACCAACACAGGCATGCAGAGGAGACCGACCACAGGGCAGATAGCGCATATCACAGAAGAACACAACGGACGGGAAAGAATAAAGCAAACACTCCCCCATGTCGGCCCCATGCAAGTTAATTGGAAGGAGTCACACATCACTGACCTTGAACTGTCTGAGAAGCATGTGGGATGAGGGCCCGTGTCCTCCGCACAAGCCAACAGAACACAAGTCCTGTCTCCCTACGACTACACAGAGCTCACAGCAACCTCGGAGCGTGCACATTGCAGACTGCACACACAGCCGGAGCACGCCACCACAACGCACCGCTGCAAAATGGCAACCGCAACACACCTACCCAACTACGCCGGACAGGTCAAGCTGTACAAAACCAACCTGATACATATATTGGGATGCGAACTCCTGTCCCTGCTGAACGTCAGTTACCGACTGACTTACCGCATCACATTGTTCAGCTGCGTCATACCCGTCTTCTACTGTCGGAGGTGTCCCTACCAGCATCCCGTGGAGATGTGTCTCTCCAACCCGGCATGTCTAAAGGCGGACCTGCTAGCACTATTCCTCCCTCTGGACGCACACGACAGGGCCTGCTCTGCCTATGGGGGCATGGCGTATGTGGCCAACATCGCACCCGCACTGAAATGGGACCACTGTGCCTCCACACGACGGATCATCGAGCACAGCTACATCGAATGTCACCCAGCATGCCCCATCATGGTCCTCCAAGGGACAACTTACGAACAACACCTTGACAGCCACCATCCGCTACATTGGCTGGCAAACATAAACACCACCAATGACATGGAAGCCCTGCTGGACGGCATCGCATACCTGACAACCTGTAAATTCGTCGGACCCCAACGCAGGTTCCCCGATTGACCTATGATGTCCAACCCCGCACCCATGCTTAGCTTCCGCACGGACTGGCCAGTCACCACCACAACAGCCATACCAAACGACCGGCAACAATTACCACACCATCAACGACATCGCCATGACATCGGATATGACCGGGACATGCACACTGTTCCCCATCACATCCAGGAACACTGCATGCATCGTGGGAGGCAGTGGCATGGGGTCTGTGTATCGCACCCACATGGACGGAACTGCACGAACAACCAGGACACGACATGGATCCAGCGCCCATGGACACACACACCGCTCAGTGGACATGAATAGGTCGCCTGGAGTCTGTGGGTGCTGCACCCCTCCCACCCCCGCCCCGGGAATCCCATACCAGGACCTTTGCACGGACGACAAGTGCAAACAACAACAACACGACCCCAGTGACTGTGACATGTCCAGTAACCACCACATTGCAACAACAAGTGGCACGCCGCTGCATGCACGCAAGCACATGCCCTGATGTCATCTCACATGCACGCGTGCATGAGGAACAACCGCAGCAAACCTGTCACATGGAACTGAGATGGACTGTGCCCATGATGCCAAGCGGTCTGGTAGGCTACTTGTATACCGTCTGTGTCAAAGTCCGCAGCTCCGCAGCTATACGTAAATGTACATTAGCACAGCCTTGGCCAAGCAGATGTAACTCTGAAGCCCACATCCCACATGCAACAGCCAATCACATGTAACCCCACACCCTATCCCATTTGTAATCATGCTCAGTATATCCTCAACATGTATTCCGCTGCCAGTAGTGTCCACTGTACTGCATCACAGAGGACAGAAGACTCAATATAATGTTTGAAACCAAAACTGTCTCCGCTGACTCATTTCACAAGTACGAATGAGAGAGGATGAGAGTATGTGAAGTACACGGCAGTCGTGACATGACCATGTAGTCCACTGGTATTGGATGTCAACGCAAATGAGTAGCACTACTGTGGAAGACACACATGTGTCGTGTGAAGTCGTATGGACGCAGTGCTCAGGTGGGTGGGTGCGACGGGTAGATGCGCACATGCCAAGTTGGAGCACGCCGTGTTGGGAGGGGTCATGAACAGTACACCACCGCTTCCCTGGGCATTGTGAGAGGACACCTGTCGGGGGGGAAGTGAACACGTGTGTGCACAGCAGCCGGGCACACGAACAATGCGGAACCAGGCGCACACGTCAGCCCACCCTCCGTGGACTAGCTGGATCCTGTTGTGCGCCCGCCATGCCCCTTGACAAGGCACACACAGCCCCAGTCGACCAGGTGTAACCCCAACATAGTCAATCCGCACAGGCGATACAGGGCACGGGATGGCAGTGGAGCATGGTGTGTGAGAGGTCTCCTCGCGCTCCTCCTGGTCATATCACGCAGGCAATAGAACCTCAACGTGTAGCATGGCACAAGTCAAATGGAAGTGTAGGGGGGACGCACCTCAGCACGAGCAGCACTGACGTCACGGGAGGTGGCTCGCACCATCCCATCCATTGCCCATTATACCAACCACGCCACATGCCATTGCGACTAAGTGCAAGCGCGTGCGCCACCACCCCCGAGCCCTCCCCAGAGAGGCCAAAGAGTGAATGTGTGGGCCATCAGTCACAGACGGACGCGGCCTGGCCGCAAGGGCAGCCACTGCCACTGGGTGTCGCAGGTGGCGGATCCGGAAGGCGAAGACTGTGATGCATAGTCCATGCAGGCCGGGTCTCCATTTGGGGCACCACGCAGGTGGACGGCGTCCCGCCACACATCATACCCTGAGACAGCCCACTCGTGCAACTGGACCCACACATACACTCCTTGCCCTCTCTGGTGCGAGCTTGGGGCTGCCTGTGCAAGTGCTAGCCTCGCAGGTGCACATGCATATTGGGGGAGCGAGGGGAGGACATGAGGGCTGGGGCGAAGATGACTGTATCACTGTCAGTGAGTACAAGGGATGACCCAGATGTGGAAAGGAAGAGACGTGTCCCGTGTGTACTGCAACTAGTCGCCAATCCAACTACCCCCCCATGTCCGGAATGTAAGCCCGCACCTAGGCCCGCCCATCCGCCACATCGAATATACCACCAGCACAACAACCTTCCCATTCGAAACACTGACTGGGGGTGGCGACCAGTGAACAAACATGTGTAGCCTACCCACGCGTACATGTGGGCCCTCCATGATCCATGTCACCTGCGGCAAAGTCATGACATGCGCAATGAGGGAAGTGAGGTGAGCTGTCCGCCCCACGCACAGAAGGTGCATCAGCTCCACAGACCCAGCAGCGAGTCCAGCAGGGGTCACATGTGCAGGGGCAGCTGTGCCTGGTGTGAAGGCACATGCACATGGACAGCACATCGACCAATGTGTAGTCTGCCCACATCTACAGTCCATCATCATGCGGACATAGGAATTGTACACAGGGCAACACATCTTAGTGGGTGCACCCACCGTGACCAACAATGCGCAATCATCGACGTACCCGCCCTGTGCATGGCCCCCCACCCAACGGAGGCACATCCAGTGCCTCCATCCCACACACACAAGCCTTCCACGGAACATGCTGTGTCCAATGGTCAGTACAGAGTCAGCGCCCATCTGGTGGATCCTGAACAGGAGACACATGCACACACATGATAGCTCCCACTATGTACGTCTGCCACCTGGCACGTGCAATGTAACCTCTCACCTGTGACGTGTGACTGCAAGCACACAGCCGTCTTGGCATGGGGCTGTCAATGTGGACACCTGTCAATGTTTCGGGAGGTGTGATCCGTACAGTGCTGTACATAGGGTGCAGTGCTGACACCTACTACTGTCTCATATCCCCTCGTGCCACAGGTCCCACTTGTTTTGGCCGCTCAGCCTGTGCCCACATCGTCGTCGTCGTGTGCCATACTCATCCAGCCTCGGAAGCAGTGCCATGCTCAGCAGACATTCATGTTGCCGTGGCGTTGCCGCTTGACGAATATGCAGTCAGTCCCCATCAGCACGCCCCGCAAGTCATTGGGGCCTAGATCCCCATGTGCATGACCATGGCAGTGGTTTGCATCACTAGCCATTGCCATTGGTGGGAGACCTGTGTAAGTGTATTGTGGCCGTGCCGTCCCTGCTTGACAGCTGGGCTGTGACTCATGTGCTTGCTCTGTCATGTCAGTGATGTGAATGCGAAATTGCTATGTGTTGTGTTGCTCTGACATGTGTCCACTGCCATCTTCCCTAGGCGGAGACCGAACATTGACCGCCCATACCAATTGCTGGCGGACATGGAGGATACTGAGGTCATAAGGAAGTTTCGGCTGGACAGGCCAACCCTGCATCGACTGTGTGCCATGTTGGAACCCCATCTCCGTCCCCGCAGGGTGTATCCGACAGCATTCACCCCCACGGCTAAGGTGATGGCCGCCATGCATTTCTTCGCCACTGGGTCATTCCAGCACACAGTGGGCAGTGGAGGAGGGATGTCCCAGCCCATGTTCAGCAAGGTGCTGAGGGATGTACTGGCAGCCATGATGCTGTACCGAAACAGGTACATCAGATTCCCCAGGGCTCGTGAATTGGCGGCAGTGAAGGGTGCATTCTATGCCCTTGGCAGGATCCCACACGTCGTTGGTGCCAGTGATTGCACACATGTTGGCCTTGTTCCACCACAGGCCACTGAGCACCTGTACCGCAACAGGAAGCACACGCACTCCCTGAATGTGCAAGTGGTGTGCCTTGCGGACATGGTGATAACCCACGTGTGTGCAAAGTTCCCAGGCTCGGCCCATGACGCACACGTAATGCGCAACAGCATCTTGCCACGACTGATGTCCAATCTGCAACAGGATCGTGGCTGTATTGTCGGTGAGTATGTGGAGTGGTGTAGCGTGCTGGTTGTGCGATGCTGTCCCCTGTCCAGTTGGAATAGCAACGGTTCTCTGTGTCCCTCACACCCAGGTGACTCTGCGTACCCGAATGGGGCATGGCTGCTCAGTCCATTGAGGAATCCTCGCACCCCAGCAGACGATCGCTACAATGAGGCACATGGGAGGACCAGACGTGTGGTCGAGCGTACCTTTGGCCTCCTCAAGTCCAGGTTCAGGTGCCTGGACCGCACCGGGGGTGCGCTGGCGTACTCCCCACAGAAGGTGTGCCAGATAGTGGTGGCGTGCTGCATGCTGCACAATCTGGCCATTCGGAAGCAGATCCCCCTCATTGTGGATGACGGAGATCAACCAGGGCCCCAGCCCGCAGACCAGGACAGCTCGAGTGAGGAGGACAGCGGAGAGGAGGAAGCTGGGAATGTGCGCCAGCAGCTCATCGCCCGCTACTTCACTTAACGGTGAGTGTCCATGTACGACGGCTGATGTGTCTGTATTTGTGCAGGTGTGTGTGTGCTGTGTCAGGGTGGCCTTTTGTTCACTGCGTGCTGTGTGTCAACGCTCCATGCCCAGGTTAGTATGCCACTGATGGTGGCTGTGGCATTGTGCCCTATTGCTCTGTGCAATGTGTGTACATTGCTTGTAGTTGTTGACATGTACTGTGTGATGGGTGTGTGACACACTCATTGAATGTGCTCCTGTTCTGTCTCCCACCCCTAGGTCCCTACAGGCCCTCCGGTTCCATTGCCATGCCACGCATCAGGTGCCGTTCCGCTCAAGGTGGCCGTTGTATTCCGTACAATTAAAACACAGGGCACAGACAGCAGTTAGTGGAAGAGGTGCATTTATTTCAAACTGTGACATGTGATTGTGTGTAAGGTGATGACAATAGTGGTGCGTGCAGTGACAATGAGCTGTCGGTCATGGCTGCGTGATGCTCAGGGTGTACCCACTGGTTCTATGTCCATAGTCCAACACACACATGCCATCCAGATGGCTGTGTGGAGTGGGATCGTAGTCCAAGTCAATGCAGTGGGTGGTCAAGGAAGGCTGGCTGGCTGCCTCACTTGCGTCTGGAGCGTGCGAAGTCCTCCCGGGAGATCTGTTTCCACTTCGGACGGCCCCTTCCACGTTTGCGAGGGGGTGCCTGCTTGCGACCTGCTGGTGGTTGAGGTGTGCTCACTGGCTGTGGACGCAGGGGAACTGGACACTGCTGCTCGACCCTGCGCCCCGGCAGGTGGTGGCGGAGGGGAGCTGCTGTCCCTGGCTGTGACCTCACCGCCACCACCAGCTGGCCCATGAGGTCCACGATTTGGCCCATACGGGCGTCCATGGACCTCAGCACCCCCAGCACCTCACGCGTGTCTGTAGCTGACCTGGCCCATTGTCCTTGGGCCTCTTCATAGGCCCCAAGGACTCTGGCCATTTGAGGCAGGGCATGGCTCCCAGGGGAGGCTGGCGTTTCCCTGACCCTGCTCCTCCTACCAGTCCTGCTGCCACCGGCCTGCCCACTAGCCACATTGCTCACCACGGTCCTCACCCTGGCTCCCAGGGTGGATCCAGTTGTCCGGGCCACCACCTGCGCTGGGGCTGGGGCCAGCGAAGACGTGGTGGCGGTTGCGGCAGTGGTAGTGGCCGCAATGACCGTGGGTGTGGCCGCAATGACCGTGGGTGTGGCTGCAATGCCCGTGTGTGTGGCCGCAATGACCGTGGGTGTGGCCGCAACGACAGTGGCAGCAGGGGGCTGGGAATGTTCAGCAGCCCTGGATGATGGGTTGGTGGGTAGGAGGGGTCCTGGGGAGCGGCTGGGCCCTGCCACACTAGATGGGCCTGCTTGGTGGTCCGTGTCCGAAGAGGAGGACAGATCCTCCACATCCGTGTGTCCTCGTTGGGGGCTTGTAGGCTGGCTGTGCTGGCTGCTGTCTCCATCCCCAGCATCCAGCAGTTCGTCACCTGTGGAGAGAATGAGATTTGTTATTGTGTTGCACCTGGCGAAGTCTGTATTGGTTGTCTGACATTCTCCGTTCGTGCACTCTCGTGCACGTGTGTCCTGGAGGCGGGTGTGTGGCTGTACAATCTGTTGTTGTGTGTGCTTGGCAATGGGACTGTGTGCTGTGCACATGTGGCATGGGACGGATTGGCTATGCCGATGGGTGTGTTGCTGTGCTCCTACTTATTGTGACTCTGGTGTATGCGGGCTCCAGGCCCATCCTGGGTCTGGTTTGTACTTTGCTTTTGGGGTGCATATGGAACGCTTAGGAACGCATTTGGCAACATGGGGGTCATGCCCCAGGAACGCATTTGGGATGGAATATGCTTTTGGGGTGCAAATGGAACGCTTAGGAACGCATATGGCAACATGGGGGTCATGCCCCAGAAACGCATTTGGGATGGAATATGCTTTTGGGCTACATGCTGTGAGCCATGGGTGCCGAACGTGACTTGTGTTGTGGCAGCATGACAGTGCATGGTCTGAGGTGTGTGCATGCCTGACATACCCTGCATATTTGCTGTCTGTTGTGATTACTGGACATGGCATTGGACGCATCGTTATGAGTGTGTGATGGTTGTGTGCCACCCGACGTATTGCAGTTGTCCCATCTCCTTGGTGTGCGTGCTGCCCTGTGCCATGTGCATCACTGCAGTGCTCGGGGGGGGGTGTGGCCCATGTTGTGTGTTGTTGCTCACAGTGTTGCGTGCGCTTCATTGACTTCTGGCACATGGTTGGTCATGGGCATGTATCTTAGCGTGACTGCTGTATGTGTGGCAGCTGTTCGGATGACATGCCTTTCATGAGACTGGGGCTGACGGATGGGATGGATGGTATGTTGTATGTGCATGGTGTGTCTGTGTGTTTGATGGGTTCAGTGGTGTTCGTGTGCATTTATGTTGTTCCGCTCTGTTGCGTCTAGTGTTGTTTGTCTTACATAGGCGTAGTTGTGGGGTGTGTAGTTGACAGGCAGTAGGGGCTACATGGACAGGACTTCAATGGTGTTTCGGTTGTGTGTGATGGGTTGCACAGTGGCTGCCGTGTGGTACTATATTCAGTGTGGCTTGTGCATGCAGACGTGGCTCCTTGGGTGTTGCTGCGTCTGTGATGGGTCATGTGGGGTGTGAGTCTGTGGTTCATGTCCGTGTGCACATTGTTCACTTGTTCGTGACGGTGGGCGGTGCTGCGTGTTCGTCTGCTACGTGACATGTCCCATGTGTTGGTCGTGTTACGGTCCTCATGCCTCCAGTAATCCAGCCCTGTCCAGTTTCCCACCTGCAGGTTGTTCGTGCGTGCACTGTACTGGATGCCACATGGTTCTAAGCGGGGGTGCTCCATGTTGCAGGTCTGTGGGGGTGGGGGCGGTGTTGTGGGTCGTGGTGATGGCTGGACACCCACTGACACCGATTGTTGTGGACCGTGATGTCTACCTTTCGGCTGTCGGTGTGCACTGCGGTGGCTGACACGTGGGTGTGGGGTGTGGGGGATGCTCCTCCTTGCTGTGCTGTGGGACTAGGGGCCTGGTGTGTTGTACTTGAGCTGTCCACCCTCCCACCCACTGCACTTTGTGTTCCTGCCACTTACCTGTTACTTGTCGGTTAGTGCAGCTATGGCGGACACATGGGTGTGGTGGGTGCTCGTTGTGGCGCTTCTGGCATACTTGGGGACCTGTTGGTGGTTACGTGGCTGGCTGAGTGTACACATGCCCCCACGTATCTTACAGTTGTTAGGTTTGGGCTGTGTGTGGTGGTGTCTGTTGCATGTGTGTGTGATGTGTTGTGTATTGTGTGCTGGACATGGGGGTGTTTGTCCCTGGGAGCTGTGGCATGGTGGTAGTGCATGTGAGTACATAGCGGTGTGCTGGTATACATTAGTTTGTACTTACCAGCCTCCACTCCCCCTGCTAATCCGGCGAGGATCTCAGGATGTATAATGACTTGCACCTTCTCCTCCCACGCTTTGAAGGTCTTGAAGAGCGCGGGATTCCCTCCGCCAGTGACGGCAGCCAGCTCTCTGTTCTTGCTCTCCTTCTTCTTGACCAGGCTCTTGACGTCATTCCACCGTTTGTTGATTTCAACTCTGTTCCTGGGCAGGGTCCCGACTGCATTGACCTGGTCTACGATCCGGTTCCACATTCTGTTTCTGGTGGCTAGTGGTGTGTGCTGGACCAGGTTCCCATAGATTTGTGGGTGCACCTTGATGATCTCGTCGACCATGACCGTCAGCTCAATGGGCGTGAACTTGGGCATTCTTTGTGGTGCCATGGTGTTTGTGGTGCTGGTGCGGTGTGTGTTGTGTAATGTGCAGGGGGTTTGTGGTGCCGGTGTTTGGTGGTGGTGGTGGTGGTGGTGGTGGTGGTGATGTGTGCGTTTCTGTGGTGTGCTGCTGTCCTTGCTGTGTCACTGTGTCCTCTCCTCTCCTCTCTAGTTTGCAATGTTGCAAGGGGTTGTGGTCTGTGGGAGTGCTGCTTTTGTACTTACCTATGTGGGTGTGTCCTCATGGTCTGTTGTTTTCAGGTGTGTTGTGTCTGGTGTTCTGGCCTTTGTATTTTTTGTTTGTCCAGGGGGGTGTTTTCGGGATGTGTACTGTGCTTGTGTATTTGTGCGTGCCTTGCTGTATGGACTTGTTGGCCATGTTGTGTGCGATTGTTTTTGTCAGCGGATGGTTTCTGTGCAGGGACGTGGGCGCCATGGCTTCTGCCGTGTCAATTCTCATCAGCGTTGTTTGCGCTGGCGGGCGGTATATTTGTGGTTTACCCGCGCTCATGGCGGTGCGATCGTAATTTCACGTGCGGTGTGTCGGCCGTGAGGGCGGGCGGTTTTGTGTTGTCGTGCGTGTTTCCGTCCGTGGCGGGCGGTTTGACTCCGACTCGGACGAGGGCGGGCGGTATCTTGTGTGGTTTTTCCGCCGATGGCGGTTTTCGGTTTGTGTATTCGTAATGGCGTGGTCGGTGTTCAGACGGTGTGTGCGGGCGGATTTTTGCCGCTTTCATGCCTGGCGGATTTTTTTACGCCGGGTATCGTAATGGGCCTTTATATTCCCACAAACATCACAACCAATAGCAGTTGGACTAAGGAGGGGTACAATTTACTATTCCCACTCCAGTAGGTGCAACAATAGTGAAAGAGTTGGACCCCAGAGTGGTAAAATGTATTATTCACAATCCAGTAGATGCAACAGTAGGGAAGGCGTTAGACCCAGGAGGGGTAAAATTCACTATTCCATCTCCAGTCTGTGCAACAGTAGGGGAGGTGTTGGACACCAGAGGGGTAAAATGTATTATTCCCACTCCAGTAGGTGCAACAGTAGGGAAAGCTTTGGACACCAAAGGGGTAAAATGTACTACTCCCACTTCAGTAGTTGCAACAGTAGGGAAATCATTGATACCGGAGGAGTAAAATGTACTATTCCCACTCCAGTAGGTGCAACAGGAGGAAAAGCGATGGACTCAGGAGAGGTAAAATGTAATATTCCCACTCCAGTTGGTGCAACAGTAGGAAAAGCGTTGGATATTGTACGGGTGAAATTTGTTATTCCCACTCCAGTACGTACAACGGTAGGGAAATCGTTAGACACTAGAGGGTTAAAATTTACTATTCCCACTACAGTCTGTGGAACAGTAGGGAAAGCGTTGAACTCCGGTGGGGTAACATTTACTATTTCCACTCCAGTTTGTGCAACAATAGGGAAAGCACACTGAAGGAGTAGAATTTACTATTCCCACTCCAGTCTGTGCAACAATAGGGAAAGAGTTGGACTCCAGACGAATAAAATGCACTATTCCCACTCCAGTCTGTGCAACAGTAGAGAGAGAGTAGTTCACTTTAAATAAATAACATAGTTTAACAACTCAATTAATTAAGCAAAAATATAAAATTCTAAATATAAAAATATGTCTAAATCTTAATAAAAAATAAACAAATTACATAATTATTACAATTTGTAATAATTATTGTGAATTAAAACAATTATTATAAATTTTATTAAAATACCACACTATATTCCCACAAACATCACAACCAACAATTACAAAAGTAAAAAAAGTATATCACAATTAACATATTAAGTGATAAATAAAACAATTTGTAATAAATGCATAAATATTTTTTAATTTATTATTACTTAAAAAGCTTCCCAACCTATTCTCCTGCAAACACAACAAAACACTCCTAATATATAGCACCTACAAATAAATTATTCATTTTTACAAATGTATTAATAAATTAAATATTTCAATTACAATTAATTAGTAATTTTTTATTACTTAATTAACGTCCCACCTTATTCCTCTACAAACTGATGAACACACATCTAAAATAAAACCTTAAAAATATGATAATTTCAAAATTTACATAATTATCAATTAAATAATTAATTATTAATTATAAATAAATTATTTCTTAATTAACTTCCCACCCTATACCCCTAAAAACCCAACACACACCTAAAATAAATCTTAAAAACTATAATAATGATAGAATTAAAATAATTATTTATCAGTCAAACAGTTAATTTTAATTAAAATTAATTATTGATTATAATTAATTTACTTCCCACCATATAACCCTACAAATCCCCAAGCCACACCTAAAATGAAACTTAAAATAATAATTAATTTCACAATTTACACAATGAATTATCAATTAAATAATTAATTTTAAGTACAATTAATTATCAATTATTTATTATTCATTTACTTCCCACTGTTCACCCCTACAAATCCCACAACTGGCACCTAAAAAAACTTTAAAAATAAATAATTTACACAATTTACTTAATTAATTATTAATTAAATAATTAATTTCAATTAATTATAAATAGTTTGCTTCCCACCTTGTACCCCTACACACCCCACAACCCCCTATGACACTACAAATTACAATAAACAATGAAATAAAATTTAAAACCAACAAAAAAATTACAATTATGGGGCTAATTTGGATGCTGGTTGGAAAGCCTCCAACCGCAGGTCGGACCGACCGACATCCAAGGTTTCAAATCTGACTGCCTTATTACAATGACGGCGGTCGGATTTGAAACCGGACATTCAATCTGGCTGGCTTCCGACAGGCTCAAGGAGCCCATCTGCCAGTCGGAACCGCCACATAATCCCGTATAGACGGTGTTTCCGCCATAGAGATTATGATGTCGGTTTCCAACAGGCTTTCCATGTCGGGTTCTCAACATGGAAAGCCTGTCGGAAAGCGACTTTGGGGGCCCCTAGCAGGGCCCGCTTCTCTCTACGGCCTACGATTGTGGGCCAGGGGGCGCCTATGGTGCCCCCTCTAAATCCCTGCACTGTGTGGCAGGCACTGCAAGGGATTTACAGTAACTTCCATTTCTCTATTGGAGCTTGTACTGTGGCCAGTTTCCGACCGCTGCACAAGCTCCAATAGGGAAATGGGAGTTTGCGACTGCACCATGTGTGGTCACATCATAATTGCTGTTTCGAACCAACGACACAAGGTAGGTCAGTTTTGAAACCACAGGGATGTTGGTCGGAGGCAACTCCAACTGACATCCTAATCGGCCCCTATATTTTTATAATCAATATTAAAAACATCGATATTTTTTACATTGATATTACTTACCTTAGAAAATCAATATTCTTGTCACCGATATTTCCGCATCACGATATTTGTTATCCCAATTTTAAAAACTCAATCAATCAGTCAGAGGATTGTAAGCGCACTACTCACCCGCGAGGGTCTCAAGGTGCTGGAGGGAGGGGGGGGAGGGGTTGACCAGCTCTGTTAAAAACTCAATATTTCTGAATCTCAATATTTTTATTGAGATATTTCATCTGTATACCGTGGCTCCCACTCGACACCAGACATACCATCAAATAGGAAACAATCACAAGCAGGCTAGACGACAGCAACGCAGTCTATGCTGGCATTCCAACCCATCTCCTTCAAAGACTTAAAACCACCCAAAACACTGCTACTAGACTCTTCCTTAACCTCCTGTTGTGAAACCCTCACCACTCACTCTCCATCCAGAAGCGCTGCCAGTTCAAACTTCTCACACGTGTTCAAGTCACTACGCAACACATGACCTGAATACCTTAATCACCGGCTTCACTTCCACCAGCCCTTGTGACAACTTTGCTCACCATCACTCTCACTCATCTACACACCCCACATCCACAGAAGCAGCACGGGAGGTTGATCATTCTTCTACCAAGCCACCAAATCTTGGAACAACCTTCCCCAACACATCAGGACCTCCTTCTCTCTCCTTGAATTCCACATGAAGCTGAATACTTAACTTTGTAACTATTCTTCTAGCTGGACCATCAAGATTCAGGCCCACCCTCACCACACCCCTACACTCACCTACTCAGTACCTGGATACCCTCATGGGTGACAAGCAGAGCTCTACAAATCCACCTTACATTACATACAGTATAGACTGCATCAAGATAATTGGAAAACTGTGTTTGTTTCTGATTGTCGAATTTGTTATTGACACAGGACAGGCACGTCCATTAATCAAGATAAGGCAACAGCCTTAGGTGACAACTACCAATGGCACCAAGTTACTACCACAGACCTTCACATGGACTTTATCAGCTTATAAACAATGTGCCACCAGACAAAATGATTTTTATGGAGTCCTAAAAATCCTTACACTGTTTATTTGCAGTCACATTGCTTATACATGACAAATGACTGCGGGGCATATTCACAAACCCCTATCGCCACGGGAACGTCACTTTTTTTGACGTTTCCGTGGCGAAAGGGCCATTGCCCTATTCTCAAGGCAGCGTTAACCCACTTAACGTGGCTTAAAGCCACTTTAAGTGGCTTAACGCTGCCTTGAGAATAGGGCCCCTTTCACGCTAAACTTAGCATGAAAGGGGGCGTGCAGTGGGTGTTGCGGTGGGCGTACCATCGCAACACCCATTGAGTTTGACGCAACCACCTATTATCAAGGGCGGCGATAATAGGTGGCAGCGCCAAACTTAAGACCTAGAAAAATCAGGTCTTAAGGGGGCTAAACGAGGAGAAAAGCTTTATTTCTCCTCGTTTTTGCTTTTTCTATGTGTGCTGCATGTAGCAGCACACATGGAAAAAGCAAACTTGCATTTTCGGTTTGTTAATGTACAGGAAGGGACACCTTCCTGTGCATTAGCAAACCTCCCTGCTCGCAGACACCCTTGCGCTCTGGTGCAAGGGTGCCTGTTTTGGCGTTAAGCCGTGAGACTTAGCGCCGTTGCAGGGGAAAACGCCAGGCTGCACCACATTCTTGTGAATAGCGTGCAGCCTGGCGTTTCCGAAGTGGCGGTGAGAGGCGTTAAGCCAAGGAGGCTAACGCCTCTCACCGCCACTTCTTTGTGAATATCCCCCTATGTTTTTTCTTTTAGCCATATTTAAAACAAAAAATCGTTGCTTACTGACCAATAGACTCACCCTAATATTGTTACAGAGACTGGCCATTGGGTGCTAGCTGGAGATAAATATGGATAGCAGTATGCTTATTTAGGAAATAACATTTCTGAGCTGTTTACCTAAACAGTTTGGAAAGAACGTGAATTCTACAAAGAAGGAGCTGCAGATATTTTCCTCCAATAAAAAAATACAATGGGCGAGTATAATCAGCTCATATATTTTTGATAGCGGAAGATGCACTGTATTTCATTCCCTTGAATTGACGTGTTTTATAAATATATTCTGTTGGTTTTGGCCGCATATACATTTTTTTCTTACATTCAGGATCGAAATACTGAATGCTTATTTTAAGTGGAAGAACTGCATTCTTGGCCGATGTGCTGCAAAGCGCATTTACTGGCTTTATTAGTTAAAAGTCACATTTTTATAGTCCCCCAGATCATACTTGGAGGATGCTTTGCGTATCTCCAACTGTGCAGCCCTTTCTTATGACATGCCTGGCAATCTGTTGGCATTTGTTCGATGATGTCATGAGCAGACAGTTCCCAGCTTGAATTTTATTATCTCATTCACTATGCAGCAATTCTAGCACATCAAAGATATTCTAAATAGTCGACTGAGTGCAAATGGTCTGGAAAGAAAGCGGCTCCCAGACACGCAGCGGTGGGACCTTGTTCTCTCACAGTGTAATTTCCATTGCAAAGAGCACCCCGGTATGTCCAGAACATGCCAGCCAAATGTTAGATCACTAACCCAAAGGCAGGGCCCATTATTTGGAAGAATGCGCATTATCATTCTGCTCCACAGAGAGCACGAATGTGTGCCAAATGATGCCCAGAATATATGCTAATTGAGCTGTTGTTGGAGATGCGCTGATTTGATTATTACCATCTCTGTCCCCAAACCAGTGGTAGACCATCTTCGGAAATGGCCATAACAAAATCTGAATGCGCCTTGCAACACCTCGGCTGAGTTAAATATAAATGTGTTTTTCAATTTAAAAAGACAACAACAAGACTGGGTATTAAAAGAGTAAGATTTAGCAGACTCTATCCCCTACTAGCCACTGTTATCAAAGGCCAGTCAGAAACACCGTACTTGTTAATTCTAGAAACGTTGCTTAACTATCTCCTTGGAAAAGAGTTGTGACATTAAGGTGACCTTTCATCTGCTCCCTTCTCCAAAAGCCAACAGGAGTTTTCTCCTCCAAAATAAAATAAAGGAAGCATGGCCTGCATGAACAAATCCAGGGCATGTGATCTGACAGTATTCACATGGAGAATGGGGTATGAGGCACACCCTCTTCACGTACATATTAAACATTAAACCCTATATAGGGAAACCATGCATTCTTGGAATACATACAGGTGGCACACTCACCATGCAGAGAGGCGATGACTTGCTCCAAGGCGTTGAAATGGTCTAACTATGGCACAATGAGAAACATGTCCCTTTGTGTGCTTTATGCAAAATATTACATTTCCACAATGTATTTATTTATTTTATTTATTTGCAAAGTTTTATATAGCGCTGGCTAGACCCAGAGGTATCAGAGCGCTTTGCATGGGGATCAGTGAGTTACAGGTTCCATAATTACATAGACAAGTATAGACATAGGAGAAAAGACAAAACAATGAGCAATGTGATTTGATGAATGAGGACAATTTCTGCTAAAGGTACGCTAAACGTCAGACATGTACACTGGTTATATCTGGTTACCATACCCTTGTAGATATATTGCTTTTCAATGCCACAAGTGTAAAATGAGATGAAACGACTAATGTTAATTGGCTGATTTACAAAAATAGTTCAAAGCTATTCTCTGCCCACAAACAACATAACTCTTGTATTTCCAAGCTGAGAGCTGCCACGTTCAGAAGTTAGTCCTTGAACTGCCATTCTAGTATTGGAACACAGCCCTCTGACTCAATTCCACTGCTGTAGCCGAGATCCTTGTAACCTTAACCTGTATCTGTAAATCAGTCAATACAAATCTTTATTCAGTAAAAAGCCATAAAAGTCAAAAAACACAAATAAGTAAATAAATAAAAATTCCAGTTAAAATCAGAGGTACACATTTCATAGGGCGAAAAAAGCAGCATAATAAATGGATCAATAAAAAGAATCATGCATGAAGGACCTCATACAGTTTTCTAATAGCTACAGCCCGTGTAATAAAATTTAGCACTGCATAACAAGTCTCTATCAAACAAAGGGGCATATTCTCAAGGAGCTATCGCCGAGTTATCGGCACTTTAACGCATCCAAAGACGCGCTAAATTTATCGCCCCATTCACAAGCTGGTGCTAACAGCCCATAACACCAGTTTTCCTGCGAAAGCAGTCACAAAAAACATCGCCACAGATGACCCCGGCAACTAACGCTAATGAGATGCAGAGTAGGCGTTCTCGAAGCAAAAAGCTGCGACAACACCACAACGCAACATTCTCAACGACCAGCCACATCTGGAGCAAAGTCGGACGTCAACCTGCACAAGAAAAGGGAGCCCAGCCCACAGCCACACCTGAAGAACAACAGATGCCATGGAGCCACTCACCATGCACCCGGAGCCCCGAGAGGGCAACAACACCCACCGCCACCACCCCCAGGACCGCCACCCCCCCAACGGACCCCCCCACCCCCCCGGACCACCACAGAGGACCTTCAGGAAATGCACCAGCCCCACAGACCTAACACCAGACAATGCCAATGCCCACTACAGGCCCAAAAGGACAACCATCCTCCGCATCCTGAACATCATTGCCCACAGGCTGACGGTACCAACACAGCGGACAACCAACATCCCTCCGCAGACAAAGCTGCTGGCTGTGCTGCACCTGTTGGCCTCTGGTATCCTCCCAAACAACAACCGCCTGAGTCGGAGGAGTCTCACAGCCAGCCCCATCCAAGTTCCTCACACCTGTCGTGGATGCCCTCACCAGCTAGGGACCCCAGCACTCATACGTCCCCCACAATGCGCAGGAACAGCTGGAGACCAAGCAAGGACTATACGCCATAGCTGGAACCCCGCACGTGTCGGGGGCAATGGACTGCACACTTGTCCCACTTGTGCCCCCTGCCAACACTGCACACAATTACCGCAACAGAAAGCACACGCATCCCATCAATGTGCAGGCAATAGTGGACCACAAGGGACTCCTCACCAATGTCATAGCCAACTACCCAGGCAGTGTGCATGATCCCCTCATTTTCCGACAGTCCATCATCAACCAGCACTTCCAGGATGGCACCTATGGGAATGCACTGCTTGTTGGCAAGTACCAAATGAACACACCACACACCTCAACTCCACAATCATGCAAGTCACAACTCTGGCACTGCAAACCTCACAAAATCACATACAACATGCCAAACAACATGCCCACCCACCAGACACAACAGCACAACTTACTGTGGCAACCTTGGTTAGCCATGTACAGGAGCCATCAATGGCATGGCACCTCAGCCACACAATAGCGGAATGTTGGGAGAGGTGGGAACCAGGCATGTACAAAGGAGGCAAGTGACCCATGAATGAGAATGTGCACAATGCCAAGTGTGGCGTGGAAGTGCTGGACAGACTGCAGTATGCAGACCACAGACATATCCATGGCTACATGCACTGCTGGTGTTTGGTGTGTAGTGGACAGTGGACGCAACCATGTCACCCCAGCCAGTGGGGAAGATCGCGGAAATGTAGCATGTGACGTCCCCCCCTGTAAGCGTGTGCGGAGTGGGCTGGCCCTGAGGACGCCAGGCCGGCGTAGGGGTGTGAATAAAAAGCACGTAGCACTGGGCGTGGTTCTTTTCCGCAATGCCCAATGCGTCTGCCAGGGTGGCGCCTCCCACCCCGCCATGAGGCCGACGCTGTCGCCGTGAGCGGTGTGGCCTGCGATCCTGTGCGCCTGCTGCACCCCAGGCCTCTGGTCCCCCAACCCGTCATGCCCACCCCTGCGCAGCCAGGCCTCACTGCTCACCTGCCGACACCGGCGTGAGTCAAAGAGGGCCCACCAAGTGCTGGCGCAAGCTCTAAGCCCGAAGCCTGCAACCTTGGCAGCCTCCTCAGACCATCACGACCTCCGCGACACAGGCCCGCTTGACTCCTTTTTCGTTGACATACTCCACCGCTGCCTCCGCCCTACACTACGGTCAAGTAGGTCACACATTTGGAACTAAGTCTTGATTACACAATGGCAGAGTACATATTTATGGCATCGTTTATATCCCTATACTCCCTTCGATGTGGTGCCACCAACTCTGTGCATAACATTCTGACCACACGTGTCTGTGGGCCCTTGCAGACTTCTGCCTTCGGCCTGCACAGCGGTCCAGCAGGCCTCACACCAATCCAATACAGTCCGTAACAGGCAGGACACAGCATCGTCGCTGGCTAAACACCCGCTCAGCTCTGGTGCCTCCACCTCCGTCAACCAGGAATCTTCTCCACATGCCATTTCAACGCCATGTGTTAGAGATCCAGGAGGAGCTGGCTGCACAGCAGGTGCCCCGCGCTGACCACTGCCTCCGGCACCCACAGCGGTCGAGTAGGACACACAATTGGAACTGAGTCTTGATTACACAATGGCAGAGTACATATTTATGGCATCGTTTATATCCCTATACTCCTTTGCAGAGTTTATATCATTGTACAGGCCTCATCGCTGACTGCATCCCCTTCCGGCTCTGGTGCCACTGACTCTGTGCCACGGGAGTCATGGACACTCTCTGGTTGAACGTTGGTGGCGTCTGAGTTTATGGCCTGGGCGTTGTCTTCATCATCATGTAGCTGGTACTGACATTGTGGGAAAGAGGAGACTGTAGCATTCAACTCCTCCATATTGCCTGTCTCTGCTTGCTTCTGCGCTCTGCATCATGCCCTGGATGGACACCTTCCACTGTCCCCCGTAACACTCTGCGACATTCTCCTTGGACATCAATGAGGAGCCGCTCAGATCCCATGGCCCTACCTCAGTGCATCGCCAGGCACCGTCCCGTGGCGGTGTGCCTGTGCCGGCCGCTGAGCATCCGGGGCTACCGACTCTGTGCAGCTCAAGTCATGGACCCTTGCTGTTTGTACTTTGAACTCCTGATTGTCTGATCACTGTTGTAGTTGTTGCCAGCACCAACCAACCCCTGAGGGGTGGCTTACACTACCCAACACCCATCCAGCACAGGCGTCACTGGACGTGTGACCCTGGCAATAAAAGGGGTCGGGCGCACGTGCCCGTAGCCAGTTCCACTAATCATCTCAGTGTGTCCGTGTGGTCATTCTGTATGCATGTGGGCCCCGGGCCATACCACATTACATTGTGCTGTGTACAGCATGCGCAACCTTGTCACCTCAGGCAGTGGGGTGGACCTGGGACATGTATCTGTGTCGGACCCCCCTGTGGGCGTGAGGGAGTGGACCGGCGTACGGCAGTACGGCATAGGGGTGTGGTCATTCAACATGTGGCTCTGGGCATGGTTAGGTGTAGGCCTTGCCAAGGCAGTAACTAATGCGTGTGTCTCAGGTGTAGTGTCGGCGCCACCTGTCACACAATATACAATGTTGCTATGTAGCATGCCGCCGGAGTACGGGCTCGGCCGAGGGGTAAATGAGGGTGCGCATGCCCGCTCGGGGTCAGGGATCAGACATGCCAACTGTTGTGTGTGTTGCTATTTCCGCACATAAGCCAAAGGTCTACCCTCAACCGCATGGCGAGTTAAGCCAGGCATGAACTCTACATCTGTGTCCGCCCTGTCCTTACCATAGGCCTACACACACGTGTCCGTCCACCTTCAGCGCACGGCATCACTGTGTTGTTGTCAGGCTTGTGGACATGCGCAGACAGGCATAACAATAGTGTGCCGTGGGGGTGCAAGTGATGCAACCGTGCTGCGCACACTAGTGGATGGGCTCGGGGGGAGAGAGTAGCAGCAGTGAGGCTACATAATACACATTGATGCCGCTCACTTGCAACATGCAGTATATGTCATGCCGGAATCACAAAGTCACACATATCACACACCAATGAACCACTGAGCCTGCCAACACATCATGCAGAACCAACTATTGACTCATGTCTCTCTGCACAGTCACAGGTGACCAAGGATATGCACTCTGCACTTGGATGATGACACCCCTCCGAGCCCCGGACACACAGGCCCAGTGGCAGTACAATGCGGCCCACAAACGCACCAGGGGCATCATGGAACGCACATTTGGTGTGTTGAAGTCACGTTTCAGGTGCCTGGACGTCACAGGTGGGAGGCTCCTGTACAGCCCAGACATCGTGTGCAAGATGATCGTTGCATGTTGTGTGTTGCACAACATATGTGTACGCAGCAAGGCCCCATGGATACAAGTGCCATATGCACCGGACGATGATGATGAGGATGAGGCAGGTGGCCCACACCCCACTGCGGCCGCAGCAAGAATTGCCCGTAGGAACACCATCATTGACAATTTCTTCACATGAGCACGTCACATTGTTACAGTCCTTGGCAATCATGGTACAGTACAATATGACCACAGGCACAGCATGTGCTACTAAATTCTTTCAAAATACACATTCCATGAGTGCATGTCACTCATCTGTACAGGCACATCACTCAGACAAGTGTGAGTGCGACATGTATTGCTGTCAATTTTATGATTTGTTCATGGATGGTGGGTGTGTCACCTCTGTGCAAACGGGCTGTTTAGGGTGTCACGTATTCGGACTGCCAGTTCTGTGTGTCGCAGTTAGTAGGGAATCCCACTCTTCAGCGTTTCACTTGTGTCCAAATTCATTCCATTTTGGCTGCCATTTGTGTCCTACAGGTGACAACAAGGCTCCTTTAGGGGTCAGATATGTACCACCATGATGCAGGTATGCCCCCTGTGGCTCGAGTCCCACAACATGGGCAACATGTACGTAAGCGGGAGTCACTGCCCCTACATTCGTCCACGCTTTCATGGTGGATTGATCATGGTCATGACACGTCTGTGTGCAGGAGGGGTTGCTTGTCCCTCTGCAATGTGAAGGGGAGATGTGGTTTCAATGTGTGTTCCATGCATGTTTCTGCATTGGCGCAGTTTACATGCAGACTGCCTGTCAATGTACATTGTGACTGTGAGGAGATGCCTATTTGATGCGGGATAATGGTCATCTGTTCTACGTCACGGATGTGTGGTTGTGCTCGTAAATTGTCATCTCACCGTATTTTTTATCTGCTTTTATGCTGCATTTTCCCGCTTGACGCGTGGGGATTGCAGGCCTATGGCTGGTTACCGCTGAATTGTGTATCGCGATTGGCATCATCGCTATTTTCGCGTTCGTGTTTCGCGTTTTTTCTGCGTCACATTGGTTTTAACACGTTCTTTTGACGCGTTATCGTGGGACTATCGCATGGGGACGCCGTGTTGTGAATACCACGTTGACACAGAGTTGTTTTCCCGCAAAAGACTGCGATGTGAAGAGTTGCGTTAAGCTAATTTTGCTGTAGTTATCACACGTTCTTGAGAATATGCCCCAAAGAGTATATAAAAACATCAGACCTTCCTGGTGTACTCTCAATGTTGAGCTATGTAAAGCGAGGATCAAAAATTAGCACTTATGTTCTGCATTTAGAGGACAAAACAATTTAAAGTTAAAAGTGCTTTGCTTAACCGCATTATTACAGCAACATGCGGGTAGATCATGCAACCATACACATTGTGGAGGGAAGGCAACCTTAAAATGTATCATACTAAATCTAAAAAGAGTTTAGGTAGCAGCGATGAATGGGGTTTCAAATCTAAAATAGGTAAGGTACTAGATTGTTTGTAGCTGATATCGGTATATATGTAAATACTGACCCCAACGACTGAGCCCTCTATAGCCTTAGATCTGAACAGTGCTTAAGGAAACATTGTTTAACTTCCACTTTCCTTTTTAAAGTTATCACCTGAAGATTATCAAACAGTTCTTTCAGGCCTATTATCTCAAAGGATTTCTTCAAGTATGCAGTCCAAGGAATCCGGGCAACCCCATCCAGAGATAAATAATCGGAAACGTAGGATCTAACCAAGGCTGCCTCCGGATTTCCCCAGATCTTGACTCACAACAAAAGCGGGGCAAGACCCATCTGATCCTCCAAAAAAGGGAGGCTTAATTCCTCATGACAAGTCAGATTGGTGCTCCCTGAGAGAACCGCAAGTAATCCCTGAATAATGCGGTGTTGTACCCGTTGGAGGATTGTCGTGTTTGTGTACCCCTACAAACCCGCTCCATAAAGCCCCACAAAAATACATTTACTTTTATACAAGTTGATCATCTCTCTGATAGGTTTCTGTCCCAAACTATGGGCGGATATAAAAATTGGGTTGAATATTCCTACTAAGGGGCCGATTATGATGCGGTTTGGAAGGCCTCCTAACGGCATTTGCTCCGTCCAAATCGGATCGGGAACGTGTCTTTCGACCTAGGGGCCGATTCCAATGTCATTAGGAAGGCCTCCAGAGGGGTTCCGGAACGTGTTAAATCCGATTCGGAGCCTATGTTTCCGACCGAATCGTCCCCTGTTCCGAACGACCAAGTACGATGCGAAAATCTCATCCGCGTCGACCGAATTGTTTCCGAACGCGATCCTGTCCGTCCAACTCATTCGCAGCCGAATCGTGCCGCCCCATGGAGCCGGATTCTGTACGAGCGAGTACGATGCACGATTCGGACAGCCGTATCGACTCGGTCTCTGCGAGACGAAATGGCTGTGGGAATCAGACTTCGGGGGGCCGTAGCAGGCCCCCCTTCACCTGGGGCCCTCCGAATCGGTCATGGGGGGTGCCCATGGGTCCCCCCGATCTAAGCATGCACAGTGTGGCGGGCACCAAGAGGTGCCCACCACAGGGTGTATGCTTTTCCCCACCCACCCCTTTTTGCTATGGGAACCTGTGTATGCGTTCGGTATACAGGCTCCCATAGAGTTCAATGGGAGCCTGACTGAACCGAGTCCGTCAGCATACGGATGCATCGTACTCGTTTAGTCGGACTCTCACAGCGCGATTCGCTAGGAAAACCCTCCGGATACAAATCGTACAGAGGGTTTTCCTAACGAGATCGGAATTGGCCCCCGAATCGGAAAGGTTTCCGACCTATTGATTACGATGCGAGTTAGGCATTAGGAATATCCTAATCCGAACCCGACGTCATTTGTAATGACCGAGCCGTACGGAGCAGACTCGTACGTCTCTATGGGCCACGTTTCCGAACAACTGATTACGATGCTGGATTCGGACAGCCTTTCCGAATCGTGCTGTCGGACTCGAATCGGCAGTTGGAATCAGACTTTGGGGGCCGGTAGCGGGCCCCTGTACCCGGAGACCTCCCCAATCGGGCCCGTGGGGTACCCATGGGTCCCCCCTTACCAGCCATGCACAGTGTGGCAGGCACCAAGGGGTGCCCACCACAGGGTGCCCGATTTTCCCCAGCCACCCCTTTCTTCAATGGAAGCCTACGCATTTGGTCCGAACATAGACTCCCATTGAAGTCAGTGAGAGTCCGACCGAATCGTATCTGGAAGCATCCGGATGCATCGTAATCGGTCGGTCAGACTCTCCCGATCTGAGTCGGTCGGAAACCATTCCCAAACTGATTTGGTCGGAAGGATTTCCAAACCGCATCGTAAAGGAGCCCTAAGTTGTTGTGCCCTTGCAGTTAAAAGTGAATTCCATTCAAAAGAATAACTAAAAAGGATCCCTAAGTAATAAAAATCTTTCACCTTCTTGAGAGCTGAATTCCCCACAGCAAAGGAGTTTGATCTCTTACGAGAGGGCCCACAGGTCATTATAAATGATTTGGTATGATTGACTTTTAGATTTATGAGGAGAAAGAGTCCAATAAGACCTGTAGCTCATTTTCTGTGGGGACAATCAACAAAGCATCATCTACACACAGCAAAATTGGGATTGATTGCCTACAAATTCGTGGAGTGTCCTTTCCTACCTCGGATAGATGTTTAGAAATCGCATTTATGTAAATGATAAAAAGAAAAAGAGCTAGGATACAACCCTTATGTAGATCTAATTTGCAGGCCATAACAAACCCTGACTGTTAGGTCCTGATGTAGGCATTTAATTAGGGCGTGGAGTTCCATCTCCACCCCTATACTTTCCATCAGGGCCTAGAGTTTCAAATGATTGACCAGGTCAAAAGTGCTAGATAAGTCAATAAACGTTAGGTGCAGGGTTCCTTATTTAGCCATTATATATTTCCCTGCTATCATATAAAGGTTTAAACACTGGTCAATAGTCCCTATACCTGGTCTAAAGCCAAATTGTACATTGAAAAGTACCTTATTTTCTATGGTCCATAATTGCAAGCAGGACAATAGCACTCTGCCTATCATCTTCATGCTAGGCAATAAATTGCAACAAAATTGGTCTATAGCTTGATGATAAGTGCCAATCCGATTTTTTATACATTGGGATAATTGTAGCTGTCCTCCAAGAACATGTATCTAATAATCAAAGATACTTTATCACTGTGTTGAATGTAGGGAAGGTGTGGTACTACAGTGTGAGGAGCTGCTAGTCCCACCACATTGTTGCCACATAAGAAAGGTGTTTTTAGGGCTTACTTGAAGTCCTAAATTTAAAGTTGCCACTCTTGAACAGGAACAACAAATTTCTCTCTGGACTTATGTAGCTTCCCAGAATGCAAAGTCTACCCACCAAGAAGGACTATTTTGGTTACATTTCTGGCAGCAAGCACCCTGACATTTTCTCCCTGGATAGTAGCGGTTCTTCAAACGTTAGCACTGCTCTTCTGGAAGCAGCATTTTTAATTTCAGCTAGCAGCGTCCAGGCATTTCTCGTTCTCAGGTGCATCAATCAGCGCCCTGGAGGACAATGGCAACCATCCGAGGTATGTCAAGCAGCGGATCTTACCCCTCATTTCCAACTCAGGCCAACTAAGCAACAGAGCAAACAGACACTTATCTTCGCTCTCCTGGACTCAAACATCCCCCAGAAGCCTTCTAACTTTCATGATCTTCTTTCTTTTAAGCTGGCTGTGCCATCTCCATTTTACCTGCCAGAACTCTTCACCCTTTTCATCCACGTATGCCCCCACTGCATTTGCAAAGTATTTAATTTGGTATTCAAGCCTACACCTCCCAGAACTCATGAAGTTATTATTGTGAAAGGAAGGCGCGAGGCATGTAAATGCTGTCCATGATACTATAGAATCCTTTCATAACCCACTCATGTAGGTGTCAGTACAGTTCTGGCTCCTGGGCTGTCTTCATTTCTGGCTCCTGGGACTGGTGGTGACCGTACAGAATGGATTCATGTGGTCAGGTTGCTGACAAACAATCCAGTAATTGGATGTGCCGTTCTTACTGTCTAATAGTGGAGTAGATGTGTCTGTTCATTGCTGTTTATTAATATTGTAAGGGTGCCTGTGCAGAGAAGGCTCATTTGAGTTGCTTTGCATGCAAATATGCATCTAATGCTCTTTATGTGAATGAAAGCATGAACGTCGTGCACTAGTGGCCCCACACCTCGCCCCTATTAAATATTTCTTTTACTCACAATCAGAGAACCCCTCCCAAACGAAGCCCTATTTCTAAGGGTAGTTTGAAGTTGTAGCTGTAATCTCAATTTCAGCAGAAAACAATGAAGAAAGTATAGAATGAAGCAGAGATTGAGAAGAAGGGGCAGTGTATTGGCAGAAGGGGAATGGAAGACAGGAGGAACTGTGTACTATGTGAGCAGAACGGCCAGAGAGATGAAAAGACACTTTGTGTGAGAAGGCAGAAGTGTGTGAGTGGAGGCTGCAGAGAGGAAAGGCAGCAGTGGGTTAGCAGAAAGAGTGGTGTGTGAGCAATTGGACCAGTTTGTGAGGATGGTGTAAGAGTAGACAAGGCAGTTCGTCAGCAGATGAGGCCTCAAACAGAGGTGTAATACATAAACAAAGAGGGCAGTGTGAGCAGAAAGTGCAGGCAGCAGATGGGGCTGTGTGTGAGCAAAAGTGTAGGGGCAGATTTACAAGTTCCTTGCAACACTTTTACGCCCCCGTTGCATCACGTTTGTGACGCAGCGGCGTCGTAAACAATGCGCCACGTTGCGACACATTTACAACGTGACGCATCTCGGGAGATGCGTCACGTTGTAAAGCCCTGCGCTACATTATACCTGCGTCAGGTAAAATGTATGCAGGGTGGGCGTTCCAACGCAAGAAAGCCTTGTAAAAGTGATGCAGTGAAATCTACAACATTTCACCGCGTCACTTCTATGACGCCACTGCGTCAAAACCTTACGCCTGCTTGAAGCAGGTGTAAGGAGTGACGCAGCATAATAGGATAAGGCATTCCTGAGCATTGCTGGAGTTGCGTCATTCTTACGACACGACTCCAGCAATGTGCTGTCTTTACGCCAACATATGCGTCATGCATCTGTCACTCCTTGCGCCACGGTGCACTGCATTGTAAATATGATGCATCCATGGTGGTGCAAGGGATTTTTTGCATGACGCAAATGAACTGACGCATCTCTGCTGATATGCAGAGATTCGTCAGTTCTTGTAAATCTGCCCCTGTATGTATTGATAAGAAGGGGGCAAGGAGCAGAAGGGGCAATATGAACACGAGATGCCGGAAGCAGTGGGGGTTGTGTGTGAACAAAAGAAGCCATTTCTTAGCCCATATCTCATGGAAGAGAGTGGGTACTGTGTGAGCGAATGAGGCAGCAAAGATAGAGTCATAGTGTGAGGAGAAAGGGCATAGAGAACAGCAGGAAATGTCTTAGCAAATGGACGATGTGTGAGCAGAAAGGGTGAGGAGCAAATAAATAGGGAGCAGATGGGGCATTGTGTGAGCAATAAGGACAAGGAGTAGAAGGGGCAGAGTGGGAGCAATCAGGTTGTGTGTTAGCAGAAGGGGCATGGAAAAGAAAGGGCCCTGTGTCAGAAATAGGGGCAGGTAACAGGGGAGCAGGGTGTCAGCAAAGATATTCTAATTGTCTATCTATACGTGTTTAGTTTATTACAAATTTGATTATCATTCTTAAATAGGATCACATTTCATACATTTCACAAATGGCTAGGCCCTCCATCATCCTGCTACACTTACAAATGTTCACATTTATTATAAAAGTTGGGCCATTTAAACACGGACCCACTAACACGTTTGTGATCCTATTTGCAATGAATGAAATATTTAACAGCAGGATCATTTTACGTCTTGCATGAATTCTACCAAAGCCTATCTGTCTTTAAATTATTTTTTTGTTGAATGGATGATTACCATTCTATATTTAAGGTATTTTCTCTGTGTTCAAAATTTAAAATGAAGAAATTGAAATGGAAAACCACATTGGATTGTGTTGTCAATACGTGCATTTATCAAACTGGATGTCTACATTTGGTCATAATAAAATCCACAGCGGAATAAGGTTTATAGAGAATAATGCAATGTATCTCAGTTGATTCAACAATTACGTGGGCACATGAATAACAAGGGGTACTCCCACTTCCAAAATGTACTTTTATAACTACACACCAGGTGATCTTCCCCATTTCAGTTTTTCACTCCTAATTTGAAAGCAAACAGAATACATAAACAGTGAACATTGGCACATTTGATCATTTTATCGTATGAATAGCATAAACTATCATTATACACAGTGAAACACAAATTAGCGTTGTGTTGATATTTTAATTGTAGAATTTCAGTGAACACTGCAACATTGCGAAAGTTGTGCCAGACTGGGTGACAAGCCACCCTGCCAGGTTAGTGATGGCTCTAGCTTCCCTGGCAGACGACCCCATGCCATCTGTAGACATGTCTGCCTACCTGCTGGGGATTTCTGTGATGAAAGTCCATCTGTTGTTTCAGTGGATTTATGTTCATCACTGGTGAATGTAATTCAGACCATCATGTGTATTTGACCTGTTCTGCATTCTCTTTTTATCAGCAAAACAGCCCTCAAGTAGCTCTTTGTTGCTTAAAAGCAAATGTAAATTGAGGTTTTTCACTGTGATTATGAACGTTTTTCCATTTTTCATCTCAAGTCTAATATGACTTACAATGCTGTTGCAGAAAGGAAGTATCTGTGACTGTATCCTGGTCCTAAAAATGCTTCATCTGGTGGTCCAGTAGCTGAAAGGCCGATGGGTTTAGGGTTTCCACCATTAGAGCTGACTGTGGCTTTGCAGTCGTGGTCCGCGCTGCTCCCCAACCAATAAATGTATCATTGGAACCGTGAGGTGGGCATGGCAGGACCACTGGCAATTGATGACAGTTCTGTCAAATTCTAAGTGAGTCTCTTAGTCTGTTTAACTACAAAAATGATGTTTGAAGTATTTGCCTAACTAGGGCCAATTTGAAGTTAACTTTATTAACTGCAATAAAGTGTTTGCCATGGTAAAGCCAGCCTTGCTACTGTGAGAAACTGGTTAGGGGTCCTTTTCTCTGTAAGGACATGTAAAAGCCTTACCTGCTTTTAAATATTATGCATCCTGCCTTAAGGCTGGTATGGCCTACTTTAGGGGTGCTTACCACTACTTAAAAGGAAGATTTAGGCAAGTTAAAAGGTTGATTTTAACAGGTCAAAATGGTAGTTTTAAAACTGTCCAGCTAGACTGCTGTAGCATGCCTAAAGTCATGTTTTACCTTGTCACTTCAGTGGTAGCACAATATGTGCTGTAGTCCACTATTGATATTTAACTTACAGGTCCTGGGTACACAGAGGTACGACATACTAGGTACCCTTTACAGGTAAATTAAGTATTTCAACCAAGGGATGAGCCAATTGTACACATGTTTTAGGCAATGGAGCACATGCACTGGGGCCTGGTTAGCAGGGCCTCAGTGCAATACGCTAAAAAAACCAGCAGCATCAGTCAAAAATTGGGGATGATCATGCAAAAAGAGGCATTTCCTTACACTTCACATTTTTATATAATGCAGATTGATTGTACCTTAGTTTTTTAAAACCGTGTATATGAGGATTTAAATCAAATGGAGGCTCTTTTTACTTTAATTTGATTGATTTTTATCTTCTGAAATATGCCTTTATACTATTTTATGTTTAGAACATACACCTAAAAAATTATGTACTTGCAATATTTGTTATTAACTTTATATACTTGTAGTCGATTTAATGCAAACACAACTCAAATGGGTGACATAGAGCTTTACATAACAACAGTTACCTTAGCACTTCAGAATGGTTTGAATCCATTTAATTGGGGAAAGGTATCAGAAAGAAAAGTTGCAGTCCAATTACAAATGTCAATTTGCATGACTCTTGTTTCATTTGCAAACTAATATGCTTTTGAAGAATTAGCTCATATAGATAAAACACAAAACCACAAAATTTGGCCTGCCAGAGGTTAAAAATTTAACATCTTGTAGAGATGATTAAGGTTGCTATATAGGGCCTCATTACGATGTCAACACAATTGCAATTTGGAACTGCTCGACCTTACATTGGAGGTTCCAACCACAGGATTAGGATGTGACTGCCCATAGGGTGGTTGCAAACATCCATTTTTCAATGGAAGCTTGTGCAGCGGGCAGAAAAGGTCTGCAGCACAAGTTTCCATTGAAAAATGGATGTTTGAAAACATCCCTGTACCGTGTGGCTGGCACCATGCATGCACCGCATGGTGTCTGCCACACAATGCAGGGATGTTTAGGGGGGCCCACCCCATAGCAGAGGATCAGGAGGCAGGGGAGCCCTGCTAGGGCCCCCCAAAGTCACATTCTGACAGCCTTTCCATGTCGGAAAGGCCGACATGGAAAGGCTGTCAGAAACCGAAACTATAATCCCGATGATGAACCCAAGGCTGGCTGCTCCATCATTCAAGGGATTACAGTTCCGCTCCTCTTCTGATGGGCTCCGAAGAAGAGCGGAATCCCCCTCTCATCATAATACAGCGGTCAGAATGAAACCCTGGATGTTGGGCGGAAAGCCTCCGACAGACTATCGGATGACTTTTCACCCGACATCCAAATCAGGCCCCTTAGTGGTTGGTGGGTTTCCACCAGTCTCACAGTTCGCCTTCCCCATTTAGATGTGGAGTAGTGCCAGGTTTCCAATTGTGAAGCTGCATCTGGATTCACTGGTGGAATTGTTTTACCAGTGGTCCATCTGCTGTTGGTCAATGTATGTCAGAACATCCACCCTCTTTAGGGTTGTTGTTCTGATGTACATTTTTCATTTTAAACACAACCAGAGAAAGTCTATCCGTTCCCAAAATGAAGGACCTTCACCTGCTTAGAGAAAACTCCCAGCATGTCAAGGACATCTGGCTTTTTTTTCAATTAAAAAAACTCCCATTTTGGGATTCTGTTATTGAAAAAGAAAACATTTTGTCGAGCGGGCACATCAAACTTGACACCTGCTTGACAAAACTTTGGCACCTTCAGTGTAGCCGCTGCAGGCATAGAGATCCCTGCATGCCTATCGGGGAACTCGAAATCTGCCAGGGCAGTGGAGGCCATAACCTCAGCAGATTTCGCCATCTGGCAGACCATTTGTCAGTCTCTATATTATTGCTTCACAACTTCAGTTTTCATTAGGACTTAACATGTGAATATGCCTGACAGTGCTGTATTTCTATGATTTTTTTTAAGTTCCAATATCTTTATTGTTATTTAATCAAAAGTGAATACATTAATAATATAATCCAATACAACATAACTTATGAGATATATAATAAGTTAAAGTGGAATAAATACAAAAACAAAAACAGAATTCATATCAAGGAATGATGACCTACAAGAAAGCAGAATACATAAGTTACATCTAGTATATATTATGAGTTGAATTAAAACAAAATATTGCAAAGTCCGGGAAAAGGAAAAAAGAAAAATCAACATTTTATACCACTTATATATGAACACATAGTCGTATTGCTCCAATAAATGAAATTGTATAACAAAAGAGAATATAAGGAAAGAAGAAAAGATAGAGAAGAAAAGCAGAGAAAGAAGAAAGAGAGGAAAAAAGAAGGAGAGGGGGACACCTGCTTCAACGAGGGAAACACATTAAATAGTAGAATCAAAGGGATACTGAGCTACCAACCCCTGAGAGGACAAATTCATATAATTATCTAATGACCTCCAAATACTACTAGAAATGAAAGGGGTAGAATGCTTCTCTTCAACAAAAGTATGAACCCCACGAAGATATGATACCCATGCCCACCAAGTATGATAAGATAAAAGATTAAAAGATTTCCAGTCAGCCAGTATTACTTTAACAGCGATGGAAATAAGCAAGTCTAATAATTGCATATCCATAGTATAAAGGGGTAAAGGAGTTGTTGCAGCCCATGGACCTAATAAAATAATAGGAAGGGAGAGTTCCAATGAAAGATTAAAGATTATCGAGAGATGTTTTCATATTAAACCCCAAAAGGTCTGCAATAACGAACATTCAAAAAACATATGCTGGTGAGTGCCTGAAACCAAATTACAATTCCAACAGAGATCATTATCTCTAAGCTTCAATTTGTGTAAGCGGGCAGGGGTCCAATGCAGGAGATTCAAGGCAAAAAATTTAGATTGAATAAGAGAAGGAGCAATTTTATTACGTAGGGAAAACTTCCCAATCAACTGCCAATTCTCCTGCGAAATATGATTAAAAATATCCTCTTCAAAATGATGAGACCACTTAACTTGTGTAATTGTAGGTTGTGAAGGAAGTGGAGCAGATAAAAACTTATATATTCTCGAAGCAGTATGTCCTGCACGAACCCACATAGAAAGAAGTGAAATAGTAGTCGAATCTGTAGAGAGGGATATTTTAGAAAGAGACACTTTCAATTTCAAAAAGGAATAACAATCCATATCATTAAGGTTATATTCTCTAGCCAAAGAAGAAAAGGGAAGAGGGTCATGGTTAGAGTCATAAAGATCTTTGACCAACGTAAGACCTCTAGTAGCCCGGGAAGAAATCGTAGCAGAATCAATATCAACAACAATTTTAGGGTTATACCATAGCGAGGACCACCTTGATTTATGAATGGGTTTGGATACTTTTTTATCAATATATTTTAGTGCATTAATCGTGTCTAATATAATACAATGGGAATGACCAGGAACGAGTTTAGAAGCTGTAAGAAAGGAGGAAGTAGAGAGAGGAGTACATAACTCATGCTCAATATAAATCCACGGGGGTAAATGTTGGGAATCAGGTAAGAACCAAAGAGCACCTTGAGAAGCTAAAAAGGCAGTTTGATACAAGTTCCAATCTGGAAGATTACATCCACCCAGAACCGAGGGCTTTCTAAGATGTTTATACGCAATTCTAGGACGTTTATCACTCCACATAAATTTTGAAGTGAGTAAATCAATTTCATGGAAAAAGGATGAGGAAAGCTTTATAGGTAGCATGGAGGATAAAAAATTAATAATCGGAGTTATCATCATTTAAGAGTTTGAAATCTTCCCCACCAGGAGATATATTTCGGAGACCAGGAGGACAAAAGATCTTTAACTTTAGTTATGATTTGAGATTCGTTATAGGAAATAGTGTCTAAGAGATCTTTACAAAACCAAATTCCTAAGTATTTAATACGAGTCGATTGCCATTTAAAGCCGGAATCTCCCATGTGGGAAGGGAAACACAACGAATTAAGAGGAAACATTTCCGTATTTTCTTTATTCAGAGTATAACCTGAAACAAACGAAAACTCTTTAATGGTATTGGAGATAGCAGGAAGCGCCGCAGCAATATCCTCTGAAAAAATAAGAATGTCATCCGCATAAGCAGCAGTTTTAAGTGTATGTGAACCGAATTGGAAGCCTTTGATGGCCAGATTTAAATTGAGTAATCGAAGGAGCGGGTCTATTGATAGTAGAAAAAGACGGGGTGATAACGGGCACCCTTGTCTAGTACCCTGACGAAGATTAAAAAAAGAAGACGTAGCCCCATTAACTCTTATGCCCGCTTTAGGTTGTGCATATAGAGACATTATCATATTGATAGAAAGAATCCCCTAAATGATGCGATTGAAGCACAGCTTGTAAAAAAGGCCAGGAAACCTTGTCAAAAGCCTTGTCAAGGGCAATCGCAGCCCATGGAAAAATAGAAAGCTTTGCTTTCTCCAAAATATGACAAAAGGTTAGAATATTATCTCTGGCAAGTCTCCATTTCACAAAACCAGTCTGGGAATCATGAATAAGATTAGGAATATGACCCTCTAATCGTTTAGCCAGGATTTTGGCAAAAAATGTTGCTTCCATATTTAATAATGAAATTGGCCGAAGTTTTTTAGGATCAGAATGATCCTTGCCCTCTTTTGGGATCACAACAATAGTGGCTGAACCAGATACCTTGCCAGAGAGGATAACATTATCAAAAACCTGTTGAATATATTTAATTATTGAGGAGGAAAAAGTTTTATAAAAAGCAATCGGGAAGCCATCAGGCCCCGGAGCCTTCCCCGACCGACTAGCTTTAATGGCTTGAATTATCTCTTCAGAATCAATCAGTTTCCCCAAATCAGTCATATCAGAATGTGAAATAGTATTCGTAGGGATCAATTTCAAAAACTGCTGACACTCAGATATGTTGCATTGATCCATGGGAGTGTAAAGCTTCTCATAATAGTCCCGAAAAACTTCAAGTATTTCTGGAGTATGAAATTTCTTAGAACCATTCTTGTCATTAATATAAGAAATCTGGACAGGTCTGACATTTGTATTCTGGTATTTTAAAGTGGTAGCCAACAGCTTCCCAGCTCTATTTCGTAATAAGAAATGTCGAGATTTCTGAGCATGTACACCGATATAAGCTCTTTTAGTAACTATAGAATTGAAAGAGTATTTTAGATTCTTAATATCCTGTAGGAGAGACTTATCATTAGAACTTCTATATAGCACCTCTTTACGTTTGATCTCATCTGCCAAAGACTGCAACGACTTTCTAATATTGCTATTTCTTTTTGAAATTTTTTTGATAATATGACCCCGAATAGTACATTTAAATGCATCCCATAAAACTATTGGAGAGTTCACTGAAGCTACATTGTTTTGGAAGAAGTTATCAATTTCCTCAATAAGTTCTTTAACTTCATCCTGATCATCCAAAATCTCTGTATTAAGGCGCCAGGTGCGAGGACCTTTCGTATCAGTAAAATTAAGGATGGTCAACGAGACCGCAGCATGATCAGAAACAACTATTGGATGAATCATGACATTAATGGTATGTTTTAAAAGGGCAGCATCAACAAGGAGATAGTCGATACGAGAAAAGCTAGAATGTGGAGAGGAAAAAAATATGAAATCACTACCCTTAGGATTATGCATTCTCCATGTGTCAACAAGCTGGTGCGCAGAACACATACTAAGCAAATGTTTATGCGACCTAGGGGGACGAAATTTAAAAGCAGACTGTCTATCTAGAATAGGGTCTGGGGCAAATTAAAATCACCGCCAACAATAGTTCTGGCATTCTGAGGAAGTTCAGAGAGCTTTCTATTTACAGAACTCCAAAAGAAAGGATCGTCAACGTTAGGGGCATATATATTCATGACATATAAATCATCTGAACCATTGGATAGACGAGAAAGCAACCATCTCCCATTAGTATCATGCTTAGCAGTAACAATAGCCAGACCTGAATTTTTGGAAATCAAAGTCACAACCCCATTCTTTTTACCAGAGGCATCAGAACAAGTGACATCAAGAACCCACTCCTTCCGTAAAAGCAGAGCTTCCTTAAAGGCTATCTTGGTCTCCTGAAGTAGAACAATATCACCAGACAGACTTTTGCAATAATAAAGGGTCTTGGCCCTCTTAACAGGGTGGTTCAATCCACGAACATTAAGAGAGATTACATTTAAGTCACTCATAGAGACACAGAGAACAACATCAATAAAGATATCTGATAAAGAAAAAAAAGACGAAATTTCAATAGGTCATCAAATATAGGGGTAAAAGGAGAACAACATTTTTTTTAAAAATATATCAAAGCAGGAGTCTCCAGAGAAAGAAAGATAGGAAGAGGGAAAGAAAAAGACTAGAAAGAAGAAAAGAGGGAGCAAAAGAACTCCAAAGAAAAAAGGAGCATAAACAAAGAGAAGCCCCACGAGGGGAAGTCTATAATAGACAATTTGCATGGGGGAAATAACGTGGAGGAGCAACCACAGAGGCCAAGAAACACAATGCAGACCGCTCAACAATAAATATTTCATAAAGCGACGGAACAAATATATATAAGTTAATGTGTGTTATACTATAAAATCAGTCAATAGGAATAAATACTGCATGAATCAAACCAATATTCATTTCATCATTAAAGAAGAATGATCAACATATTCTCATAAATGGAATAGAAATATGAGACAAAAATATCAGATAAATAACAAAGAAGAGCCTTATAAATATCAACATTAAAGAAGAGGTATATTCGCCTAAGGCATAATACATATTAAGAAATGGTATATAAAAAAATAATAACAATTTATGGTATATAAAAACCAATATAAAACATTATAAATCTCGGAGCGGTTAATGTAGCAAATACTACAAAATTAATAGCATCAAGGTAAAAATATCGAAGGACATGGGAGATGAAGAAATAATTAGAAAATGAGAGAAAATAATACAAGATCCCAAAAATATATCATATTTGATAAGTAATTGAAGTAGGAAATTCATAGAAATAGTAAATAAGGTATTATACATAGTAATATTAAGCCATATAAATAACAGTCTAAGGCAATATAAATACTAAAAAAATGCAGTTAATGATAATTTAAGGTAATAGAAAAAGCTGTATAATATATTGTAAGTCTCAAAACAAGAAACGTAACCAACAGGACAACTTGAAATTATCTAGGAATGAATATTAGAGTATAAATAAGATAAGATAAAAAGTAATTCATAACACAAATACATAAGGAATGAAGCAAAAGAGTCAAGGTACTAAATAAAGTCATGAATAGAGAGATGTGCATACAGAACACAGTTTTGTAACTGTATAACAAAAGTGGAGAAAGACATGGATAAATAGTGAATGCAGGTAAAAATGTATCACTAACATAAGATAACAAGAAGAGAGGAGGAACAAATTAGGCAACAAATGGAACAAACGGGCAAATAGTATGAGAAGAGAAGAGCGAGCCAAAACAGAGAAAGAGTATAGAGAGTAGAAGAGGAGGTATTTATTTGTCATGAAAAATAGTAAGAAAGAAAAGTACAGGAAAGACCAAATATGCAGAACAAAATGTCGAAAACGATTTCATTATCAAAAAATAAGAAAAATGTCCATAAGACGAAGAAACAGCTGATCAAAAAGCAGAAACAATATAGGAATAAATCAGAAATGTAAAAAGATGCAAAGAAAGAGGATAAGATATAAGAAAATAGAAACACAATGACATCCAAAATTAAGAGGATAATACCGAAATAGTGTCAGTATATTGAATGTAAATTGCAAACAGACATTCACAAAAATATGATAAACCATATAATCTGTGAAGGAAAAGTCAGTTAAAAGTGAGTAACCAGTATAAAACATCAACTTTACCAATATAAAGTTACCATATCAACAAAGAACACAGGGGGCATATTAACAAGGCCCGGCGATAAATATCGCAAAGCGCGCTTAGCGCTTGCATATTTATCGCCGGCTATCTCTGTAATTTATCGCCCGGTTAGCGCGTTATCAACAACGCGCATCGCCGAGGCGATAAAATTCCAGAGATAGCGTGGATATCGCCGTTTTCCATGGTGGAAAACGGCGATATCCTTGATGATAGGGCCTGTGGTCTTAGCCACAGAATCCACCCCCCATGTTAAGTATGCCTTAGTCAGGAATTTAACAGACGTTAAATTCCTGCGTTAAGGCATACTTAACGCGATTTAAAAGATTGCTAACCCTCCTTGATAATATCGCGAAGCTGCCTTCGCGATATTATCCCTGTTTGGTTTCACAGCCACGCCTACTTTGCATCTCATTAGCGATGCAAAGTTAGGCGTGCTGGGAACGGGCGCTAAGTCAGCAAAACACGCGATAGCGTGTCTTTGCTGATAAGGCGATGAAATTATCGCCGCTTTTCGCCCGAAAACGGATGCAAAAGCGGCGATAATTTCATATCGCCCCCTTGTTAATATGCCCCACAGGAGAGCAATATAGCCACATACTTATGGCAAAACACAGAAAACATGGACCCAAGTTATCAAACACTGAGATATGCTAAGGATGAGACGTGCCAGGAAGAGACTCAGAGTCCATCTGTGATTCAGACTGATTATCCAAAAACGTGGAAAGATCTGAAGGTTCATAAAAATCTGTGGGCGACCTCTATAAGTTATTCTGAATCGTGAGGGACCCGCAAAAGAAAATGGAATGTTCATATCTATGAGCCTTCTGCGCAGATTCAAGAAACCCTTACGACGAATGACAGAATCTCTGGCAAAATCTTGTGATATAGATATTCTATGGCCTTCCCATTGCAATGTTTTGATCTTCCTCATCTGAGCCAGAATTTGTTCAGTGTGTTGGTGAAGCAGGGGTTTAAAAATCAATGGTCTTGAAGAAGACAAGGATTTAGGCTTAAAGGTGGGAACTCTATGAGCCCTTTCTATTTTGAAGTCCTTTTGAAATGAGATGTTCAGCACAGTAGGAATCCAAGTATGCAAAAAATCTAACACTGACGGAGCAGATTTCTCGCAATCCTCCGGTAATCCAAAAATACGAAGGTTACTTCTACGATTTCTGTCTTCCTGCTCAGGCAGATCTCTCCTCAGTGAAGCCAAAGAGCGCTCCATACTTTGCACATGTTTAGCTTGCTTATTCGTGAAATCCTCAACAGAACTTATTCGAGTTTCTGCATTAGAGACACGTACGGAAAGATTCTTCATTCCGGATAGCCGCTACTTCAATTTGAAGCACGTCAGTGTTTGTTTTGGTGCTCTGTTCTATGTCATGAACTGAATTGAGTTTCAGAAGTATAGTGTCTAAGGTGGAAACAGAGTCTAAATTACTCTTGGCTGGCAATTCTGGGGTGGGTGATTCTTGTTTAGACCTCTTCAGATTTCCTTTAGAGTCCCTATCTTTGGAGGTGACACCCATGCCTTCTGCCATTAGAAACAGATACAGTAGACACCCCAATTGACTGGAATAGCGTAGTCGTTGCAAAATGAGCACAGAGTACAGTCAAATTGCTTAGTGGCGAGTGAGGTAATAATGCCTGCCACACCGAAGACCACTGCGACTATGACTTGTGTGGAAAAAAGCGCAAAAGGCACTAAGGGGCACATGCATCAAAGGTTTTTGCGATCGCAAACGGTGCAATTCGCAAAAATCGGCCGTTTGCGATCGCAAATTGGCCTTTGGAGATGCATGAAAGTGTTTCTATGCGTAATTTAAGAATTCGCAATTAATTGCGAATTCCTAAATTGTGATTGCATTTAAGGAATCGCAATTTGCGATTCCTTAAATGCAATGCTAGAAGCACTTTCAAATAGCGATTTCGCTATTTGGGACCGCAAATTACAGACAAATAAAACTTGTCTGTAATTTGCAAAAACTTCGAAAAATGCTCTAAAATGAATTTTTTAAGTTTTAGGTTACACACACACATGCCCTTGGGGCATGTGTGTGCGCAACATGGGTGCACATCACAATTTCAGGGTGCAACAGGGTGTCATTTTGACACCCTTGCACCCTTGAAATTGCATGAGCAATTTGCGAGTACCTACTGGTACTGCAAATTGCGCATGCAATCTCCATTCATTTCTATGGGCCTGTAGGCCCATAGGAATGAATAGGAAGGCATTCTTAATTGCAACTCGCAATTTGCGAGTCGCAATTAAGGAATGTTTAGGAATCGCTATTTTTATAGCGATTCCTACATGCATAGGCTTTTGCGATTCCTTAATTGCGATTCCTTATTAATCGCAATTAAGGAATCGCAAAAGCCTTCCTTGATGCATGTGCCTGCAAGACTCATGACAGCAGCGCGCCCATAGGAAGGTGCCACTACTGAAAAGGCCAGTCAATGTGAGTTATAAATAAGAAAATTCAGTCAAATCTGCATCACACAGCAGTGCAGGAATCAAAGTTGAAAATTGAAGAAAAAACATGCAGTACATATAGTAGTGAAGACCCACTGAAGTACAACCGGCAGAATAAAAGGCCATTAAATAGGCAATATGATTTCTAAAAAAGTTCTGACAGTGGTCTCCATTTTGTACTAAGTTATGATGTAGAGGAAAAAGTAAAAGCGACCTCACCAAAGTCACGAGTCCAGATATAACGAGGTATAAAAAAGAGCATGACAATACCTCATATCGACCAGGGTAATCAATCAATCAATCAATCAATCAATCATGTCACTTATAAAGCGCACTACATACCCGCGAGGGTCTCATGGCGCTGGGGGAAGAGGGGGGTGGTGCTCTCTACTGATCGAAGAGCCAGGTCTTGAGGAGTCTTCTGAAGGCCAGTAGGTCTTGGGTCTGCCGAAGGTTGGTGGGGAGGGTGTTCCAGGTCTTGGCGGCGAGGTGGGAGAAGGATCTGCCGCCGCCGGTCGTTTTCCGGATGCGGGGGACTGTGGCGAGGGCGAGGCTGGTGGAGCGGAGCTGGCGGGTGGGGGTGTAGAAGCTGAGTCGTCTGTTGAGGTAGGCTGGTCCGGAGTTGTGGAGTGCTTTGTGTGCGTGGGTGAGGAGCTTGAAGGTTATCCTCTTGTTGACAGGGAGCCAGTGCAGGTCTCTCAGGTGGGGTGTGATGTGGCTGCGTCGGGGGATGTCGAGGATAAGACGTGCAGAGGCGTTCTGGATGCGTTGCAGCCGTCTCAGGAGCTTAGCCGTCGTTCCTGCGTAGAGGGCGTTTCCGTAGTCCAGCCTGCTGGTGACGAGGGCCTGGGTGACTGTTTTTCTTGTTTCGGTGGGGATCCACTTGAAGATCCTGCGGAGCATTCGGAGGGTGTTGAAGCAGGATGAGGAAACGGCGTTGACCTGCTTAGTCATGGAGAGGGTGGGGTCGAGGATGACCCCTAGGTTGCGTGCGTGGTCGGTGGGTGTCGGGGCTGTTCCCAGTGATGTTGGCCACCAGGAGTCGTCCCATGCTGAAGGGTTGGAACCAAGGATGAGGACCTCCGTCTTGTCCGAGTTCAGCTTCAGGCGGCTGGTACTCATCCATTCGGCGACGGCCTTCATTCCTTCGTGGAGGTGGGCTTTGGCGGTGTGAGGGTCTTTGGTGAGGAGAGGATCAGCTGGGTGTCGTCGGCGTAGGAGATGATGTTGAGGTTGTGCTGTCGGGCGACGTGGGCGAGGGGTGCCATGTAGATGTTGAACAGCGTTGGGCTGAGGGAGGAGCCTTGGGGTACGCCGCAGATGATCTTGGTGGCTTTGGATCGGAAGGGGCGAGGCGGACGCTTGTGTTCTGCCGGAGAGGAAGGATGTGGTCCAGTCCAGGGCCTTCTCTTGGATCCCGGCATCGTGAAGGCGTGTTCGTAGTGTGTGGTGGCAGACCGTGTCGAAGGCGGCTGATAGGTCCAGGAGGATGAGGGCTGCTGTTTCTCCGTTGTCTAGCAGGGTCCTGATGTCATCGGTGGCGGCGATGAGGGCGGTTTCGGTGCTGTGGTTGCTGCGGAAGCCGGACTGGGAAGGGTCCAGGATGTTGTTCTCCTCGAGGTAGCGGGTCAGTTGTTTGTTGACGATTTTCTCGGTGACCTTCGCGGGGAACGGGAGCAGAGAGATGGGTCGGAAGTTCTTGAGGTCCTTGGGGTCTGCCTTGGGTTTCTTGAGTAAGGCGGTGATCTCGGCGTGCTTCCAGCTTTCCGGGAAGGTTGCTGTCTCGAAGGAGATGTTGATTATTTTCCGGAGATGGGGCGCGATGGCTGAACTGGCTTTGTTGAAGACGTGGTGAGGGCACGGGTCTAGCGGTGAGCCGGAGTGGATGGTGTTCATGATCTCGCTGGTGTCCTCGTCGTTGATGTTGGTCCAGGAGAGCAGGCGGTTGGTGGTTGTGGGGGCAGTGGTCTCGGTGGTTGCCGGGGCGGTCGTGGTGTTAAATGAGAGGACCTTTTGAAGCAAAAAGTTGAGATTATCTCTTCAAATTCTTTAGAGACAACATCTCCATTTCAGCAGCCATTTTGAGTCCGATATGTGAGGAGAATATCGCCAAGTCGTGCAACAACGAAGGGAAACGACTGAGGGACCAACAAGCAGACCCCAATGCTCCTGGGCCGTTCTGCCGCTGAAATCTGTAGAAAGGTGATGAAAAATCCCCCTAACATAGTCGAAAGAAGAGCGTCCGCATCGGAGGACTGACGGAGCTCAAATCAGCATGGCCATCTTGATTGCGCGCTAAGCCACGCCCCCCCTGTATTTCTATGATGAACAGGAGGCATTTGACAGTCTATGCTAGTGAGCTACGGAAACCATATGTGACTAATTAAAGTACTAAGATCAAACCTTTGTTTAGAAACTCATCTTTTGCTACTACTCGCTCTTTTGTTTCTGTTTTGTAGAGTTCTTTTTACAAACAATAAGGGCTTTGCGTTTCTACAATTTGAGGTGCAGGGGTCTATAGAGCAAGATTACTTAATATTATGGGACACTGAATAAGTGAGAGTGAACAAAGATGAAGTGTTCCCATCAGAGTAAACTGTTGCTTTTACAATTTCATAAATGCCATCTTTTGCTTTTAAGATCATGACTTGTTTATGTGCAAAGGAGGATGTGTTAGGAGGGTCGAAAGCCCTGAGGCACATGACCATCTTTACTTCTATTCTTTTAAGGCTTCCCTTCTTCTGAACTCGTCTAAGGTGGTAAACATGTGGGGATTAGGTTTGTAAATGTCACTACATAGCCACAATGGCTAAAAGGTAAGCAAACCCTTTCCACTATATTTGTTTCAAGATAGGACCATATCTTTTACTGGAAGAAACAAAGAGGATTTACTAGGGAAATTTCAATCCCTATAATTTTCTCCTCGTTCCTTCACCCAAGAGATAGTCCATATTTAAAGGTACAAAGTGATTATTTGTTTGCTTTCTGTCATGCACTGCCTTCATTGTGCCCTTTTGTTTTATAGCTGTGCCAAACTGCAACGTTTTTTTCCATCCAACTTTCACAATGATCAACTGAATACCTTATAAGATACTCAGATTTTATGAAGACATTTGTCTATGGGCATTCAAATGCGAATTGGCAATTTTGACGATGTTTTTGTTCTGTAAAACACCATTACAGCATCAAAAGTGTCTCACAGGATCAACCTTTATGGTAATGTACGATTGCATGTTTTCCTTTACAAGTGGCGGGGTTACAACATGCCCTGCCAATTGCGAAGAAGAGTGATACAAAATATACAATTGTAGATGCAAAAGTCCACTTATTTCTGCCTTTGAACATGATGCAAGTGCGGAACAAGTGTGTTTTGCACTAATCATCTGCTTATTGTTGCTGCTGCTTGCTTGGCTGACGACACCCTTTAAACTAGTAGTAACTTGATCCTCACCTGACTATGGTCACTGTTCACCTTGTAACTACGACCATTCCTATCTATTTTTTGATGTCACTAATTTATTAAGGCACCATACTTTACAGAATACGTTTTTCAAATATAACGTATTGGGTATAGAAGAAGTTGGTAACACTAATTTATTTGTCATTTGCTAGTACCTACCCTGTAATGGTGGCAGGGAAGACCAAGCATGTACTTCCAGCTTACAGAGAGTCGCACCTGCTGGCACTACATGCTGCAAATCATGCAAAAGGTGTCTGGCGAATTCCACCCGTAGGCAGACATTTAGGATTGCCAGAGAGATGCTGTGGAACTTATTTTGCTTGATATTTGATAGTTTTACTGAAAATAATTTCACAAGCACATACCTGTCATTAGTTTGGTCTCAAATCATTAATGTGATGTTGATTGTCAGGAGCAGGGTCTGAACTGCATCATCAATGGAGGACAAAGGAGGAGGGGCCTGAGCAGTAGTGTGCAAAAGGCAGGTGTTTCTGTCTCTACAGTCTAGCATTGGGACTGCAAAGGTCCAGCAGCAGGATTAGCACAGTGATAAGCGCAGCAAACTGCCCCTGTGAGGAAAGATATGAGTTGCAGGGAAAATTGATAGCCCTACCCTTTTTCCCCAGACCCAGCTGATGAGACTACAGTGGCAGCACTCTGAGGGGAATGAGCCATGCTGGGATTGATGCAGACTGATCGGGTGGTGAGAAGGCCTGACTCTGAGACCTGAATACTGAAAGAGATTATTGCTGGTGGAAATACCAGAGCGAGCGAGAATTATTGTTGTGTGCTTCATGCCCATGCTGCTGGCTGAAAACAAGAGATACATGTAGATATGCTGGAGAAGACGCACAGCAATCACTATATATTTTTATTGTTTATTGTTTATGTAAATACAAGTGGTTGCTGCCCATCAGTTATGTATTTGATGAGTCTCCTGAGTTGGTTTCTTAAGTGTACCCAAAGCCCCTAGTCACCATTGTAACAGAGGCGTTCGGGGTGTTAGGGGAAAATCCTTCTCAGCAAAAATAGGGAACTCCTATTACTGCCTTTAGGTTGTTCAAGCTTGAACCTTTCAAAGGATCAATCCACTATAGTTTACCTTTTCTGAAATCCATTAATTAAAATGACTATTACAGTACCAGTGGTTATACCTCTAAAATGCCGACAGGAAGTAACACAGATGTTACAACACCATGGGCTCATTCTTATAGGAGGGGATGTTACCTTTGTGGTAGAGACACACGAAGCATATAAAACAGAAGTATTCTATTCATGGATAACATTTACGGCAGCAGATGCCAACACTGGAAATTTTCACACATACACGGAAGCAGTAATTCCTAAAAAGTTCAGAGCTAATGAAGATTTAGAAATTGCACTTTCATTTCAGGAACACCCAAACTGGTTCAAATGAGTCTTACCACATCCATTAGCAAACTTCAGACTGGGTCCCCTCAGCAATGATGGGGCAACATGGCAACATGGCCAGTCTTGGACAGCTACACCCCATATCCACAAATAGCAGCACTAACAGTAGCAGGTCTAGTTAGGTTATACAGATGTATGACACAGTTCGTTATGCACAAGAAATCTTGGCATCATCTTGGACTCCTCGCTCACCATGAACCGCCAGATCAACACCGTCTCATCATCCTGCTTCCACATGCTATGCCTGCTCCGAAAGATCTTCAAGTGGATCCCCACTGAGTCCAGATAGACAGTCACCCACGCACTCATCAGCAGCAGACTCAACTATGGCAACGCACTCTACACCGGCATCACCCAGAAACTCCTCGAGAAACTGCAAAACATCCAGAATGTCTCCGCCAGATTCATCATCAACATCCCCCGCTGCAGCTACATCACCAGCCACCTGAAAGACCTCCACTGACTCCCAGTTAACAGAAGGATCACCTTCAAGCTCCTCACACATTACTACAAAGCCCTACATGACACGGGACCTGCATACCTCAACTACCACCTCTCGTTCCCCGCACCCACCAGAGACCACCACTCCGCTCAATTGGATATCAAGAAAAATAAAGGAAAAGTTAAATCACAGGGTGGATCTCCTCCACAGGAATCCTCTGAAAAGTGCTACAACTTGCAGAACCGTGAAATTATAACACAGCCTGATCGGTATCAGTATATTGATACACGTTCTTCTAATTTCTTTCAGGAATCATTCAAAAACACTCGCAGAGAAGACTGCAATCAGGGCACAGTTTGGAGGGGTACGTGAAACTGAACAAAGACTCACAATGCTCTTTTGGCATCTCTATAAAAAATGAAGAAAAACTTTCACAAGAAAAGCCTCAATTCAAAAAGAAGAAAGTGGCTTGTTGTTGGAAAGTGGATTATTTGTAGTGATAAGTTGTGACTTACCACTAGTAATAAGGCCATAAACACAATAAAAGGTTCAATTAGAGATTCAATAAATTATTCCCTTGCTCAACCCTTGATATCTGGCAATGAGCAGGCAGGCTTAACTTAGGAGACAGATGTGTAAAGAATGTAAAAACACCAATACACTGAATAAGTAAGACACAACACACAATAAAAATCCAACTCCAATTTATAGAAATAAATTATAATTTTATAAACAAATAGACACCAAAATTACAAACATTCAATGTAGGGAACCTGAGATATGAATTTTAAAAGGATTACAACTTTCTAGTGCTTAAAAACATATAGCAAAACTTTGGGATATCTGGTTGTGCTTGACCAGTACAAAGTTTGAGGCCGACCACGATATAGCCCTGGTTGGATACACTAAGCCGGAGGCCTGGGTCAATAGTTTAACTTCAGACTTAGAAACTTTTCTGAAGGATTTATCTCTCAACGTTGAGCAGTCACCTCCAGCAGGCCATTTGATGAGACGTTGTCGGATTGTTCTCCACGAGAACTCAGTCGAATCCTGGAAGCCTGGAGCTCCAGAGCTTTCAGCGGGACGAACCTGAAATCTAGGCCTGGTAATGGTTGAAGGTAGCCGGCTTGAATCTCGACGTCGAGTCGGTCCCCTTATGGAGCATTTTACCAAGAAAGTTCCTAAACTTCACCAAGCTTCTGGAACTTCTTCCTGAAGTTCCTCTTGAGGGTTCAAAGAGTGCAAAATACAAATCCAAAGTTCTGGAATCACCTAGACCGTCCAAGGGATGTCTGGACTACAATTCCCATGATGCAGGTGGGCTCTGTTAACCTGCAGCTTGCAGGGAGTCCACTCCTTAATCCTTCTTGAAGCAATGCAAAGTCCTTAGGGCTGCAGTACCAGATTGTGCAGCAGGGGCCATCTTTTAGGTGCAGATCCATATTCCAGCAGTGCAGTCCTTCTTCTCCTTGTAGTTTCAGGCAGCAGATCTGAGGAGCTAGGAAGCTCTCCCCTATTTATTCACTGTTCCTGTGCATCAAGCAGGGGGCACCCCTGACCAATGGGATTCAGGGTGCCACACTCAGGTATGACTACTTCCTCCAAAGTGTGGCATATTCTTGTCCCAGCAAGCAGTATTTTCATAAAATCCAGAATGGAGAATGTCTCTCCTTGACGGTTAGGTCAGGCTAAGGCAACCCACTGGAATGGCTAAGTTTCACTAACACACACCTTCCAAACCCCTGCTTAATCTAATTGTGGAGCGGGGTGCAGGATGTGGGGGTCAGTCTGTGCTGGTCCCAAACTGTCATTCACCCTTTGGAGAATAGTTTGGTTCCTCCACCCTCTTCCTGGCTTTTGGCTTCTGCAGCTACAATTCTCCACCCACAGGAAATGCATTGTCTACTCTGATAGGACACTTCACACCTCATCAAGCAGCTCTGGCTCAGCCTGGGATAGGCTGACCATTCAGGAGAGGGCAGATGGAAAGCTGGATTTTGGCTCACAGAAAAGAAAGTTTAATAACCACTATTAATTTGATACCTTGAAGTATATTTTTAGGTGGTTCCTGTGAATATTTCTACTTATATAAAATATCTCAATTTTAGCCTATGGAGCTATTCACTACAATGGGGTAAAACGGAATTGGCAGTTTTTCCCTCAGCAGGGCATATAAAACATATTTTATGATGTCCTTGCTTACAATTACAAAGCACACTATCCTTGGGGCACCTAGGGGAGATCTTAGGGGTGAATTATATGTAAAAATAAGGTAGTTTGAGACTTTGGAAGTACCTTTAAATACAAAGTCATATTTGCATATAAATGTAGGTAAAGACAGCCTGAAAGACAGTGCTGCCTTTAAAATGACAGCAGGCACCACAGTAGTGAACAACTAAGTACATTAAGTCTACTGGGCCTCTAAGCCTACATGCCCTATTATATTCTAGGGACTTACAGCTAGGCTGTTAGGACCAATTATAATTATACCTAATTTGCATAATCTTATAATCATCGCTCTGGCCCTGGTAAGCAGAGCCCAGGGCACAGTCAGAGTCAGTTACCACCAGTACAAAGAAATAAATGAGGGGGATCAGGGCAAAAATTATGTCTTTCTCACTCTCATATTGCACTTGAAAATGCCACATACATTGAGGATTCTGCTTCTGAACAAGGAGTGGGCTCTGACTCTGCCAAACAGCGCAGCACAGGTCATAATAGTTCATCAGAATCTTCAAGAATTTCTGGTGGCAAGACCAACTAATGTGTTTGTTGAGGTGGTAACACCAGATCAGACAGTTAGTTCTCCAGGCAGATTGTATAATTTGCAACTTAAAATTGAGGGTGGTATGCCCAGTACCATTAAAGTTTCCTTTAGGAGAACCTAACATTTGACTATTACATTCTTTTGGCTTAAAAAGATTGGTCACCTGGGTTTGTGTGGAAAGTCCCACCGGGGGAAAATGTGATATTACCATCCTTCTCAGTCCTTGTTCCTGAAGCATTTAATCACACGTTTGCCAAGCAGTGGGTCCTTGCACAATCCCGGGCATTACATAACATCCATTTGGGCTGGGGTGAAGATGCACCTTATCATATAATAGCCATAAGGTCCAGCCTGCAAGTGCAACCACAATACCCAATGGAACATGAAGCTAAATACCCAGTTAGAGAAATTCTTGTGCAACTTGAATATCAAGGCAAAATTGAGCCTTGTATCTCACCAATGAACAATCATTTGTTTCCGGTAGTGAAACGAGACCATTCATTCTGTTTAGTCCTAGACACAGTGCAGCACTAATGAACAATATTGTGCGCAAAAAATGCAAAAAATATTAGACATGTCAGATGCTTTTTCTGCCAGAACATACACCTGAAAGCAGGTATTTGACTTAATTTTCCACACTTGAGTCACAAAAACAATATTGTTGATTGCCTCAAGGGTATATGAACAGTCCAGGTTTGTTCTCTGCCCGTGTAGCAGGACTGTTAGAAAATCTTGACCAAGAAGCATTGTTCAATGTCAATGACATATACCTTATGGATGATGACTTAGAAACACACCTAGCCAGAGTAGATCACATTGTAGTGGGATTTGCTCAAATAGGCTACAAATTCATTTTCCAGAAATCAAAAATTGCCTTTCTCAGTGTCTTGGGATACGAGCTATCAAATGAAGGCTAAAGCTTATCACCACATTTCCTAGAGAAATGTGCAGTCTTACAACCACCCAACACAATCAAAAAGCTACAATCACTATGGGCTTTCTAAATTTTGGTAGAACATACACACCAGATTATGCACAACAGGTAAAACCGTGCTATGAATTAATACGTGTGGACTTTTCAAGCACTCATTGGACATCACAACACACACAGATCTTGCGTTCAGTGCAAACTGACATGCTAGCTTCAAAACACTTACACACGTGTGTTAACATCACAAATTTGGTGATCCGCATAATCACGGGGACTACATGTTACTTTTGATGAGGGTGACACTGTACCGATTGCATGTAAATTACATTTAAATTCCAATGCAGAGATGCGTTTCACACCTACAGAAAAAATACTGACTGCAGTTCAGACAGTTGTTGTGAAGGAAAGATAATCGACTAAGGGGAAACACATTATTGCCCAGACTCCCATCCCAGCCTTAGGAGCTGTCACAAAGGGCAGCATCCCGAATGTGAAAGCTTTACATCCTAGATCGATGCAGTGGGTCACTCCACTAACAGCATCGAACGTAGACCATGTCTATGACACTACATTACAAACACATTCCATTTGCTCATCTTCCCTGCATGTGGGATAGAGTTATTCCAAATTCAGATTCCAGACCAGATTTAATCATGGCAGCACATGAGGGGTTAGCTTCTGGGTGTCATGGCTATAGTTTCACTACTACAGCAATGCTATTGGTGGCCAGATCTATACAAGCAGACTAAACAGTATGTCCTTAAATGTGGCATTTGTCAACAAATAAAAGTTTCTACCACAGCACGCCCACCGCAGACACCTCTCTTGATTTTGAACACACTTCTGGCTGGTGTGTATCTTGACCCCTATGGACCACTAGATAGTGATGGCTCCTTTAAATACATTCTGTTAGCAGTGGATTCATGTTCTAGATTCCTATGGGTGTAGCCACAACGATCGGCTGATGCTCAAACTGTTATAAAAGATTTGCAAGTCTTCATCTGGACATATGCAGTAGTGGCATTCTATTCAGACCCCGGCCCAGCGTTTGCCTGTGTCACTTATTGGGATGCCATGGGTACCTTGGGTATGGCTGTCCACTATTCCTCACCCTATCATTTTGAGGGAAATTTGATAGTGGAAAGGAAAAACTGTATTTGGTTGAGGTTGTAGTATGATCCATCAACTCTATGGGGTCAAGAGAGCTTTAAACAATCTGCCTAGTAGATCCTTGAGTAATCAGACTCCCTATAAGGTCCTGTTCAGGATCCTGATGTGGATTCTGGTCCTAGACAATCCTAGCACAGTGGCGGTGGAAACACCTTTTGATATCCATGAACGTTTTGCTGTCTAACAGGAACTCAAAGACGTCCGGGACAAGCACTCCAACGAGCTTGAGAAATGTTCTGCCACTGGAGAAGTGAAGGTGCAAACAGCAACTCCTGGCTCGTTTCCACAGATCAGGGATCTGGTCCTGGAGAAGATTGTGTACAAGAAAGAATTTGGCCCATCTTACACATCACGGGTGCCAGTCCTGGCAGTTGAAGGTACCTGAACAGTACTTTTACCGCCTCTCGTAGGTTGTAAAAACAAAAGATTTGTTTTAATTGATCTAATCAAACCACACCATGTGGCCCGTCCTACACAGTAGTCCACAAGGGCTCCTTGGTAGTTACCTGGCTCCTCTCACTACCGTACACGAGATCCCTTTGCAAACATTAACAAATACAGAAGTTTCTGTTCCACGGCACGGGAAATCTGACACTGAAGTTTTGCTACTTCCAGTTACATCTACCAACATCATGCACACAGCGTATGTGAATTCACAGTCTTCGATAAAAAGTGCTAAGAACAAAGTTGTTTATTATGATCCACCTTTGGAAATATCCACCAGTTCAACACTGCTCTGTGAGTTTCCTGTTTTTGCACTGACTGCCTCTGGCTATTTTGCCGACACTGATGACTTTTCCTCTGATTTGTCAGATCCACCATTGCATGGACCCATGCATTTATTATTTTGCTCAAAAAGACATACTTTGTTCCACCTTGGATTTACATTTGGATTGCCATCTCGTTGCTTTTCCTCTTCATCTGGATTGGTTTTGTGACAATATTTTCTTTACTGCCAAATGGACATTATCTGCCAGAGTGCTCTGCTGGTGAACTGGTAACTGAGGTATTGAACCCTCATTCTTCATCACACAAAGTGTGAAGAGAACTGTCCCTTATGAACTCCCATCCCAAATAGTATTGTTTGGGATGAGGTCTCATTTGATATTTTTGATCCTACAGAGACTTTGAAAATAGCATATGTATTCAAGATTTCACTTAATAATGTGATAACTCCAGCCAGCATATATGATGATTGGAATATCAATACGGTTAGATCTATTCTTCCTGAGCTAGAGCATTATACTGTATTTAGAAGCGAAAATATGTATAGTAGTGGTACATCTCATTATGATGAAATGTTTTGTTACTATCACTATGGACACCATCATTTACACAGAGCTAGTACTTCTAAATCCTTCACTTTTCTATCCCTCCACTATCCTTTTCAATCAAAATAATAGACTAACATGTCCATTTCTCAATTTTCATATTTCACTATGCTAATTCACCACTAATCCTTATGGGTTCCGGAGTAGTGTGCTACTCGCCAAGAAAGTGCTTCAACACCCCATTAGGGGTAACAAGCGCTATATAAATGCAAACCTTTTTCCCTCTTCTATCCCTCCGCTATCCTTCTGAATCCAAATAACTGACTAACCTATCCACTACTCAAATTACTGTCATATTTCACTATACTAATTCAACACTAATCCTTTATGGGTTCCGGAGTAGCGTGCTACTCGCTGAAAAAGTGCTTTGACGCCTCATCAGGGGTAGTAAGCACTATACAAATGCAATTACAATACAATACAATACTTTACGTGCAGTGTTTAATTATACACAATGGGACATTGCCCTACACTGCCTTTCGGAGCTCCAAAACATACGTACAGAAGTTTGCATATTTTTCTGGCAATAACCCTGTAGTCCCAGTTTATTATTATTATAAACTTCTTCCTTCCCTGACAGAGAAAAATATGCTAATAGAAACAAAATAAGTTTATTCGGCCTCCTTTATTTCAAAGTTGTTAATTCAAGGGTACAGCTTTTGGAAAGATAATGTTGCTATAAAAACTATTTGGGGAATGAAAGATTTCTAAGTTAAATGCAATGAGGCTTTGCATAGATCATGTCTATTACCAAGACAGATAATTTTTCTGAACAAGACTGTACAGCAAACATTTTGCCTGGGCTTGGCTAAGATAGTGATTGGAGCACACCACACATTTCCACATTTGCACGTTTTGAAAATTGACAAAAATTAACAAATTATACTGAGGAACAGCTCAACAGTGTGCTTCAAAATGATACATGCAATTCTTAACATTCCATTTCAGAGGGATGGCTCGTGTGGCTATTAGATATAAATGGTTGTCATGCATGTTTTTTGAAAAACACAAAAGGATTTTGAATAAACAGACCAGACCCATGTTATGTGCAGACACAACACTTAGGAGTTGTCATAACATAAAGCGTGGGAAAGTTATGCCTTCAATGGTTACAATATTCCACTTAAGATGAGGTAAAAAAAAACTTGTCTCTCCTTTCCGATGACATGGATTTACAAGATTTTTTATGAGGACCCAGAAAGCCACGTCATAAATGCTTTTTGTATGCTGTGTACAACAAGCTTTGGAAGGTTTCACAGCAGGAAGCTGCTGAACAGATATGTGAGGTTTCAGAGTAAATTTAGAAAAGGCTTTAGCAGTAGTTGACAAAGGCATGACTACTTTATCCACTATAATTTATTCGTTGAGTAACATTGTGTCGTCAGCTATCAACATTATACAGAGTGACATGTCACTCCTACAACATGGACAAAGTCAGCTTAGATCTGTCATGCTAATAAGCTGGACATTGCAGACTCTGAAAAGTGGTTGCTTGCCATGGAAGCACTTAAATGCTACCAATTTATTTCTACCATATACCAGGCAAGCAAGATTTTTGTTTTTTACTTGGTGCCTTGGCTCTGAAGTGAAAACTGGTTACTAAAACAGTTAAACACCTGAGCAGTGCACGGGCACTCACATGGATAATGTTATTTCTACTGTTTTGCTAACATGGTGTTTCAGAAGCGCTAGACTTGTAGACTTGAGCGCAAACCTACAAGCATTAAGTGGTGTTAGGACGTATCATGCTTTATTCATTTGAAACCTGAAAATTACCTCTTCAGGATGAAGTATTTACTCTTAGTCTGCCTCTTGGTGCTGTGGAACCTTGGCTGACCGCGCTGAGCGCTTACCTACCTGGTGCTACCAGTATTCTGTATTCTTTTTGAGTGTGAGAAAACTTGTAAAGCACAACACTGATTACTGAAAATAAGCTTACTTGTCCCTAACGTAACACTGTTCTGTACAAACGTTTGTGAAGATCAGCAGCACAGTGTGTGCATTCTACATGGATTGCCAGGGATTTGCAACAACTAGGGACAAAGTAGGAGAACAGTTCTTCAATCAAATTTCCTTATCACGGGAAGCAGCATCTCATTCAGCCAGCAATTTCACACTGCACATCAAGGCTTCCAACGAGGGACTGAGGTAGTGCTGCTCTCAGATGGCACTGCATGGTGCCACGGTGCCGCCACATTCTCAACTGGAGAATTCCCATGACATTTCTGGTGGCTCAAGTCTGCATGCTTTTCATAGATGCCGTTCCCAAGGTTGGCATGATCTGCCGTAGCAGGAAACTTCACCCAAGAGTCTCTTCAGTCCTTTGACCCATTTATCCACTAGAAGTTCTGCTGCAGGAGATTCATAAAACGTGCTTTATACAGAGTTCGCACCACAGTCCTTAGAGTCCTTAGATATGTTCGGTACCTGTAATATTATTTCATTCAAAGACACGATTTGTCCATTTTGGAAGGATGATAGGCTGAGCTGGACCGGATTGGCTTCATCATTATCAAGCAATTTTTATAGTGCCTAATAAACATAAAGAGTTATCCAAGCTCTTGTGAACCTAAGAGCTTCACACTTTACATTGATCTGTGCAACAGGCGCACCAACCCACCAATGATCTATCTTTGATAGTTCTTTTCAATGAATCCCCTAGCTCCACGCGTGTTCTGTGACTTTGTAAGGCTTTGCATGTTTATCCCCACCTGGAGCAACTGCAGATCCCGAATATTTAATGGATTTTTCCTTACAATTTGGGCATGAAACAAGCAGCCCCGTCCTCTTGGGTGGAATTCCCCTGGGATTAGAGTAGGCCTCTCCAGGAGGTGTTCTGGTCAGAATCGCCTCTGGCTCACGCTGTCTCTTGGGGCACTGGGAGGAGAGCGGGTGACTGTGAGTGTGGGGTGGGAGGTTGGGGTGCAGCCCAGCTCCTTCAGCTGCAGCGCTCTGTGCTCTGCCTCTTGCACCCGGTGAGTGACTGCACCTCTAATGACAGAGGAGGCGCTTAATTGATAATTATGCATGCACATGAGCTTTTCTGGTTAAGGCTGCCCGAGAATATGATACTCTGCTGATTTAAAAGTAAAATATTCTGACTGGAAAACCAGATAAGACAGAGACAGGTAAGTGAGGGGGGTCGACTTAATAAATGTGACAAGGCAGGAGATAAGTGAAAATTACAGGAAGCAAAGAAGAGAGCAGGTGCAGTCAGTAATATTAGCGGCATTGGTTTGCCATTTTGGTTCTTTTTACTGTTTTGCTCATGCCTTGTTTGGCCTTATAGAGAAAACCAAATGCAGGACTAGCTTCTGTGGTGCGTGTTCCCTCTTCACAGCCACTCTGTTGGACTAGGGGTGCTTCATTTCACTGCCTGATTAACCAGTAGAAAGTACTCCAGTTGGGTAGACATTTTGCAGAAAACTGTGGACTCTTGTATAAATGGGCAGCTGAGGTTCAGTTCTGGCCCAGTCACTCAAACAGCTACTGACACACACATATAGCAACTCAGACACCCACTTATACACCCATACAGCCATTCTTACATCTACTCAAAGACCCAAACAGCTACTCACACACCCATTCAAACACCCATACAGTCACTCACACCCACAAAACCACTTACACACCCACTCACAGACCAATATAACCACTCACACAGCCACTTACACACCCATATAACCACTCATATACCCACTTACTGACCCATACAGCCACTCACACACCCACTCTCAGAATCATACAGCCACTCATAAACCTACTTACAAACCCACACATCTACTCACACATCCACTCACAGACCCATACAGCCACTCAGACACCCATTACCCAACCCATAAAGCCACTCACACACCCACTCACAGATCTATACAGCCACTCACACACCCACTCTCAAAGGTTACAGGTTACAGTTAGGAAATAAAATTTTAAAAAACCTTAGAAATTCACTGAAAAAAACAAAGGTTATGGGGACAATATAGTTAGGAAGCAAAATAAAATAAACCTTAGAAAGTGAACTAAAAACCAAAGGTTGCAGGGAAATTATAGTTTGGGAATAAAATAAAAAAAAAACTTAGAAATTTACTTAAAAACTGAAGGTTATATGAAAGCTATAGTAAGAAAATAAAAATCAAAAAAATTACAAATTCACTTAAAAAACCAAAGGTTAGAGGGATCTTATAGTTAGGAAATAATAAAAAAAACATTACATCTTCTCTAAAAAAAAACAAAGGTTATGGGGGGTTAGAGTTAGGCTCAGATTTTACATGAACAGAACCATAGAAATTCAGCAGTTATAGTTACCTGAGCTAACTATAACTTGCACCCATGCAGTGCACTGCTTATGACTTCACATATTACATCACTCATGATATGGGGCCTGATTTAGATCTCAGCAGACAGGTTACTCCGTCACAACGGGAACGGATATCCCGTCAACTGAAATCTAAATCCCATAGGATATTATGGGATTTATATTTCAGTGGACGGGAAATCCATCCCCGTTGTGATGAAGTAGCTCATCCGCTGATATGTAAATCAGGCCCATGGTCAGTGACATCACCAATGACATCTCAAATAACACCACTGATGAAAAACTGATGACATAATCCTTTGCGTATCTATATTTAACATTCTTAAACTTTTAAAAATTACACAGTCTCTGGATGATGTCATCAGTGATGTCATTTAAGATGTCATCAGTGATGTCACTGACCATGTCATGAGTGATGTATAATGTGATGTCATCAGCAGTGCATTGCGGGGGAGCGAGTTATAGTGAGCTCAACTAACTATAATGGCCGAATTTCTCTGGTTTTGTGCGAGTGAAATGTCCAACTAACTATAACGTCCCTGAAACCTGTGGTTTTTTCAGTGAATTTCTAAGGTTTTTTCAATGCTAATTTCTAACTATAACTTCGCTGAAACCTAATGGTTTTTTCAGTGAATTTCAAAGGTTTTTAAATGCTAATTTCTAAATATGCCTACATAGGTAGCACATGTGCAGAAAAATGAAGAAAGGCATAGAAAGAAGCAAGATAAGTGCAGAAAGAGGCAACAGAAGTGCAAAAAGAGGAAGAAAGGTGCAGAAAGAAGCAAGAGAATTACAGAAAGATGCAACAGGAGTCCAGAAAGAGGAAGAAAGGTGCATAAAGTAGGAAGAGACGTGTAGAAAGAACCAACAGAGGTGCAGAAATAGGCCTATTTTGACTGTACCTTAGAACAGACTCATACAAAGTAGCCTAATCACTAATCCTTCTCCCAAGATGTCTTAAACCTCACTTTTCTCTTGAAGGTTCACTATTAATCGACTGCTCAGAATGTTAGGCCTACCTGCCAAATATAAAACAGCAATCCTAAGCATATCACTGTTGTAAGTCTGACCAAGTTTGTGAAGGTATGCATGCATGTCTCTGCTTTTACCGAGTGACAGGATACATAAAAATAAACATAGAAATACTTGAATACCTGTGTTTCAAATAGCATACTCTGTAAATATGTGTACAAAAAGGTGCATGTATTTCTTTCTGCTCATAATACAGGGCACATGGGTATTCAATAGTATATTTGAAAGGCTCTATAACACCTATATACATAAGACATGTCTGCCTGTGCAACTGAATGACAGAGCAGAACTGAGAACATTTAACCACTTATAGAAGAATCTACCCACTTTTTAAGCTACCATCTTCAGATGCAAAACACATGTGAGAATACATATACAAGTAGACATATACCTCAGTTACAAGAGCACGCAGCCCTTTAAACTTGACATCTTGCACTTCCCAATTGAGTACAGAAAGAGGCGAGAGAAGTACAGAAAGAAGCAAGAGATGTGCAGAAAGAAACAAAAGAAGTGCAGAAAGAAGTAACAGAGGTGCAGAAAGAGGCAACAGGTGCAGAAAGAGGGAAGAGGGGTGGAGAAAGAGGCAAGGGGCTGCAGAAAGAAGCAAGAGAGCTGCAGAAATAAAAAAAAGAAGAGCAGAAAGAAGGAGCAGAGGTGCAGAAAGTGGCAAGAGGGGTACAAAAAGAGGGAAGAGGGGTACAGAAAGAGGTAAAGGGGTACAGAAAGAAGCAAGACAGGTGCAGAAAGAAACAAAAGAAGTGCAGAAAGAAGGAACAGAAGTGCAGAAAGAGGCAAGAGGGGTGCAGAAAGAGGGAAGAGATGTGCAGAAATAAGCAAGAGAAGTGCGGAAAGAAGCAACAGAGGTGTAGAAAGACAGATGAGGGGTGGAGAAAGAGGCAAGGGAAGTGCAGAAAGAAGCAACAGAGATGAAAAAAGGGGGAAGAGGGGTGGAGAAAGAGGCAAGAAGGGTGCAGAAAGAAGCAAGAGAGGTGCAGAAAGAAACAAAAGAAGTGCAGAAAAAAGAAACAGAGGTGCAGAAAGAGGAAAGATGAGTGCAGGAAGAGGAGTGCAGAAAGATGCATGAGGGGTGCAGAAAGAAGCAAGAGAGTTGCAGAAAGAAACAAAAGAAGTGCAGAACGAAGGAACAGAGGTGCAGAAAGAGGCAAGAGGGGTGCAGAAAGAAGGAACAGAGGTGAAGAAAGAGCAAAGAGGGGTGGAGAAAGAGCCAAGGGGGTGCAGAACAAAGCAACAGAGTTGCAGAAAGAAACAAAAGAAGAGCAGAAAGAAGGAACAGAGGTGCATAAAGAGGCAAGAGAGGTGCAGAAAGAGGTAAAAGGGGTGCATAAAGAAGCAAGAGGAGAAGAAAGAAACAAAAGAAGTACAGAAATAAGGAACAGAGGTGCAGCAAGAGGCAAGAGGGGTGCAGAAAGAGGCATAAGGGGTGCAGAAAGAAGCGAGTGGTGCAGAAAGAAACAAAAGAAGTGCAGAAAGAAGGAAAAGAGGTGCAGAAAGAAGCAAAAGTGGTACAGAAAGAAACAAAAGAAGAACAGAAAGAAGCAACAGAGGTGCAGAAAGAGGCAAGAGGAGTGCAGAAAGAGGAAAGAGGGGTGCATAAAGAGGCACGAGTGGTGCAGAAAGAAGCAAGAGAGGTGCAGAAAGAGGAAAGTGGGGTGGAGAAAGAGGCAAGATGGATACAGAAAGAAACAAGAGAGGTGCATAAAGGAACAAAAGAAGTGCAGAAAGAAGGAACAGAGGTGCAGAAAGAGGCATGAGGGGTGCAGAAAAAGGGAAGAGGGGTGTGAAAGAGGCATGAGGGGTGCAGAAAGAAGCAAGAGGGGTGTAGAAAGAAGCAAGAGAGTTGCAGAAAGAAACAAAAAAGTGCAGAAAGAAGGAACAGAGGTGCAGAAAGAGGCAAGACGGGTGCAGAAATAGGGAAGAGGGGTGCAGAAAGAGGCACAAGGGTTGCAGAAACAAGGGATAGAGGTGCAGAGAGAAGCAAGAGAAGTGCAGAAAGAATCAACAGAGGTGCAGAAAGAGGAATGAGGAGTTGAGAAAGAGGCATGAGAAGTGCAGAAAGAAGCAACAGAGATGCAAAAAGGGTGAACAGGGGTGGAGAAAGTGGCAAGAGGGCTGCAGAAAGAAGCAAGAGAGGTGCAGTAAGAAACAAAAGAAGAACAGAGAGAAGGAACAGAGGTGCAGAAAGAGGCAAGAGGGGTGCAAAAGGAGGGAAGAGGGGTACAGAAAGAGGCAAGGGGGTGCAGAAAGAAGCAGGAGAGCTGCAGATGGAAACAAAAGAAGAGCCGAAAGAAGGAACAGAGGTGCAGAAAGAGGCAAGTGGGGTGCAAAAAGAGGCAAAAGGGGTGCAAAAAGAAGCGAGAGGTACAGAAAGAAACAAAAGAAGTGCAGAAAGAAGGAACAGAAGTGCAGAAAGAGGCAAGAGGGGTGCAGAAAGAAACAAAAGAAGTGCAGAAAGAAGCAACAGAGGTGCAGAAAGAGACAAGAGGAGTGCAGAAAGAGGGAAGAGGGGTACAGAAAGAGGCACGAGGGTGCAAAAAGAAGCAAGAGAGGTGCAGAAAGAAGCAAAAGAAGTGCATATAGAAGCAACAAAGATGCAGAAAGGGGGATGTGGGGTGGAGAAAAACGCAAGAGGAATACAGAAAGAAACAAGAGAGGTGCAGACAGAAACAAAAGAAGTGCAGAAAGAAGGAACAGAGGTGCAGAAAGAGGCAAGAGGGGTGATCAAAGAGGCACGAGGGGTGCAGAAAGAAGCAAGAGGGATGCAGAAAGAAGCAAGGGAGTTGCAGAAAGAAACAAAAGAAGTGCAGAAAGAAGGAACAGAGTTGCAGAAAGAGGCAAGAGTTGTACAGAAAGAAGGAAGAGGGGTGAAAAAGAGGCAAGAGGGGTGCAGAAAGAAGCAAGAGGGGTGCAGAAAGAAGCAAGAGAGTTGCAGAAAGAAACAAAAGAAGTGCAGAAAGAAGGAACAGGGGTGCAGAAAGAGGCAAAAGGGGTGCAGAAAGAAGCGAGAGGTACAGAAAGAAACAAAAGAAGTGCAGAAAGAAGGAACAGAAGTGCAGAAAGAGGCAAGAGGGGTACAGAAAGAAACAAAAGAAGTGCGGAAAGAAGCAAGAGAGGTGCAGAAAGAGGCAAGAGGAGTGTAGAAAGAGGGAAGAGGGGTACAGAAAGAGGCACGAGGGGACAAAAAGAAGCAAGAGAGGTACAGAAAGAAGCAAGAGAAGTGCATATAGAAGCAACAATGATGCAGAAAGGGGGATGTGGGGTGGAGAAAAAGGCAAGAGGAATACAGAAATAAACAAGAGAGGTGCAGAAAGAAACAAAAGAAGTGCAGAAAAAAAGAGCAGAGGTGCAGAAAGAGGCAAGAGGGGTATAGAAAGAGGGAAGAGGGGTGTAAAAGAGGCACGAGGTGTGCAGAAAGAAGCAAGAGGGGTGCAGAAAGAAGCAAGAGAGTTGCAGACAGAAACAAAAGAAGTGCAGAAAGAAGGAACAGAGGTGCAGAAAGAGGCAAGAGGGGTGCAGAAAGAGGAAAGAGGGTTGCAGAAAGACGCACAAGGGTTGCAGAAAGAAGGGACAGAGGTGCAGAAAGAAGCAAGAGAAGTGCAGAAAGAAGCAAAAGAGGTGCAGAAAGAGGGATGAAGGATGGCGAAAGAGGCAAGAGAAGTGCAGAAAGAAGCAACAGAGATGCAAAAAGGGGGAACAGGGGTGGAGAAAGTGGCAAGAGGGGTGCAGAAAGAAACAAAAGTAGAGCAGAAAGAAGGAACAGAGATGCGGAAAGAGGCAAGAGGGGAGCAGTAAGAGGGGAGAGGGGTGCAGAAAGAAGCATGAGTGGTGCAGAAAGAAGCAACAGAGGTGCAGAAAGAGGCAAGTGGGGTAGAAAAAGAGGGAAGAGGGGTGCAGAAAGAGGCAACAGGGGTGAAGAAAGAGGGAAGAGGGGTGGGGAAAGAGGCAAGGGGTACAGAAAGAAGAAAGAGAGCTACAGAAAGAAACAAAACAAGAGCAGAAAAAAGGAACAGAGGTGCAGAAAGAGGCAAGAGGGGTGCAGAAAGAGGCAAAAGGGGTGCAGAAAGAGGTAAAAGGGGTGCAGACAGAAACAAAAGAAGTGCAGAAAGAAGCAACAGAGGTGCAGAAAGAGGGAAGTGGAGTAGAGAAAGAGGCAAGAGGGATACAGAAAGAAACAAGAGAGGTGCAGAAAGAAACAAAAGAAGTGCAAAAAGAAGGAACAGAGGTGGAGAAAGAGGGAAGAGGGGTACAGAAAGAGGGAAAAGGGTTGTGAAAGAGGCATGAGGGGTGCAGAAAGAGGCAAGAGGCATGCAGAAAGAAGCAAGAGAGTTACAGAAAGATACAAAAGAAGTGCAGAAAGAAGGAACAGAGGTGCAGAAAGAGGCAAGAGGGGTACAGAAAGAGGGAAGAGGGGTGTAAAAGAGGCACGAGGGGTGCAGAAAGAAGCAAGAGGGGTGCAGAAAGAAGCAAGAGACTTACAGAAAGAAACAAAAGAAGTGCAGAAAGAAGGAACAGAGGAGCAGAAAGAGGCAAGAGGGGTGCAGAAAGAGGGAAGAGGGGTGCAGAAAGAGGCACAAGGGTTGCAGAAAGAATGGACAGATGTGCAGAAAGAAGCAAGAGAAGTGCAGAAAGAAGCAAAAGAGGTGCAGAAAGAGGGATGAGGGGTGGAGAAAGAGGCAAGAGAAGTGCAGAAAGAAGCAACAGAGATGTAAAAAGGGGGAACAGGGGTGGAGAAAGTGGCAAGAGGGGTGCAGAAAGAAGCAAGAGAGGTGCAGTAAGAAACAAAAGAAGAGCAGAGAGAAGGAACAGAGGTGCAGAAAGAGGCAAGAGGGGGGCAGAAAGAGGGAAGAGGGGTGCAAAAAGAAGTACGAGTGGTGCAGAAAGTAGCAAAGAGGTGCAGAAAGAAGCAAGAGTAGTGCAGAACGAAGCAACAGAGGTGCAGAAAGAGGCAAGAGGGGTGAAAAAAGAGGGGTGCAGAAAGAGGCAACAGGGGTGAAGAAAGAGGGAAGAGGGGTGGAGAAAGAGGCAAGGGGTACAGAAAGAAGCAAGAGAGCTGCAGAAAGAAACAAAACAAGAGCAGAAAAAAAGGAACAGAGGTGCAGAAAGAGGCAAGAGGGATGTAGAAAGAGGCAAAAGGGGACAGAAAGAGGCAAAAGGGGTGCAGACAGAAACAAAAGAAGTACAGAAAGAAGTAACAGAGGTGCAGAAAGAGGGAAGTGGGGTAGAGAAAGAGGCAAGAGGGATACAGAAAGAAACAAGAGAGGCGCAGAAAGAAACAAAAGAAGTGCAAAAAGAAGGAACAGAGGTGCAGAAAGAGGCAAGAGGGGTACAGAAAGAGGGAAAAGGGGTGTGAAAGAGGCATGAGGGGTGCAGAAAGAAGCAAGAGGCATGCATAAAGAAGCAAGAGAGTTGCAGAAAGATACAAAATAAGAGCAGAAAAAAGGAACAGAGGTGCAGAAAGAGGCAAGAGGAGTGCAGCTAGAGGGAAGAGGGGTGCAGAAAGAAGCAAGAGAGGCGCAGAAATAAGCAAGAGTAGTACATAAAGAAGCAACAGAGATGCAGAAAGGGGGATGTGGGGTGGAGAAAAAGGCAAGAGGAATACAGAAAGAAACAAGAGAGGTGCAGAAAGAAACAAAAGAAGTGCAGAAAGAAGGAACAGAGGTGCAGAAAGAGGCAAGAGGGGTACAGAAAGAAGGAAGAGGGGTGTAAAAGAGGCACGAGGGGTGCAGAAAGAAGCAAGAGTCCTGCAGAAAGAAACAAAAGAAGTGCAGAAAGCAGGAACAGAGGTGCAGAAAGAGGCAAAAGGGGTGCAGAAAGAGGGAAGAGGGGTGCAGAACGAGGCACAAGGGTTGCAGAAAGAAGGGACAAATGTGCAGAAAGAGGCAAGAGGAGTGCAGTAAGAAGCAAAAGAGGTGCAGAAAGAGGGATGAGGGGTGGAGAAAGAGGCAAGAGAAGTGCAGAAGAAGCAACAGAGATGCAAAAAGGGGTAACAGGGGTGGAGAAAGTGGCAAGAGGGGTGCAGAAAGAAGCAAGAGAGGTGCAGAAAGAAACAAAAGAAGAGCAGAAAGAAGGAACAGTGGTGCAGAAAGAGGTAAGAAGGGTGCAGAAAGAGGGGAGAGGGGTGCAGAAAGACGCACAAGTGGTGCAGAAAGAAGCAAAGAGGTGCAGAAAGAAGCAAGAGTAGTGCAGAAAGAAACAACAGAGGTGCAGAAAGAGGCAAGAGGTGTGCAAAAAGAGGGAAGAGGGGTACAGGAAGAAGCAACAGGGGTGAAGAAAGAGGGAAGAGGGGTGGAGAAAGAGGCAAGGGGTACAGAAAGAAGCAAGAGAGCTGCAGAAAGAAACAAAACAAGAGCAGAAAAAAGGAACAGAGGTGCAGAAAGAGGCAAGAGGGGTGCAGAAAGAGGCAAAAGGGGTGCAGAAAGAAGCAACAGAGGTGCAGAAAGAGGGAAGTGGGGTAGAGAAAGAGGCAAGAGGGATGCAGAAAGAATCAAGAGAGGTGCAGAAAGAAACAAAAGAAGTGCAGAAAGAAGGAACAGAGGTGCAGAAAGAGGCAAGAGGAGTACAGAAAGAGGAAAAAGGGGTGTGAAAGAGGCACGAGGGGTGCATAAAGAAGCAAGAGGCATGCAGAAAGAAGCAAGAGAGTTGCAGAAAGATACAAAAGAAGTGCAGAAAGAAGGAACAGAGGTGCAGAAAGAGGCAAGAGAGGTGCAGATAGAGGGAAGGGGGGTGCAGAAAGAGGCACAAGGGTTGCAGAAAGAAGGGACAGAGGTGCAGAAAGAAGCAAGAGAAGTGTAGAAAGAAGCAACAGAGGTGCAGAAAGAGGGATGAGGGGTGGAGAAAGAGGCAGGAGAAGTGGAGAAAGAAGCAACAGAGATGCAAAAAGGGGGAACAGGGGTGGAGAAAGTGGCAAGAGGGGTGCAGAAAGGAGCAAGAGAGGTGCAGAAGGAAGCAAAAGAAGTGTAGAAAAAATGAACAGGGGTGCAGAAACAGGCAAGAGGGGTGCAGAAAGAGGTAAGAGGGGTGCAGAAAGAAGCACGAATGGTACAGAAAGAAGCAAGAGAGGTGTAGAAAGAAGCAAGAGGAGTTCAGAAAGAATCAACAGAGGTGCAGAAAGAGGCAAGAGGGTACAAAAAGAAGGAAGATGGGTGCCAAAAGAGGCACGACGGGTGCAGAATGAAGCAAGAGACGTGCAGAAAGAAGCAAGAGTAGTGCAGAAAGAAGCAACAGAGGTGCAGAAAGATGCAAGAGGTGTGCAAAAAGAGGGAATAGGGGTGCAGAAAGAGGCAACAGGGGTGAAGAAAGAGGGAAGAGGGGTGGAGAAAGAGGCAAGTGGTACAGAAAGAAGCAAGAGAGCTGTAGAAAGAAACAAAACAAGAGCAGAAAAAAGGAACAGAGGTGCAGAAAGAGGCAAGAGGGGTGCAGAAAGAGTCAAAAGGGGTGCAGAAAGAGGCAAAAGAGGTGCAGAAAGAAGCAACAGAGGTGCAGAAAGAGGGAAGTGGGGTAGAGAAAGAGGCAAGAGGGATGCAGAAAGAATCAAGAGAGGTGCAGAAAGAAACAAAAGAAGTGCAGAAAGAAGGAACAGAGGTTCAGAAAGAGGCAAGATGGGTCCAGAAAGAGGAAAAAGGGGTGTGAAAGAGGCACGAGGGGTGCATAAAGAAGCAAGAGGCATGTAGAAAGAAGCAAGAGAGTTGCAGAAAGATACAAAAGAAGTGCAGAAAGAAGGGACAGAGTTGCAGAAAGAAGCAAGAGAAGTATAGAAAGAAACAACAGAGGTGCAGAAAGAGGTATGAGGGGTGGAGAAAGAGGCAAGAGAAGTGCAGAAAGAAGCAACAGAGATGCAAAAGGGGGGAACAGGGGTGGAGAAAGTGGCAAGAGGGGTGCAGAAATGAGCAAGAGAGGTGCAGAAAGAAACAAAAGAAGTGCAGAAAAAAGGAACAGGGGTGCAGAAAGAGGCAAGAGGGGTTCAGAAAGAGGGAATAGGGGTGCAGAAAGAAGCACGAGTGGTACAGAAAGAAGCAAGAGAGGTGTAGAAAGAAGCAAGAGGAGTTCAGAAAGAATTAACAGAGGTGCAGAAAGAGGCAAGAGGGGTGCAAAAAGAAGGAAGATGGGTGCCAAAAGAGGCACGACGGGTGCAGAATGAAAAAAGAGACGTGCAGAAAGAAACAAAAGAAATGCAGAAAGAAGTAACAGAGGTGCAGAAAGGGGCAACAGGGTTGCAGAAAGAGGGAAGAGGAGAGGAGAACGAGTTAATGGGGTGTAGAAAGAAGCATGAGAGCTGCAGAAAGAAGCAAAAGAAGTGCAGAAAGAAGTAACAGAGGTGCAGAAAGAGGCAAGAGGGATGCAGAAAGGCAAAAGGGGTGCAGAAAGAAGCGAGAGGTGCAGAAAGAAAGAAAAGAAGTGCAGAAAGAAGGAACAGAGGTGCAGAAAGAGGCAAGAGGGGTGCAGAAAGAGGGAAGAGGGGTGTGAAAGAGGCACGAGGAGTGCAGAAAGAAGCAAGCGGAGTGCAGAAAGAAGCAACAGAGGTGCAGAAACAATCTAGAGGGGTGCAAAAAGAGGGAAGAGGGTGCAGAAAGAGGCATGTGTGGTGCAGAAAGAAGCAAGAGATGTGCAGAAAGAAACAAAAGAAGTGCAGAAAGAAAGAACAGAGGTGCAGAAAGAGGCAACAGGGGTGCAGAAAGAGGGTGTATGGGTGGAGAAAGAAGCAAGGGTGTGCAGAATGAAGCAAGAGAACTGCAGGAAGAAACAGAAGAAGTGCAGAAAGAAGGAACAGAGGTACAGAAAGAGGCAAGGGAGGTGCAGAAAGAGGGAAGAGGGGTGGAGAAAGAGACAAGAGAAGTGCAGAAAGAAGCAACAGAGATGCAGAAAGGGGGAAGAGAGGTGGACAAAGAGGCAAGACGGGTGCAGAAAGAAGCAAGAGAGGTGCAGAAAGAAAAAAAAGAAGTGCAGAAAGAAGGAGCAGAGGTGCTGAAAGAGGCAGGAGGGGTGCAGAAAGAGGAAAGAGGGGTGCAGAAAGAGGCAAGAGAGGTGCAGAAAGAGGCAAGAGGGGTGCACAAAGAAGCAAGTGAGGTGCAGAAAGAGGCAACAGAGGTGCAGAAAGAGGCAAAAGAGGTGCAGAAAGTAGAAGAGATTTGCAGAAAGAGGCAAGAGAAGTGCAGAAAAAGAAAGGAAGGTGCAGAAAGAAGCAACAGAAATGCAGAAAGAGGCAAGAGAGGTGCATAAAGAAGCAAGAGTGGCTTGCACACCATTAGTACCAATTTAACACCCATATTTAGCAATGAGTAACAGGTTACCATTCTAAGTTTGCAAAGGACTTTCCACCACGCTGTAACACTCGTCGGTGCATTTTTGGTAACGTTTGAGCCGTTTGAGCTAGAAACAAGGCTTTTTTTGTTCAAATCTGCAGATTAGGCAGCAGATGATGGATTATGTGGCTAATGTGGAAAATGTATAATTGTGCGAAAGTCGGTGCAGCCAAACAGTCGCATAATTCCAGTGGCCCTGCTCATACCTCTGAATAGGTCCTCAGTGCTTCCTTCTTTTTTTGTCTCATTGAGTTTAGGCCTGGGCGGTGAACTTCGCTCCGTTCGTGGAGTTTGCGGAGTTTTCTGCACTCCGCGGAGCTCGCGGAGTGCAGAAAACTCTGCTTCGCTAAGTGCAGCAGTGTTTTTTCCCCGCTCGCGATCGCGAACGGTAAGTTCGCGATTGCGAACGGAAAGTTCACGAGTGCGAGCTGCCGCTCGGGTAGAATTTCTACCCGAGCGGCAGGAATACCAGCAAAAACTGCAGTTCAAACTGCACTCTGCCACTTGCGGAACTTCGCAAAGTTTTTTTGTAACTGCGCGGAGTTCCGCGTAGCAAAACTCCGCGAACTACGCCCAGGCCTAATTTTGAGTTCACAGTTTAGCTTCTATGGAAACGAGGAAGACTAAACCTGAGGTTACCACTCCACAACACAGACTACCATACCACATAATTACTCTCCATAACACATAATCCCACTCTACATAATTAATATACACTAAATACCCCATACTTTCTATCCACATAATTTCACTGCACAACATACCACATAATTCCACTACACATAACGTACATCCACTCCACTCCAAAAAACATTAGTAAAAAACTTTTACATTTACAACGCCAATGGCTCTAACTCTTGCAAATGCGAGGCCTATTACATTACAAATGCTTCTTTAACTGGTAGTCGTGTTTGCAGAGTGGTGGATAAAAGGTGCTGGGCCTCCAACCAGCGCTCAGGAATTCTGCTGCGTAGGACTTACAGAGGTACCAGGAGGGCTTCTTGGCCCCCAAAGTCCCTCAGGAGTAAAGTGAACTTCATCCCCCAACCAGTACTGTGCCAGGAGGTGCGTTTGCAGAGTGGTGGAGAAGGGGGGGCGTGGCCTCCAAAGTAGTCCTAGGTGGTGAACTCCGCTCTGCTCGCAGAGTTTGCAGAGTTTTCTGCGCTCCGCGTTACGCAAAGATCGCGGAGCTCCCAAAAACTATTTTTTTCCTCGCTCGCGTTCGTCAACGTCAAGTTGGCGACCGCGAGCGAGGAAAATCAACCTCCCAGCGAGATTTTTCCTCGTTCGCGATCGTCAACATCAAGTTGGCGAGCGCGAGCATGGAAAATCAACATCCCAGCGAGATTTCTCAACGCGGGGGAGTCAGGTTTCTCATTGCGAGTGGTCGCGTATGCTGGCGACCGCTCGCGTTGAGAAACTGCCAGTTTGCATTGAGAAAGCTGCCGCTCGAGTACAAATCTACTTGAGCAGCAGAAAAGGAAAGCTTGCGCTGTGCATGGTGCCGTTCGCAATGATTGCACAATGCGGACAAGCATCCGGCACTGTGCAATCACCACGAACAGCATTTTTCTATTATACTCCGCTGCTCGCGGAGCTTTGCGTAGTGCGACGTAGTTTTTTTTGCACTTCGCGGTGTTCCGCGTAGTGCAACTCCGCGAACTCCGCCCAGGGTTACTCCAAAGACCCCTTAGCAATCCCACTGTGTGGGACTTACTGGAGGTAACAGGAGGGGAAGTTGGCCCCCAAGGACAACCTTGGGGGCCAACTACCCCTCCTATTACCTCCAGTAAGTCCCACACAGCAGCATTGCTAAGTTCTTATAGCTGGCAAAGCCTCCTTTCCCCACCACTCTGCAAATGCGCTCCCTGGTGCGCTCTTGGATGGAGATTAAAGTTCACTTCGCTGCTGGGGGCCTTAGGAGCCAACTAGCCTACCTGATACCTCCAGTATGCCCCAGACAGTGGCATTGCTGACAGGTGGACACAGGCCACGCCCCCTTGTCCACCACTCTGCAAACGCGCCTCCTGGTGCGTTCTGGGTTGGGGGATTAAGTCCCCTTGCCTCCTGAGGGTCCCTGGGGGCTAACTAGCCCACCAGGTACCTCCAGTAAGCCCCACATAGCTGGATTGCTGAGAGTGATCTGAGGCCACACCCCCTTTTTACACCACTTTCCAAACACGCCTCCTGGCGCACTGCTGCTCAGGGGATGTAGTCCTCTTCAGTCCTGAGGTCCTCAAGGACAAAAGAGGACCTTATCGCCCCTCCAGCAGTGCGCCAAGAAGCGTGTTTGCAGAGTGGTGTAAAAAGGGGCGTGGCCTCGGAGCACCTCTCAGCAATCCCACTGTGTGGGGCTTACTGGAGGTACCTGGTGGGCTAGTTGGCCCCTAAGGACCCTTAAGATTCTAGGGAAATTATGTGGCGTGTAATTATGTGGCACTGAGTGGTATTATGTGGAGTGTATTTATGTTGTATTGAGTAGAGTGTAATTATGTGGTACTGAGTGGTATGTGGGGTGTATTTATATTGCATTGAGTAGAGTGTAATTATGTGGCGTGCAACTATGTCACACTGAGTGGTATTATGTGGAGTGTATTTATGTTGCATTGAGTAGAGTAATTATGTGGCATGTAATTATGTGGCACAGTGGTATGTGGAGTGTATTTATGTTGCATTGAATAGAGTTTAAATATGTGACGTGTAATTATGTGGTACTGAGTGGTATTATGTTGAGTGTATTTATGTTGCATTGAGTAGAGTGTAAATATGTGGCGTGTAATTATGTGGCACTGAGTGGTATTATATGAAGTGTATTTATGTTGCATTGAGTAGAGTGTAATTATGTGGCGTGTAATTATGTTGTACTGAGTGGTATGTGGAGTATATTTATGTGTTCCATCCTTTCTCACATCTCGTGAACACTGTGCCTGACTTCTTGGAACCTGTGTTGCTTCTGAGGCGCAAAATAAATCTTTTAACAGCAATTGGATTCTATGCCAGTTTCTTTACATTTAAGACTGTTGCACGTTGTTGCACAGCTTTAAACACTATTCTCCCCTAACATTAAATGTTTTAAAGGGGCCTTTTGAACTGGCATGAGCTCTAAGTATCAAAGAGGGAGAAAAACAAAGTTTAAACAAGTGCAGCCGCGAAAGCGACCGTGCTTTGTGTAATTAGTAACATGAGCCAAGACAAGATAACGATAAGGGAGGAATGCACCTGGCACAATGAGCGCCGCTGCTCGCTCACGAGACCCCTAGGCCATGGGAGTGAACGTTTAGTGAAAAGGCGGGTCATGCACCAGTCTTTGGCCATTTGCGTGCTTTCATTATTGAAAGCCACACGCAAAGGCCAATAGAATGTGTGGGAGTTAAACTCACACGGAGAAGTTTAGGAAAAGTGTGGAGTGCTCACAAGAAGCCTCCCATAGAGGCTGGACCTAAAAAGGAGTGCATGAAAATTAAGCAGTGAAAACATAGAAAGGCCAGTCAATCAAAAGAGATTGTAAATAGGCGATGCTCCATGGAAAAGACAAACACAAATTGACAAACTCGGACAAGAATAAGAAGCAGGCCAATGAGAGTGAAAGATAAACCAACCAATTGTAAGCAACGGGGGTGGACTCCACAGCCCTCTATGTTCTTGGTAAATCCACAATAGGTCTTGCAACAGACAGCTAATGCTCTGTCCAGTAGACAAGACCTAAACCGCTGGACACATAATGGTTTATAGAATATAAAATCTGCATATAAGGCAGTAGCGGCTCCTAGAGGGAGTTCCGCCGGGCGGTGATGTGGGACAGGGGAGGGGCAGGGTGGGGGGTAGTAAAAACCGGAATACGGCCAAACTGAGGTAAGTTAGCAAATAATTAAATAAAACGAATTTCGCTGCGCGCGCTGCATCCCCAGATGCGATGCAGTGCGTGTTACGAAATTCATTTTATTTATTTATTTGCTAACTTACCTCGGTTCGGCCGGATTCCGGTTTTTACTACCCCCCCACCCTGCCCCTCCCCGCCCCACGTCACCACCCAGCGGAACTCCCTCCAGGAGTCGCAACTGATATAAGGTATTTAAATTAAAGCCCACAGGCGACATGGAGAGCAAACAGGTATAAGTAATTTAAGTTATGTAACAGTGAAGAATGCTTTGAATGCATTGAAACCACATGCTGATAATTAAATACACAAGGAAAGAGTAACAATATGGGAAACAAGATTACTTTAACAACAAAAAACAATTTCAATGGGTTTAAAAGGAAACCGAATTATGGAGTACATGATATCCTTTACTAGACAATAAGCCTTAGACCCAAAAGTGAAAGGCAAAGTGGCAGTTAGAAGGAACCTCTATGGCCATGAGGGAGAATGTGTGAAATGTTAAGGACAAGGAAAGAGGCAACATCATAGTTAGCCACAGACTGAAACAGTACCAGGAGAGTGAGTTCAAGTATGGAGAAAGAATTTTGAGTTTTGAGTCGCTTTTTGAAGAAGAGAAGAGATTACTGTTTCTTTATATCAATGCGTATGGAGTTCTAGGCAGGGCTCACAGCCCCTGAGGACTGATTTTGGGCAGGCACAGTCCTGAGTATTGGCACCTCAAAAACAGTGTGCCATTACTACTTAGATTTATCTTGTCACCGTCCTGGTAGGCAGGGGTTTGCAGATCAGCTAGTGGAGTTTAAACTGGATTAAAGGGGGATGTGGTGGAATCTCCTAGTAGTGGTAATAAGCTTTGCCATCCAGTTAAATACTGCTCTGAGCAAAGCAGTGAAGGCCTGGCGCTTCTGCTAGTGTGGCATTGCCAAAGTCCAGTCGAGAAATGTTAGAGCGTATCCCGCAGTTTGCCTGCTAATGGAGCAAGGATGACTCATCATTTATTTATTTCGACATCCAATCCGCCTTTTCATTTGCCATCAAAAAGTCATGTCTGGCATGCACCGCCTGGTGAAGGGGTTTCACAACCCTCTGAATTCTTTGTTTTGGGATCCTTTATTTAACAAATAAAAGACAGGCATTTATTTACACCAAAACCATTCTTCCTAAAAGTGCTAAATATTAATGCATTGTATAAAACAATAAAACAGATTACAACCGCACACACGGAGCATGTGATCTCGAACATTCCCGAGCCCTTACAGTTCCTTACAATGCACACTGAGCGGCCAGGACTAGGATAATTCGACCCCGAGTTTGACCACTGCAGTTCACTGGACTGTGAGCATGGATTAGCAGAAAGGCAGGAATTTTCTTTCTGCCATAAAGTGAAGGGGATGCGTTCTGCTTTTACAGGATTACATTTTTATGCATTCGCTAATAGCATCGTATGGTAATTAACGTGCTGTGAGGAGAGTAACATTAGTTGCAGTAACTAAAATCTGCTTTTGTGCAACATACTTAAAAACAGACGCTTGCCGCTATTTGCGCAGCAATAAGACATAGCGTAACGATGAACCTCTCTTTCGCGGTTATAGAGGCCTTACATTGATGCAGAAAACTCGCAAGATCTACTTGGCTAATTATGCATCAGTACTGTTTCAATCTATTACATTAAAGAGGCAGCTAGCGCCCGAAACAAGAGATACTTTCTCAAGGTTTTTAGACTACCCAATCTCTACACTTGAAAAGGTTTCCGAAAACCTTCTGCTGCCGACATTTACAGATTTCCCGCACAGTAAACCTACGTAAAAAGGGGGGAGTGGGAGTGCGGCTGAGAGCAGGGGTGTTTACCTTGCGGGAGCGAGCGCGATAATTGCTAACAGATGGCGCCGCTCGCTCTCACAAGGGAATCGCCAAACGTGCACGCGTTGCCATTCAAAGCAATGCAACGCGTGCACGTATTTGCCTGCAAAGCAGAAGCGATTACTAAAGGTCTTTTTCCTATGCAGCGCATGCACGCTGCGTAGGCGAGACCGAAAAAATATACACTCAGACACTAATGCACCCACTGAGAAACCCAGACAGACACTGTCATACTTAGTGACAGACCCACTCAGACACTCTCACACCCATTCACAGACCCACTCAGACACTCATGAATCCACTAATAGACCCACTCAGAGACTCATACATCCACTCACAAACCTACTCAGAGACTCATGCACCCACTCACAGACCCACTCAGAGACTCACACATCTACTCACAGGCCTACTCAGACACTTATGCACCTACTCAGACACTAATGCACCCCCTCACAGACCTACTCAGACACTCTCACATATACTCACAGACCCACTCAAAGACTCATGCACCCACTCACAGACCCACTCATAGACTCACACATCCACTAACAGACCCTCTCAGACACTCACACACTGACTCACAGACCCACTTTTGCACACACTCGCAGATCCACTCAGACACTCATGGACCCACTCAGAGTCCCACTGATAGACTGATACATCAACTCACATGTCCATTCACAGACCAATTCAGATACTCATGCACCTACTCACAGACCCACTTAGAAACTCATTCAGCCACTCACACACCAACTCAGAGACTCATGCACCTGATCACATACCTACCCAGACACTCATATACCCACTCACAGACCCACTCAGACACTCATGCACCTACTCATAGACCCATTGACACACTCACACATCCACTCACAGTTGTACTCAGATACATGCACCCCCTCAGAGACCCACTCAGACACTCATGCACTCGCTCCCACATGCATGCGGAGAATAATGCACCCAGTCAAACACCCATTCAAACATATACATTCTGATCACAGACCCACTCATACACTTATGCACCTACTCACAGGTCCACTCAGAGACTCACACAGCCACTCACAGACCCAGTCAGGCACTGATGCACCCACTCACAGACCCACTGAGACACCCATGTACTCACTCACAAACTCACTCAGACACTCATGCATCCACTCTCAGACCCATGCAGATACTCATGGACCCACTCACAGACTGATGTTCCCACTCACAGACCCACTCAAAGACTTGTATGTATACTCACAGACCAATTCAGACACTCATGCACCCACTCACAGTTCCACTCATGCACCCACTCACAGACCCACTCAGACACTCAGTCAGCTACTCACAGACCCCCTCAGAGACTCATGCACCCACTCACAGACCCACTCAGACACCCATTCATGCACTCACAGAGCCATTCAGACGCCAATGCACCCACTCACAAACCCATTCAGAGACTCATGTGCCTACTCAAACACACTCAGACACTCATGCACCCACTCACAGACCCACTCAGACAGTCATGCAGCCACTCACAAACCCACTCACTCACACACTAACACACCCACTGACAAACCCACTCAGAGACTTATGCCCCACTCTCAGACCACACACCCATTCACACACCCACTCAGGCACTTATGCACCCAACCACAGACCACTCAGACACTCACACACCCATGCAGACACTTGTGCAGACAGTCATGCAGCCACTCGCAGACCCACTCAGGCACTCACACACCCACTCACAGACCTACTCAAACACTCTCACACCCACTGACATACCAACTCAGACACTCTCATGCCCACTCACAGACCCACTCAGACACTCATGCAGCCGCTCACAGACCCATGCAGACAGTCATGCATTCATTCACAGATCTACTCAGATGCTCACACACCCACTCACAGACCCACTGAGACACTCTTGCAGCCCCTCACAAACCTACTCAGACACTCATGCACCCACTCAAGACCCACTCAGAAAAACATGCACCCAATTATAGACCCACTCAGAGACGTAGGCACCCTCACACAGACCCACTCATAGACTCACACACCCACTCACAGACCCACTCAGACAGTGACTCATCCACTCACACACCCACTCAGAAACACCTGCACCACTCACAGACCCACTTAGAAACTCTTTTACCCACTCACAGACCCACTAAGACAGGCACACACCCATTTATAGACCAACTCAGACACTCATGCACCCACTCATAGAGAAATGTATACACTCATATACCCACTCACACACCCACTCAGATATATGCACCTGCTCAAAGACCCACTCAGACACTCATGCACTCACTCCTATATCCACATAGGCACACACCCACTCAGACACATACACATCCACTCACATATCTCCTCAGATACTTATGCACCTACTTACAGGCCCACTCAGGGACTCACACACCCACTCATAGAACCAAGTCAGACACTGATGTACCCACTCACAAACCCACTGACACTCAGGCACTCACTCACTGACTAACTCAGACACTCATACATCCACTCACAGAGCCACTAACACACTGACACATCCAGTCAGATGCATACAGTCAGTCACACATTTGCAAATCCTTTGTGTTTCTATGCATTAAATGTATGCATTTGCTTTGTGGATTCGCGACAGATTCACAAAGTCATAAAAAAATTATAAATGGGATTTAAAAAGAAAATGAACCAGTGTTTGAGAAATGGGTGGCTCTTAGAAGAGCATTTGTGTTTATTGTGTGTAGATGATAACTACAGGATGCAGTCTTTCAAGTTGTTAAGGAACATCCTCTTGCCTTTCTCTGTGAAAGGAACTCTGTCAATTCTATATATACCCTCCATTTCAAAGCATAGTTTGTTGTTGTAGATGGAACCCATGTTGTAGTCTGGGAGGAAAGCAGAAACAGTTTTATTGACATGTTTTCTGGCTTTGTCTATCTATGGACAGAATTCATTTGACCCTTTCCATTTCTGCCTTTGGCAAACATTAGAGTACACCAAGGCAGTATGAGGGAAAAGTGCCATTAATTGACCAAAGGCATCCTTCATTAGGATTTCCAGTCCTACCCTATTAAGTGTGCCATGGTCATTGCCATCACAGTGCACAATCATGAGGTCTGAATGTTGGCAAGTCGCAACGCTTTCAACCAAAGACAGCAATTGATGCCACTTTAACACTCTCTGGTCCAAAATACAAAGTTATGACCTAAAATCCGCAGTCTAGCTATTTTTAAGGCAAGGAGGAGTAGCACACAGGAGAAAGCTGGAGCTGAATGAGACAGGTTTGAAAATGAAAGACAGTTGAAATGGACGACAGTCCCTGTTTTTGAAAGAGAACATATTTGTTGGAAGGTGTACATATGCAGGTATCTAAAATTAGGCAGTGCTTTTGAAAGAAAAGTAAGTAGTTTTGTGATTGAGTCTGGAAAATTAAAAGAAATGCTATGGTATTTTGGATATGCTTATATTTCCAAACAGTCAACCACACCTGCTATAGTTGAATCTGAAGCTAGTACGCTACTTATAGAATGTTTTGTGAACTTTTCACCTACTGGAACAAGAGAGTCTTCCAAAATGGTTGCTTTGGAAACTGAGCAAAAACAGAGTGGGGAGAAAGGTTCTAAATAGACTGTACTTTCAACTTTGAAAGCAGAGTGGTTTAGACACGTTGATTATTATAAAATACTTATTTTCTAAATCACTACTACCGTAAAAAGTAAAATGTTAATGCAAAGAAATAGCAGTGCAATGTTAAATGGTTTAACAGACTCTGGTATAGGTTCACAAATCTGTTAAGAAGTTACACGGGGGCCGTGCTGAGCAACACAACAGATTCACAAATCGGCCCACAAACACTACCAGATTGGGATTCTTAACAGGAGACTAAGAAAGGGTTCAAAAGAACTGACCGCTGAGAAGTGGAATAACAAAAAAAAAAGAAAGGAAGATTATGATTTGATAGGTGCATCAGTAGCACTGCAAAAAGTGAGGGAAAGATTGGCATTACTGGTTCTTTAGTACTGTGAGTTGTGTATCATTCTTGTACTTTAGATGGGATGCTTTGCATAAGAAAATATTTTACTTGAGACTGATTTTAAATTGAAAAACAGCAAAGAAATTTCACAGGTATGTCAATAACAGTGTTCTCTTATAAAGGATATGTCATGACTAAATCTGTAGTTCAATGCATTACCTGTGCCTAGAGTTTGTAAATTAAATAGTACTACTGGAATTGTAGTATTGATTGTGCTACCCAGATAATCTGCCCTTCAAATATGTGTTAGACCTCCTACTACAGAGCCTATGTGTGCAATTTACACTGCTATGTTAAATTGCCATTTATAATGACCTGCAAAAACATAAGGTTTGCTTTTATTACATATAAATCACTCCTAACGTAAGCTTAGTAGGGCACAGTGGTATGTGCTTAAAAGGTAAAACATGTAGTTTGAAGTTTTAGACAGAAATGCATTTCTATACTAATATACCCAGTTTCACATCCATTCAGCTACCTGCACAGCAACTGATATACCATACATACAAATGCTGTATTTCAATCAAAAATATCATCAAAGCACACAAAAAAAACAAGATACGAAACACATAAATAAAAGCAAACCAACTGTTGCCAGAAAAGGAAATACAGATGTTAAAGCATACCAATAAATAAAAACACAAATATTACAAATGAAAAAAGCAACACTTCCTACAAGCTAAACAAGCTAAAGACAGCAATCTGCAAATTAATGACTTGCTAAAACAACCTTTGCATGATGTATTAAAAAAATAGGTCCAAGTTGGGTTTGGGGTTACAAATGCAAAACCAGTGTCCCCGTCAATAGATACCACATGTGGAATGGAGTCACAACGACCCACATCCATATTGCACCATCATTTCATTGACACTTATTACACCTAATCCAGAAGGCCATAAGAAATGTTGCCACGCCAAATACATGGAGTCTACTTGCACTTGTTCTCAGAATTCTAAAGGCAGCCAAGTGACTTCTGGTGCCTAGATTTTTACAGAGGGGCACAATACACTTGGCCCGAAGCCTACTGTACTGAGGGCAGAAAAACAATATATGTTTTAGTGTTTCATTACCCCCTGTGCATGCTGGGCACTGGTCATCACCCTCCTTCTCAGCATGCCATTTGGAGCTAAAGGATTTAACTTGAAAGGTGCCATATCTGAACTGCAGGTATGGTTTACGAGCTAGAGGTGGTACAATTTCATCAATAGGTGCTTCGTAACCCATACAAGGTTTAAAATCAATGAAAAACATTGTGAGGCTTCCTTTGCTTTTGGTCACAGTATCTACAGCTACAGCCTCCCAGTACATGTTTGTGATCTTATCTCAGGAAAGCATGCACAACAACTCAGGAGAGGACCGATAAATGTCAAGACCCAACTCCCGCAAAAGCGATTTAATGGTGCAAAACCAAGAGATCTTCTCTATGCCCGGTAGGGCCATAAGATCCCTTGCACCAACATGACACGATTCCAGTTCAGCAGTGATCTACAACTGGTACCAAAAAATTAACAATCTGCATTCAATTTTATGTGAAATCTTCCACTGAGCAAGACCCAAACATAGGGGTATAAGGGGAGTACTCATGGGAAGTGATAATAAGGCCCTCAGAAACCTGTGTTCCACCATATCAAGGCTATTTAAGTTAGAGGAGCCCCATAATTCTGCACCATACAAAACAGAACCAATAGCCTTGACATTGTAGATCTCAAGGGCAGGGGCAACCCTTCATGAAATTATCTTAGGATGGACCTTTACTATATTTGCAGTCTGCTGGGTGAGCACCAAATGAGCCTTTTATTCATCTGGGGGTGCCAGCTCAGGTTGGGTGTCATTCTGCTACCTAGATAGTCAAAAGCAGACACCCAATCAATGCATGTAGTACACACCAGTATCCGCCTGTTACAATGGATCGCCCTATTTTTAGAGAAAAACATACATTTGGAAAAAAAAGATCTAACCGCAATTGTAGCACTTGGGGGGACTTAAAAATCAATAGGGTGTAGTTGGCGAAAAGGTGGACCAGAACCCTCCTCCTCCCCATTTGGGTGTATCACACCCGTCTTTACTGATGTGATCAATTACCCCATTGATATATTGGGAGAACTGAGTGGGGGCTAAAACACAACCCTGACTAACTACCCTAAAAGGTTTGGTCAGCTGCTGATCCGCTCTGCATCTGACCTGAACCAAATTTACCACATGGAGCCTCACCAAGATATTCAATAGAGAAGAGGGAATACCCGTATTTTCCAGTACTCTCCACAATTTCCCTTGCGGTACCAGATTAAACGTTGTGCGCATGTCAATGAAGGCAACATATAGCTTTCTCCCATTGAATAACAGCACCTAAAGACAATGAATACAAGCTAACCGTAAGACCTGATCTAGTATACTAACATTTGCTCTAAAACCAGCCTGCAAGTCAGATAAAATACCCTCCTCTATGATCCAGTCCTGCAGATGAATCAACACTTGTTTACAAAAACTTTTTTGAATATAGTCAATTAGACTAATGGGGCGATAGTTCCCCAGGTTGGTCTGTTCCTTCTTATAAATTGGGAGGACCTATGCTAGCTTCCACGAGGAGGGATCTCAAGGGCCAACAAAAGAGCATTGGATAAGATTATAATATATGGGCCCCACGCCTTCTGTTTCTCTTTATGCAAATCATTTGGGATCCTGTCCTGTCCTGGGCACGAGCAGGAATGCAAGAATTAATAGCAGTCAAGGTCTCATTAAGTGTGAAAGGAAGGGTGTTTACATACTCCTGGGCAGCCACATATTTTATCATTCTCCTCTATAGGACCCCCATTCATGTAAAACATACTAAAATGAGTTACCCAAACGTCTGGTTGTACACAGAAATCCATCACATTTTGGGGACCATTTAGTCAGGCTGATGCCATATGCCAAAAGTTATGGCTGTCTTTAGAGGGCAAGGCATTGAGGAGAGTGGACCACAAGGAATTTTCCCACTCCTTTTTGGCCCTGAACAAAGCCTGCCTATACCTGGCCCTGACTGTAAAAGAAGTGACAGCTCCTGCAGTTTATACATTAGTTCCTGGGATAAATTCTCCAAATTCTGACGTCAATGTGTTTGTGATCCATCATTTTGTTGGTTTTGGGAACAGGGAGTATGAAAAGTATAGGAAATGCAGTTGTGGCTCCTGGAGGGAATGCTGGGGGTGCGGTGGGGTGGGGCGGGGGAGGGGCAGGGTGGGGGGTAGTAAACTCCGGCTTACGGCCGAACTGATTTAAGTACATAAATAAATAAATAAAACGAATTACATTGCATCGCATCGCAATCGGCAATCCATACAGTCACTTACATACACATTTGTAGACCTATTGAGTTAATGAGAGAGCCAGTCATATACCGATATTGGTCCTATTACGATGTTGGTCGGCGGTTCCGACCGCAGAATTTGGATGCGACCACCTTATGGGCATTTGGAAACATCCATTTTTCAGTGGCAGCTTGTGCCTCGGGTGGAAAAGGACCGCAGCACAAGCTGCCATTGAAAAATGGATGTTTGTAAACATCCCAGCACTGTGTGGCAGGCACCATATGGTGCTTACCACACAGTGCAGGGATGTTTAGGGGGAATCATAGGTACCCCCCCTCAGGACCCACAGCGTAGGGCCATGGTGGAAGGGGGCCCTGCTCGGGCCCCCCAAAGTCACTTTCTGACAGCCTTTCCATGTCAGAAAGGCTGACACGGAAAGGCTGTGGGAAAGTGATATCATAATTCTGATGGCAGAGCCGAGGCTGGCTCTGCCGTCATTGTGGGATTATGTGTCATTCCGAAGCTCCAACTGGCTCCTTGAGCCTGTCGGAAGCGCAGTGGAATCCCCCCGCAGGTTTCCCTCCGACCGCCGGTTTTGTAATAAGGCGGTCGGAGGGAAACCATCAATGTCAGGCAGAAATCCTCTGACAAATTGTCGGATGGCTTTTCGCCCACCATCGAAACCAGGCCTATAGTTACTTATACATCCAGTGATGCAGCTACAGAGGAAGTCATTAAATCACTCCGATATATACTCAAGTACTGACAATTCTAGTCACCAATCCAGAGAAAAAAAGCCTTAAATATGTTGCTATATAACTGGCTCTCTCAGTAACTTTATAGGTCTGTAAATTATACTTGTACTACATATAAATTACCCATAAGGTAGGCTATAGGACAGGCTGCTATGTGCTTAAAAGACCTATATGCCTAGTTAAATATCCAGTCTCCCTCCCATACTGCAACTCACATACATATGTACAAAAACATAGAGCCACTAACACACCCAGTCAGACAGCTACAGAGGCACTTACATATTCACTCACACACCCACATAGCCCTTATGTATCCAGCAGTAACAGAGACAGTGCAAACAGAGTTACATACTCCAACAATCACTAAGACAGCCAGTAAGCAATCCATGCAGCCATTTATATACACATTTACAGACCCATAGAATTACTAAGAAAGACATTCATATAGTGACATAGTTACTTAGACATCCAGTTACACACCTATAGAGGAATTCATATACTCACTCAAATATATAAGTTACCCATAATATAGACTGTAGGTAGCCCATAGGGCAGGTAGTTATTTGCTTAAAAGAAAAGACATGCACTTCAAAGTTTCAGAGAGGTACACTCACATTTACACACCCATATTCTCAGTTATACATCTAGTCTACCACCCATACTGTGAGTTACATACCTACCTACAAAAGCATAGAGCCACTTATACACCTAGTCAGAACGAGACAGAAACACTTACACATCTACTCACTTGCCCATACAGCACTTATGTATTCCCCAGTAACAGAATCACTTGCACATACAGTTAAACACCCCAAGAGTCATTAACACAACCAGTAACCAATTCATACAGCAACTTATATACACATTTCAAGATCCATATAGTTTATAAGACATTAAGTCATATAGCGACAGTTACTTACATATCCAGTGACACAAGCACAGAGAAAATGATACACTCATTCAGATATGTACTCAAATACTGACACAACCAAGTCAGTCATCCAAACAAGTTGCCCCTTGCGCTCCCTCAGAGGCAGACAGATGGCCCTCGCACTCAACGCCGCCCACCTTGCGCTCTTGGCTTATTGGAAGACCGATAGAATCCCTGAGCACACACAGTGACTTCATCAATTGTGGTCTCTCTTAGGGATGGAAAGACTGTCAATGGCTACTCTGGGGGATAAATCTGATTATGCGAGGACCTGGTCCCCCTTTATAACCATTCCTTCCTTGGAGTTTCGAGAATTAACCTGTCCTAATTATTTGCGCATTTTGAAATTGATACCGGACTTTCAGGGAGGGCATGGGACCGGGGTTTCAGGTTAAGCCGTATGGAGGGAGGGTTGCCTTACGGACCCCCGGTTGGGGGGTATCTGTGCTCCTGTTCCAAACCTTGGCTCATCTGGAGAAGGGAGGAGTGGGGGGGGTTAGGGGGCCCTCTAGTGAGGACCCTAAAGTGTTTCTTTTGTTGTATTCTTGTTTGTAGTTTACGAAAACGCAGACTCCTTGAATCAACACCTGTGTCATTCACTTCTGATCTCTCTACAGGGGCTTTTTACAGTGGTTATTGTGGGCATGCTTGAGTAATGAAGTCTAATTTGACCCGGTTTCCTTCTGACTGTCTTATCCTTTGTTGACGCGTCCGGCCCTGGATGCGTTGTAGGCGAATTACAGTGTATTTAACTTGCTACAGTAATGCTTTATCCTTTGACTTATTGGGTTTCATTTGATGATCCTTAACGCTGCCGGCCCACTGGGTTGTAGGCAACGAAGCGGTGTATTGTTTTACTATATATTCTGCCGATAAAAAACGATTTAATCCAAAACAAGTTGCCCTTTAAATATGTCTCAGGCCTGCTACTGCAGAGCCTGTGTGTGCAGTTTTTCTCCTAGGCTGACTTACCATTCAAAATCCCTTTGCCAAGCCTTAAACCCTTATTCAACTACATATAAGTCACCTTAAGGGAAGCTGTAGATAGGCTATATGAAGGGTTCTATGTGCCTAAAAGGTAATGCTTGTACTTTGAAGTTTCAGTGAGTTGCATGCGCAGTTACAGACCTAAGGGCCAGATGTACGAACCTAAATTGTGGTCGCAAATGGGCAATCGGCCCGTTTGCGACTGCAAATTAGGGCATGGCCATGTCCAAACCTCATTTTGCGACTCAGTACATTTTACCAATTCACAAAATGAGGTTTGCAACTCGCTATTAGGAAGGGCTGTGCCAAGGTCGTCCCTTCCAAATAGCGACTCAGGTTTGTATGTATGAATATTTTGCAACCTTAATTGCGGTTGCAAAACACTCACAATTTCCCACCTACTTCAAGTAGGTGGTAAACCATTCGCAAATGGGAAGGAGTCCCCAGGGGATCCCTTACCCTTTGTGAATGGGTCCAAAAATATTTTTTAAGGGCAGGCACTGGTCCCAGGGACCACTGCCTGCCCTTAAAAAATGAAACTGCAAAGTTGCATTTTTTTTTTAAATGCAGCCCGTTTTCCTTTATGGAAAACGGGCTGCATTTTAAAAAAACTGCTTTAATTAAAAGCAGTCACAGACATAGTGGTCTGCTGACCCCAGCAGGCTACCATCCCTGTGAGTGCTTGCCATTCCTAATGGGGTCGCAAATTGCGCCATCCTCATTGATATTAATGAGGCATGCAATTTGCGACCCCATTAGGAATCGCAAACAGTGTCTGAGAAACTGTTGTACATCCAATTTGTGAGTCGCAAATGCAACACAATTTGCGAGTCGCAAATTGGTGGGTCATACATCTGGCCCCAAATGCCCAGTTAAACATCCAGTCACCCACCCATACTGCATTCATAAACTTTTTTACAAAAGCATAGAGGCAAACACACACCCAGTCAGACAGAGGCAGTGGCACTTATTCACGTGGCACTTAGGGGAGAGGAGTTGGCCTAAAGGCTATAGTGGTCGAACTCAAATCTGGGGAACCGGGTTCGAGTCTCGGAAAGGACACCAACATCCTGTGATTGTGGGCAAATCACTTAATGAATGTGTCCTCATGTAAACGCAACTGGTGCTCATGTGAAGCGCTTTGATACCCGATACCTTCGGGTCAAGTTCGCGCTATATAAAACTCCGTAAAAAAAAAAAAAATTATACATCCACTCACTCACCCATACAGCACTTATTTATTCACCAGTAACAGAGCCACTTGCACACACCGTTACACACCCCAAGAGTCACTAACTCAGCCAGTAAGCAAAAGCAATCCATACAGCTAATAACATACACATTTAGAGACCAATACAGTTTCTAAGAGAGCCATTCATATAGTGACACCGGGCCCAATTCACAAAAGTAATCTGAGACTTTACTACTCCTAAATGCCCTTTGTGAATACCGAAAGTCGTAAAGTTAGGACTTTGTCTCAGTTAAACTTGAGTTTTGGTCTTAAGTTAAACTTAAGTTTTGGTCTTAAGTTAAACTTAAGACCAAAACTTAAGTTTAACTGAGACAAAATCGTAACTTTACGACTTTCAGTATTCACAAATCGCATTTAGGAGTAGTAAAGTCTCAGATTACTAACTTTACTACTCCTAAATGCCCTTTGTGAATACCGAAAGTCGTAAAGTTAGGATTTTGTCTCAGATTACTTTTGTGAATCAGGCCCATTGTTACTTACATATCCAGTAACACATGCACAGAGGAAGTGGTACACTCACTCAGATATGTACTCAAGTACTGACACAACCAAGTCAGCTATCCAGACAACTAGCCCTTTAAACATGTCTCAGGCCTGCTTTTGCAGACCCTGTGTGTGCAGTTATACTGCCAGATCAACTTGGCATTTAAAACTCCTTGCCAAGCCTTGGGCTCCCCTTCTACTACATTTAATAGCATAGAGCCACTCACACACCCAGTCAGACAGTGACAGAGGTACCTACATATTCACTCACACACCCACTCAGCACTTATGTATCCAGTAGTAAAAGAGCCAGTTGCACACACAGTTACATACCCCAATAGTCACTAAAACAAGCAATCCATACAGCCACTTACATACACATTTACAGACCCATTGAGTTACTAAGAGAGACAGTCATAAGCTGACATACATACTTACATATCCAATGATACACCCACACAGAAACTAATACACTCATTCAGATATGTACTGAATAACTGACACTACAGAGTCACCCGTCCAGACAAGTAGCTCTTTAAACATGTGTTGGGCCAGCTACTGCAGAGCCTGTGTGTGCAGTTTTACTGTAAGATCAAGTTGGCATTTAAAATTCCTTGCCAAGCCTTGAACTTCCCTTCTACTACATATAAGTCATCGCTGAGGTAGGCCATAGGAAGGCCATAGGGCAGGGTGCTATGTGTTTAAATGGTAAGACGCAATATGAGGTTTCAGTGAGTTACATCTGAACTTTCAGAACCATACGTCCAGTTATATATCCAGTCTCCCACCCATACTGTGACTCGCATACCTATTTACAAAAGCATAGAGCCACTCACACACCCAGTCAGACAGCGACAGAGGTACTTGCACATTCACTCACACACCCACTCAGCACTTATGTATCCAGCAGTACCAGAGCCGTTTGCACACACAGTTACATGCCCCAATGCTCAATAACAGAGCCAGTAAAAAATCCTTACAGCCACTTATTTACACATTTACAGACCCATGGAGTTACCAAGCGAGCCAGAGATATGGTGACATACTTACTTACATACCCAGTACCACACCCATACAGGAACTAATATACTCATTCAGATATGTACTGAAGAACTGACATTACCAAGTCACCCATCCACACAAATATCCCTTTAAACATGTGTTGGGCCTGCAACTGCAGAGCTTGTGCGTACAGTTTTACTGGCATGTTGAGATAGAATATAAGACTCTTTGCCAACCCTTAAACTCCCTTTCTACTACATATAAGTCACCGGTAAGGTAGGTCTTATGTAGATCACAGGGCAGGGTGGTATGTGCTTATAAGGTAAGACATTTACTTTTAAGTTTCAGTGAGTAACATGTGCACTTAGAGACCCATAAACCCATTTATACATCCAGTGTCCCACCCATAGTTTGAGTTATATACCTATTTAAAAAAGCATAGAGCAACTCAAACACCCAGTTAGACATAGACAGAGGCACTTTTACATTCAGTTACATGTCCATACAGCACTTATGAATCCAGCAGCAAGAGAACTAGTTGCACACATAGTTACATACCCCTAGACTCACTAACACAGCTAGTAAGGAATCTCTACAGCAACTTACATATACACATGGAGACCTATACATATAATAAAACAACCAGTCATATAGTGACATAGTTAGTTACACATTCGGTGATACACACAGAGAGGGACTGATACATGTATTTAGGTATCTACTCAAGTACTGACATTCTAAGTCACCTATCCAGACAAATAGCCATTTAAACATGTCTCGGGTCTGCTACTGCACAATCTGTGCGTGCATTTTTACTGCCAGCTCGAGTAGCCATTTAAAATCCCTTGCCAAGCCATAAAATCCCTTTTTCTACATATAAGTGACCCGGAGGATAGGCCGTAGCTAGGCATACACTGACTCATACACTGATGCACCCAGCTACACTCTAATACACAGAGTAGCACACCCAGGCACACAGTGATGTATACATTAATACACTCAAGCATACACTCATGCATACACTAACACACCCAGGCACACACTGATACATACATTGACACATCAACAAACACACTTATGCATACACTGACACACTGGGGCATACACTGATGCATACACTGACACATCCAGGCACAGACTCATGCATACACTAACACACCAAGGGACACACTTATGCATACACTGACACGCCCAGGCACACACTTATGCATTCACTGACACAGTCATGCACACACTTATACATACAGTACCACACCCAGGCACATACTGATGCATATAGTAACATGGCCACACACACACACACACACTAATGCATAGACTGACACAGCCAGGCAGACACTAATGCGCACACTAACATACCCAATCACACACTGATCCATACAGTAAGACAATAGGGCACACACTGAACCATACACTGACAGACCCAGGCAGACAGTGATATATACGCTGACAAACCCAGATACACTCTGATGCCTATACAGTAGCACACCCAGGCACACACTGATATATACACTAACACACCTAAGGAGAAACTAATATACACAATGACACACCCAGGGACACACTCATGCCTACACTAACTCACCTAATGACACACTTATTCTTACAGTGACACACCAAGTCACACACTGATCCATACACTAAACACCCAGGCACACACTTATGAATACACTGGGCACACACTGACAGATATACTGACATACCCAGGTACATGGTGATGCATACAGTGATACACCCAGTCACACTCTCATGCATGCACCAACACACCCAGGCAGATATTGATGCATACGCTGACACACCCAGATACACTATGCATACAGTATTACACCCAGGTACACACTGATATATACAGTAACACACGCAAACAGACACTGATGGATACACTGACACACCCAGGGACATACTCATGCTTACGCTTAGACCTGGTGGTGGGATCGCATGTATATATCAGAATAGTCTCATTGTTAAACAATCCCACATAGATGCTGTCTCCTCCTGCGAATACCTCTGCATTGACATCACCAGCAACAGCAGACCATTATGCAAATTGCACATGTTTTACCATCCGTCGGGTGACAACCTCCCCTTCGTTGAAGATATCATGGAAATCATTTCTTCCAATGCGGGACATAATTATCCCCAAATCTTCCTCAGAGACTTCAACCTTCATTGGAATGACTTGAAAGATCCGGTAGTGACCACTCTCAAAACCTTCCTTGCGGACCTCAGCCTAGTTCAAATATGTGATAGTCCTACACACATTCTAGGCTCGATCCTGGACCTTATTATAGCTAAACCCAATGCAATTCAAGTGGTCTCGATAGCCCCGTGTTACTGGTCTGATTATCATTATATCTCCTTCCACATCATCAAACCCTGGTCTAAGAAAAGATCACGAGAAAAGAATCCCAGGCTCTGGAAACAATCTCTCCGAAACTCAAACATGAATGACCTGATCTCCCTCAGCAAGAACACCTTGTTGCCTCCTACTGACATGTCCAAGGTACAGGATCTCACGGAACATTACAACAGCTCTTCACTGAGTATTTTAGACTCCGTTGTCCCCTTACAACTTAAAAGAAAGTCCTCCAAAGACTCCAAACCTTGGTTCAACGATAGCTTAAATTCAGAGAGACGCAATCTTAGACTTGCCGAACGATCTTGGAGAGGATCTCCGTCCCCGGAACACCTCCTGCTCCTGAGATCTAGAAGAAGCTCCTACAACAAACATATCAGGAGGGCAAAATCGAACTTCTTCAGAAACCAACTAGATAATGCCAGAAACAGACCAAAAAAACTTTTTGAATTGATCAAACTCCAATTCAACTATCTTCCCACCATTCCGCCATCTCATGCACCTACGCAGCCAACCTGTGAAGTCTTTGCCTCTTTTTTCCTTGAAAAGACTATTAAGATTGAAAATGATCTACGAGCTCTAAAAGGCAAACAACCAACTTTCCTATGCGCGACTAACCCTACCTCCCCGCCTCCACCGCATCCTCTGCCTGCTATTGTTCCCTTACCCAAAAATATCTTCTGCTGGAGCCAACTCAGTCCACCTCAGCCTCTGCCTTCTATTGTTCCCTTACCCAAAAATATCTCCTGCTGGAGCCAACTCACTCCACCTCAGCCTCTGCCTGACATAGGTCTCTCTTCCAAAAATGACGCCTGCTGGAGCCAATTCACTCCCTATGATGAATTCTCTATTCTCAACTTGCTTTCTACTCTGAAACCCTCTAACCACTTCAGTGACCCTCTGCCCTCAAGTTTCTTCAATTGGATGAAAGGGTCCTCTGGACCAAAATAGAAAATGCCTCCTTTCGTCAAGGTGTGATTCCTGACTGTCTGAAGGCAGGGCAGGTTTCGCCCATTCTCAAAAAACCCACGGCGGACCAAGAGGACCTTAATAACTTTCGTCCTATCACTAGCATTTCAACTCTTGCGAAGTTCCTTGAGAAATGTGTTCTTGCCCAACTATGTAACCACATTGATCAATTCCAGCTTTTAGATCAATTCCAATCGGGTTTTCGCCAGGGCCACAGTACTGAAACAGCTATTACTCACGTAGTCAATGACGCCCTAAAAATGCTCGATCGGAATGAAGCTTGCCTTCTAATCCTCCTTGACTTATCTTCAGTGTTTGACACAGTCAAGCATGATAACCTCCTGGACTTACTGGAACGGAGGATGGGTCTCTCTGGCCCTGTATTAAACTGATTTGCCTCCTTTCTCAACAACAGAACCCAAAGATTTAAAGTCAATCATTCTGTTTCTAACTCCTTGCCATCCACTCTTGGGGTCCCTCAGGGATCTGAATTCTCTCCCACGCTCTTCAACTTGTTCATGGAGCCTCTAATGGATTTACTCAATTCTTCCAACATTCACTATCACATGTATGCCGATGACACCCAACCTTATCTGAAAATCTCTTCCCCAGACGACATCAAATCACTCAACTCAACACTACTCAAAACTCAACACTGGCTGACTACCCAACATCTTAAGCTCAGCTCCTCCAAAATGGAATTCCTCCTGATAGCACCAACCAAACAGACTGCCATCATCGCTGAGTACTCGAACCACCTAACAGCTCTCAACTGTACCCCACACATCATTGTCTCTGCTAGGTCTCTTGGAATTATACTTGACAAGTCATTGAGCATGCAGGAACACATTATCTCAGCCACCAAAGGTGCCAACTTCCACTTGAGTATTCTAAGAAAGTTAAAACCCTTCCTCCCCCGGACGACTTCAAGTCTGCTGTTCAAGTTCTAGTAATCTCCAGGCTAGACTATGCTGCGCAACACTCTGTGGGCTACCCAGCTACAAGTTGGCTCTGCTCAGGGCTTCCCTGAATTCAGCAGCAAGGTTCATCACAGGTTCCATAAGAAATAGCCACATCACGCCGGTATTGAAATCCTTAAACTGGCTGCCTTTGGAGGCTAGGATTCATCTCAAGATTGCGTGCATGACTCACAAGGCCCTTCACTTTAACACCCCTATGTACCTAGCCCAAAAACTGGAGCTGTCTGGTGGGAGCCGATCTTATAGGAGTTCCAGCACTCTGCTGCTGAAACCTCAAAAATTCCAGAAAAAGAAAACTTATAATCGGGCGTTCTCGGGTATTGACCCGAGAATCTGGAACTCTTTGCCTCCGCACATCAGACTGACTCCCTCTACGGCTTCTTTCAAAAAAGAACTGAAAGCTCTATGGATGAATGCCTTGGTTTGAAGGCACCTACCTCCATTGACGCTACTTAATTATTTTTGTAATTAATTAATTTATTTATTTTTTGTTTCCCGTAGGGGTCCTATGCTTTTGACTATGTCTACGACGTTGGTTTGTGCTCAACTCCTCTATTTGTCTGTTGCACTTATATGCTACACTATTTTCTCTTGCCATGGCATATTTTACTGCTCCTCTATTGTCTCCATTACTTTGCTTATCATTGTTGTTATTTTTTTACCTGCAACTCCGTTTGTACCTCTGTACATCTGTAAAGCGCTCTGATACCCGCTTGGGTCACATCCGCGCTATATAAAACTTTATATAAATACCCTGGCACACACTGATGCATACAGTAACACACCCAGTCACTCATTGTTGCATGAGCTGTCACCCCTAGGCACACACTGACTTAAACATGAAAAGCAACAGACTTAGAGTGGCTATAACATAGTGACATAACGTTTTATGTAGGTAATGTAAAGCTTAAACTATGCAATTTAATAGTATATAATGAAAAGCCAAATGTATTTATTTGTTTTTTCTTTCCAGACATCTAGTTAAACTTAAAAATAGACAGCCATAATACAAAAAAAAACAGAAGGAAGAAAGAAACTTAAGAAAGGATACTATCTCCTTACAACTGAGAGAGAAAAGGGGCATAATATGGAGAATGTGGCTAAAGAGAAAAGAGCTGCTGGTAAGAAAGAAGTTCCTTAAAATAGTATGTAGAAAAATTCAAAGTGAGCCAATCCATGCAAATAAAAACAATGTTTCAAATCAGCTAAGAAAGGAGATAAATTAAGTGACATTAAGACTCATATCTCTTATAAGAAAACTGATATTTTAATAAGAAGACAGAACAATTTAAGGAAATAAGAGTCAGAATGTTACATAGAGGGGTAATTCAGAATTTGGTCCAAAGTATGAGGCAGTATAAAAGGAGAAGAGAAGCAGTCAAACAAAAACAGCAAGAGCTGTAGTTGATAAGGCATTTGCCCTGAAGAGGAAGATATTTATGTAGATACTGAACAGAATGAGAACACTGGATAAGACAGTGTTGTCTATGAAGAGAAAAAGCCAAAAATTAGACTTGTGAATAGAAGTAATTTTTATGAACATTTCAGAGGAGAACGGAAGCATACATGCAGTACTGAGCCTCTCTTTAACAGAGGAAGCTACTTCCAAGAGAACACATTAGTGCATGCAGGTGCAACAACTGGTCAATGTTATGAGGTGAAATATGCTATTCCCATTTCAAAAGAAGAGATAGTTCCTAGGAATGTAGAAGAAGTGATAGCTGAAGAGATACAAGGAAGAAATAGAGAGGCCCCTGTATACAAATGGAACTGTAGTAGTATTTGCAGTGCTCATCAGGATCAATTGATATATTAAGAACTTTCATCCGTACATTTCCATGTAAAAGTATGAAATAGAAAATTGACATTTTGCAAGGATTAGATCCATGCAAAGTAAGGAAGTATACCAATTACAGGGACATTCACTGGTATGTCTATTGAAGAAAGTGTACAGAAACACCTTTCATTACTTCAGAATGGTAGCTGTTAATCACTCTAAAATGCAAAATTTAGTTAGGAGATATTACTTTCTGAAAAATCCTGCCTAATGTTTAGGATAAAATAATAGGGCTCTATTGCATGGTACTTTAGCAGAGGTAGAAAACCTTTGTGAAGATGTTCAGTTTCGTTTCATTGGTCCTGAAAATGAATCTAGGGAAAATGCGGAGTTTGTATGTGCAGGTGTAGAAGACCAGGACACAGGTATTAGTATTGATAACTTTGCACAAGAGATTGCATAGTTTAACACAGTTCCTTCAAAGAAACCAAAGGGTTTTTGTATTTTTTGCCGTTGCACTCACTACAAAAAACAAATTCGTAATGTTGTTTTGCTCTCCAAAACTGAACAAGTGAACAGAGATAAGAGGTAAGAATTAGCTGTATATTTATTTGTAGAGGAACTCTATGATTTGTCAACACAGCAAATTAAATGCAAGTATTGCTATCATAAGTTAGAGGATAACAAAGTGCCAGCTAGAGCAATACATAACAAGTTAGAATTGGTATCAATTCCAGAAGAACTTAAAAATTAAATGTTTATGAATCAATTGTCATACAATATATACATCCATTTCAGGCAATAGTTCATATGGAAACAAAGATAGGATAGCTGCCACAAACTGAGTTACAGAAAGACCTTAAAAGAAGAGTTGTCTACTTACCTTTAGATTTTAAACAGAATATTGAAACTGTTGGTGTAGACAGAGATGTTGGTGAACCACTTATCATTCTTGCAAATGGTGCCCCACCAAAACCAAATAAAACCTGGCAAGAGTTAGAGAATGTTATTAAAGTTAAAAAAGCTACCTTACACCTCAAACAAAATTATATTTATTATAAAAATGTCAATGTTCTTGGAGATGTAAGTTGTATGGAGGATGAAACATTACCATCAAGTGGGAAGATTGAAAAGTGGATGAATCCAAATCAGAAGAAATATATGAAGACTATATTATCCATCCATTGCATTCCAAATAGGTTATTGGCGACCTTTCATTTCCAAAGGAAGAGTGAACAGCTTTTCATCTGCAGTTAGACATACACTGATTAAAAAATCACTGAAAAACACATACAACCTCAGAGAAACAGAGGCCTCCAAGTATATTAATGAGTATAATCCTGTGATTTTGAAAATGTGGAATGCAAATATGGATATACAATTTGTTCCAGACAAGTCCATCGATGTTGCTCATTATATCACTTCGTACATTACAAAAAAGCAGAGATGACAGAGACAAAGAAGATGTGGGAGGAGATTTCTGCAGAAAAGTCTCTTACAAAGACATTGTACAGCTTCAACTTGTAAATGCTTTCACATAGGGAGATAAGTTCCTATGAATGCTGTGACTGGTTGAGCTCAGCCAGTTTGTACTTGAAGTCAATGGGAATTGTTTGGGTAAGTCTAGACCTTGCAAGCACACGAAACAGAGACTTGAAGTCTCTCCCAAAAATTCAGTACGTAGTGGAGTTTGACCCGGAAAGTACAGATATTGTGAAAACAAATATGTTGGATACTTACTATTCAAGAAGGAGTCCACATATTGAAAATGTGTGTCTTTACAAAATATTTCAACAATATAGATACAGAAACAATGTAACAGAAAATATAAATGAAGGTAACTATGCAGTAGTTGGTTGCGACTGTGGTTTGGTTTGACATACAAAAGGAAGTTTAATAAACCACAAAAAACGTATTTGCCAAACTTCGAATAAAAGAGATATTTTTCAATTTGGCACTTTAGCAACTGTTCAATCCTTGAGTTCTGAATCGGAGATACTCGGACATTTTGACTGCTATGAATATTTTTTCAATGCTGTGAAAGACAGCATTCAGTGTTTAATCTTTCCCAACTACATGGAATTGTTAAATGATGAGATGGAACAGAAGAAACAATTGCTGCTGAGTTAGTTAAAGACAGTTCACAAAGCAGCCAAAGTTCAGGACCTCTAAGTCAAGATCTTCTTGGGCAACCATTTATTGAAAATGAAGCTGACATAGCCATTAATGAGGTGGGAACTACAATACAACAAGCAAGAAAGTACTGATTTGGAGCAGTTAGTTGGCCAGCTGAACAATGAGCAGAAAGAAATATATATGGATGTAAAAAGAGAAAATAGAGCATGGATTCCTCCATGAGAAGAATGAATTTAAATGCTCGTCATTTAAGCCAATACTATTATACATCATTGGTCAGGCTAGATCTGGGTAAAGCTTTTTAATTGAAGTTCTTACTGCTTACCTACAGAGGACTACAGTCTCAAATTGATCATGTATAGTAACAGGACCCTCTGGATTAGCCACACACAACATTAAAGCAATTACTTTACATCAACTTCTTATGCTGCCTGTGGAACATGACAACAAACTGGAGCACCAAAAGTTATCCAATGAAGCTTGTCATGAAGTCTCAAGAGTACTGAGGAAATTGAAAGTTTTAATCATTGATGAGGTAAGCGTGGTCTCAAACTTAATGCTTGCCTTTGTACACTTAAGAATGCATCAGATTCTAAAGAAAGACTATTACGTGCTGTTTCGAGGAAAGCACTTAATTGTGTTTGGCGATCTACTACAACTTATCCCTGTGAAAGGAAAGCCTGTGTTCAAGACACTTCTCCATGATGAAACTCAAAATTAATTTGGAAATATTGGAAATGTAAACATTGATTAAACTAACAATGCAAAGAACTACTTAGGAATATGCAGCAAGCATCTGACTTTGAATACAGAAACATTCTCAAGGATATTAGAGTAGGAGTTCTCATCAAAGAAGCCAAATGTCAATTAGAAAGTCGACTTGTTAAGAAACTGTTTCCTACAACCAAGACAGCAGCAGAGGTAATGTTTAGTTTCATTCAAGATTTAAAATTGATTATCTGCCTAATGTCTGCACCACAAGAGTCATCTTGTTTTAATGAAGAATTACTAAAATTGGAGAAAGAAGACATTTTGCAACTTACCACAATAGACAAAATGGAACACCAGGGTTTGACAGTCCTCCTAAAGACAAATTACAAGCGAAACTGGATTCATTAGAGAAATCTGTATCCAGAACTGATTAAAGAAATATTAAGTGTTTGCAAGAATTTTACAGTAATTTGCGCAGAAATGTAAATGTTGAGGAAGGATTAGTAAATGGTACTATGGTAAAGTGATTGATTTCATTAACTTTCCAAATAGGAATGGGGCTGAATACCTACCAACATAATTTGATCAAATTGACGGTGTGAAGCAAATTGATAGGTGTAAAGTAAGTTTTTTTGCTTATAAAAGACTTGTATGTTCAGCGGCAGCCGTTTCCAGTTTCTCTAGCATACGCTGTAAATATCCATAAATTTCAAGGTTTAGGTGTAGATGGTGCTTTTATTAATATTGGAAGTACTTTGTTTATAGAAGGTATGTCATAAGTAGCATTATCTCGAGTTAGAACATTGTCCGGTTTGTTTTTGGTTGAAGTTGATGACAGCAATGCAATTGCTGATGCAAGTTGTGTCAAAGAGTACAATTGGTTAAGAAGTGTATTTGCTCCTCATTTTGGACAGTATCCCAGTTATGAAAAACGGACAATCTGTTCAAAGTGAAAGCTTACAAAGCATTTCACGGATATTGCTGATAAGAAGGAAAAGAAGGAGAACAAGCAATCTATTAAGAAGAAAAAAATAGAGAATGAGGGAGATTTTTTAGTTACCAATTCTTGTGTCAACTGCTATACAAATGTTTTTCTTAATGTACTCTTTCAATTGCCACATCTTGTAAATGCAATTGAATAGAAACCATAGAAGAGATTATGTTCTGCAATCTGTGGTTTGCTTCAACATTTATATAATGATACAACTGTAATACATTGTGCTTCAGGCATTGGAGATCTAGTAGATATGTGTAGTGGATCAGTACAACTTCCTCGAAACACTCAACAAGAAGCACAGTTATTTATAATGGTCATCCTTGGAGTTTTAGAAGATGAGAAATAAGTATTGATGGCTTATTTGGACTGAGTTACTCATGGAACAATGAGAGTGAAGATTGCTCTTTCACATTAAGTACACAAATAGATTCAAAGTGATTTCTTTATTTAACACTACCAGATTGCAAAACTGTGTCTTTTGACAGATTGATCAAAAAAGCTAACCAAAACAATATCTGCCCAAATTGTTGATCAGATGTTGTGACAACATTACATGTATGAAGAAGAGGAAAATATCTTTTATTAATGCTACAAAGATGCAGAGCAGATGGAAGTAAATTCTAAACAGAGATTACAAACTTCAAAGCTGGACAAATATCTGTTTATTGAAGAATTTATACTACTATGTCTATCATCTTTCACAAAGGACTTAGTCTAACATCTGGGCACTATACTGTCTAATTAAAAAGTGAAAATGGATGGATGGTATGTAAATCAGCAACCTTAAATTCAAACAAAAACTGACTTTAAAGCTACCAAATTCTTATCTTACTATTTTTATTTTCAACCAAAGTTCTAAGGAGCAATAGTGTTAAAAAGTTAGTATACAGTATTTGTTCTATGTGGATCATCAGTGCTTATTACATCATTTGGCATACCAGAGTTGAGGTCTTTATAAGGGTCTCCATAATTCCAGTGTCCATTATATCTATTAGTAGTATTGTACCACTTTTAATAAAGGAGTTATTTTTAAGATATCATTGTTTAGATTAGTTCAGTAACTATAGATAAAACAATTGAGTAAATAATTGTAGTGAGTGCAATGCATGGTGTCACTTATTTGTAGTGAGATACTGAGCAGTTCTGTTTTTTTCTACAATCTCTATGATTGTTTTCACCCACTGTTCAAGGATGAATTCTTATGCAGCAGATTATTTGTGGTGTATAAGTATGAAAGCTGAGAACACTAAAAAAAGGGAAAATGAAATGATTTAATGTAATAAAAGATACTACTACAGCATACAAAATGTCTATAGTTTTGTTTATATGAAGTTATCCTTTGCAAAAATAAGTGTATTGTGTAATTTTGTAAAATGTAATACTAACTTATAATTAAGTTTTTGCTCTTTTTATACAGATGAATGGCACCATCTACTGAAGTAATGTACTTTACTAATTATTTCTTACTGAGTTCTTGGACAAACTTACATTCTCAAGGTACACACTGAGGCAGACAGTGATACAGTCATGGAGACATCCACACACATCAACACAGCCACTCACATACCGGTTCATGGACCCACACAGCTACTTACTCACCCATACAGTCACTGACACACTGACTCACTTACCTACACAGCTGCTAACACAAGTACTTTGTCACCCATACAGCCACTCACACACCCAGTCACTCACCCATACAACCACTCACACATGCAGTCACTCATCTATATACTCACTGACACACTCACTCACAGATCCACAGAGGCACCCATACAGGTACTCATTCACAGATTCAGTTGCTCACACACTTACTAACTTACCCATACAGCCCTCACACAGCCAGTCACTCACCCTTACAGTTACAGATGCATGCACTCACTCACCATACAGTCACTCACACACCCACTCACTCATTTGTACAGCTTCTAACAGAAGCACTCACTCACCCACACAGTCACTTACACATGTACTAACTCACCCATACAATTACTCACACACCCACTCACTCACATATACACTAACACATGCAATCACCCACCCATACAATTACTCACGTACCTTCTCACTCACACACTGTAGGAAAATGCCTCTTTTGCATGGTTATCCCCCACTTTTTGCCAGATGCCTGATGTGATTTTGAACTGTAAGCACACTGGGTCCTTGCTAACCAGGTTCAAATTTCCAGATCTCTTCCCACAATACACTGTACCATGATTGGCACAAACGCAGCTACCCTGAAAGTCCCTAGTAAATGGTACCCCTGGTGCCTAGAGCAGGAATACTGAAGAGGGGCCTCTGGGGTGGCACAGCTGGTTGTGTCACCCCAAGCCCCCCCCACCAAGGTTATGCACTCTGCCATTGATGGCTGTGTGTCTTGGTGGAGGAAAATCCAGGGAGTCGAAATGGCACCGTGCCACACATACACTGCAAAAGATATAGATAAGTCACCCCTACTGCAGGCCTTTATCTCTAAGGCACGGTGTACTATATCCTATGTGTGGCCATATCAGCATGAGCAGATATGCCCCTACAATCCTTTTGGTGATTTTGTAAGTAAACAGGGAAGCCATTAAGAGTACATGGGCTGGATGCTTGCCTACACGAGTTTCCTAGCTCATGATGGCTTCACTCATTTCTAAGATGTTCGGTAGCAAACATCTTTTCTTCATAAATCCTCTCTGATGCCAGTGTTGGATTTATTAACTAATTCACACAGGAGAACCTTTTAGATGATCCCCTGAAACTCACCAAGCAGTAGTGGGGTCTCTGGTTGGTTTTCACCAGCCTGCCATCACCAGACATGTTTCTGACTTCATGTACTGAGAGCCAGCACCCTCAGAGGACAGAAACAATACCTGTTCTAGGAAGGGGTGTTTCACACCTCTTACAGGACAGAATGGCCTTCCCAGGTGGGAAGCTTGAAAGGCAATGCCACCTTTGAAGTCCATCCCAGGAGCCTTGAGATAGTGGAGGAGGCCAAGCCCCCTTTCCTGCTCCACTTTTGGTGGGAGGAAAGGTAGAAAAATTAGTTAGATGCAGAGGAGGGTCCCCACTCAGCCTGCAGCACCCCCAGGGCAGGGCAGGTGAGGTGAACCCTCTCCTGAAATTCCACCATCTTGAGATGGTGAGAAAACCTCCAATCAGGGATAGGGTAGTGCCTCTTTCCACAGAGAGTGGTCCCTAGAGGGTGTAGAAACCCTAAAGGTAAGTAACCCATTAGCTACTACCTGTTTCCCCTTGTAACACCCCTAAATTCAGTATTTAGGTGGCTACCCGAGACCTGAACCTCAGATTAATTGGAACAAAGGAAGAAGTGCTGCTGATCCAGGAACTGATACATTGAATGTATGGATTCGAGGATAAGTCAATATGGTTGATTTCAGTATTGATTATATAATGCATACATTTATTAATATGATGCAGTTGCTCCAATGTGAATAAAGATAAGTGTAGGAAGGAGTGCTCATGAATAGATAAGGAAAAATTGGAAATGAAGGTGACAATATGTACAATATTTACAATTAGTTACATATACAACCTGTTTGAAATTATTTTGTACATGTATGCAATCCACCAGGTACAAATACAATCAATGCTTAATGCTTTTGCAAACGTGGATAAGTATAATAATAACCCAGCATTTGTAATGCGCAAACTAATCACCCGTAAGGGTCTCAAGGCGCTGGGGGCCATCGGGAAGATTAAGCGAGCTATTGCCCAGAGTCACATGGTGATGGACTGACCTGCCGCCAGCACCGGGATCGAACCGTGAGCCCCGTGTTCCAGAGTCAGCCGCCCTGGCCACTGCGCCACACCTCTTACTAGTAAGTCAGTATAGGTTGATGTAATTTGGAGTGTCAATGTTTCGACCCCAGATTATGGAAGGGCCAATTGTCCCTCAAGGCGGGGTCTTCATCAGGACAGGGGAGCAACCTACAAAGATAGGTTGTGAATAAATAAATAATATACCTTGTCAACAATTAATTGATTGTGTTGCTTGAAAATGTCAACAAGGTGGGTACACTATATGAAGGTGGACAAGCTCACCTTATCAAGTATCCACTGTTAAATAATCAGTGGGCCTTCAGCATGGGCCTGTCCGGCTCCCATACCGAGGAAGAACTCTTCAATGGTCCTGGACGAGTCTCGATGGACGTTGTGCTAAAATTGAATAGCATTGGGTCCAATTACTAAATGTCATGATATAGGGATGCAAAGGCATGATAGAAAAGAAAGATAAATCGGGACTCAGTACCCACCCCAATGGGCGGCAGTGCCTCTGGAATTTCAAATCCAATGCAGATATTCATGGGGAAAGGAATTCTATCTTTGATAATCTTTCAACAATCTCTGAATGAATCAGAATACTTCCGTGAAGTTCGCTTATCAAATAAAAGGAAATAGCCAAAGTGAGGGTATATTCTTTGAGTAGTTTCTTAAAAGCAAAAAGGGGAGAGAGGCACAGTTCTATGAAGAAGGGAAATACTTCCTTCCTGCACTTATCTTTATTCACATTGGAGCAACTGCATCATATTAATAAATGTATGTATTATATAATCAATACTGAAATCAACTTATATTGACTTATCCTCAAATCCATACATCCAATGTATTAATTTATATTCAAAACTGTGATTTATTTCACTTTAGTGTATGTGTCACTTTTTGGGCACTTGTTATTAAATTCTTAAAATATTCCTGTTGGGACCACTTTGTTTTGTAACTATAAATACCCTGTCCTACGGTCCATTGGGTTCCCCCTTTGTTTTGTAATTATCCCGGAACTGAGCTCTGCTGCAGAAGAAACCAGTGGCAAACCCTGTCAACTGCAAAAGGACTCAACAACTGTGGTCTGCCATCCGTACTTGAAACATGTGCAGCCTCCAAAATGCCCGGAGCCCTGCCAGCCTTCACCAATTGCCTGTGACTTCCCTTTGGAGTAGTGGTACTAGTCCCTGGCCAGTAAAGACCCCCACGGGGTGAAGAACGGCATGGACGGTGGCAACGCAATTCACCATGTCAACCAAAAGTTGCAGCAGCCAAGGCTTGTTGGTTACTAGTCCAGTATCAATCCCTTCAATGCATCTACAAGCCAGAGGGATTCTCACTGTACACACTTTCTGGTGTCGTCAACTGCGTGTAAGCAGCAACTTGGGCACAAACATCCTAATCACAATGGACTGCCCTCACAGCACCTGTAGCTGAACACCACCCGTGATGAACAAATTCTGCATCCCAAGACCTCTGGCAACTCTGACCAAGGTAACGCAGAACTGCCTGCTGTGCCTGAGCCCTGGGACCTACAAAACTCTGACTCCCTTGGGGTAGAACTTTCCATGAAGTCTCGGCAACCATTGTCCCCCCAAATCTCCATGGCGGAGTGTTATTTCCATCGACCCCAATGGTAAATGTGTTGGCGGTACTCCATTATCTAACCCTATGCTTTTTTCCCCTTTCCGCGACAGTTTATGCCTGATGGTAGTGATTACTGTTGCTTAAACTCGTAAGCATTTGTGTCTTGAACTGCATTCAGTTAAAAATTGACATACAAAGCATTTAATCCCTGTTGAACGAAGTGCTTGGTTTCTAAAAATATATATAAAGATACAACTTTACCCATTGGTCTAGGATTTATTCTTGAGTGTGTGTTTCATTTATTGTCTCTGTGTGTGACAACAAATGCTTAACACTACCCTCTGATAAGCCTAACTGCTCACCCACACTACTACAAAAGAACATTAGAATTATCTTCTATTACCGCAATACACCTATTGGGGATCCACTGGATTCTCTGCACAGTGTACTTCATTTTATTACACTATATAGAGAGCCAGCTTCCTACTCAAACCCACTCACTCACTAATACAGTCACTGACACACCCACTCACTTATCTACACAGCTACTCTCATATCTACTCACTCACCCATAGTCACTGACACATTCACTCACATATCTATGCAGCTACTAACACATGCACTCATTCACTCATATATTCGCTGATACCACCACTCACAGATTCATACAGGTAGTCACACACTCAGTCATTCACCCATGCAGCCACTCTTATACTCACTTGCCCATACAGCTACTAACAAACACACTCACTCACCCTATACAATTATGGACACATCTGCTCACAGATCTATACAGTCACTCACACATCCACTCACTCTCCCATGTACCCACTCACACATCCACTCACTCTCCCATGTACCCACTCACTCACACACCCACTCACCCACTCATTCACCCATACAGCCATTCACACACTCAGTCACTCACTGATACAACTACTGACACATGCACTCACCCATACAGTCACTCACATACCCACTCACTCACCCATACAGTCACTCACACTCCCACTCACCCTCCCATATACCCACTCACACACCCAGTCACTCACCCAAACAGCCATTTACACACCCAGTCACTCACCCATACAGCTACTGACACACACACTCACTCACACATACAGTCACTCACACACCAACCCACTCACTCATAAAGCTACTAACAGATACACTCACTCACCGATACAGTCATTTACAGATGTACTTGCTCTCCCTTACAGTTACTCATACACCCACACACTCACCTATACAGACATTCAACAAGAACCTTTCTTTAAATAGTTTTGTTGTTTTTTTTAAAAAAAATAGTTTTTTGTAAAGTTTTTATCAATAGCAACTGTAAAAAGAAGTGGAAAGATAATGCACACAACTTGTGCAACAAGTGTGCAATGAAAAAATAAATTGCATTTATGGTTTTTGGCAGCATCAACATTGGCCAGGTTTGAATGCTCGCCAACTGTTTAAACTTTCTTGAAGAATTTGCAATGTGTTCCAATATTTGCCAGCTGTTGCCGGGATCATTGGTGTTGCAGGAGCAGTAGGTGGCAAAGTGTCTCCTGGTTGTAGTTAATGCACAGCGAGGATGTTAAAGCAGTGCTTCCATCATGCTACTTTTGTGCCTAAGTAAGTTGGTGCAAGTGCATCATTTTCAAATGCTTGAGGATGCTCGCATTGCCACAGGAGTACTTCTTCGATATTCTTTGGGAAAGTACTTCTCACATAAAGTGCACTTTACTTTTTGGGCTACTACCTTTTTCTCTTCACTTGGAATTGTGAAGAACCCATGCAATGCTCTGGTTTTTCAGAGCAGGCACTTCATCATCAGAGGCACTTCTATGATGCTGCTGTGGATCTGGAGCAGAAGATGCAATTCAAAAAATAAAATCCAAAAAACACCAACTTTCGAACAACTTTTGAAAAAGATGCAGAGGTGTGATTTCTGGCAGCCACACCTAATGGTTCAAAAGACTGAGAGGGGACTTCCTGTATAAATGATTGAAAGCTGTTTTAACTTGCAAAAACAATTTGTTCCTGTGTCACATCGGATTCACGATTACTTTGCAATGGCATTGCAATGTCTTCACGAAGCACGGAAATGTATTTAAGCAAGGTTTTAAACTTTTTTTCCATATTAGTATTTATGCGTACTTAACATTTCAGTCGAGCACTTACCCCAAACATTAATTTTGCATTCTCTATATCTGTTTTAAAGTGCTGTTAAAAACATGCAGTGTTTTGCAAAGGTCCAGCGGTACCAGAAAATGCGTATTGGGACAAGTCCCGATGGATAAGAAAACCTAAAAAATCTACAAATATGAAGCAACATGAGCAACAAAATTATATATGTGGCAATGTTCAACAGGTGCATTAACACCGGAGTGGAGGGAAGAATACAAGCAGCCCACTACAGAGACATTACAACTGTTTAAAGATAGAGGTGAATACATCATTGCTCTATCAGAGCGCAATCTGTAGTGACTGTGATGAGTGTGTTTATTCTTGCCTTCTCATAATGAGACCAAAGACCATGATTATTCCTTTAAATGACTACAAGTATGCAAATATGGGAAATCATCTGGGAGATATGTGTATTTCATCCCACCCGTCCACGTTAGTAATATGCAAAAGTCTTCCTGCATTTTGCCAGGATGATGGACAGCTTACCAAAAGGGCCCCAACACAATTCCAGCAGATGTTAGTGATGCATTTTTCATGCCAAAGAATATGAGGAGATTTCTACTAAACAAAGAAGTGTTTACTTTATATACTTAAAAGGAAGTGCCGTTGTTTGAGGGAGATTCACCTCTTTGCAGTGTTGTTATCTTCTCTATACCAGGATTCATGTTATCACAGATTCCTGCATGAAGACGCATGTGCAATAATCACAATGTCGAAATTAAACACACACAAGGTCGCTGGAGACACTTTCTCATAGTCCATTATGCTGCTGTAGTGTAGAATAACCACTAGGCATTTGCACAATGAAGTAGCACTTACTAATAAACCAGTAGAAAGAACTCCAATTGGGTAGACATTTTGTGAAAACTGGGGCTCTTGTTGCATAAAGGAGCAGCTGAGGTGCTGTTGTGGCTGAGTCACTCATAAAGCTACTGACACACCTACACAGCCACCCAGGCACCCACTCACACACCCCTTCTCCCAATCACATATTCATTCACAGACCCACAGAGCCACTCACACACCCATATAGTAGTCACTCACACACCCAGTTGCCAACCCACAAAACTGTTTACATACCCACTCACTCACCCTCAAACCTAGTCACACACACTCATACAGCCATATAGACAATAACACACCCACCCACAAACTCATATAACTACTCACACACTCAGTGACCGACCCATACAGCTACTCACACACCAGCTCACTGACCTATACAACCACTCACACACTGACTGTCAAATGTAACAGGTTACAATTAGGAAATTAAATTAAAATATCCTTAGAAATTCACCGAAAAAACCAAAGGTTAAAGTGACATTATAGTTAGTAAATAGTACAAAGGTACAGGGATTTTATAGTTAGGCTCAGATTTCACTCTTACAAAACCATGGAAATTCAGCATTTATAGTTACCTGAACTAACAATAACTTACACCCCCACAATGCACAGCTTATGACCTCACATATTATATCACACATGGCATGATCACTGATGATATCATCCACAGAACCACTCACACACCCACTCACATCCCCATAGAACCTCTTATAAATCCACTCCCACACAACCCCTCACATATCCATTCACAGACCTATACCAGTTCTCACACAACCAATTACTCATCCATAGAGCCACTCATGCATCAACTCACTCATACAGCAACTCACACACCTACTAGCTCACCCATACAGCTACTCATGCACCCACTCACTCACCAAATACAGCCACTTATACATCCAGTCATACCGACATGCAGACACTTACACACCCATTCATCTACCCTTATAGCCACCCACACTCCCACTCAATCACCCATACATAAACTCACACTGTCACTCACTTACCCATATAGGTACTCACACCAACACACTCAACCATACAGCCACTCACACTGCCATGCACTCACCAAAACAGCTACTCACACACTCACTTACCTATACAGCCACTGACACAGCCAGCCACTCAACCATACAACCACTCACACACCCACAGAACATTTGCATACCCATTCACACATCCATACAACCACTTACATACCCACTCACTCACCCTCACAAACACTCACACAGTTATTCACTCTTCAAAACAGTCACTCACACCTACTCCCTCATCCATACAGCCACTCACACAGCCACTCAGTCACCCATATAGCCACTTACACAACCACTCAAACACCTATGCAGCCACTCACACAGCCACTAACTTACTGATTCAGACAGTCACACCTACTCCCTCATCCATACAGCCACTCAGACATCCACTCACACACTAATACAGACAGTAACACAGCCACTCAGATGATATATATTAGAAATAGTATGACTAATTACTAGCACAGAAAGAATAGTAATTTAACTTAGGCTGTAGCTTAGTATGTATGTTTAAGTCTCAGAAACGTTTACAAAACACACTCACTTCATGATGTCATCAGTGATGCAATTTGAGAGTGACGTCATCAGTGATGTCACTGACCATGTCAACAGTGATTAAATATGAGAGGTCATAAGCAGCGCATTGTTGGGGCGTAAGTTATAGTTAGCTCAGGTAACTATTACTGTTGAATATCTATGGTTTTGTAGGAGTGAAATCTGAGCCTAAATATAATGTCCCTGTAACTTTTGTTTTTTCTGTAAATTTCTACGTTTTTTTAAAATTCTATTTCCTAACTATACCATCCCTTTAACCTTTGGTTTTTTGAGAGATTTTCCCTGAGGCAACCCATTACAACTTAAATAGCCCCATGGAGGTAGTAGTCCTGGTGGAAGGGGGGGCCACAAGGTTTTTTTTTAATGTGGCCCTGGGGAGGTGATATCCCTTGGGCCTGAGGGGTCTGAGAGGCCCCCCTTTAAAATCTCATAAGCCCCAGGGAAGTTGTGGACAGGGCAATTATTAGCCCCAGGAGGGGGACCCCATGTGCCCCTCTCCTTTATGTGCCACATCCCTCTGGGACTTGGCCCACCCAGGGGTCTATTGCTAAAGAAGTGTAGGAGCCCGCGCTTTTTTGTTTTTTTATTTTTCGATGGGAGCCATGGCTCCAGTGCGGCTTTCGTTGAAATTTGTTTAATGAAAAACATGATTTGATTCCTACCCTGCCCCTGCTTTTTTTAATGTTTTTTGTTGGGACTCGGCTGAAGCCGAGTCTCAAAATGGCTCCCCACACTTCCAGATTTTAGCACGAGGACTTTTGGATCATCAGAGCATCCACATCCCTTTATATACAATTAGGTTTTGCTCTTAAGTTCAATAAAAAAACTTTATGCCAATTTACAAAAAGATCGCTTTCTGGGCCAACATCTACCTTTTTGCCAAATTTGGTGTAATTCCGTTCAGCAGTTCGGACTGTAGTCTTATCTAAAACCTCTATGGAAATTAACATGGGGAAAATGCGTTTTGGGGACCCCTCTTTTGCTTGGTCCCAGCTTGACAGATCACCACAAATATTTCTAGACAGTAGCTGGAGTGAGCTGCATACTAGTTCTGAACATTTTGAAAGGATTTGTAAAATGACGCCAAAGTTATTGGCACAAAAACGCTCTTCCTAGGAAATGTAGGTCCTCACTATAACTACCTACTGGCAATCACATATATATATATATATATATATATATATATATATATATATATATATATATATATATATATATATATATATATATATATATATATATATATATGTATTAACTAAAAATATACAGGTTTTATTGACATTATAGTTAGGAGCATTTACAAAACTTTAGATATTCACTGAAAAACCACAAGTTTCTGGGACATTATATTAGGCTGACATTTCACTCGTACAAAACCAGAGAAATTCAGCTGTTATAGTTAGCTGAGCTAAGTATAACTCACACCCCCACAATGCACTGCTGATGATGTCACATATTACACCACTCATGACATGGTCAGCTGCACGCCGCTCGTACAGACCGCATAGAATTTTCCACGCATCCCGCTCGGGGATGCCGCTGTTATCGGATGTTCTCCTGCTATGATTTATACTTTGCATACAGAAGTTGTCATATTTTGCCTTGAAGAAGCCCTGGCCTGCTGGCCTCTGGCGAAACACGTGTCAGCTGTTTTTGCTTTCACTTGCATTCAATAAAGAAGGATAAGACTATAACGACATAGCATTCCACTTCCTGTTTCTTGCACGCCAATCCAGATTTTGGGATTTCGTTACCCTGCGATTCAATTTAATAACTGTGGGCACAAACCTATCTATTTTGTGAAAACTTACGCTATACCAGGTGGTCCCTAGGTAACACCACCGATAAGGCATGAGCCACAACCACATTTTGGTCCTGACCAATTGTGTGTGAACCCTGGTAGCACCCACTACCCGTTAGCACTAACCCGTCATTTTACCTCTAGTAAGTCTCACACAGCAGGATTGCTAAGTTCTGATAGCAGGCCATGCACCCTTTGCCCACCACTCTGCAAATGCACTTCCTGGCACGCTCTTGGTTGAGGAATGAAGTTTCCTTCACTGCTGGGGTCCTTAGGGGCCAACTAGCCTACCTGTTACCTCCAGTGCGCCCCATACAGTGGGATTGCTGAGAGGAGGTCGCAGGCCATGCCCCCTTTCTCCACAACTATGCAAACACACCTCCTGGCATGCTCTGGGTTGGGGAATAAAGTCCCCTTACCTCTTGAGGGTCCCTGGGGGCCAACTAGCCTATCTGTTACCTCCAGTAAGCCCTACACAGCTGGATTGCTGAGAGGTAGTCAGAGGCCATGGCCCCATTTTACAACACTCTGCAAACACGACTCCTGTCACACTGCTGCGTGGGGGATGAAGTCCACTTTAGTCCTGAGGTCCTCAGGACAAAAGGGGACCTCATCGCTCAACCACCAATGCACCAAGAGGCGCGTTTGCAGAGTGGTGTAAAAAGGGGCATGGCCTCCTACCACCTCTCAGCAATCCCACTGTGTAGGGCTCACTGGAGGTAGCTGGTGGGCTAGTAGGACCCTAAGGACCCTCAGTAGTGTTGGGGACTTCTTTCCCCAACCAAAATCGCACCAGGAGGCGCGTTTGCAGTGTAGTGGTGAAAAGGGGCGGGGCTTCCGGCATGTTGCCGGATTGTCTATTTTTTTTTACAAATAAGGAAAGGGGGTCTACAGCCCCCCTTCCCTTAGTGCTTTTGGGCCCCAGGGACCCCTTCTTCCTGGGGCCTGAACCATTTTTTAATTTTTTTTAAATTAAAATGGGAGAGGGATCCGTGGCCCCCCTCCCGAGGCAAATATATTCCCCAGGAACCCCATATCCCGGGTTTGGGCTTTCTATGTTTTGGTTTTCTTTTTAAAGGAGAAGGGGCTGTGCAGCCCCCCTCCCCAGGCTGATTTCGGCCCCGGGCCCCCATCTCCCGGGGCTTGGCCATTTAAAAAAATTTCATTTTAAGGGAGGGGGACTGCGTGGCCCCCCTTCCTCAGGCCGATTTTGGCCCCATCCCCCAGGGCCCGGCCATTTCATTTTTTTAAAAGGTAGGTGGGCCGAGTGGCCCCCCTCCTGGGCCTTTTTCAGCCCCGGGGATTCCATTCCCCGGGGCATGGCCACAACATTGGTGACCGCAGTGGGAGCCCCAATGCCCCCACGGTCCCTGCCAGTTCCCCGCCTCCTGCGGGAGTTGGCATTGATTTTGGGCAAAGGGAGCTGCTAACTTGCAGCTCCCTTTGCCCAAAAGCAATTTTGCTTCGCTTCGTGGAAGCGAGAGCATTTTTCCTGCTCTTGCTTCCATGAAGCGAAGCAGAAGTTTGCTATGGCATGGCGGGAGCAGTGCTCCTGCCATGCCATAGCAAACTGCAATTTCATGGAGTTGGGTACCCCTGGACATTGCTGGAGCCGACCCTGGGTTGTGGCAGTCCCCCAGGCCTTGGAAGCCCCTCCCATTTTTCTAATAGCCCCATGGAGGTGGTGGTCCCCGGGGCTCCACAACGGCCCTTCGTATTTTAATTAATGTATACCCCGGGGAGGTGGTGGTCCCCGTGGCAGTGTGGGAGGGCTCTAGCCCCTCCACAATATAATTTTAAATTTAGCCCCGGGAGGTGGCGGTCCCCGGGGCAGCGGGGGGCCCTGCTACATAATTTCTCATTGCCCCAGGACCTGGCCCACCTGGGGGCTTAAAACAAGCGAAGCACAGGAACCTGCGCTTCTTTTTTTTTTACTTTCTGCCGGATTTGCGGACCCTACACAAATCTCACCGAAAATCTTTTAAAAAATGCTTTTTTTGGCCCAGCGGGCCTAGGTGGGTCTGGGTGTTTCTATCCTGCCCCCTTTTCTTATTTTTTAAGTTTTTTTCTTTTTTCTTGTGACTCGATTCTACCGAGTCACAAGATGGCTGCCAACACTTCCTGGTTCGTGGATCCTTTGCGTCCATATATAGATATCTGTAAATATTTGCATTTCTCAGGAACTACTGAACGGATTTACACCATTTAACAAAAAGGTCGCTTTCTGGACCAAGAGCTACCTTTTTGCCAAATTTGGTGTAATTCTGTTCAGCAGTTCGGGCTGTAGCCTTGTCTAAAGTTTCCTATGTAAATTAACATGGAGAAAACACGTTTTGGCTTTTGGGACCCTCCTTTTTTCTCGGCCCCTGCTTGACGAATCACCCCAAAACTTTCAAAACAGGAGCTAACTTCAGCGCCCCATTAGTTTTGAAAAATTTGCAAAGATTTGTCAAACGGCGTCAAAGATATTAGCAAATCAAAAAATGCTTTTCCTAAGGAAACTAGGTCCTAACTATAACTACCTACTGGCGACTGCCAGTAGGTAATATAAAATATGTATATATATAAAAGATAAATGTACATACATATATATATGTATATATAAAATATATGTATACAAAATATTTATACACACATATATGTGTGTATATACATACATACATATATACATACATATATGGATCTGTGACCCCTCCCAATCTCGTACCTGAGATCTGATTGGCTGCCAACATTTCAATTCTTCAAAAAACAAAAGGAGAGAGTCAGGACAGTATGTGGGCCGTCCTTGTCCCAATGTAATACTCAAAAAACCAACAGAGACGGGCCACTAGAGAGTGACTAGTTAACCTGAGTAGTGTCTAACACCACAGGAATTGTTTAAAAGAACCCTCACACACCAACCTGGTTGGTGTCATGCTTCATTATTGGGTTCCCAGTCGGGTAGCCGAATGCTACCCAACTGTGCTACGACACCTGATTACAGTGGAGCAGGTTTTTGGTTTTTGTGTGATGATGTTGTGAGTGTGGTGATGTTAAAAATACCTCTGGGAAACTCACTATTCGATACTTTATTCCCAGTGGCCCAGGGTATGTTTAAAACAAGGTGAGATGGATAATATGTCAGAACTGAAAATAAGTGTCTGGATTATCCTTAGGTCGACATGTTTCAGCTCTTCAAAAAATTAGTGGAGCTTTCTTCAGGACCTCTCTATATGGTGATTAATGTGCGAAAGTGAAAAAGTTAGTGGTAAAAATTAAACCATGTGTGTAATGCATTTTTACACACTCGCTAAGGCGTGCTTAACATGCGGGGATGGACTAACCATGAGTAATGGTCCATCAGTAGTAAAATTCCTGTAGGGAGAGAAATAACAAGACAAAACGACATGTAACATATAAAAACACTCATTTGTTGATTGTTGTCACTTCCATACTAATCTCCCCCAAGTGGTGAAATAAACATTCAGTGTCACTCATACGTGTGAGACCATTCATACGAGCAATAGTACAGGTAATATAATTAAAAACAGTGCATGCTCGCAATGTTTGTGAGCATGCTTGCGGTGTGGACAGGTCATAGGTTCATGCTGCACCGATTGTCCATTGCCGCAGTGAAAAGCGATGTATATTCGCTAAATAAACTAGCATGCTTGTGGCCAGAATCGGTGAGCATGCCAAAGTGAGGCGCTCAAAATGAGCGTTGCGCTATGCTCGGTAGCGTGCTGTAAAACCGTCCTTAATGAACGTGAGACAAAAGGGCCGTGATGCTGGAAGATTAAGCAAACGGCCTGCACGTTACGCGTGAACCATCGCTGCATAGTATTTACGTAATTCATGGTATTTCCATGGCCATACGAGTCCAGGGCGGGAGGAGCTCCTACTAGGTACTCTAAAGGAAAGGTTTGAAAAAGCATCGATGAGCAAATTGTCTGGAGCAGGAATGAAAAGGTAGCTGAATGGGCCACTTTTGGGATCTGTAAGGAAAGTTCTTACTTGGTCTCGGTGCTCCCCCATGTCTCAACCTACTGCGGCGTCCACTGGAACGAGATGATCTCGAGGGACTGGAACCCGCAGGTATAAGATCAAAGGCTGGGCGGGAGCGCTGGTAGTTAATTGGTGACACATGCACGCAGTAAACTACAACGCTAACCTGTACTAGGCGCGTTGCACGTTGCGAGCAGGAGCCGTCAGGAATGTCAAAACACGAAAGACGTGCACGGCGTTGAGGCGTCAGTGTACGAATCACTGCGTGAAGACTGGAAAGCTGACCTCTGTCACGTAGCAGGTGGCTGGGCACTAGTGGCGTCTGCTGCCTATGAATAGAGAAATTAAAGCCCATAGCGCAAGGAGAGTATCCAGCCGGTAGTGTGCGAATAAAACTAGAAATTAAACGCAAAATAAATAACGTGCCGATGTGATGGGTGAGATTAAAAAAGGGCCGTTTATCAAGTGCTGCGTGATGTATTAGTGAGCACGTTTGTCGCTACCAGCATGACGCCTCCGTGTGGTCTAGAGGTGCCTGAATCACCTCAAGATTGCCAAATACATTTTGTGGGCAAAAGGGCTGATGAGTTCAAGAGTTGGGAGTTCAAGAGTGGGAAAGCCTAGCTACACACATAGTGGATAGTCTTTGGTTAGGCCAAGGTGTTACAAAGGGCACTGTTGATTCATGTGTTAATGTCTATAGTGTCTATCTACTCAGACTGTTCCACAGGATATTGTCATTCAAACCACTGAGATGGGTAGATAACTGGTAAATCCAATGTTGTTCTTTTTCTAACAGTTGTTGCTCGATGTTCCCACTCCTCATTTTCAGATGTTCAATTATTACCCATTCCATATCATTTGTGGTATGACCTGCTTGCAGAAAGTGGTTCGTCATTCATGTTGTGTTTCGTTTGCAACGAATTGTGCTTCTATGCTCCCATATTCTGGTCTTTACTTTTTGACTTGTCATGCCCACATACCTAAAACCACATGGACATGTGATGAGGTAGATAGCGTTATCTGTGTTACAATTAGTATGTGTGCGAATTTGCCACACTTTCCCTGGTTCCAGGTTGAGAGTTTTTGATGGTTTTGTTAAGTGGCAAATACTGCAGTCACTGCAGGGGTAGTGTCCAGTGACCATTGGGAGGCCCCATGCATTGTGTATGGTGTTTGTTAACAACCTCACTTGTTGCGGCCTTGTGTGTACTAAACTGTCTTTTAGACTTCTGCCTCTTTTGTAGGAAAACATGGGTTTTTCCCATTGGTGGTTGCCAGTATTGAGTATTTGCCAGTGCTTCTGGACAATTTTAGCCACTTGGCATGAAACAGGGTTATATGTGGTCACACAGGTCAGTGGTATTGTGGTTTCCTCCTTGGGTGTGCTTTCTAGTAGGCTCGCTCTGTTTTGATTGCGAGCTCTCTTCCTTGCTTTGTTTGTAATCCTGTCAGGGTACCCACGTTGTTGTAGTTTTTTTAGTTAGGCCTTGAGCTTGTTGTTTAAACTCCGCTACGTTACTGCACTTTCGGCGTAGCCTCAAGTATTGTCCATAGGGCAAGTTCTCCCTTAATGTTAGGGGGTGAAAACTGGTGTAATGGAGCAGCGAGTTTCTTGCCGTCTTTTTGAAATGAGTTTTTGTCTCTAGTCCTTCATTAACATGGGTGATGTCCAAGTCTAAAAATGTGATGCTCCTCCTGCGGATGGTGCTGGTAAATTTTAAATTGGAGTCACACCCGTTTATCCAGGTGAGGAAATCATTGAGGGATACTTCTGACCCTTCCCAAATTAAGAATACATCATCGATGTACCTTTTAAAAAACGGATGCGATGTGACAGTGAAGTTCCTGGATGGAATAAGTGGGTTTTTCAAAATTAAAAACGTACAACCCTGCCACACTTGGGGCGAAGGTGCTGCCCATCGAAGTTCCGTACGTTTGCAGGTACAGTTGGCCTTCATATTCAAAATAGTTTTCTTTTAGTGCAAGTTTTGCACAATCAAGGATGAATGATTTGGGAGTCACATACTCCCAGATGCCTTCGTTCAAGGTGAATTCCAGTACTCTCAGCGTGTCATCCTAGGGCAAACTCGTGTAGAGGCTTTCTACATCATGGCTTACCAAAAAGGACGTGTTTGGATTGAAAGGTAGATCCTTTATTTGGCCCAGTAGGTCTTTAGTATCTTGTAAGTAGGTGGAAGTGGCTTTGACTAATGGTTGTAGATAAAAGTCACAGAATTTAGAGAGAGGTTCTAGCACTGACCCGATTCCCAACACTATGGGTCGACCGGGCGGCGGCACTTTGTTTTTGTGCACTTTAGGGATGGTGTAAAAATATGGTATTTTTCCACTGTTGGTTGTGAGGAATTGGGCTTCCTTTTTGCTGATATTTCCTAGGTTTTCCACATCACTCACTAGCTCATGGATGGGTCCTCTTGTAGGGGAAGGTAATTGCGTCTGTCACTTAGTAGACGTAAGCATTCCATATGGTAATCATTTTTGTCCTGAAGAACTATCCCACCTCCCTTGTCTGCAGGCTTGATGACAATGTTGTTGTTGTTCCTTAGGGAGGACAATGCTTCGAAATCTCCTTTGCTCACATTTTTGAAGAGCTTTTTTTCTTGGAGATTTTCAATGTCCTTGAACACTGCTTGTTCAAAAGTGATCAGCTCACAGGGAATTGAGCTCGGTGGTGGTATGAACTTGGATTTAATTTTAAAATTGGTGTCTCCATCTTCTTGTGCTGGTGTTGCCACTGCCTCTGACTGGTTTTCAACTTTCAACTTTCTAAAAAAATCGGCCATTTCACAATGTAGGCGGAACTTGTCTAGGTTGGCCGTTGGTACAAATCCTAGGCCTTTATTCAGAAGGTCTTTTTCTATTTCAGTCAGATTGTGTGTGGAAAAGTTTGTCACTAGATCCTGCTTGTGCTCGGACCTGTCTGTTGATTCAGGAATTTGCTCCTGGTATGTGCCCCTTGGTTTTGGTCGTCTTCCCAATGTACTTGTTGTTGTCTTCTGTGTCTTCCCCGACCTCTGCGGCCATTCCCTAAAAAAGGAAAGCGTGGGGACTGATTCATATATGGGTTTTGCATCGGGCCGAATTAGGGATTCCAACCGAACATCATCTGTGATGGCATTTGAGGGAATCCTTGTTGGAAATGGATTTGGTTCCCTGGTGGTCCTTGTGGCCATGGTTGTTGCCAGGTGTTTGGTCTCCCTCTTCCTCGCTGTCGGTTCCGATAGCTTCCGGTGATGGAATTGCTGCTGTCTGAGGAGTCATCGTCTGAACCTCCTGAAGAATCATTCCGTTTGGGCGGTTGGTAATCCGCCTCTGAATAAGGATATGTCTTGGAGTAGGAGAACTTTTTTAGATCTTTTTGAAATTTTGGATTTTTGATTGAGTGAGGTTTTCCCTGTACTCTTGTATCTCCTTGTTAACCTCATCCAACCTCTTTTTGTAGGCAGTTAGAGTCATCTTGAATTGATTTTCAGTAGCTTGTATTTCTATGATGATGGCATCTGAAAGTCTTTTCGCCGTTTGTATGATCAGCACGATCCAGTCTCTCGTGCAGTGCCATGCAATCTTTGCCCAATTTCTACGAAATGCCGCATCATTTAGAAAGATTCTTGGGGCATTGGTGACGATTAAGCCTCTGGGTGCTGTGTTACTCCTGAGGTATTCAGTGAGGATTGCCCCGTGTAAAATTGTCCTGATGTGGTTTCTTTTCATTTCAGAAAGAGTCTCCCAGTCTGAGCTCTGGGCTATTGTCTTAGCGATGTTCAAATCCGCCAAAAGTGGTGCTCCTGACAAGATGTCATCTATTACTTCGTCAGCGAATGTGAGGCCCTGGTGTTCCGCCATGGTCCATGTAAAAGTAGGCGGATCAAAGAATGTGTGGTACTCTCACAGCTGTGCGCTGTCTAATTCTTCAAAAAACAAAAGGAGAGAGTCAGGACAGTATGTGGGCCGTCCTTGTCCCAATGTAATACTCAAAAAACCAACAGAGACGGGCCACTAGAGAGTGACTAGTTAACCTGAGTAGTGTCTAACACCACAGGAATTGTTTGACCAGGAAATGTTGGCAGCCATCTTGTGACTCGGTTGAACCGAGTCACAAGAAAAAACATTAAAAAAAAGAATAGGGGGCAGGGTAGAAACACCCTGACCCCTTGACCTCTTAAGGGGGGGACCCACAGGGACCCCCCAGGGCCAGAAAAGGATTTTAAAAAAATTGGAGGAAGTCACATTAGATTTGTGACTCTCGCCGAAAATGAAACAAAAACAAAGTGTGGGCTCCCACGCTTTGTTTAATTTAGGCCCCCGGGTGGGCCAGGACCCACAGCTCTAGGGACTGCCACCTCCCCGGGGCTAAAGACAAGTGAAATGCAGGGGGGCCACACAGCCTCCCCGCAGCCCTGGGGACCACCACCTCCCTGGGGATAATTATTGAAGAAGTGCGGAGGAGGCCCTATGGTGTCCCCGCAGCTCCGAAGAACCCCACTTCCCCGGGGCTTTCAGATTTTTTATTATTAATTGTATGTGCCCCGGGGAAGTGGCGGTCCCTGGGACTGCGGGGGGCGAGCGGGCCCCCTCGCATTGTTATACAACAGTGCACCGGGGAGGTGGCATACCCTGGGGCTGTGGGGGAGGCCATATAGCCTCCCCGTATTAATTTTATATTATGTTTGTGCCCTGGGGAGGAGGCGGTCCCTGGGGCTTTGAATATCCCTAGGAGGGGAGCCCCGTGCACTTCTTCCTACATCTCCATAATGACCCCAGGACCTGGCCCACCCGGAGTTATTCCAAAGCAAGCAATGGAGCCCGCGCTTGCTTTTTTTAAATTTTGCAGCAGATTTGTAAATCCACCGCAGGTCTGCATAAAAAAAAAATGCTTTTTTCACCAGTGGGGTCCTTGAGGGACCCCCATCCATATGTGAGGTGCATTCCTACCCTTCCCCCTCTTCTTTTTTTAAAACTTTTTTTGGGGACTCAGCTTCAAGCCGAGTCCCAAAATGGCTGCCAAAGCTTCCTGGTTGAAGTGTAGACAGCCAATCAAATTTTATTAGGATTCACGAGTCTACTGCAATACTCATATATCTCAAAACCTACTGAACGGATTTACACCAAATCACAAAAAGCACCCTTTCAGGACAAACATCTAGCTTTCTGCCCAATTTGGTGTAATTCCGTTCAGCAGCGGGATGTACTCCTAAAATGAAATGAAAAATCCCCATAAACTTAACATGGGGAAAACACATTTTGGGACACCCTTTTTTCTCGGCCACCGCTTGACAGATCACCCCAAAACTTTCAACAGAGCAGCTGAATCAAAAACGAGGTGTTCTGTGAAACTTTAGTGGAGATTCGTCAATTGGCGCCAAAGTTATTGGCAAAAACTGCTTTTCCTACGGAAACTTTGGTCTGATCTATAACTACCGACTTGCACACACATGCAGCATTAATGGCATTCCAACTATATAGCAGTCACATGATTAATGGTCATGGAAGACAAACTTCACATTTCATTTGTTACATTGCATTGTACATTTCATATATCAGTGCAGAAAATGCATAAACCTATGTGCTGGTTCTTCATAATTCCAGAATCAAAATGAAAACCAAATTCAGCATAGGCCAAAGTAAAAGTAAAATTGCTGGATACCTCCACTTTGCAGATATACAGCTAGAGTACCATAGAATTGGCACATTCTGTATAAATAAAATACATAGGTTGCCTAATAATTGGCTGGATAAACTAACACTCTTCAAGGCACAACAAACTGATTAACTGACTTGTTATTCTTATTAGTTCAGATAAACATTTTCTGTAGCCATTGCTTAATTTCAATTATAACTCAATTAATTATATAAGTCAAATATATAAAACCTTGAACGTATTCATTACAATTGATTTGCCCTTGATTAGGTACAGTACCAAGTGCATTAGATGTGACTTATAATTAATTTTGAAATTGCACCCAAGTGGGCCAACTCTACAAATTAATGCTGCAAATTATAGCATGCACCATGTTTTAAAAAAAGCCTCCACAACATATATGGAATGTAAAAACTGAATCAATTTCCCCCTTGATCACTCTCAACCTGTCCAAAACATGTGATAATGTCATAATGCCTTAACCAGGCCCTCACCTTGTTGTGCTATATATTAAAGATATAGGAATGAAAGGGGTTGCAGGTGCACAAAAAGAAAAAATATTGCTACCTCAATCGTAAAAATGTTTATAATTCATCTTCAAGATTTAAGCTGTTAGTTTATTTGGAATCAAGATGTAATATGTATCGGGTGTCCATTTTCCTCAGTAACTGCTTTTGGATACCCCCTCGTACTTGTTTTGGAACTGAATCAGTCACAAAATCCTTCAGGCAACTGGGATTGCTATTGTGACAATCGCTAAAGTGTTTTGCTACTGGGTATGATGAATCAATATTTGTGATCGCTCTTAGATGCTGCAATATTCTCTTGTGGACTTGCAGCTTGGTGCTGCCAAGATACCTCAATCCACAATCACATTCCAGTATGCACACTGCATATTCCGTTTTGCAGTTGTATGAGCCAGCGATGGTATTTGATTTGTCATGGAATGGTGTATTCTGCAGTGTTACCCTGAATCTACAGGCCTTGCAGCTAATACATTTGCGAAAGCCTCTTTTTTGATGTAGCCAACTTTTCGTTTCAACAATTTCAGGACTACTTTTAACCAAGGCGTCACCCATTGAAGGAGCTCTTCTAAAAGTGATGGAAGGCGATTTAGCTAGAGAAGGCCCCAGCACTGGATCATCCTGAAGTAAAAACCAATGCTTTTTTATGATGGACCTCAACTATTTTTCTTGTTTGCTGTATGCCAAAATTAATCTAATGGTTGAGTCTTTCACTTTTGAACATCTATCAAACAGAACAATCTCCTTACTTTTCTGGTTTACCTTGGTTACAGCATTATCTAGAGATTCCCTAGTGTACCCTCATTGTAGAAATCTGTTGATGGCTTCATCCTGACATTTTTTCAAATCATTGGTATGGCTGCAGTTCCTTTTCAGTTATAGCATCTCCCCATATGGAATGGTAGATTTTAAATGGGTAGGATGAAAACTACTCACATGCAATGTAGAGTTGCAAGTGGTTGCCTTTCTGAATAGTTAACTCTCAATCTTATTATCGTGCACGAACATCTGCTGATCTAAAAATATGACCTGTTATTTACTGATGTGTCCCGTGAAGTGAAGATTGACCTAATTCCTATTAATCTTTTCAATAAATGCTTCGGCTGGGACTGGTGTGCCTCTCCACACTACAAAGAAATAATCTATATATGAAGCCAGCAAATTACATGTTCATCCCACAGCGTGCCATGGTCAGCAATGAGCACCCCCTCTTCCCACCAGCTCATGTGCCGACATGCATAGCTGGGGGCGAAGCAGGTACTCATCGCTGTTCCACGCAACTGATAAAAAATGTCCTTGCTGAAAAGAAAAAAATATATTTTTGAGGCATCACTTGATCATAGAAAGTAACAAACTGCTATGATTGTAGAACTTGAAAGGTCTACCCCTTAAATAATACTCTGTGCCTCGTAACCCATCCACATGATGAATGCTTGTGTACAATGAAATCACATCAAGTGTCATCAACAGATAATCTTTGTTCCATGGGATATCATAGATTCCTTTAAGAAAAGCCCCAGTCTCCTGAACAAATGTTTGCAAATTGTGAACATGTTCCTTTAAGAAGAAATCAATGTACCTTGATGTGCATTCAAACACACTTTCTCTTGCCGAGATTATCAGCCTCCCCGGTGGTCGGGACCTGTTCTTGTGGATTGTAGGTATTAGATAGATTATTGGCATTTCAGGAAAATTGTTTTTTAGGAGCAAACTTTCCTCTTGGCAAAGTAGTCCCGCATTCTCCCATGTTGTCAGCTCAGTTTGGTATTGTATATTGGCTTGTCTCACATGCTCAAAGTTGCATCTTGCACAGCAATCAGTGTCATTTAACTGCCCTCATGTCTCCTCAGTGTAGACTGCCACAGGCCACAAACAATTTTACCACCCATATCAGAATTTAGAATGACAATTTGGTAATGAGATTGGAATTTCTTGATCACATTTTGATACCTGACATGTTGGTAATTATTTCTTTTACATACTCTTTGCGTTGCTTGATTCAATTTTTTTGACTTCAACCACCTTTTTGTTAAAGAGATCAATGGAATCTTGTGGAGTGACCGGTATAAATGTAGACTTCAGTTTGAAAGGGGCTTCTGCCTCCCAATACACATTTAGGGAAAACATATCAATTATTTCTTGCATTGTCACTGGTTCAGTGGTCTCAGAGGTTTCATTCTCCATCTCTCTTAAGTTCCGCATGAGCCGCAAGTCTTCAATCTGTAATTGATCTTTGCTTGATGTTGCCACATTAGAATGAATCGCTCTACGCTTGGGTTTTTGAGGATGGAATTTCATAAATTTTAACTTGCGTATCTATTCAAAAATATCGACTCTGGTTTGGCTGTAGTTAAGAGAGCTCACAGGACAGAAAGATAAGCCAAGCAACAGAATTTGAACTTCCGCTTTGTTTAGTTCCACATCTGAGTGGTTGACAACTTTATTGCTGTTGTCAAGATCTATTTTCGCCTAAATTTAGTTTTTTTTGTTTTGTTCCTCCTGTTGTGTTTCTCCACTCTTGCCGTCTTTCATTTCTCCTTTGTCTGCTTGTCTGGCCTCTTGCAGGTCTTCCATCCTCAGAATCGATTTCACTTTCAGCAGCTGAGCTCAATGCCAATACCGTTCCACTCAGATTATCGTCTTGCATGGTCCTGTTGCTATCCATAAGCCTGTTTGGGGAGAGTATGTGGAACAGCAAGAAGAGCTGCTTGACTCTGGAGCTGGGGATCCGGGGTGAGTCTCGGCATCGGCACAACATCCTGTGATTCTGGGCAAATCACTTAATCTTCCTGTGCCCATGGACAGCACCTGCATACCCTGTTGGGTGATAAGCTGTTCTATAGAAATCTACAAGCTTTAGGAATTTTGTCTCTTCATGGTATCAAACCATCTTGCAAATGTAAAGATTTGGCCCATTTTATAGTCGGTCTTGTAATGCTGGAACTTTTGAGTCTTCCTAGCTTTGATGATCTCTTCCTGCTTTTCAGTCGCTGAGTTATTTCATCACGCATTTTTTTTTAACAAATCTTGTTGTTGCTCAATTGCATTTAATTAATGGGTTAGCACATCAATCTCCTTTTGTAAAGCCACTCAATCTATTTCAGCATATTCGACCAACATTTGTATCAGGTGGGTCAATGCCTTGATCTCGCTACCTTCCCAGTCTTTGAGCATGAAGGGGTTAGGATTTTCAAAACTCGGGAATGTCAGAATCTGCAGCCCATGCCGAATGCATCCTACTTTGAGGTACTTCTGAAACAATTTTCACTCCCACCACTTTGCTTGTTCATTTCTCATATATTTTTCGAGTGTCTGTAACTTGACTCTAACTTTGTTGGTATGCGCCAAATCTGGCAGATTATCGAACAATTCATCTGCAGCCGCTTCCCTTCCATGCAGTGCGTCTGCAGGCATTTTACTATTGTATTAACGATCCCGCTCTGCAACTAATTCACTGCTGTAGAGGGCCATCCGGCCTCAACAATACTTTGTAACTTCACATCAACCCTCGTGACCGGGCTCGGTCCGAGGGTATAAATAAATGGGCCCCAGGTCGCATGTGACCTTCGGCCGACATACAGTATAGAGTGCGTGTGCAATATGTTCGGCGCGCACTGAAGGCCGCAAACACATACCTCACTGCCCGCTTCCACATTGGCGACGAGGAGGTGAAACGACCCTGCGCATTTCCCCAGCCGCGCGAGCACCGCTCAGCGGACCGGGTGCGACGCCAGCAGCAAGGGGAGTCTGCCACCGCCCCTGTATGCTCCACTGTGCAGCCTGAGTTTCCCTGCGATTGGTGCGGTGAGTCATCGCAAGCTGCAGTGGGCCGCTCCACTTGCAAGCGGCGTGTGAGCGGCTCCGCGGAGACGACTGGAAGTGGCGGCAACCCTGCTCCTCTCCAGCTCAGCTTTGAGCTCCAGGCCCGCCACGCGTTTCCCGCTGCACGATGGCGGGGCCTGCAGACTCGACACGCGGAGCTCCCCAGGGTCGAGACGCCTGAGGCCAGCAACGAGAGAGAGTGCCAGGCAGAGCAGTATCACAAATGCAAAAAGAACAATTGATGGACAGAATGCAGAACAATGTCATACATTCTCCCCAGTACAGAGATCTGAGTCTAAATCCATCGTTTTTTTGCTCACCATGCCATTGCAGTTTGGACCCAGCCATATGCAAATCAGTCTTGACCCTGCGCCCAATGGGAACAGTCCAGCCCGAACTGCCAGACCAGGTCCTCCCTGGACTGGAACCAAGCATCCTAGGACCGGTTTCGTGGAACCAAGCATCCTAGGACCGGTTTCGTGGAACCAAGCATCCTAGGACCGGTTTCGTGGAACCAAGCATCCTAGGACCGGTTTCATGGAACCAAGCATCCTAGTACCGGTTTCGAGAGTAGTATCAGCAGACCCAGTCAAGTCTACACACCCACACAAGGGGAATAAAAGACTGCAATAAGAAAAACAAAAAGGGGACAGTTAAATACACGTGGCAAGAAGTGTGGCACTGAGAGGGACACTAGGTGCAAGGCAGCCCAGAGCAACCCACAGGCCCCACCATCAGAGGGAGGCTAGGCAGTGCCACATCTGAGGCCAGGTGGAGGGGGCAAAAGTCACAGGAGACACCGCGCCCCGCAAAAGAAAAAAAGAGGCACTAACATACGTGTCGTGCGCGACAAATTCAGCAGGAGTAAGTGGAGCGTCGTCCCAGGCCCGCCATGGGAGAACCCCCGCCGACCCAGCAACAGGCGCAGGTGCCAATGGCACTTACTCTCACGCATCTGTGACGCCGATACCGCCATTCAGCCAGCTAGCGAACCCTGCAACCGCAGCACCCAAATGGAAGCTCTGGGTAGGCCACCTCAATCATTACTTCACGGGAACCCGAGAAACAGATGGGGCCCGTGAAGCTCTCTCTGTTAATGCACTTTGGGGGAGACGACCTCTACGAGCTGTTTGAGACATAACCGGACACGGGGCGGTGCACGAATATGATGCAGCCATTGCGGCCTTGGACCGGTACTTCGATCCGCAGATGAACCCCGACTACGAGTGGTTCAAGCTACGCCAGGCACGGCATATGGAGTCGGAAACAGTGGACATGTTTTACGCCAGACTCCGGAAGTTGGCACGGACATGCACACGCATCGACCAGACCGAAGAGATCAGGGCACAAATCCTACAGGGGTGCAAGTCCGTCACCCTGCGGCGCCAGATGCTCTGGCAACCAGGAATTTCTCTCGACGAGATTCTCGTCCTGGCTCACTCTCGCGAACTGTCGGAGAAGTGGGCCGAAGAGATGGAGGCAGTCCGAATCAGGAACACTCCGTCCGCGTCAACGCAGAAAGTGGTGCACGTGAAAGAAGAGACTGTGGAGGTCGTGCAGAGGCGACCGGCATCTAGCCAGAGGCAGAGCACTGGAAGCCGACTCGGCAACAAGTGTGGACACTGTGGGTTCGACCACAGAGAACAAGACAGATGCCCCGCAAGAGGACAGTGCAGCAAGGCCAACCACTTTACCTGCGTCTGTCACAGTGGCGGAGGAAGATCCCGAGGCGGCGCATCCAGGGGGCGATCCACGACCCTCAGTAACCTCACACTGGATGCAAGGGAAAACCCCGAAGCACCACCCGAGCCAGGCGCGACCGCCCACTATGAGGACAACGATGACACGTTTGTCATCTCCTTCGCGGGGAGGCCGGGTTGGAAGGGACGCCTACCCCCAATGTGCAGCATCACGATCAACAGGACCTCAGTACAAGCCCTAATTGACACCGGGGCGTCCTTTAACGTAATGGACTCGGACCAGTATGAAAGGTTATCACCCAAGCCGAGGCTAGCACCCAGTACCACCAAATCTACACATATGGAGGCACAGAACCGATACCACTGCGAGGGATGATGGAGGTTGAGGTTTCGAATTCCAAATACATGGTGAAAACAAAATTCCACATCACCGAAGGAAAGAAAGGAACACTACTGAGCTGCCACACGGCGGAGGAATTGGAGCTGGTTTTCTTCGCCAAGCAGGTTCACGAGAACCACGCGGAGGACATGATGAGTGAGTTCCCACAACTCTTCCGAGGGCTAGGCAAGAACCGAGGGCGCCAAGTGAAACTGCACATCGACCAGGCGGTCCAACCATGGGCACTCAGGCACCAGCGCATACCTTTCCACCTCCGACCCCTAGTGGAACAGGAACTGCAAAACGTGGAGGATTTGGGCGTAATAGAGAAAGTATATGGACCCACTCCTTGGGTGTCTCCGCTTGTGGTTGTGCCCAAACCGAAGCAGCCAGGCACGATCCAGCTGTGTGTAGATATGAGGCTCCCAAATCAGGCCATTCGCAGAGAGAGGCATGTCACCCCGATGATGGATGATATCGTGGCGGACTTGAACAGCGCACAATGGTTCTCAAAACTCGACCTAAACTCTGGGTACCACCAGTTGGAGCTAGCACTGGAGAGCCGTTACATTACCACCTTCTCCACGCATGTGGGGCTAAGACGGTACACCGACTCAGCTTCGGGGTGTCATCCGCGGCGGAGGTATTCCAGAATGCCATCAAGGAAGCCCTCTCCGGCCTTGTCGGCGTGATCAACTTAAGTGATGACATCCTTATGTATTCACAGAGCCTAGAGGAGCACCATGCCCGACTGAGAGCTACCTTGCAGAGGTTGGCCGACTGTGGGCTCACCCTCCACAAGAAGAAGTGCGCTTTTTACCAGGGATCCATAGATTTCTTCGACTAGGTCTTCTCGAGAGATGGGCTTAGAGTCAATCCTTGCAAGGCGGAAGCCATCAGGAGTGCCCCAGTGCTGCAGAATCCTATGGAGATAAGAAGCTTCCTATGGGATGGTGACGTATTGTGGTAGATACCTTCTGAATCTCGCCACCGTGTCTGAACCGCTCCAGCAGCTGACAAAGACTGGGACACCCTGGGAGTGGACGCCCCGTTAGGAAGCGGCATTCCAGGGCATCAAGAAAGCACTCCTAGACCAAACAACAATGGTGTACTTCCACCACAAAAGTAAGACAGAGCTTTTGGTCCACACCAGCCCAGTGGGGCTCGGAGCTGTCCCCGACAGAAACAAGATATGCACCGATAGAGCGCGAGGCTCTAGCCATAAGGTGGGCATCCCAGCATTACCGTCTGTACCTGTGTGGGCACCCATTTCGGGTGATAATGGACCACAAGCCCCTCATACCGCTGTTGATCCGGTCCACACGCCTGGCACCCCCAAGGATCGAGAGGTAGGCCGTCCAACTCCAGGCATATTCATTCCAGTTGCTATACCGACCTGGTGCAGACAACCCGGCTGACTTCCTGTCGAGGCACCCCACAACAAACGAGGGAGAACCAATCCCGGGTGACACTGCGAGCACCGAAGCTTTCATCTGCATAGTCAAAGACAATGCCTGCCCCCTGGCAGTAGCCAAAGAAGACCTCTGTAGGGGTACAGAGGCAGATGACACTTTGAGGAAGATCAAGGAGGCCCTCATAAAGGGGCGGTGGCATCGCTTTCTGGACAGTCACTCACTGCTTATGGCAGAAGAACAGAACTCCTGGTGCCATGTATGGAGAGTAAGACACAAACCCAGCGTTAGTGGGTCAGGACTGGTCCTGAGAGGTCAGAGGATCATTGTGCCAAAAGATCTGCACCAATGAATGGTTGGGCTGGCTCACCAAGGTCATCAGGGCACCGCCAAAACAAAGGCCCGACTCAGGGCGAAGGTGTGGTTCCCTGGCATGGACAACATGGTGGATGAAGAAGTCAGGAAGTGTCATCCCTGCACAATCACTGGGGGAGACCCTGTCCCCGCACCAGTAATCACAGAAGAACTGTGTCACAAGCCATTGGCCAAAATCAGTGTTGATTTTTGGAGTTTCCCGGACTGGCGGCTTACCATGGTCGTCATGGACTCTTTCTCCAAATTCCCGGTGGTGGAGGTGATATCGTCCACGGCGTTTGCACAAGTACAACCGGCACTGGAGAAGATCTTCGCCATGTTTGGTCTGCCGGAGGAAGTAAAATCGGACAATGGACCTCCGTTCCAGGGTCAGGACTTCCACGACTTCTTAGAACGTCGAGCCATCAGGCACCGCCGCATCACACCCCAATGGCCTCAAGCCAACGGTGAGGTCAAGCGATTCATGAGGACGCTAAATAGAGCCCTTCGAATTGGTGTGGAACAGCACGAAGATCCGGAAACGTGCCTACACCAGTTCCTGCTCACCTATCGGCAGACACCTCACTCCACAAACGGGTGTGCCCCGGCCACGCTCCTGTTGAAGCGCTCCTCGAGAGACCTCATCCCCGAAGACACCGACTGAACGCCGCCAAGTCTGGACATCGAGAAGGCCGAACAGAAACGGAAGACCACGGATGAGAAGGTGACCGTGAGCAGAGGAGTCAGAGCTCCGACGGTGTCCCAGGTGGTCCTCAGAGATCGGCACCCCGGCTGGAAGTTTCACACGCCATACGAACCGGAAGTATGGACAGTCACCCGAGTGGAGGGCACCATGGTCACCACTCGATGAGGCCGCCACACTGTAGTGCGGAATGTATCCTGGTTCAAGGAAGCTCCCGGAGCCCCGTGGCCCAGCAGGGCGGCCCCGGATGAAGACGATGAATCCATAAGTGTGCCCTGGGAGCAAGCAGGAGACCTGTGTGAGAGTCCGGCACCGATCCCCAGAGGAGAAGGGACAGGTGCCCAAAGAGGAAGCCCAAGCGACACACCCCGGGGTGGAGTGTCAGAGCAAATCCCAGAAAGTATGGCTGTAGACACTGGTGAAAAGCCCTCCTGAAGTCAACAGTACCTGCTACGACCCAACCCGGTGCCCAGCCAGAAGTTGAGAGACTTTGTGTGTTGAAGCACTGGGCCCGGTTGAACTCCTGACGTAGAATGCAACAACATGATTATGTTTGTGTTTGTTTACTTTTGTCCTGATGTTCTTTTCCTCTTTCTTTTCACATTTTCGGTTATCTTCTATCTAAAGGAAAGGAGGGATGTAGAGGGCCATCCAGCCTCTACAATACTTTGTAACTTCACATCAACCCTCGTGACCTGGCTCGGTCCGAGGGTATAAATAAATGGGCCCCAGGTTGCACGTGACCTTTGGCCGACATACAGTATAGAGTGCGTGTGCAATATGTTCGGCTGGCACTGAAGGTCGCAAACACATACCTCACTGCCCACTTGCACAACTGCCACAACGGGTTTAGAGAACTTCCCAACTTGCTGATCGCTCACTCACCGCAGTATAGTAACCACATGGCCCGGGTTCTCCCACTCACGCTGTGAGGCACCACTGTTTGTTGTGCTACAGGAGCAAGGGGTTAATGCTGCTTCTTCTTGCGAACTCCTTGTACCACTTCATTTCCGCCGATTTAGCTGATTGCCACTAGACCTTGTTAGGGCGGGGGTCTGTGTAACGGAGTCAGCTTTCTCTGTGAGTATCAGCAAACTTGTTATTGCAATCTCCAAAAGAACCGGGCACAGACTCCAATTTAATTTTTTCTGCTTCTATTTCACCAAATCTGCCATTTTGCGTTTCAGTCAAGACTGGTCTTGCTCACACACGCTCAGCGTTAATGGCATTCCAACTATATATCAGTCACATGATTAATGGTCATGGAAGTCAGACTTCATAATGCATTTGTTACATCGCATTACACATTTCATATACTAGGGCAGAAAATAAATAAACCTATATGCCGGTTCTTCATAATTCCAGAATCAAAATTAAAACCAACTTCAGCATAGGCCAAAGTAAAAGTAAACATTGCTGGATAAATCCACTTTGCAGACATACAGCTAGATTACCATAGAATTGTCACATTCTGTATAAATAAAATACATAGGTTACCTATCATGGGCTGGATAAACTAACGCTCTTCAAGGCACAACAAACTGATTAACTGACTTGTTATTCTTATTAGTCCAGAGAAACTCATTTTGTAGCCATTGCTTACTTACAATTATAACTCAACTAATTATATAATAATAAATAAACCTTGAATGTATTCATGACAATTGATTTGCCCGTCGATTAGGTACAGCACCAAGTGCATTAGTTGAAACATGTGACATAATTTATTTTGAATGACGCAAACATCTCACACTTCACAGTTCCGGTTTCAAAAGGGTTTAATTGCCAAATTTGGCACATTTTTTGGGTTAAATTTGAAAGGGATCTCAGCACCAGCTAAGCTTGATGGAAATGGCTAGATTACTGCAGGATTCTCGCGGTATTATCTACTGGCGGTCGCCAGTAGATAGTTATAGTTAGGACCTATTTTCCATAGGAAATCCGCGACATTCTATTTGAAATAACTCTTGCGTCGGTTGACGAATCTTCGCGAAATTTTCAAACTTTATGGCCCGCTCCGGTCCGCTCCTACCCTGAAAGTCTCAGGGTGATTCGTCAAGCGGGGGCCGAGAAAAAGGGGGGTCCCAAAACGTGTTTTCCCCATTCATTTTCCCATAGGAAACTTTAGACACGGCTACAGCCCGAACTGCTGAACGGAATTACACCAAATTTGGCAAAGAGGTAGTTCTTGGTTCAGAAAGAACCCTTTTGTTAAATGGTGTAAATCCGTTCAGTAGTTGCGGAGAAATTTAAAAAATAAGAGTCAAAAAATCAATTTCCCATAGGAAACTTTATGCAAGGCTACAGCCCGAACTGCTGAACGGAATTACACCAAATTTGGCAAAGAGGTAGTCATTGGTTCAAAAAGTACCCTTTTTGTTAAATGGTGTAAATCCGTTCAGTAGTTGCTGAGAAAATCAAAAGTAAAAACACATATATATCTGGGCGGAGCCTAACCACACATGTCATCGTGAGATCTGATTGGCTGTCAGCACTTCATCCTGGAATTGCTGGCAGCCATCTTGGGACCAATATACATGATAGTACCACATTGAAATGCATTGTACTGAATCGAAGATTTTGAGGGTTACCAAAAGGAGAACTGTTGGACTTGGCCCTTTTTGGCCGGTTCCCCCCTAAACTTTTTGCCTTGTATGTCAGTAGTTTTAAGTCTCTGGGCACTTTAGCACTGTGGGCCAGTGTAAAGTGCGTGCGCGCTGAGTGCGTGTGGTGAGATTGTCCTGCCCTCCCATAGGAATGCATGGGGGATATGTGTGTCCATGGTAATTCCTGGTGTGAGAGGAGTGCAGGGGCGAGTTTAGTATGTGCGAACTCGTGAGAATAAATGCTGCGCAATGGTGTGCGCAGATTTATTATAACTTGTGTAGAAATGCCACTTCTAGAAGTTGGCATTTATGTGTGCTCTGTGTCTGCCTGCCTGATGTGAATTGCATGTCTGGCTTGTGAGTGACAGGGGCAGGGTGAGTCAGCGCAGTGGTGAATAGGGAGATCTGCATCTAGATGGGAGGGAGGAGTTGCACCTGGGACCTGAATAGGGCTGTGCCTTCCCTCCACAATGCTGGCTCCACCCCCTGTGGTGCGTCTGATGTCCCTAGCCTGTCCTGTGAAAGGAGAGAGGAGCTGAGCAAAACAAAGTGCTCCAAAGCTCCCCCCAAACCAGTTGCATCTGGTTTTTCCCCAGCCCTGCACCTTTACACAAAGGGAAAAGGGTGTATAAAAGAAGGGGCTGTGACCCCATGAAAATGTTCTTGTTCAGTTCTCTGTGCTTGGGTGCTGTTCCTGACGCTGCCGGGGCGTGCTGCTGCTGGGGCCTAGAGGGGGCTGCCATGAGGGCTTGCCTCTCTGGGCCCTGCATTGCCCCTTGATACCTTAAGGATTGATGGGACCCTTTTTCTTCTTCTTTTGCAGTCCAGGACCTTTGCTACACTCTTTGGCGCTCTGTGAGCGCCAGGCTTTACCCTAATTATCTCCTGGAGCCAAGGAGCACGAAGGCTCCGCAGCGCTGAGCTGCAATCCTTTCCAGAGGGAATCCCAGCGTAGGGATTCCCCTGCCTTGTGCCTTCAGCGGGAGCCCACCCCATGTTTCGGCCGCTCTTTGGCTTTAATTGATGAGCGGGGGCCCACCCCGCGTTATGCTGTGAGGATAGCGGGTGTCCACCCCGCTTCCGTGATCTATTCTCGAGCGGGTGCCCACCCCGCGTTTGCCTCAAAGAAACGAATTCACCGCCGCGGCCCGATCGGCCTCACAGGAAGTCAGGCAGCGTGATGCCTGACGTGGGGCGGGCCTTCCGTTTCCTCGAGGGAAGCCCCGCGCCCAGGAAAGTGCCGTCCGGAGCCTCGCTGGCTCCGCCTGGAAGTCCCGGGTCCCAGGAGGGGGCCCGGGTGAAGGGGAGAGGCGGTGTCTGCTTCTGCAGGGCTCCCGTATGCCGGTGGGAGCCCTGCATGTGTCCATAAAGTCCCAGGTCCCAGGAGGGGGCCCGGGTGAAGTGCAGAAGTTGCGGCCGAGGCCGCCGATAGCAGCTCGGGGCTCCCGTGAGTGAGGAGAGAGCCCCAGCGCCAAAGAGAGGAGAGCAGAATCCCCCCCCAGGAGCCGGTGAGTGAAGGGCTCTATGTGGAGGGGGGGAATGCCGATCCAGGCAGAGTGACACTGCCTATGCCATTAGCGGTCCCGCCGTTGCGGGCCGCTCCAACGATGGGGGCTAATTTAATTTAAAATAAGCCCAATAGGGCCCCGAGGGCACAGAGGTGCAAGAGCCCCTTTACTCGCCTCACAGCTGCACCGCTGTAGCGGGCAGCTGCAACGTTGTGCCTCATTTCTCTAGAGTCTCCCGTGGGGCTCTTTTAGCACGTGTAGTGCCTGTGCTTGTTCTGTGGCTTTTTCCAGCTGCCCTGCCCTAGCGCGGGCAGCTGCAACCCCTTGCGCATTTTGTTCAGAAGGCACATTGAGTGTCCAGGCCTCAATTGATACTTACAGCTGCCCAGCAAGTAGTGGGCAGCTGCACCGTGTAGGTTATTCTTTCTTAGGGGGACACATGTTTTAAATTTAGGAGTGAGATGCACTCCGTGGCCCCTGACTTTCACAGCTGCCCAGCAAGTAGTGGGCAGCTGCTACGTTTAGGTTTGCGCAGTTGCGCACCCTTGACTTTCGCTGCGATGGCAGCACGCCCTGACTCTGTGGACATAGGGCATTTGAGCCCCTTTAGAGATGGCCAGTTGGCCAGGGGGACAGTTAGGTTTATAGGGCGCCAGGCCCTAATCTGATCTATGTGCTGATGTGATTTTGGGTGCTAGGAAATGTAATCATGTAGTATAATTTACGCACCCTGTATTAAACCTCTAATGTACTGTTATGATTATGAGGTTCTGCATAATGTTTTTATGCTTGTGATTTTATTATTACCTAATGCGTTTAGGTTGTGAGTTATTCTCTACTGTGCTTTACGCCCCTAATGTGAGTTATACTTAGGAGGTTAGGGTCTAATGGGTTTAGACTTATGAGAGGATTGCATAATGTATTTATGCTGGTGAGGTTGGCGCAGAATGTAATTCGCGCCTGATGTGATACTGTGCATAATGTAGTTTATGTTACAGGCTGATGCTAAGTACAGTGGTTACCAGTGATTACTGGTTGTACGTTCATGATGTGTTCTACATTTATTATAAGTACTACCTATACTAAGTTCGCTTTGTGCTGGTTCTGACAGTGGTCCAGTTGGCCCTGTCAGGTGTAAATAATTCCCTTGTAAATATGACCCCGTGCCAGGTGTCACGATGTATATTATGTGAGTACTATTCTAATGTGTTTTATGATAATACAAAGGCTATTTTTATAGATAACCTTGTGTGGAGTTCCTTTTTGTGGTGTGCCTAGTATGTTGTTGCTGTGGGTGTGTTGCGCAAACGCTTTACACATTGCCTCCGGGATAAGCCTGACTGCTCGTGCCAAGCTACCAAGGGGGTGAGCAGGGGTTATCTGGGATGTGTAACTCTCTTGCCCTGACTAGAGTGGTGGTCTCTGCCTGGCTTTGGCGCAAGCCTTAGCCAACCAGAGATCCCATTTCTAACAAGAACTATAAAGGGTGATAACAGACTTTAGTTACATTAGAATTCATTTGATGATGGTACCATACTAATTTCAGGAATTGTGGTGTGTTCTAAGGTGATTTTACCCTGTGAAAAACCTTCTGCTGGGATATCATGAATCATGTTTGAGAGAAAACTATTTTCACATGCTTGTCCCATACAGTTTTGGAAGGTGCTCCAGAAGCTAAAATGAGAGCATATTTTCTGTAAATTCACATTATCTTTCTCAGTCATGTGAGAATGAAGTCTGACATTCTCAGTAAAACATGTACATCCAACAAGGGCAGAGACTGTCAGTTGATTCCTTTGTGTTCTACTGCAGCTTCCCAGAGTGTTCTAAAGAACAACTAGAGCGCTAACAGTCTTACTTATGACAAAAGTATGGCACACCTGAAGCCATCTTGATTGGAATAAACTGGTAACACTTAAAACATTTAATTTAAAAAGGAACAAAATGATGGGGTTCATTTTGTCATAGAAATTATGGTTAGTGCTGTAGAAAGAAAAATTAGGACATGTTTCAAGTGTGATCTCAAATATCTTCCGGTTATATTTCAACAGGAGCAGCCTGTCAGTTGATGCCTTTGTGTTCTACTGCAGCTTCCCAGAGTGTTCTAAAGAACAACTAGAGCGCTAACAGTCTTACTTATGACAAAAGTATGGCACACCTGAAGCCATCTTGATTGGAATAAACTGGTAACACTTAAAACATTTAATTTAAAAAGGAACAAAATGAGGGGGTTAATTTTGCCACAGAAATTATGGTTAGTGCTGTAGAAAGAAAAATTAGGACATGTTTTAAGTGAGATCTCAAATATCTTCCTGTTATATTTCAACAGGAGCAGCCTGTCAGTTGATGCCTTTGTGTTCTACTGCAGCTTCCCAGAATGTTCTAAAGAACAACTAGAGTGCTAACAGCCTTACTTATGACAAAAGTATGGCACACCTGAAGCCATCTTGATTGGAATAAACTGGTAACACTTAAAACATTTAATTTAAAAAGGAACAAAATGAGGGGGTTCATTTTGCCATAGAAATTATGGTTAGTGCTGCAAAAAGAAAATTTAGTGCATGTTTTAAGTGAGATCTCAAATCCTCTTCTATTTCATTAGAAAATTCTGACATGCAGACTGAAACAATCACTTTCAATACCAGCAGTAGACTTCCAGTTAACTCCTTGGTGAGCAGTAGCTTTACTACAGTGATCTAATGAACAACTAGAGTAATAACATTCTGAATTTATGGCAAATGTGTGACACATCTGAATGCCTTCTTGATGGAATCAAAGTAAAAAACTGAAAGCATTTCCTACTGAGGAGACTGCAGTAAATGAGGAAATTAGGAAACTTCATAACAAAGAAGTCTTCCAAGATGGCCACCAGTGAAAAAAGAGCCCAAATGTAGCACAAATATTACCCAGATGTAGCCCACATATAGCCCAATGACAAAAGTGAGCAAATTTTTTTTATTTTTAGTTTTTTTGCAGTTTTATGTAGTGCAGACTGGTCAGGTATTGGAGCATTGCATCTTAAAACATGACCCCCCTACACTACAAAAACACCACTGCACTACCCTAAACCCTAAAACACTACCCCAGCATGGCCCCCTACACTACACAAGCACCACTGCACTATCCTAAACCCTAAAACACTACCCCCAGCATGACCCCCTACACTACACAAACACCACTGCACTACCCTAAACCCTAAAACACTACCCCAACACCACTGCACTAACCTAAATCCTAAAACACTACCCCCAGCACGACCCCCTACACTACCCAAACACCACTGCACTACCCTAAAACATGACCCCCTACACTGCCCGAACACCACTGCACTACTTAAACCCTAAAACACTACCCCCTGCACGACCCCCTACACTACCCAAACACCACTGCACTACCCTAAAACATGACCCCCTACACTACACAAACACCACTGCACTACCCTAAACCCTAAAACACTACCCCCAGCACGACCCCCTACACTGCCCAAACACCACTGCACTGCCCTAAACCCTGAAACACCAGCCCCTGCACGACCCCCTACACTGCCCGAACACCACTGCACTGCCCTAAACCCTGAAACACATACCCTAGCACGACCCACTACACTGCCCGAACACCACTGCACTGCCCTAAACCCTGAAACACCACCCCCTTCACGACCCCCTACACTGCCCGAACACCACTGCACTGCCCTAAACCCTGAAACACCACCCCCAGCATGACCCCTACACTGCCCGAACACCACTGCACTGCCCTAAACCCTGAAACACTACCCCCAGCAAGATATCCTACACTGCCCGAACACCACTGCACTGCCCTAAACCCTGAAACATCACCCCCAGCAAGACCCCCTACACCGCCCGAACACCATTGCCCTAAACACTGAAACACCACCCCCTGCACGACCCCCTACACTGCCCGAACACTACTGCACTGCCCTAAACCCTGAAACACCATCCCCAGCACTACCCCTACACTGCACGAACACCACTGCACTGCCCTAAACCCTGAAACACTACCCCCAGCAAGACCCCCTACACTGCCCGAACACCACTGCACTGCCCTAAACCCTGAAACATCACCCCCAGCAAGACCCCCTATACTGCCCGAACACCACTGCCCTAAACCCTGAAACACCACCCCCAGCAAGACCCCCTACACTGCCCAAATACCACTGCACTGCCATAAACCCTGAAACACCAGCCCCAGCACGACCCCTACACTGCCCGAACACCACTGCACTGCCCTAAACCCTGAAACACCACCCCTGCACGACCACCTACACTGCCCGAACACCACTGCACTGCCCTAAACCCTGAAACACCACCCCCAGCACGACCCCCTTCACTGCCCGAACACCACTGCACTGCCTTAAACCCTGAAACACCACCCCTGCACGATCCCCTACACTGCCCGAACACTACTGCACTGCCCTAAACCCTGAAACACCACCCCCAGCATGACCCCCTACACTGCACGAACACCACTGCACTGCCCTAAACCCCGAAACACTACCCCCAGCAAGACCCCCTACACTACCCGAACACCACTTCCCTAAACCCTGAAACACCACCCCCAGCATGACCCCCTACACTGCCCGAACACCACTGCACTGCCCTAAACCCTGAAACACCACCCCCAGCACGACCCCCTACACTGCCCGAACACCACTGCACTGCCCTAAACCATGAAACACCAGCCCCAGCACGACCCCCTACACTGCCCAAACACCACTGCCCTAAACCCTGAAACACCACCCACAGCAAGACCCCCTACACTGCCTGAACACCACTGCACTGCCCTAAACCCTGAAACACCAGCCCCAGCACAACCCCGTACACTGCCCGAACACCACTGCACTGCCCTAAACCCTGAAACACCAGCCCCAGCACGACCGCCTACACTGCCCGAAAACCACTGCACTGCCCTAAACCCTGAAACACCAGCCCCAGCACGACCCCCTACACTGCCCGAACACCACTGCACTACCCTAAACCCTCAAACCCCAGCCCCAGCACGACCCCCTACAATGCCCGAACACCACTGCACTGCCATAAACCCTGAATCACCAGCCCCAGCAAGACGCCCTACACTGCCCGAACACCACTGCACTGCCCTAAACCCTGAAACACCACCCCCAGCAAGACCCCCTACACTGCCCGAACACCACTGCACTAAAGCCTGAAACACCACCCCCAGCAAGACCACCTACACTGGCCGAACACCACTGCACTGTCCTAAACCCTGAAACACCACCCCTGCACGACCCCCTACACTGCCCAAACACCACTGCACTGCCCTAAACCCTGAAACACCACCCCCTGCACGACCCCCTACACTGCCCGAACACCACTGCACTGCCCTAAACCCTGAAACACCACCCCTCAGCACGACACCCTACACTGCCCAAACACCACTGCACTGCCCTAAACCCTGAAACACCACCCCCAGCACGACCCCCTACACTGCCCGAACACCACTGCACTGCCCTAAACCCTGAAACACCACCCCTTGCACGACCTCCTACACTGCCGGAACACCACTGCACTGCCCTAAACCCTGAAACACCACCCCCAGCACGACCCCCTACACTGCCCGAACACCACTGCACTGCCCTAAACCCTGAAACATCAACCCCAGCAAGACCCCCTACACTGCCTGAACACCACTGCCCTAAACCCTGAAACACCACCCCTACACTGCACAAACACCACTGCACTGCCCTAAACCCTGAAACACCACCTCCAGCAAAACCCCCTACACTGCCTGAACACCATTGCTCTGCCCTAAATCCTGAAACACTAGCCCCAGCACGACCCCCTACACTGCCCAAACACCACTGCACTGCCCTAAACCCTGAAACACCACCCCCAGCACGACCCCTACACTGCCCGAACACCACTGCACTGCCCTAAACCCTGAAACACCAGCCCCAGCAAGACCCCCTACACTGCCCGAACACCACTGCACTGCCCTAGACTCTGAAACACCAGCCCCAGCAAGACCCCCTACACTGCCCGAACACCACTGCACTGCCCTAAACCCTGAAACACCAGCCCCAGCATGACCCCCTACACTGCCCGACCACCACTGCACTGCCCTAAACCCTGAAACACCAGCCCCAGCACGACCACCTACACTGCCCGAACACCACTGCACTGCCCTAAACCCTGAAATACCAGCCCCAGCACGACCCCCTACACTGCCCGAACACCACTGCACTGCCCTAAACCCTGAAACACCAGCCCCAGCACGACCCCCTACACTGCCCGAACACCACTGTACTGCTCTAAACCCTGAAACACCAGCCCCAGCACAACCCCCTACACTGCCCGAACACCACTGCCCTGCCCTAAACCCTGAAACACCACCCCCTGCACCGCCCCCTACACTGCCCGAACACCACTGCCCTGCCCTAAACCCCGAAACACTACCCCCAGCAAGACCCCCTACACTGCCCGAACACCACTTCCCTAAACCCTGAAACACCACCCCCAGCATGACCCCCTACACTGCCCGAACACCACTGCACTGCCCTAAACCCTGAAACACCACCCCCAGCACGACCCCCTACACTGCCCGAACACCACTGCACTGCCCTAAACCATGAAACACCAGCCCCAGCACGACCCCCTACACTGCCCAAACACCACTGCCCTAAACCCTGAAACACCACCCCCAGCACGACCCCCTACACTGCCTGAACACCACTGCACTGCCCTAAACCCTGAAACACCAGCCCCAGCACAACCCCCTACACTGCCCGAACACCACTGCACTACCCTAAACCCTCAAACGCCAGCCCCAGCACGACCCCCTACAATGCCCGAACACCACTGCACTGCCATAAACCCTGAATCACCAGCCCCAGCAAGACCCCCTACACTGCCCGAACACCACTGCACTGCCCTAAACCCTGAAACACCACCCCCAGCAAGACCCCCTACACTGCCCGAACACCACTGCACTAAAGCCTGAAACACCACCCCCAGCAAGACCACCTACACTGGCCGAACACCACTGCACTGCCCTAAACCCTGAAACACCACCCCCTGCACGACCCCCTACACTGCCCAAACACCACTGCACTGCCCTAAACCCTGAAACACCACCCCCTGCACGACCCCCTACACTGCCCGAACACCACTGCACTGCCCTAAACCCTGAAACACCACCCCTCAGCACGACACCCTACACTGCCCAACACCACTGCACTGCCCTAAACCCTGAAACACCACCCCCAGCACGACCCCCTACACTGCCCGAACACCACTGCACTGCCCTAAACCCTGAAACACCACCCCTTGCACGACCTCCTACACTGCCGGAACACCACTGCACTGCCCTAAACCCTGAAACACCACCCCCAGCACGACCCCCTACACTGCCCGAAGACCACTGCACTGCCCTAAACCCTGAAACATCAACCCCAGCAAGACCCCCTACACTGCTTGAACACCACTGCCCTAAACCCTGAAACACCACCCCCTACACTGCACAAACACCACTGCACTGCCCTAAACCCTGAAACACCACCTCCAGCAAAACCCCCTACACTGCCTGAACACCATTGCTCTGCCCTAAATCCTGAAACACTAGCCCCAGTACGACCCCCTACATGGCCCAAACACCACTGCACTGCCCTAAACCCTGAAACACCACCCCCCAGCACGACCCCCTACACTGCCCGAACACCACTGCACTGCCCTAAACCCTGAAACACCAGCCCCAGCAAGACCCCCTACACTGCCCGAACACCACTGCACTGCCCTAGACTCTGAAACACCACCCCCAGCAAGACCCCCTACACTGCCCGAACACCACTGCACTGCCCTAAACCCTGAAACACCAGCCCCAGCATGACCCCCTACACTGCCCGAACACCACTGCACTGCCCTAAACCCTGAAACACCAGCCCCAGCACGACCACCTACACTGCCCGAACACCACTGCACTGCCCTAAACCCTGAAACACCAGCCCCAGCACGACCCCCTACACTGCCTGAACACCACTGCACTGCTCTAAACCCTGAAACACCAGCCCCAGCACGACCCCCTACACTGCCCGAACACCACTGCACTGCCCTAAACCCTGAAACACCACCCCCTGCATGACCCCCTACACTGCCCGAACACCACTGCACTGCCCTAAACCATGAAACACCACCCCTGCAGCACCCCTACACTGCCCGAACACCACTGCCCTGCCCTAAACCCTGAAACACCACCCCTGCACCGCCCCCTACACTGCCCGAACACCACCTCACTGCCCTAAACCCTGAAACACCACCCCCAGCACGACCCCCTTTACTGCTCGAACACCACTGCACTGCCCCAAACCCTGAAACACCACCCCCAGCACGACCCCCTACACTGCCCGAACACCACTGCCCTAAACCCTGAAACACCACCCCTGCACGACCCCCTACACTGCCCGAACACCACTGCACTGCCCTAAACCCTGAAACACCACCCCCTACACTGCCCGAACACCACTGCACTGCCCTAAACCCTGAAACACCACCCCCAGCACGACCCCCTACACTGCCCAAACACCACTGCTCTGCCCTAAACCCTAAAACACCACCCCCAGCATTACCCCCTACACTGCCCAAACACCACTGCACTACCCTAAACCCTAAAATACTACCCCCAGCACAACCCCCTACACTATCTGAACACCACTGCACTGCCCTAAACCCTAGAACAATACCCCCAGCACGACCCCCTACACTACCCGAACACCACTGCACTACCCTAAACCCTAAAATACTACCCCCAGCACAACCCCCTACACTACCTGAACATGACTGCACTGCCCTAAACCCTCAAACACTCCCCCAGCACGACCCCCTACACTACCCGAACACCACTGCACTGCCCTAAACCCTAAAAACTCCCCCAGCATGACCCCCTACACTACCCGAACACCACTGCACTGCCCTAAACCCTAAAACACTCCCCCAGCAGGACCCCCTACACTACCCAAACACCACTGCACTGCCCTAAACCCTAAAACACTACCCCCGCATGACCCCCTACACTACCCAAACACCAATGCACTATCCTAATCCCTAAAACACTACCCCGCATGACCCCCTACACTACCCTAAACCCTAAAACACTACCCCCGTTCGACTCCCTACACTACCCAAAGACCACTGCACTACCCTAAACCCTAAAACACGACCTCCTACACTACACAAACACCACTGCACTACCCTAAACCCTAAAACACTACCCCCTACACTACACAAACAACACTGCACTACCCTAAACCCTAAAAAACTACCCCAGCACGAACCACTACACTACCCAAACACCACTGCACTACCCTAAACCCTAAAAACTACCCCCAGCAGTACCCCTACACTACCCAAACACCACTGCACTACCCTAAACCCTAAAACACTACCCCCAGCAGTACCCCTACACTACCCAAACACCACTGCACTACCCTAAAACACTACCCCCAGCACGACCCCCTACACTACCCAAACACCACTGCACTACCCTAAACCCTAAAACACTACCCCCAGCACGACCCCCTACACTACCCAAACACCACTGCACTACCCTAAACCCTAAAACACTCCCCCAGCACGACTCCCTACACTACCCAAACACCACTGCACTACCCTAAACCCTAAATCTACCCCCAGCATGACCCGCTACACTACACAAACACCACTGCACTACCCTAAACCCTAAAACACTACCCCCAGCACGACCCTCTTCACTACCTAAACACAACTGCACAATTTGTTACAGGCGTTGCAACGCAGGCCTGTGGTGCTTACTGGAAGTACCTAGTGGGCTAGTTGGGCCCCAGGGACCCTCAGGATTCAAGGTGACCTAATCCCCCAACTTAAAATGCACCACGGGGCGCGTTTGCACAGTGGTGAAGGGAGGGGGCGGGGCCTCAGGTGACATGTGCGCAAACACGCCCTGTGGTGCGCTTTAAGTTGGGGAATTAATTCCCTTTGAATCCTGAGGGACCCTGAGGGCCAACTAGCCCACCAGGTACCTTCAGTAAGCACAACAGAGTTGCTTTGCAGAGATGTGAAAAAAGGTGCGTGGCCTCGGAACGCCTCTCTGCAACTCAGCTCCGTGGTCCTAACTGTAGGTACCTGGGGGGCTAGTTGGGCCCCAGGGACCCTCAGAATTCAAGGGGACTTAATCCCGCAACTTACAACGCGCCACGGGGTGCGTTTGCACACATGTCACCTCAGGCCCCCCCTCCCTTCACCACTGTGCAAACGCGCCCTGTTGCGCGTTTTAAGAGGTAGTTTTAATCCCCCTGCCCTATTATGTACTAGGGACTTGCAGAGGAGGTCATGCTAATCACAGGGGTACCCCAACGCATAGTGTTCCCTAGTGTATGTAGGTGTTTTCACTGTATTCTAAGTGTCTTTTAGCATAGCACTGGCTCTGGTTAGTCAGAGTCAGTTACCACCAGTACCCGTCTGAAAAAGTTGTGGGCACAGGATGATTTTGCAACAAAGCCTCTTTCTGCTCCTCTGTTGGTTCTTTCTGCACATCTTTTGCTTCTTTCTGTGCGTTTTTTCTTCTTTCTTCACATGTCCTACCTCTGTAGGCATAGTTAGAAACTAGCATTTAAAAAAACCTTTGAAATTCACTTAAAAAATCATAGGTTTCAGGCACGTTATAGTTAGAAATTAGCATTTAAAAACCTTTGAAATTCACTGAAAAACCATAGGTTTCAGACACGTTATAGTTAGAAATTAGCATTTAAAAAACCAATGAAATTCACTGAAAAAACCATAGGTTTTAGGGACAGTTATAGTTAGTTGGACATTTCACTCGTACAAAACCATAGAAATTCCCCCGTTATAGTTAGTTCAGCTAACTATAACTCGCGCCCGCAATGCACTGCTGATGACGTCACATATTACATCACTCATGACATGGTCAGTGACATCACTGATGACATCACTGATGACATCTCAAATGACATCACTGATGACATCATCCATGTGATAATTTCATGCATCTTCTCACACCCTAATATAACTTTTGATACACCCACTCTAAATTACAGACTGCCATTCTCAAAACCATAGACACTCCAACACCAAAAACTACATACCCACTCACTGATTCTTAGGTCTACACACACATCCACTCACTCACCCGTACAGTCACTCATACTTAGTCACTCAGTACAGGACTATCATATGCACTCATACACCTATATAAACACTCACACACCGCCACTCATCCATAGAGGTACTCACACACCTAGTCAGTCATGCAAAAACTTAATCACACACCCATTTACTCACATATACAGTTATACACACACCAGCTCACTTACTCATACAAATACTAGCACATTCTTACGCTCTTATACAATCACTGATACAAGTACACACTCATCCATACAGCCCCTCTCACAATCACACACTCTCACTTATAGCCATTTATATACTCCAACACACATATATACTGCCTTTCACATATGTAGTTACTCACACATGTACCACTGAGATATACATTCAATCACTAACACACCCATACACACACTCACCCACCCATACAGTCCATCACAGATGCACTCTTGAAACCATGCACCCAGTGAATCACCAACTCACACATCTATGCACAGAGTCACACACACCCCACCCACACAAACACTCAGGCACCCATACAGATACTCAGACAATCAATCAATAACCCATGTAGACACTCATGTAGCTATTCAGAAAGCCATGCAGCCGCTTACAAACCAACAGGCAGACGGATACAGACATTCACACAGTTTAGTCACTAACCCATGCATTCAGTAAGATACATTTAATCACTCACTTGTAGAGTCAGTCACTCACGTACTAAATCATCCATTCAGACACTTATACACCCACTCATTCTTCAATACGCCTGTCCCTATATATATTAAACATATTTAAACTTTACAGAAACACACAGTCACTGGATGATGTCATCACTGATGTCATCAGTGATGTCATTTGAGATGTCATCAGTGATGTCATCAGTGATGTCACTGACCATGTCATGAGTGATGTAATATGTGACGTCATCAGCAGTGCATTATGGGGCGCGAGTTATAGTTAGCTGAACTAACTATAACGGGGGAATTTCTATGGTTTTGTACGAGTGAAATGTCCAACTAACTATAACTGTCCCTAAAACCTATGGTTTTTTCAGTGAATATATATATATACATATATATATATATCCACCAATATATCGCAATGTTTGTGGCGCACACCCACTGGAGGGTAAAATTATTTACAAGGCACTACGAGGTCCAGCATGCTTTGAGAAATCTTACTCACTGGAGAGGCCCACCTGAGGGTAATTACCTGTATCAGCATGCAGAGGAGAGTGAAGTGCTATGTGTTGCCAGCTTCAATCATGCCTGTGAACAAGGACTAAGGGGTCTGAAACGTGTAAGGCAAGACACTTATTTCTAGGGGTGGGCGGAATTTACCGCCCAGGCCTACTTATTTCACGATGGAACATGCCAGTTTCCCTTAATAAAGAACTCAGATGAGCTTTACTGCCTGTGATTGCGTCTTCGTCTTTGGACAAACTTTGGTGTATATATATATACATATATATATATATATATATATATGTAGAACTATATATATACATACATATATATACATAGTGATCAAGGCCACTCTGTTGGCCGAAACGCGTCATGTTCGAGTTTTGCACTTGTTTGGAACAATAAATATGCTACTGCGGCCGGCAGTATCAGCATAGAAGCAGTTGTCCGTCTCTCCTTTCGGTGCCGGAATGCACCTTTGAGTGGTAATTGGATATATACATATATATACACATATATATGTTAAAAAATATATTGTAAAACACACTCACACACACATATTTACATATGTGTGTGTGTGTTTCTTACATTATATTATTTTTTTAACATTATAAATGTATTACTATGAAAATGTATATATAGACATTTAGGTGATATGTAAAATATTAAATATTAAAAATGTAATACCCCAAAAATCACATCTACTACAAATACTATTAACATTAAAATAAGTTTAAAAATAAAAACAAATAGTATAAAGTATAAAAAAAAACATTTAATGATATAGAATCTATTTAACCAATATTACAAAAACTAGCGATGGACTTCTGAGAAGTCAAATTTACTATTCTCTCTCCAGTCTAAACAACAGTAGGGAAAGTCTTTGATATCTGAAGGGTTACATTTACTATTCCTACTTCAAACAGTGCGCCAGTAGGGAAAGGGTTGGACTTTGGAGGGGTAGAATTTACTGTTCTAACTCCAAACTGCGAAACAGTAAGAAAAGTGAGTAAACCCATGAATGTAGAAAAATGTTGACCTCGTAATATGAAAATTATGAATGAACATATATATATATATATATTATCTACTGGCGGTCGCCAGTAGATAGTTATAGTTACAACCTATTATCCATAGGAAATCCGCGACATTCTATTTGAAATAACTCTCTTGCCGGTTGACGTATCTTCGCAAAATTTTCAAACTTTGTGGCCCGCTCCGGTCCGCTCCTACCCTGAAAGTCTCGGGGGATTCGTCAAGCGGGGGCCGAGAAAAAGGGGGTCCCAAAACGCGTTTTCCCCATGCAATTTTCCATAGGAAACTTTAGACACGGCTACAGCCCGAACTGCTGAACGGAATTACACCAAATTTGGCAAAGAGGTAGTTCTTGGTTCAGAAAGAACCCTTTTGTTAAATGGTGTAAATCCGTTCAGTAGTTGCTGAGAAAATGAAAAGTAAAAAAGATAGATATATCTAGGGCCGCGGATCCTCCCGAGCACGAGCTTTATGTTAATTGGCTGTCAACACTCCAAATCAGGAAGTGTTGGCAGCCATTTTGTCCTCGGTAGAACCGAGGGACAGAAACAAGTGCGCAAAGCGCACAAAGGGGCAGGGTAGAAACACCCTGACCCCTAGGTCTGCTCAGGGGTCCCACAAGGACCCCTGGGCAAATACATTTTTTTTTTTTTTTTAAATCGGCAGGATGCGCTCAGGGAGCGCGAACCCTGCCGGAAAAAAAATCGAAGCGCGGTCTCCCGCGCTTCGATAGCAATTGGCCCCCGGGTGGGCCAAGTCCCGGGGGCATGCTGGGGGGGTTAATTTTATGTGTGGGGGCCTCTAGGGGCCCCCAAGCCCCAGGGACCACCACCCCCGGGGCTTTATGTAGAATGGTGCGGGAGGGCTCTGAGCCTCCCGCAGCCCCGGGGACCACCACCTCCCTGGGGCTTCTTTTTTTATTAAAAACCTGTGTGGGGGCTCCAGCCCCCACATGCCCCGGGGACCATCACCTCCCCGGGGCACTAAGAAAATTACAATGGGGGTCCGTTTTGGACTCCCAAGCCCCGGGGACCACCACCTCCCCGGGCTTTCAAAATGTAGGGAGGGGGCCGCGCGGCCCCCTCCTGGAGCCCTTGATGGCCCTGGGGACCGCCACCCCCAGGGCCGGCTCCTGCAGTGTCCCGGGGTGCCTACCCCGGGACACTGCTGTTTGCAATGACAGGACGGGAGCCTCGCGGCTCCCGTCCTGTCATTGCAAACTTGCTTTGGATATTGGAAGAGAGAGCAGGAAACCTGCTCTCTCTTCCAATATCCAAAGCAGATTGCTTTTCCACATGGGGAGCAGCGTTTGCAGAGGGGGAACGAATTCCCCTTGAATACTGGGGTCCCTGGGGCCAACTAGCCCACCAGGAACCTCCAGTATGCGCCAGGGGCTGCCTTGCAGAGAGGTGTACAGAGGCCATGCCCCTTTTACACCTCTCTGCAACGCAGCTCTATGGCGCTTTTTGGAGGTATATGGTGGGCTAGTTGCACCCCAGGGACCCTCAGGATTCAAGGGGAGTTAATCCCCCGACTTAAAACGCGCCACGGGGCGCGTTTGCACAGTGGTGAAGGGAGGGGCGGGGCTTCAGGTGACATGTGTGCAAACAGGCCCCGTGGCGCGTTTTAAGATGGGGAATTAAATCCTCTTCAATCCTGAGGGTCCCTGGGGCCAACTAGCCCAACAGGTACGTCCAGAAAGCGCCACAGAGCTGCGTTGCAGAGAGGTGTAAAAGGGGTGTGGCCTCTGTACATGTCTCTGCAACGCAGCCCCTGGCGCATACTGGAGGTTCCTGGTGGGCTAGTTGGCCCGTAGGGACCCTCATGATTCAAGGGGACTTAATCCCCCAACTTAAAACGCACCACGGGGCGCGTTTGCACAGATGTCACCTCAGACCCCGCCCCTCCCTTCACCATTGTGCAAATATTCCTCTAAAATCAGCCGAAATCCGAATTCCGATTTACTCACCTGTTATCAGGAGAGACCTCAGTGCTGCATCTTTCAGCCCAGTACTGATCCTCAAAAGTAATTTTAACCGTACTTACCGGTAACTTGAATTTCCTTCATAGGCTAACATTGACTGGTTTCACTTGGAAATTCTTCTAAGTGTGGAGTTTTGGAACTTTAAAATATTCCTCTAAAATCAGCCGAAATACGAATTCCGATTTACTCACCTGTTATCAGGAGAGACCTCAGTGCTGCATCTTTCAGCCCAGTACTGATCCTCAAAAGTAATTTTAACCGTACTTACCGGTAACTTGAATTTCCTTCATAGGCTAACATTGACTGGTTTCACTTGGAAATTCTTCTAAGTGTGGAGTTTTGGAACTTTAAAATATTCCTCTAAAATCAGCCGAAATACGAATTCCGATTTACTCACCTGTTATCAGGAGAGACCTCAGTGCTGCATCTTTCAGCCCAGTACTGATCCTCAAAAGTAATTTTAACCGTACTTACCAGTAACTTGAATTTCCTTCCATAGGATATCATTGCCTGCTTTTTGCTGAAAAAGTTTCTAAGTGTTGATTTTTGAAACATACAAATATTCCTCTAAAATCAGCCGAAATCCGAATTCTGATTTACTCACCTGTTATCAGGAGAGACCTCAGTGCTGCATCTTTCAGCCCAGTACTGATCCTCAAAAGTAATTTTAACCGTACTTACCAGTAACTTGAATTTCCTTCCCAAGGATATCATTGCCTGCTTTTTGCTGAAAAAGTTTCTAAGTGTTGATTTTTGAAACATACAAATATTCCTCTAAAATCAGCCGAAATCCGAATTCTGATTTACTCACCTGTTATCAGGAGAGACCTCAGTGCTGCATCTTTCAGCCCAGTACTGGTCCTGAAAAGTAATTTTAACCGTACTTACCGGTAACTTGAATTTCCTTCATAGGCTAACATTGACTGGTTTCACTTGGAAATTCTTCTAAGTGTGGAGTTTTGGAACTTTAAAATATTCCTCTAAAATCAACCGAAATCCGAATTCTGATTTACTCACCTGTTATCAGGAGAGACCTCAGTGCTGCATCTTTCAGCCCAGTACTGATCCTGAAAAGTAATTTTAACCGTACTTACCAGTAACTTGAATTTCCTTCCATAGGCTAACATTGACTGGTTTCACTTGGAAATTCTTCTAAGTGTGGAGTTTTGGAACTTTAAAATATTCCTCTAAAATCAGCCGAAATACGAATTCCGATTTACTCACCTGTTATCAGGAGAGACCTCAGTGCTGCATCTTTCAGCCCAGTACTGGTCCTGAAAAGTAATTTTAACCGTACTTACCGGTAACTTGAATTTTCTTCGTAGGCTAACATTGACTGGTTTCACTTGGAAATTCTTCTAAGTGTGGAGTTTTGGAACTTTAAAATATTCCTCTAAAATCAGCCGAAATACGAATTCCGATTTACTCACCTGTTATCAGGAGAGACCTCAGTGCTGCATCTTTCAGCCCAGTACTGGTCCTGAAAAGTAATTTTAACCGTACTTACCGGTAACTTGAATTTTCTTCATAGGCTAACATTGACTGGTTTCACTTGGAAATTCTTCTAAGTGTGGAGTTTTGGAACTTTAAAATATTCCTCTAAAATCAGCCGAAATCCGAATTCTGATTTACTCACCTGTTATCAGGAGAGACCTCAGTGCTGCATCTTTCAGCCCAGTACTGATCCTGAAAAGTAATTTTAACCGTACTTACCAGTAACTTGAATTTCCTTCCATAGGCTAACATTGACTGGTTTCACTTGGAAATTCTTCTAAGTGTGGAGTTTTGGAACTTTAAAATATTCCTCTAAAATCAGCCGAAATACGAATTCCGATTTACTCACCTGTTATCAGGAGAGACCTCAGTGCTGCATCTTTCAGCCCAGTACTGGTCCTGAAAAGTAATTTTAACCGTACTTACCGGTAACTTGAATTTTCTTCATAGGCTAACATTGACTGGTTTCACTTGGAAATTCTTCTAAGTGTGGAGTTTTGGAACTTTAAAATATTCCTCTAAAATCAGCCGAAATACGAATTCCGATTTACTCACCTGTTATCAGGAGAGACCTCAGTGCTGCATCTTTCAGCCCAGTACTGGTCCTGAAAAGTAATTTTAACCGTACTTACCGGTAACTTGAATTTTCTTCATAGGCTAACATTGACTGGTTTCACTTGGAAATTCTTCTAAGTGTGGAGTTTTGGAACTTTAAAATATTCCTCTAAAATCAGCCGAAATACGAATTCTGATTTACTCACCTGTTATCAGGAGAGACCTCAGTGCTGCATCTTTCAGCCCAGTACTGATCCTCAAAAGTAATTTTAACCGTACTTACCGGTAACTTGAATTTCCTTCATAGGCTAACATTGACTGGTTTCACTTGGAAATTCGTCTAAGTGTGGAGTTTTGGAACTTTAAAATATTCCTCTAAAATCAGCCGAAATACGAATTCCGATTTACTCACCTGTTATCAGGAGAGACCTCAGTGCTGCATCTTTCAGCCCAGTACTGGTCCTGAAAAGTAATTTTAACCGTACTTACCGGTAACTTGAATTTCCTTCATAGGCTAACATTGACTGGTTTCACTTGGAAATTCTTCTAAGTGTGGAGTTTTGGAACTTTATAATATTCCTCTAAAATCAACCAAAGTACGAATTCCAATTTACTCACCTGTTATCAGGAGAGAACCCAGTGCTGCATCTTTTAGCCCAGCACTGACCCTGAAAAGTAATTTTAACCGTACTTACCAGTAACTTATATTTTCTTCCATAGGAATCCATTGTCTGGTTTTCAGCAGAAAACTTTCAAAGTGTCGATTTTCACAAACTACAAATATTCCTTAAAAATCGCCTGTATGACTTAAACGCATTCTTTCAACTGTTTACAGGAGATGCACCAGTGCTGGATCCAGGATCCAACACTGAGTAAGAAAAAGTAACGATAACAGTTTTTACCTGCTAAGTGAATTTCCTTCCATAGGATAACATTGGTGATTCTATGAGAAAAAGTTTCTAAGTGTCAACTTTTAAAATACAATAATATTCCTTAAAAATCACTACTGTAACCAAAACGCTTTTACTCAACTGTTTACAGGAGATGTCCCAGGACTGAATCTAGGATCCAGTCCTGTGGTTAGAAAAAGTAATCCATAAAGTAACTAATTGCATTTAACTAGAAATTCACATTGAGCTGAATGTTGCATTGTGTTTGAAAATGTGTTGCCCATTGCAACAACTGTAACTATGTACTTAAAAGTCTATTGCCTATGTGCAAAGTATTTAAACTAAAGTAATTCATTCTGAGAAAGTATTTTTTGTAATGTAATGTATAATGTAATTACAATGTAATTTAAAAAATAAAATATGTAAAAAAAAATTGTTTCTAAACAATTTGGAAATCAGTATGAAAAAAATTTATATAACAATTAATACATTTAAAAATTGTCATTTACAAAACCTTTGAAATTCACTGAAAAAACCGTAGGTTTCAGACATGTTATAGTTACAAATTAGCATTTAAAAAACCTTTGAAATTCACTGAAAAAACCATAGGTTTCAGGGACGTTATAGTTACAAATTAGCATTTAAAAAACCTTTGAAATTCACTGAAAAAAACATAGGTTTTAGGGACAGTTATAGTTATTTGGACATTGCACTCGTACAAAACCCGTGAAATTCCCCGTTATAGTTAGTCCAGCTAACTATAACTCGCGCCCCGCAATGCACTGCTGATGACGTCACATATTACATCACTCATGACATGGTCAGTGACATCACTGATGACATCACTGATGACATCTCAAATGACATCACTGATGACATCATCCACGTGATAATTTCATGCATCTTCTCACACCCTAATATAACCTTTGATACACCCACTCTAAATTACAGACTGCCATTCGCAAAACCATAGACACTCCAACACCAATAACTACATACCCACTCACTGATTCTTAGGTCTACGCACACATTCACTCACTCACCCGTACAGTCACTCATACTTACGGTCACTCAGTACAGGACTATCATATGCACTCATACTCCTATATAGACACTCAAACACCGCCACTCATCCATAGAGGTACTCACACACCTAGTCAGTCATGCAAATAATTAAACACACTACCATTTACTCACCTATACAGTTATACACACACCAGCTCACTTACTCATACAAATACTAGCACATTCTTACGCTCTTATACAATCACTGATACAAGCACACACTCATCCATACAGCCACTATCACAATCACTCACTCTTGCTTATAGCTATTTATATACTCCAACACACATATATACTGCCTTTCACATATGTAGTTACTCACACATGTACCACTGGGACATACATTCACTCACTAACACACTCTTACACACACTTACCCACCCATACAGTCTATCACAGATGCACTCTTTAAACCATCCACCCAGTGAATCACCCACTCACACATCTATGCACAGAGTCGCACACACCCCTCCCACACAAACACTCAGGCACCCATACAGATACTCACACAAGCATTCAATAACTCATATAGACACTCATGTAGCTATTCACAAACACATACAGCCACTTACACAGCAACAGACAGACGGATAGAGACATTCACCCAGTTTAGTCACTAACCCATGCATTCAGTAAGATACGTTAAATCACTCACTTATAGAGTCAGTCACGCACCTACTAAATCATCCATACAGACACTTACACACCCACTCATTCTTCAATACGTCTTTTCCTATATATATTAAAAATATTTAAACTTTACAGAAACACAAAGTCACTGGATGATGTCATCAGTGATGTCATCAGTGATGTCATTTGAGATGTCATCAGTGATGTCATCAGTGATGTCACTGACCATGTCATGAGTGATGTAATATGTGACGTCATCAGCAGTGCATTGCGGGGCGCGAGTTATAGTTAGCTGGACTAACTATAACGGGGAATTTCACGGGTTTTGTACGAGTGCAATGTCCAAATAACTATAACTGTCCCTAAAACCTATGGTTTTTTCAGTGAATTTCAAAGGTTTTTTAAATGCTAATTTGTAACTATAACGTCCCTGAAACCTATGTTTTTTTCAGTGAATATATATATATATATATATATATATATATATTACCTACTGGCGGTCACCAGTAGGTAGTTACAGTTAGGACCTAGTTTCCATAGGAAAAGCGTTTTTGATTTGCCAATATCTTTGGCGCCGGTTGACGAATCTTCGCGAAATTTTCAAAACTAAGGGGGCGCTCCGGTCAGGTCCTGTCTTGAAAGTTTCGGGGTGATTCGTCAAGCGGGGGCCGAGAGAAAAGGGGGGTCCCTAAACGTGTTTTCTCCATGTTAATTTACATAGGAAAATTTAGACAAAGCTACCGCCCGAACTGCTTAACCAAATTTGGCAAAAAGGTATGTCTTAGTCTAGAAAGCGTGCTTTTTTTTTAAATGGTGTAAATCCATTCAGTAGTTGCTGAGAAATTCAAAAAATAAAAATATCCGTATCTGAGGACCTCAGGACTAAAGTGGACTTCATCCACTGGGCAGCAGTGCGCCAGGAGGCGCGTTTGCAGAGTGGTGTAACTCTCAGAAATCCAGCTGTGTGGGGCTTACTGGAGGTACCTGGTGGGCTAGTTGGCCCCCATGGACCCTCAGGAGGCAAGGGGACTTAATCCCCCAACCCAGAACACGCCAGGAGGTGCATTTGCAGAGTGGTGGAGAAAGGGGGCGTGGCCTGTGTCCACCTCTCAGCAATCCCACTGTGTGGGGCTTACTGGAGGTAAGAGGTAGGCTAGTTGGGCCCTAAGGACCCCCAGCAGCAAAGGGGACCTTAATTCCCATCCAATAATGCGCCAGGGAGCACATTTGCAGAGTGGTGGGCAAAAGGGGCGTGGCCTGCTATGAGAACTTAGCAATCCTGCTGTGTGGGACTTATTGGAGGTAATAGGAGGGGTAGTTGGCCCCCAAGGATGTCTTTGGGGGCCAACTACCCCTCTTGTTACCTTCAGTAAGTCCCACACAGTGGGACTGCTAAGACGTCTTTGGAGGCCACGTCCCCTTTCTCCACCACTCTGCAAACGCGCCTCCTGGCAGACTACGGGATGGGGGATGAAGTCCACTTTACTCCTGAGAGACTTTGGGGGCCAAGAAGCCCTCCTGGTTCCTCCTGTAAGTCCTATGTAGCAGAATTCCTGAGCACTGGTTGGAGGCCCAGCACCCTTTCTCCACCACTCTGCAAACGCGACTACTAGTTAAAGAAGAATTTGCAATGTAATAGGTTTCGCATTTGCCAGAGTTAGAGCTATTGGTGTTGTAAATGTAAAAGTTTTTTACTAATATTTTTGGAGTGGAGTGGATGTACATTGTGTGTAGTGGATTTATGTGGTATGTTGTGCAGTGAAATTATGTGGATAGAAAGTACGTGGTATTTAGTGTATAGGAATTATGTAGAGTGGGATTATGTGTTATGGAGAGTAATTATGTGGTATGGTAGTCTGTGTTGTGGAGTGGTAACCTCAGGTTGAGTCTTCCTCGTTTCCATAGAAGCTCAACTATGAACTCAGTGAGACAAAAAAAGAAGGAATCACTGAGGAGCAAATGTGGACCTAGTCAGAGGTATGAGCAGGGCCACCGGAATTATGCGACTGTTTGGCTGCACCGACTTTCGCACAATTATACATTTTCTGCATTAGCCACATAATTCATCATCTGCTCCCTAATCTGCAGATTTGAACAAAAAAGCCTTGTTTCTAGCTCAAACGGCTGAAACAATACCAAAAATGCAGCGACAAGTGTTACAGTGTGGTGGAAGGCCCTTTGCAAACCTAGAATGGTCACCTGTTACTTATTGCTTAATGTAGGTGTTAAATTGGCACTAATGGTGTGCAAGCCACTCTTGATTCTTTTTGCACCTCTCTTGCCTCTTTCTGCATTTTTGTTGCTTCTTTCTGCACATTTCTTTCTTTTTCTGCACTTCTCTTGCCTCTTTCTGCACATCTCTTCTACTTTCTGCACCTCTCTTGCCTCTTTCTACACCTCTGTTGCCTCTTTCTGCACCTCACTTGCTTCTTTCTGTACGCCTCTTGCCTCTTTCTGCACCCTTCTTCCCTCGTTCTACACCTCTCTTGCCTCTTTCTGCACCCCTCTTACCTCTTTATGCACCCCTTTTGCCTCTTTCTGCACCTAAGTTCCTTCTTTCTGCACTTCTTTTGTTTCTTTCTGCACCTCTCTTGCTTCTTTCTGCACCCCTCTTGCCTCTTTCTCCACCCCTCTTCCCCCTTTCTGCATGTCTGTTGCTTCTTTCTGCACTTCTCTTGCCTCTTTCTATACCTCTCTTTATTCTTTCTGCACCCCACTTGCTTCTTTCTGTACCCTTCTTCCCTCTTTGTGCACCTCTCTTGCCTCTTTCTGCACCTCTCTTGCCTCTTTCTGCACCCCTCTTGCCTCTATCCGCATCTCTTTTGCTTGTTTATGCACTTCTTTTGTCTGTTTCTGTACCCCTCTTGCCTCCTTCTGTACCTCTGTTGTTTCTTACTGCACTGCTCTTGCTTCTTTCTGCACCTCACTTGCAAATTTCTACACCCCTCTTGCCTCTTTCTACACCCCTCTTGCCTCATGCGCCTCTGTTGGTTCTTTGTGCACTGCTCTTGCTTCTTTCTACACCACTTTTGCCTGTTTCTGCAACTCTCTTGCCTCTTTCTGCACTTCTCTTGCCTCCTTCTGCACCTCTGTTGCTTCTTTTTTGCACTTCTCTTCCTCTTTCTGCACCCCTCTTGCCTCTTTCTGCGCCTCTGTTGCTTCTTTCTGCACTTCTTTTGCTTATTTCTGAACTTCTCTTGCCTCTTTCTGCACCCATCTTGCCTCTTTCTGCACCACTTTTCCCTCTTTGTGCAACTCTCTTGCCTCTTTCTACACCTCTCTCCCCTCTTTCTGCACCACTCTTGCCTCTTTCTGTACCTCTGTTGCTTCTTTCTGCACTTCTCTTGCCTCTTTCTGCACCCTTCGTGCCTCTTTCAGCACCTCTGTTGCTTCTTTCTGCACTTCTCTTACTTCTTTCTGCACCCCTCGTGCCTCCTTCTGCACCTCTGTTGCTTCTTTCTGCACTTCTCTTGGTTCTTTCTGCACTGCTCTTGCTTCTTCCTGCATCCCTCTTGCCTCTTTGAGCACCTCTTTTGCTTCTTTCTTCACTTCTCTCTCCTCTTTCTGCACCCCTCTTTCATCTTTCTGCACCTCTGTTCCTTCTTTCTGCACTTCTATTGCCTCTTTCTGCACCTCTCTTGCTTCTTTCTGCACCTCACTTGCCTCTTTCAGCACCTCTGTTGCTTTTTTCTGCAGATCTCTTGCCTCTTTCTGCACCCCTCTTTTCTCTTTCTGCACCTCTCTTGCCTCTTTCTGCACCCCTATTCCCTCTTTCTGCACCTTTCCTGCCCGTTTCTACACCTCTCTTGCTTCTTTCAGCACCTTTGTTACTTCTTTCTGTACTTCTCTTCCTTCTTTCTGCACCTCTCTTGCTTCTTTCTGCACCTCACTTGCCTCTTTCAGCACCTCTGTTGCTTTTTTCTGCAGATCTCTTGCCTCTTTCTGCACTTCACTTGCCTCTTTCAGCACCTCTGTTGCTTTTTTCTGCAGATATCTTGCCTCTTTCTGCACCTCTCTTTTCTATTTCTGTACCTCTCTTGCCTCTTTCTGCCCCCCTGTTCCCTCTTTGTGCACCTTTCCTGCCTGTTTCTGCATCTCTCTTGCCTCTTCTGCACCTCTGTTGCTTTTCTCTGCAGATCTATTGCCCCTTTCTGCACCTCACTTGCCTCTTTCAGCACCTCTGTTTCTTTTTTCTGCAGATATCTTGCCTCTTTCTGCACCTATCTTTTCTCTTTCTGCTCCTCTCTTGCCTCTTTCTGCACCCCTGATCCCTCTTTCTGCACCTTTCCTGCCTGTTTCTGCACCTCTCTTGCCTCTTTTTGTGCCTCTGTTGCCTCTTTCTGCACTTCTCTTGCTCTTTCTGCACCCTTCGCGCCTCTTTCAGCACCTCTGTTAATTCTTCCTGCACGTCTCTTCCTTCTTTCTGCACCCCTCCCGACTCTTTCTGTACCTCTCTTGCCTCTTTGTGCACCCCTCCTACTTTTTTCTGCTCCCCTCTTGCCTCTTTTTGCACCTCTGTTGGTTCTTTTTGCACTGCTCTTGCTTCTTTCTGCACCTCACTTGCCTCTTTCTGCACTTCTCTTGCTTCTTTCTACACCTCTGTTGCTTCTTTCAGCAATTCTCTTCCTTCTTTCAGCAATTCTCTTCCTTCTTTCTGCACTTCTCTTCCTACTTTCTGCACCCATCCTGCCTCTTTCTGCACCTCTCTTGCCTCTTTGTGCACCTCTCCTACCTTTTTCTGCACCCCTCTTGCCTCTTTTTGCACCTCTGTTGGTTCTTTCTGCACTGCCCTTGCTTATTTCTGCACCTCACTTGCCTCTTTCTGCACTTCTCTTGCTTCTTTCTACACCTCTGTTGCTTCTTTCAGCAATTCTCTTGCCTCTTTCTGCATTTCTCTTCCTTCTTTCTGCACCCCTCTTGCCTCTATCCGCATCTCTTTTGCTTGTTTATGCACTTCTTTTGTCTGTTTCTGTACCCCTCTTGCCTCCTTCTGTACCTCTGTTGTTTCTTACTGCACTGCTCTTGCTTCTTTCTGCACCTCTCTTGCAAATTTCTACACCCCTCTTGCCTCTTTCTACACCCCTCTTGCCTCATGCGCCTCTGTTGGTTCTTTGTGCACTGCTCTTGCTTCTTTCTGCACCACTTTTGCCTGTTTCTGTAACTCCCTTGCCTCTTTCTGCACTTCTCTTGCCTCCTTCTGCACCTCTGTTGCTTCTTTTTTGCACTTCTCTTCCTCTTTCTGCACCCCTCTTGCCTCTTTCTGCGCCTCTGTTGCTTCTTTCTGCACTTCTTTTGCTTATTTCTGAACTTCTCTTGCCTCTTTCTGCACCCATCTTGCCTCTTTCTGCACCACTCTTCCCTCTTTGTGCAACTGTCTTGCCTCTTTTTACACCTCTCTCCCCTCTTTCTGCACCACTCTTGCCTCTTTCTGTACCTCTGTTGCTTCTTTCTGTACTTCTCTTGCCTCTTTCTGCACCCTTCGTGCCTCTTTCAGCACCTCTGTTGCTTCTTTCTGCACTTCTCTTCCTTCTTTCTGCACCCCTCGTGCCTCCTTCTGCACCTCTGTTGCTTCTTTCTGCACTTCTCTTGGTTCTTTCTGCACTGCTCTTGCTTCTTCCTGCATCCCTCTTACCTCTTTGAGCACCTCTTTTGGTTCTTTCTTCACTTCTCGCTCCTCTTTCTGCACCCCTCTTTCATCTTTCTGCACCTCTGTTGCTTCTTTCTGCACCTCACTTGCCTCTTTCAGCACCTCTGTTGCTTTTTTCTGCAGATCTCTTGCCTCTTTCTGCACCCCTCTTTTCTCTTTCTGCATCTCTCTTGCCTCTTTCTGCACCCCTATTCCCTCTTTCTGCACCTTTCCTGCCTGTTTCTACACCTCTCTTGCCTCTTTCAGCACCTTTGTTACTTCTTTCTGTACTTCTCTTCCTTCTTTCTGCACCTCTCTTGCTTCTTTCTGCACCTCACTTGCCTCTTTCAGCACCTCTGTTGCTTTTTTCTGCAGATCTCTTGCCTCTTTCTGCACTTCACTTGCCTCTTTCAGCACCTCTGTTGCTTTTTTCTGCAGATATATTGCCTCTTTCTGCACCTCTCTTTTCTCTTTCTGCACCTCTCTTGCCTCTTTCTGCACCCCTGTTCCCTCTTTGTGCACCTTTCCTGCCTGTTTCTGCATCTCTCTTGCCTCTTCTGCACCTCTGTTGCTTTTTTCTGCAGATCTCTTGCCCCTTTCTGCACCTCACTTGCCTCTTTCAGCACCTCTGTTTCTTTTTTCTGCAGATATCTTGCCTCTTTCTGCACCTCTCTTTTCTCTTTCTGCACCTCTCTTGCCTCTTTCTGCACCCCTGATCCCTCTTTCTGCACCTTTCCTGCCTGTTTCTGCACCTCTCTTGCCTCTTTTTGTACCTCTGTTTCCTCTTTCTGCACTTCTCTTGCTCTTTCTGCACCCTTCGTGCCTCTTTCAGCACCTCTGTTAATTCTTTCTGCACTTCTCTTCCTTCTTTCTGCACCCCTCCTGACTCTTTCTGTACCTCTCTTGCCTCTTTGTGCACCCCTCCTACTTTTTTCTGCTCCCCTCTTGCCTCTTTTTGCACCTCTGTTGGTTCTTTTTGCACTGCTCTTGCTTCTTTCTGCACCTCACTTGCCTCTTTCTGAACTTCTCTTGCTTCTTTCTACACCTCTGTTGCTTCTTTCAGCAATTCTCTTGCCTCTTTCTGCACTTCTCTTCCTTCTTTCTGCACCCCTCCTGCATCTTTCTGTACCTCCGTTGCTTCTTTGTGTACCTCTCTTGCCTCTTTCTGCATTTCACTTGTTTCTTTCCGCACCTCTCTTGCCTGTTTTGGCACCTCTTTTGCTTCTTTCTGCACTTCTCTTGCCTCTTTCTGCACCTCTGACTGAGAGGTAGTTTTAATCCCCCTGCCCTATTATGTACTAGGGCCTTACAGGGGAGGTCATGCCAATCACAGGGGTACCCCAACCCATAGTGTACCCTAGTGTATGTAGGTGTTTTCACTGTATTCTAAGTGTCTTTCAGCATAGCACTGGCTCCGGGCCTCGTTAGTCAGAGTCAGTTACCACCAGTACCAGTCAGCAAAGAGTTGGGGGGTTCCCAGGGCACAAGATGACTTTGCAACAAGGCCTCTTTCTGCACCTCTGTTGGTTCTTTCTGCATATCTCTTGCTTCTTTCTGCACCTTTCTTCCTCTTTCTGGACTTCTGTTGCCTCTTTCTGCATTTCTCTTGCTTCTTTCTGCGCCTTTCTTCCTCTTTCTGCAGATGTCCTACCTATGTAGGCATAGTTAGAAATTAGCATTTAAAAAACCTTTGAAATTCACTGAAAAAACCATAGGTTTCAGGGACGTTATAGTTTGAAATTAGCATTTACAAAACCTTTGAAATTCACTGAAAAAACCATAGGTTTTAGGGATGTTATAGTTAGAAATTAGCATTTAAAAAACCTTAGAAATTCACTGAAAAAACCACAGGTTTCAGGGACGTTATAGTTAGTTAGACATTTCACTCGTACAAGCCAGAGAAATGCGGCCGTTATAGTTAGTTGAGCTAACTATAACTCATGCCCCCGCAATGCACTGCTGATGACATCACATATTACATCATTCATGACATGGTCAGTGACATCACTGATGACATCACTGATGACATCTCAAATGACATCACTGATGACATTATCCACGTGATAATCTGATGCACCTCCTCATACCCTAATATAATATTTGATACACCCACTCTAAAATACAGACTACCATTTTCGAAACCATAGACACACCAATACCAGTTACTACATACCCACTCACTGATTCCTAGGTCTACACACACATCCACTCATTCACCCATACAGTTACTCATACATGTAGTCACTCATCAATACAGCACTATCATATGCACTTATACACCTATACAGACACTCACACACCGCGACTCATCCATAGAGTTACTCACACGCCTAGTCAGTCATGCAAAGAATCAATCACACTGCCATTTACTCACCTATACAGTTATACACACACCACCTCACTTATTCCTACAGATACTAACACGTACTTACTCTCTTATACAATCACTGATACAAGCACAAACTCATCCATACAGCCACTCTCACAAGCACTCACTTTCACATATAGTCATTTATATACTCCAACACTCACATATACTGCCTTTCACATATGTAGTTACTCACACATGTACCACTGAGACATCCATTCACTCACCAACACACCCATACACACACTCACCCGCCCATACAGCCATTCACAGATGCACTCTTGAACCCATACACCCAGTGAATCACCCACTCACACATCTATGCACAGAGTCACACACCCCCACCCACCCACTCAGACACTCAGGCACCCATACAGATACTTAGACAACCAATCAATAACCCATATAGACACTCATGTAGCTACTCACCAACCCATGCAGCCACTTACAGACCAACTGACAGACTGATACAGACATTCACACAGTTTAGTCACTAACCCATGGATTCAGTAAGAAACACTTAATCACTCACTTATACAGTCAGTCACGCGCCTACTAAATCATCCATTCAGACACTTATACACCCACACATTCTTCAATACACCTTGGCATATATATATATAATATATTTAAGCTTTACAGAAACACACAGTTACTGGATGATGTCATCAGTGATGTCACTAACCATGTCATGAATGATGTAATATGTGACATCATCAGCAGTGTATTGCGGGGGCGCGAGTTATAGTTACCTCAACTAACTATAACGGACGAATTTCTCTGGTTTGTTCGAGTTAAATGTCCAACTAACTATAACGTCCCTGAAACCTGTGGTTTTTCCAGTGAATTTATATATATAGCAGGCACTAGCCTGAAATAGATGGTGCACTATTGGCACGAATAAAGCACTTTATTTTGAAGATCAATCTTGTCTCTGCGAGTGGTGGTCCGTACCTTGGTGAACTCATCGGCAACGTGGTGAGCCTGGACTGTGATTTTTTATTCATATATATATATATATATATATATATATATATATATATATATATATATATATATATATATGGAAAAGAACTCAAACCACAAAGGAATGAAGCCATCCATTTGCCGTGGAAACTTTATTGCTCACATGTAGCACTTGTACTTCCACAAAAATAATTCTTATAACGATTATAATCTCCAAGTTCTAAGTTCATCATTGTCCTTCTCCTTCTGAATCCTAGTGCTAGGATTCAGAAGGAGAAGGACGGGAAGGCTTCCAGCCTGAATGGAGACCTTATCAAGGGGAACTCAATAAATTAAGAAATACTGACAATGATGAACTTAGAACTTGGAGATTAAAATCGTTATAAGAATTATTTTTGTGGAAGTACAAGTGCTAACTTTAGAAGATGAAAAAAGAATAGCAAAATCAAGAGACTATAAAAGGGCTCTAAAAGTTAAAAAGAACAAAATAGTACTTCAATCACGTCGGGACAACGGACAGGCACTGATTAAGTTGAATCAAATTCTCCGCAGAGAGGAACTAAAATGATGTTAGGCCTGCCTAGACGAATTACGAGGCCGTAAAGAAGAATGCCATGGAAGCCAACAAATGGTAGCCAACACATGTGTAAAGCTTTTGATTCTTGTTTGCGGTTTCGGCAGTGGTTGTTCTGCAGTTTTGCGTAATTGCATTTATTTTCTCTGATGAAGTTCCTTTAAAAGGAACGAAACGCGTTGGCTGTTGTCCTGTCATCCACTATTTTAAAGAAGAATAAAGAATATTGAAAAGATTATATTGACTTGAGTGTGACTTCATCCCTGGTGCTTCCTCCATCTTTTCCTCAGTTTATGCTTCTGGATTCCAGTGAGACCCAACTGCGGCAGGTCTCGGAGGTTGATTGCACAGGACTTTTGTACTATGTGGGCATTACGATTGAGGTGCTGAACATTTAGTCAGCTGCAGTATCATATTCGTTTGCAAATACAAATTATTGTTAATTCATTAGTACTCAATTAACTTCCCATCCTATACCGCTACAGATCAAGCAGCCCGCAATTAAAATAAAAGTAAAATAGTTACGTATGCCATTAATGACATATTTAAAAATCAATTAAATAATTAATTTACGAATAATAATTAACAGTTTTTTAATCAGTGCCTAATTAACTTCCCACTATAAACCCCCACAAACCTAGCAACCTGCAACTAAACTATAAGTGAAATAAATCATTTTTCAATAGTTTGGATAGTTAAAAATCAATGTAATGATTAATGATTAGTTTACAATAAATAATGAATTGTTAATTAATTATTGCCTAATTACCTTCTCACCCTAGACTTCTACAAACCTAGCATCCCGCAACTAAAATATAAGTAAAAAAATCAGTATTCCAATTTTACATAATTAAAAATCAATTAAATATCTAATTACTGATTAATAATAAATTGTCACAGAATTATCATTGAATAAACTCCCACCCTAGATCCCTACCAACCTAGTAGACCACAACTGAAAGCTAAGCAAAATAAATAAGTGTTCCATAAATTACATAATAAAATCAATTACATAATTAATTTTCTATTAATAATGAATTGTTAATTAATTATTACTTAACCCACCCTATAACCCTACAAACCCAACAACTCACTACAACACTATAAATGACTATTATTAATTAAGGAAAAAATTGTAAATCACTCAAAATTACAAGCTACATTTAAAAGGATTAATAACATTTATATGAACAATAGTAATCTTAAAAATAATATATCAACTAATACAATTAAAATAATTAATAAAGAATATTTTTAACACCTATAATACTGAAAACAACATTAAAAACATCGATATTATTAAAAATTATATTGCTCAACTTAAAAAACTATATTCTTTTCAACAATATTAGTGCATCACCTTATTTTCTGCCACAATATTTAATATCCGATATTTATGTCTTCCGATATTTTAAACTCGATATTGTGTCTATACACCCCTGGCGAGGAAAGAAGGCAGAAAATGTGTTTCTCCACATAGCCAGAAAGAGGCCTTTAGCCCTGCACTGGAATTCGACCTATGAATCCCCCATTTAAAATGTGGACATCCGGTCCCATGTTTCAATACTCTGTCAAACAATCTTATATGCAAAACCGATGAATTCTGAGGAAGTTTCCTTTTACTTGTAAAATTAGCTTGTACCGCTATTCTAGCACCAAGGGTCCACCAGCTGCTTCCCAGAAAACCAACACTGCCACCCTCGTAGATGTTACTAAGTTGCAAAATACACATTGTACATCATATATGGCGAGCATCAGTATGTATTTGCTAGTGACAAACAGTCCTCGATCGATTTCTGCACAGTTTTAAAAACTTGATGGATATAAAATTAATTAATTAAACTAATTAAGCTCTAATAATCGAGATTTAGTGGTCATTTATTAATAGAGTTAAACGATATTTGGGGATTTATGTTACATTAAATTTAGCGGACTTATATGACTTAAATTACAGACCATTAATTCACAAAATAAAATCCTTACTATTGAGATGGAATGTCCTTCCTCTCTCAATTCTTATCAGAGTGGCCCTAATAAGAATGCCACCCTCAACTTGGACATGGCGTTTTTCCCTTCTGTCTGCTGGTAGATGCAGTGCAGCTATCCTCTAGTTGTAGCAGTGGAAGCTCCATTTTTGGAGCAGCTATGCACTTTATAAACACTATAACATAACATAACCTTTAATTAATTAGATTTTACTGTTTTTCCATGCGTTCTGAGGGGCCTATTATGATGGCGGTCGGGAAACCTCCCCGACCGCCATGGTAACGGGAAAAGACCGCCCACAACATAACCACCGGTCGTATTACGATGTTCCTTGCTCGAAATCCGACCGCTGCGGTCGGATTGCGGGCTTTAACATTGCGACGGTTGCTGATTCACGCAGCACCGGCGCGATGTCAAGAGGAGCATGTCCTGCATTTCCCTGCACTACGTGGCAAGCACTGCACAGTGCCTGCCACCTGGTACAGGGAATGTAGGGGGGGCCATGGGTACCCCCCCCAGTGCACCCACACCCCCCAAAACATTGGGGGCCCGCAACGGGCCCCCGGAAGACAATCTCCGCATGCCTTTCAATGGCGGTCTGACCGCTGAGGAAAGGCTGGCTACCGCCGGTATCATAATCCTGCCGGCAGAGCCTGCTATGCACCGCCAGCATTATCCCGGTCCTGCTCCGTCCGCCAGGCAGGAGTGGGGATGGCAACCGGAGGAAAAGCGGCGGTCGGAATTTCCCACCTCTGCGGTCACCACCGCCATCCTAATTTGACCGGCGGATTTCTGGCTTGTGATCGCGGGCGGATGTCCACCGCCTGTCCGGCGGGCACCACCGCCGGCCCAGTGGTGGACATCCGACCGCCATAGTAATAGACCCCTGAGTCTTTTTTTTTTGTAGAGTTTGTTTTCCACATTTATATAGGGAAATACAACTCCTAGATTTTCACTTCACGCTTTATATAAATCTCAAGTACAGGTTTAAAAGTTACTTTCGATTTCAAAAACATAAACCTAAATGATCGGCTATTTTTAGATAAGGTAACAATAACTAAATGACACATTGACGGTTATATAGAGTAAAATTGTTTCATAATAAACAAAGGAGTTCTTTGTCAAATATAGTACCATTGATAAAGCACTTTAAAATTTGGCTGATCTGATCCTTCAATTTTATATATTCCTTTTTGTTAAGTAATGCCACAAGAACCCCAATATGAAATTGATTGGTTCTTGGAAAATGTATTCGTCAGTCTAAAAGAAAAAGACATTTTCCATGAATTTCTGGTGAATAGGAGAGCATGGGAAATGTTGGAATAACACTGGATCCCAGGAACAAAGTTAATAAGATGAATTTCGTGGTTGTAAGTGGAACAAATTATTATAGGATGCAGTTTTTTGCAAAATTGGTAATTTGTGGTATTTCTGTCTTTTTATATAAAATTAAACCTCAGTCATTTGCTTCAGATATGACTTGTGTGAGAAGGTTAATTGGTCCCATATCATATTGCATTGTTCCAGATCATATTTTTATTGGGAAGAAGTTTTGGGTTCCGTGAAACCAAACTAGACATGAAATTATAATGCGAAGCTGCAATAACACTACTTTTCTTATCATCATTAATTTTGCAAAGGTTGATGACTAAAGTAATTCCAAAATCACATGAACGGCTAGCCAAAATGTTTTGTGTGAAACACCAAAGAAAGATATATGCCAGAGTAAGAGCCCCTGAGAAATGTCTTAGGCTGTGGGAAAAGTTATCTAAAACCCTTTGAATGAGTTATTTAGTAAGATGAAACTTGATTCTATTCATCAAGGTCATTGCTATATATCTTGCTCACATCTTGTGTTAAGGACTGCCTTTGATATTGACCCTGGATTTATATGTTTTGTGCTGTAACATTGATTATTATCTCTATGTTATTTCCCTTAATAAAAAATAAAAATAAAAAACAGTTCTAGAGTAAGCCCTGATGGATTTTGAAAGAGTATATATTGCCATTTGAATGGCATTTGCACCTCTGCCAAAGCAACCATCTTTTCTCGGGCACAAAGGATTCACAACCCCATTAATGAGAGTATGTTGTGTGTCCCAAACAAACTTTAAGCACCCCCAACTTTATTATAGAGCAAATACATATAATGGGACACATTATATTTTAATATTAATTGCCATAGTTATAATACACAAAACGAGTAACTAGCTACAATTCGATATGCCAAGTTACCTAAAATGACTGAACTCGGTTGAGACTTGATAGAGGGGATCTCTAGTGTGTAACAACTTTGTGCAAGTGCTGAGAAGTATTGATCCTTTTCTGATGTGTAGGTCTTCATTCATCCTGTGCCTTGTGGACATTATTATTAAATACTTTTAGGCAGCTTGTTGCTTGCTGCAAGTAGACAAAATACATTTATTAAAAAATCCAATTCAAGCAGTTCTAGAAATGATAGAAAAGTCCACTGTTAAAAATATTCTTTTAGTGTGGCCTGTGTGTTCATCGTGTTTAAGAAAGTGGAATTCATTACCCTGGGCAAGGGTTGGTATTGCATTACCTCTGCTACTAATAGTAACCAGCTTCTGTAAGAACTTAAGCACAGCCTAGCAAGCAGCAGCTAAAGCAAATGTATTGCGGAATATCTGAGACTATTTAGGAGATTTGCAGTAGCCTTAAAGTCACACTTGAGACAACTTCAGTGTTAAACATATTTGTTCATCTTCCCACTGAAATGTATGAAGTTTTTGAAATGGTTTGATGATAATGGCAGGATGGATTAGTGTCCCATTTTACAAACAACTGTTTTCTGTTCCTATTGGTCCTATCATGGGGTTCTTCGATGGAGTCTCCCAGAGTCCCAAACTGTCTCCTATCATCTCCATCTTCTTCACGGAGCCGACTTGTGCTCTACTCACAGATACCAGCATCTAGATTCACAAATATGGCAATAATACACAACTCTACTTAAAAATCTCCTCTGCTTCAGATATCCAATGCCTCAAAAACTGCCTGTACATCATTTGGATCTGGATGCCCAACACTTACCTGAAGCTCAAGCAGACTTCACACTGGAGACCCCTAAGGACATCCTTCATGCCGCAGTACGTCTAATTAATGGCCTGAAGAAATCTGATCACATCACTCCCACCCTGATGCTACAAAGCCATCAAGGTCAACTTTCCTGCTTATCTTGTAGACAAGCTTACCATGCCTAGTGGTTTTCGGCACGCCGACAAAAAGAGACATCATCAGACTGCAGACTAAGAAATCTAAAGATAGCAGCAACCCAGCAGACTTTTTCCATCTATTTACCTAGAATATGGAACAATTTTTCCATATCCATCAGCACCGCCATAATGTAGGAAATAGCTGAAGACTCACACTACATCACTGATAGACCTGTCAGCCTTAGGATGGCTGTTCCCTAAAAGTTTTGATTTACCCTCCTATTGTTCTAGATTCTTTTTTGCTGGCATTCAGACTGTGCATTTTACCATGGCTGACCAGTGCTAAAGCACTTGTGTTCACTTCCTAAAACATGGTAAAGTCAGCTTACACCTGATTGGCATATTTACCTTACTTATAAGTCCCAAATAAGGTTGAACACCATATACACAGGGCCTTTAAATTAAATGCTACGAGTACACCCACAGCACTAATTGTGCCACCTACTTAAGTAGCCCCTTAAAAAATGCCCCAGGTCTACCATTGCAACCTAAATGAAGTTTTAAATTGCCAAATTAACTTGCTAAAATAAGCCCTTGCCAAGCTTCAAACTTCCCTTTTATTTCATATAAGTCACCCCTAGGTTAGGCCCGAGCTAGCCCATAGGACAGGGTGCATTGTAATTAAAAGTTTGGACATGTACTTTTAAGTTTTACATGTGCTGTTATTGAAAAACACTTACATTCGTTTTTCACTACTGTGAGGCCTCCCTCTCCCATAGGATAACATTGGGTTGCCTTATTGCTGTTAATAAGTGCTAACTTTCAATCGGGAACAGCTAAACCTTTCTTGTTTGGTGACTATGAAATTGTAATTAAAATCCTCTATAATGGTAAAGTCAGATTTTGAGTTACAATTTTAAAAATGTCAGTTTAAGAAAGTTGACATTTTCCTGCCCTAGTTATTTGGTGCCTGCAGCTTGATCCTGGGTCTCGTGACTGGGTGTAAGTTTATTCCTCCCAGACAGCCACATAGTAGAGGAATTAGGTGTGACTGGATGATCCATTATTGCCAGGATGGGGGGGGTGGAGCGGACTTGTACACAGGCCACTTGCTACTGAAACAGCTGTCCCTGCCTTCACACAAAAGTTGTCACCACTGCCTTGTTCATGCAGCCTTCTTTATACCAGGGCAGGGGAGGTAGGAAAATTCAAGCACTTCAAAGAGAATTCTCTAGAAACTTGCCCTACTTCAAAGAAGGCACCATGTATAAAAACAGAACCCTTAAACCCACCCTTCAGTTCATTTTCTGGACCTGTGGATGGACTCTCAGAGAAATGCCTAATTCTCTGGCCTGTTATGTACTCCACAAGACTGCTTTGCTGCACCTGGAAGGACTGCTTTGCTTCAAGGATCCTGTCTTAATCCCTTGGAGCCCTGCTGCTTGTGCCCTGTTCCACAGCTTGAACCCATGGCCACTAGAGTGACTCTAAGGGCTAGCTGTCTGGCCTCATGATCAGAGCATGAGGGACAGAAAATACTCCAACCAGCTTGAACCCACACCTGGACCCAGCCTGTGTGAGTCCTATCCCCTCACCAGTCCTGGACCCTTGGCCATGATGTTAAAGGTGCCCAGATAGTCAAAATCCAACAGTTGGGAATTAGACATTTTTTGGCTAAAATCTGCTCTAAGAACCAACAGGAGACCAAGACTAACCTGCTTGTCTATCAGCCCGAAGTGCATCTCTGGTAAGCCTGAATTCGTGGCATATCCCACTATGTTCTTCTCCACAGCAGCAAATGATGTTCAGTGGTCCTTCGCCAATGAAGTATATGGACTCGTGGAGCTCTCATCAGCTACAGCCTACAGCTTTGTCCCATCGGAGATAATTTCGACTTCCAAAAAAGAGACTAAGTCGACTTGTAGAAATATTCACAGCAAGTTTATTCAGCAGTCCCCCGACAATGACGCCTCCTCTTGGTACACCGCATGGAGCCTTGCCCCGCTGAACTTTACCTTCTCAGACAACTTTTAGCTGAATTTTCTTCTAAGTCCGAAGGGTAAGTGCCAACTGGGCACAGTTCACTTCTTGTATCAGACTCGTGCTCCACCGTGGTCGACCATATTTTTTTACTTTGACCTGGTCTCGTGTGAGCAGATTTCTGCGGTTGCTGCTTTGACCATTTAGGCACTCGTTTCAACCTTAAAATTTCACAACTTCAGTTCTACCGATAGCATTTTTGTCACTTTGATGTGAAATGATTTGTTAGAAATTACTCTATTGTTTTAAATTAGGGTGGGATTTTTCTTCAGAAGTTAACCATGACACAAATTGTGGCTGCTGCGTGAGCAGGGTTAACACCCCACTCAACTAACAACCCAATTTCTCATAATCACACTACATTAACTGTCCACAACATAGCTACCTCTCCTAACACTCATTTAGTTTATGATTGCATTTGACCCTGTGCAGAGCTCCGCTGACTCTTTTGTCTAGGTTGACGCTAAAGTAATACCATATACATATATGCACACATACATACATGCTTACAGACATACAGAGCTAATAACTGAACTTGTAGAGACTTTTTACAGGACTAAAATTAAGGGCCAGTAATAGAATACTGCATCTCTGTGACCCCTAGACCTTGGGAATCCCTTGTGTTTGTATATCATGCTGCCTGACATACTCACACATTGATGTGTGACCCAGACAGGCCGTTGGATTCCCAAGGTATGTAGTTGTGATCCATACAGTGAAAGTGCAGAGGGCACCATACCAGCAAATATCACTCTTTGCAACTGCACACAGTCATTTTCTTTACTTTTGTTTTTGTGCAGTCCCGTATGACTATCCCTGACACCACTCTTTCTCCAGCCTCCACTTATGTGATCTCCATCTCCTTATCTTTCTGAAGTTGCCAGCACTTTTGGTCTCAGGAGGGATTAAACCGCTGTTTTGTGCCACAGTCTTCTAGACTAGTTACACAAGCATTGGAGGAGAGGTCACTGAAGCTGTATTTTCTTTGAGTCTTTGCCATGTTCCACTTGACCACACTCTGTCAATTGTAAGTTTTGAAAATTGTTTTAAAGTAGTGGATTGAATTTACAATACCAAAATCAGAGTCCTTTTTTAATGTTAGACTCATTGCTTTATAAGCAGTCATTTATACTAGCTAATTTGTAATCATATTGAATAGTACACTTTCAAATCACAGTTGGATTTGTAAAAATACAGAATTTAAACAGTGGCATTTATGATTTCAGGTGAAAGGAATGATTTATGGATGCCACATGCTACATTAATAAGTCACCATTTTACTCTGAGAATGTACATTTATAAGAAAGCCAATCATTTAATTCTGGCTCTACCTGTATTACCCCCTCTTCTGAAGCAATCTCTATGGACATTATAATTTCTATTGTGGTGATATTCTTTTATCCTAGTTGTTGTTGATTATTTGACTGAATAGCCAATTTAATTCCAACAAAAGAAAAATATTGGGTGCAAAAATTGTCCAGGCACTTGTTTGAAAACATATAGTTTGCTTATGGTTTCCATTAGAAAGTGTGTTTGGAAAACCTATGGCCAAAAGCACAAAGCCTTTTTGTGGTGACAAAGGGTCTGATTCGCAGAATGGCTGTTTTTCTGATAATAGCTCAATTTCACCCATCAATTGTGGTCAGAGAAAGTTCCCTATTTTCTGTTAGCCTCCTTCCACTTCACTAGTGTTAGATCATTGGTGGGAAATTCATCCTATTTTATAAGGGCTAAATTCAATCTTTGAGTTTCATAGAAGATGCACTGGTAACAGGCTGATACCCTCTTTAAGTATGCCCCAATTTATAGTGCAGATCACAAATGTTAAACCTGAACTCCTTGGTGCAGTATTTCCCTATTTGTTTTGCCTTCACTGCTATTTTTTGCTGAATTAGTTTTTGTTGGTTTTAGTGCTCTGTGCACTTTTCCCCCTGCTAACCAGAGGTAAAGTAATGTTTCTCTCTCTCTTAAACATGGTAAAATTGGCTAACACCTATTTGGCACATTTAATGTACTTATAGGTCCCAAGTATATGGTACTACGTATACTCAGGGCCTGTAAAGTAAATGCTACAAGTGGGCTACAGCACACATTGTGCCACCCACTAAAGTAGCACTGAAAAATATTTCTCAGGTCTGCCACTGGAGCGTCCAGTTCAGTTTTAAACTGCTATATCGACCAGGCAAAATAAATCTTTAGTCATGCTTAAATCTTACTCTTTAATACTTATAAACCAACCCTAAGGTATGCCTTATGGGGACCTAAGTAGGACAGGACATCATTTTGCATATCCTGACATTGAAAACATTCCTAAAGGTATTTTTCACTTTAGCAAGTCTATCTCTTCAATTAACTAACACCGGATTACCTTATTATGCTGAATAAGTGATAACTTCATTTTGGGACAGATAGAGACATACTTCTTTCATTAACTTGAATTGGAATTTAAAATCATCTTTAATGGTAAAGTTGGATATTAAGTTACTATTCTGAAAATGCCACCTTTGTAAAGTGCCTTTTTGCCAGTGTCCAGGGTCACGTGACTGTGAAAGGCTTTCCTGTGGTGTGTTGTGTTATCCTTCCAGACATGGGGACACAATGGCCTTGGGGATAGAGCAGAGTGTTCCTCTCCTGAGCTGGATGGCCTAGATGTTGTACTCAGCCCTTCCTGAGCTTCAAGAGGTAGCCTGAGGGCTGTGCCCACCTCCTTCCTGGATTCTCAGAAGTGGCTCCTATGGTCAGTTGCGGGATCTCCTAGTTGGGCTACAGGGACAAAACAAGCTTCCAGAGGCCTTATCTGCAACAGCCCAACAGCCAGCACCAACTGGACCTCCCTGAACTGTGCTGTTAGCCTCTGCGGAGTGTGTCCTGATCCCCAAGAGGTGCCCCTCAGGTTCTGGATCTTTGGCTGGCATCAGAATATAAACCTCCTGCCTCAGGACTAAGCTGCAGATAAAAATCCATATGTTTGTGGCTCTTTGCAACAATGAGCGGGCTCCTCGCATCAACAACTGTCGCTGCATCACCGCCAACGAAAAGTTCTGACAATGACCTGCTTTTCATGCCAAACAGAGGCTGCCCACATCTCACGCCAAAGAGAAGATCCAGTAGTGAGAATCTCCTTGCGGCCCCAGCCAATTCAAAGTTGCAGCTGAAGCTCCTTGCATGGACTTGGACTCAAATGAGATAATCTATTCACTGGGACAAACCTGGTTCCTGTATTTGACCCGTGCTCCATCATGGTTAGCCTGAACTTGTGATTTTGACCCGGTCCAGCGTGACCAGATTCCCGCGAGTGACTCTTTGCGCTTCTTTGGTGTTATTTTCACCTAAAATTTAAATAGTCATAACTCTGATTCTTCTTTTTGGATTTTTGTCATTTTGGAGTCATTTTATTTATTCAATTTAACACATTTTGCATTTGGAGTTTGGAAAGGTATTGAAGAAATATCAGTGTGCCTCAGACATCCTTCTGTTATTTACATGCATATGGTTTAAATCTCTCTCTCTTCACAACAGCATTGCTCTATGGCCTTTTGCAATCAACCATGCTTCCACATGAATGGAAGCTTGTGTTTCAACACATTTTGCACCTATGGGTTAGAAGTGATCATATTTGGTATTTGATGGCATTGCAACTCTGTGGCTTGGAGGAGAGATGGTGAAAACCAGAATGACACATTCTTACTCCACATCTAGTTTACTGCTACTTTTATTGGAAGCCCTGGGGTGGGGGTTTGGTTCAAGAAGCAGTCATTATCTGGCCCTAACATCAATCAATCAATCAATCAATCAATCAATAGATTAGTAGAGCGCTTCTTGTCACCTGTGAGGGTATCCAGGCACTGGCAGGGTCCAGTTGATTAGCCTAATTGCCAGGTCTTTAGGGACTTTCAGAACTCTGGAAGAGATAGGGAGGACCATAGCTAAAAGGGTAGCTCATTCCATGTCTTCGCTGCTAGGTAGGACAAGGAGCGACCTCCGCATCTGCTACGTCAGAGACAGTGAGTGGGGGTTAGAGAAAGGGACGCAGAGGTGTCTAGTGTGCTGATGGAGGTTCAGGCGGTGGTTCAAGTAGGTGGGTCCACAGTTGTGTAGGGCTTTGTATGATTGGGTCAGGATCTTGAACTGGCATCTTTTTTGTAAAGAGAGCCAATAGAGTTGCCTGAGGTAGGGGGTGAAGTGGATTAATCTATAGAGATCCAGGACATGTTTGACTTCAGCTTTCTTTATGGTCTGTAGTCTTCGGAGCAGGTGAGCTGTGATCCTTGCTTGGAGAGCGTTGCCATAGTCCTGTCGGCTGGAAATGAGGGCCTGGGTGATAGCGCACCAGGAGCTTTGGGGTAGCCAATTAAATATCTTACAAAGCAAGTGGAGGATGAAGAAGCAGGATGAGGAGACTGAGTTGACCTGCGTTGTCATGGTTAGCTTGTTGTCCAGAATGATGCCTAGGTTCCTAGCGTGGTCAGTGGGGGTAGGGGTAGGTCCGAGTTCTGAGGGTCACCAGGAAGCGTCCTATGTGGAGCTTTTGTATCCGACAATTAGTACCTCTGTCTTGCCATGTTGAGCTTTAGGCAGTTGTCATTCTTCCAGTTGGTGACATCTGTAATGCAGTTATCAAACTTGGTCTTGGTGGTGTCTTCGAAAGAAGGAGAGGATGAGTTGTGTGTCATCAGCATAGGATATGTTGTTGAGTCCATGGGTTTTGGCAATGCTGGCCAGAAGTGTCATATAAGTGTTGAAGAGGGTGGGGCTCAGCAGGGATCCTTGGGGTACTCCAGACATGATTTCCTTGAGTTTGGAGGTGAAGGGGGACAGGAGGACGTTTTGCCTTCTTCCGGTGAGGAAAGAGGTGATCCATCTGAGAGTGGCTCCCTAAATGCCTATGTTGTACAGCCTTGAGATGAGTTTGTGGTGGGAGACCGTATCGAAGGCTGCCGAGAGGTCTAGGAGGATCAGAGCAGCAGTTTCTTCTTAGTCGAGTAGGGCTCATATGTCATCAAAAGCCATGGTGAGGGCTGTCTCATTGCCGTAGTTGCTGTAGAATCTGGATTGGGAGGAGTCGAGTAGGAGGTTCCTTTCCAGATGTGATCAAAGTTGTTGATTGAGCAAACAATCAATCAGACATTTTTAAAGCACAGCAAATCACCTTGAGGGTCTCAAGGTGTTGGATTTGCTAGCTGCTGCGTGGTGATCTCTTCATTTGAACAGTCAGGTCTTGAGTCCTTTCCTGAATTGCTTGAGCGATGAGGCAGTCCTGAGGTACAGGAGAAGGTTGTTCCAAGCTTTGGCTGGCAGGTGTGAGAAAGAGCGTCCTCCGCTGTTGGCTCAGCAGATCCAGATGGTGTCTGTGAGGAAGAGGGAGGTGGATCATAGGTGTCTGGTCGGTTGGTGGAAGGTCATGCATTTGTTGATGTATGCTGGTCCTTCGTCGTGCAGGGCCCTGTATGCATCATCAGCATCTTGAACTGGCATCTCTTCTGGATCGGGAGCAAGTGTAGCTTCGTGAGGTGGGGTGTGATGTGGGTATGTCGGGTGAGGTCGAGGATGAGTCTTGCCGCTGAGTTTTGTTTTGTCTGTAGTCTCTTCAGTAGGCATGCAGTGATTCCTATGTAGAGTTTGTTCCCATTGTCCAGCCTACTGGTGACGAGGGCTTGCATGACGGTCCTTCTGGTGTTGACTGAGAGCCACCTGAAGATTTTGCAGAGCATGCATTGGGTGTGGAAGCAGGCAGCTGAGACTGTGTTTCCCTGTTTCTTCATAGATAGCTTGCTGTCCAAGATAATGCCAAGGTTGCAGGCATGGCCTGTCGAGCGGGACGATGGGCAGAGTTCCACAGGCCACCATTTGTTGTTCCATGGTGAGGTTTTGTTCCCAAAGATGAGGACCTCCATCTTGTTCGTGTTGAACTTGAGACAGTTGTCCTTCATCCAGTCCATGATGTTCTTTATACATCTGTGGAAGTTGGCTCTGGTGGTGGAGGGGTCTTCTGACACTGAGAGGGGGAGCTGGGTGTCGTTGACATAGGAAATGATGTGAGTCCGTGTGATATGATGGTATTGGCCAGGGGGGTCATGTAGCTGTTGTAGAGGGGGGGCTGAGGGATGATCCTTGGGGGACGCCGCAGATGATCTTCTTGCGTTTCGAGGTGAACGGTGGGAGACAGATTCTCTGGGTTCTTCTGGTGAGGTATGAGGCGATCCATTTGATTGTGTTTCCCTGGATTCCAATGTGGTGGAGTCTGTTGATCAAGATGTGGTGGGAGACGGTGTCAAAGGCAGCTGACAGGTCCAGGAGGATGAGGGCTGCCCTTTCACTGCCGTCCTGGAAGGCTCTGATGTTGTTGGTTGATGGCTTTTTCTAATCCTTTGGTCGGGTACAAGAACAGAGAGATTGGTCAGTAGTTGTTGAGTTTGCTGGGGTCTGCCGATGGTTTCTTTAGCAGGGCGTTGACTTTTGTGTGTTTCCAGTCCTCAGAAAAGGTGGCTGTGGCAAATGAGGTGTTGAACAAGGTGGTGAGTACATGGCTGATTCTGCCTTCGCCTAGGTTTAAGATGTGGTGAGGGCGTGGGTTGGTTGGGGCCCATGAGTGGACCGAATTCATGATGAAGTTTCTGTCCTGTGGGGCAAGCTGGCTCCATTCAGTTACTCGCATGTCTGTGGTTGTAGCGGGGTTGCTGTGGTGCTTGAAGAAGTTGGTTACCTAGGGATGGGGTTTGAGCTTTCTAAAGATGTTGGCGATCTTGTTGTGGAATAAGTTTGACTGGTTGTCGCAGAGTTCCTGTGAGGGGGTAATGTTGTTTGTTACTGCTGAGGGGTTGGAGAATTCTTTGACGATGTTGAAGCATTCTTTGCTGTTATTGGAACGTGATTCTATGTGTGAGGCTAATGCCTTTTTCTTAATTTTCTCAACTGTCTGTGGTAGAGGTTGGGGGCTGTCTTGAAGGTGGTCGTGTTGGTCGTTGGCCTTACTGGTGCTCCATCTACTTTCCCGTTGTTAAGAATGTTGTTTACTAGTTCTGAGGTCTTCAGTGTATCAGCTAGGCTGCTTGGTGGACCTTCTGTGGGTGTTGTTGCCAGTGGAAGCTACGGTGATCCAATTGTTGACGTTTCTAATGTTCTAATCTAGATTGTTGGAGGAGATGGAGTAGGGAGGTGCTGAGGAGACTTTGCTCCAGCTGCACTGGGAAGCATTGAGCAGACAGGGGTGGAGGTCCGAGTGCTGATGATGATGTTGAAGTGGATGATAGAGTGCTCGGTCCAGGTGAGTTCCATGGGGTGGCCATACCTGATGCGGTCCCTGGAGGTGAAGATGGGATCTAGAGTTTGGCCTGAGATTTGCGTGGGTTCGTGGATGAGTTGGGTGAGTCCGATGTTGTTCAAGCTGTCATTGAGGTTGGTAGTGTTGATGTCATTGTGATCATCAAAATGGAAGTTCAGGTCACTGTGGAAAATGTAGTTGTTTGAGTCTATGGCAAGGCAGGCGATGAAGTCGGCGATGAAGTTGGTGATGAAGTGGCAGAAGACTGGATGTGGCCCTGAAGATGGTAGGTGAGGGTGCCCCTGATGGTAGTTTTGCTTTCTGTTTGGAGTTAGAAGTTGAGGTGTTCAAATGCTGGGGTGATGCTGTCATTTGCGGTGGTGCATTGGATGGATACCTTGTGTGTTCCGCCAGGGTTGTTTATGTGCTGGGTGATCTTGTATCCTTCTGGTATTTCGGTGGCGATGACGGGTAAGGAAGTGAGGTTGAGTCAGTTCTAAGTGAGGAAGAGGAAATCGGGTGTGAGCGTGGAGATGAGGTCCCAAATCTCTGTGGTGTTTTTGCATAGTGAACATGCAAGTTGGTGTTTTTGTTCAGGTGGTGTCTGTAGTGTCTTCAGCGTAGGGCTGGTCGGTGGTCTGGTGTGTGTGCTGTGGCAATTGCAGTGGCAGTGGATGCAGGTGAAAGGTCCTAATGAGGAGCGTGGGTCAATGCGTGGCAATGTTTATTGCGGCATCTGGGGTAGAGGGTGTAGATCTCACAATGGTGTCTCTGCAGGGGCAGGAGAGCCATGGATTGTGGTGCTGGGCATGGTCCAGGCATGGATTGGTGCAGATGGGCTGCAGCCTGCATTAAGTAGATCCTGGGATAGGCAGAGCTTCTGTTCGCGGGAAGAACAGTGAGCGGGAAAACCCGGGCGGGAAAACTCAGGCAGTGACGGTGTCATGAGATCAGCCTGTAAAAAGCAGGAACTGGAAGCCACAAGCAAGAAATGGAAGCCACAGGCAAGTGTAACATCACTCTCATGCAAAACAAAGCTCATGTGTGATTTATCCTGCTGTTGCTGTTCCACCCAAAAGATATATGTGTCAAAAGCCATATTGGCATCTTGCTATGACATGATCCTGCTCCCATTTATTACCTCTATATGGCTGTACTTATTTTAGCAGTTTTTTTTCTGAACCCTCCATCTTCCTCCTGAGTCCTTTAGGCTGAAATTGAACTTTACTATATAGGCACTTTATGTCAGAAATTAGAGTAATATGTGGAAATTGAAAGTGCCTACTAACTTACCCGCACACTCTGGGTTGTTTACTATACAGTTATTAATTAATCTCTGCTTAAAGATTTTTAGCTATGGCACAATCAGGAAAAAATCCACAGAGAAATGTGTGTGAGCAAGCAGTCCAAGTAGAACCAAAGAGCATTAAATTTAAGAACACAACAAAACACAATCTCCAAACCAATGTGTAAAATCAAGAAGAGAACAATACACAGCAAAAATTACCAAAATCAATTAAGAGAAACTATAGATGTGTACTTTAAAAAGCTTTAGAAATCACAAAGTGCCAACTAAAGCTCACTGTTAGCATGTAACCCGTACCTATGTGTGATTTCAGAATGTCGGTGATAGAGTGCAGGCTTCAATAGGACACATGTGCCAAACCGATGAGTGTTTTTACCACAAGACCTAGTTGATTTTCCGGTTCCCACAACCAGTACAAACGGACAAGAAAGGATGCTTAAGCCTGCAAGGGTTCCTCTAGGTCAAATGTGTTGTCGGCAAGCTCCCAGTGAAGCCTTCATATTTGGTGCAATAGCAGTGAGATGGACACAGTAGGATTCTAAAGCTGTCCCCGGAGTAAATTTGCCACATCTCCCCATTCCCTGGTTTTACCTTTGGACAAAGTCAGTTTTGATTTTCACAACAAAATAGCTCTGACAGGGGCAAATCAGGATGTACTGTACATAAAGAGTGTTCCACAAATGTGACTAGGAACCACAAAGGTCTTGCTGCAAGAAAACCTCCTCCTGTGCTCTCTAATTGCCTTCCCTTTCCCAGGGTAACTTTCTAGGCACCAAGTTTCTCTCAGCCATAGTTCTGTCAGGATTAACTCCCAGGTGGTCACCATAGAGTGGTTATCTGGGTTTCTTCAAATTAGAGATCACTTCTGCTTTTTGGGTCCCCTTAGCAACAACAGGAGGCCTAACACTTGACCTTTGGTAAACAGTTCAAGTCCAACGTGCCAGCAGGAGTATATAGTCCATGGCCAGCAGTCAGGAAGAGTCTTCCTCATTCCTGATGTTCTGCCCAAGAACAGGGATGTTCCTAGGAGGTGGCGGTGAAATGCCAGCCTTAACCTGTGTACTAGCCAGTGATTAGAATATTTCCTCATACCTACAGAGTCACTCTTTCAATTTAACCATAGCTTCCATACACTTGCAGCAGCTTTGCTCTCCCTTCCTGTCACTCTCATGTGGAGATGAGGTACCTTTCCCTCTCCCAGTGCTGGAACTGTTTCTACCTCCTGCTGGAAGCACAGATAGAAAGTCTAGGGCAGTTCTGGGTATAAATAGTGGTTGTTTCTGTGACTCTCATTTTGGATTCTATTTCAAACAGAATAGCTCTCAAGACTGTCCTTTGTTTTGCCATCTTTTCTTGTTCCCCTTTAAATGACTAATCCCGGCTAAATTCAGCCTTCCTGTCCCTGGCAATACTTAATTTGTCCTCCGAGAGGTTAGTCATTAACAGCCAGTCTGGAATATGCATTCCAGTCTCTGGAGCAGAAATATTGGGCTAAATGGTTCTACACCATTTTTAAAAGTTGCTTTTCTACTAAATTTATCAAACATTTACTTTGAACATTAAATTGTATTTTAAATAACAGGATGGGTCTGCAAAATTTGCGTAATTATCTTTCGTGTAATTAGGCAGAAAGTGGCAAAGTTACACAAAATGACATTAGTTATGCAAAATTGGCATTGTATTTTATCATAAAATGAGTCCCTGCATCTACTTTAGACCTGAGGATGCATTTTGTGCTAAAGAAATTGTGCACAATAAAATACCCTATGACTCTATTGTTCATGTTGTACCCGTGCATTCTTTTTTAATGTATTTTTATTATTTTTATGCAGAAAGCATCAAAAAAGGAACATTTGACATTCTTGTGCAACAGGCGCCAAGCACTGCGTATATGCATCAAAGTTATACAAGAGCAATTGTGTATCACACAGAACAGTTTACCAGACATCAAACTATGCATTGCCACCACAAGAAGACATATAAAATGTGTTTGTGAGTAACCCTCCCATTCAATCCCAGGCTACCTGGGACTAATCAAAAGTCATGCTATCACCGACAACGGCCATGCCATAGTATGCCCTCCACCATCCCCATATCTTAAGAAATTTATGGAGGCTACCCCTCCTGTAATATGTCACCTTCTCAGCCGCCGTGTAGAGGTCCATTCTGTGTACCTAATCCTATAGGGAGGGAACCTTGGGACACCCCAGTATCTCACAATTTCTCTTTTGGCCACCACAAAGCCCAAAGCACTAAACAAGAGTTTGGCACGGGACAGGACTACATCATTAGGGATCACCAATATAATGTATTTAGGGTCAAAGGGAAGTTGTACCTGGAAGGCATTCACCTGCCATGTCTCGCTTACAGAGATCTTTGCAGGCTCTGGCCTCCTCCCTCACGACAGCCGTCAACCCATCCTGAACTTCCACCCCCTTCCTGCCCATTCCCAACCAAATTCCATATTCCCATTCCTATCCCAAGCACACACACACCTAAGCATGCACACACCTCATCAGACATCAGCACCACACACAAATGCAAGACATCCAAAAAACTCAAACATACATGCACACAGCAGGCACTCACCTCTCTGACCACCTCCACCACACCCAGCATACACCAGGCACTACATCAATATATACAGAGCCATCCACAGACGCACCCATACCCACAGATACCAAAGTAACACACACTGACTCCTCCACAGACACACCCATACCCACAGATGCCACATCAATACACACTGACCCCTCCACAGACACAATCATGCCCACAGACACCACACCAATACACACTGACCCCACCACAGACACAACCATACCTGCAGACACTACAGCAACCCTCACTGACCCCTCCACAGCACCCAGCACATCCAGATCACTCCCACCATAAAAATGCAAACACTCACCGTCACCCACACAATAGACACCAACGCAATACACAGACACAGTGCAGACAGAAGACCCATCTCACACTTTCACTCCCTCTTCCTCCCAACCCGAACTCCATCCCGCACACCCTCCCCTTTTTCCCCATGAGGTTGTCATGTTTGCCCTTGCCCTTACCCCTCTGAAACCTGACCCCCCAAAAGTCCCAAAAACACTTTTATACCAATCCCTTCCACTTCCCACTCCACCCCTGAAAAACAGCTCCCCCACCCCCTGAACCCATCACAGAAAAAAACCCTCCTAAAAGTAAACTCATCCCTTCCACCTCCCACTTCAACCCTGAAAAACAGCCTCCTGACTGCCCTAAACCCAGCCCAAAAACCCCCAAACCCAAGAAAACCCCTCCCAACACTAAACCCACCCCTCCCTAAACCTCTACCCCCCTTCCCAAGTACAATCTTCAAGGTGCCTACTATGCCCAATGGATGCCCCTTTGTGAGGAGGTTCCCTGCCAGTGTTAGCACAGGATTGGACTGGCCATTGCATTGTTTAATTTGATTCATCCAGGCATTACAAACTTTCACAATTTGGAAGCTTTGGTTCTGCCATTACTCTTCTGACTATTTGATGATATTGTATAGTTAGTTATGTGTGAGTACAGTTGTGTTTGTTTCAACCCTGATTTCTAATCCACTTGAAGTGGTTTGTATGATATGACTGTGGAATTAGAGCTGGAGTTAAACAGGACAAGGGGAAATGTTGGATGGATGTCTAAGCGGGATGACATCCTAATGGGGCAGACACTGCATTGGGTGACATGATATATGGTAAGTATTTTGCCTTGGCCTGGTCACTGTCAACGTCATTTAGGTTGCACTTCTCCCTATGATGTAGGTTAGATATTTGTTTGATCTGTTGAAGTTAGATATTGGTGTATCCACACATGGAGGGTGTCAACTTATCATAACCTTGTGGAGTTCTGCACGGACATGTGACCATTTTGCAATGTGTACCTTACAGCTACTTCATCTAGATGTGTGCCACATGCTCTTCGTGCTGTGTTTGCTTTAATAAGTTGTACTTACCCATTGCCTACACATAACATGGCACTTGGTTGTGCTATTGGTTGTCCCTGATATACTTCAGTTCCCAGGGCGAGAGCACATGGAGTTTGTCAGACATGTGTAAAACGGAACTGTCCCAAAGGGCCACAGGGTTTCAGGGTTCCCCCTGATAGAGGTATTGCTATCCTGCAGAGAGTGTTTCCATTGTGTCCTTAGAATGCTTCTCACACTGATTCTATGTAATCCCATTGACTGACATTGCCTTTTCATGTGGGTGATGTGTGAGAGTCCAATATAGAGTTGTAGCAGAAAAGGTGTGTTTCACTTTAATGACACATCCATACAGATGTTTATTTGACATCAAAATAGGACCTGTGATGCGTGCAATGTTAGAGTATCACATTCAGTATAGCTGTTGAAGATGGAGTGAGAGGGTCTCATGGTAGCTGAAGTCACTTCAATCTCACTTTACCAACACTTGACATGTGGTAAGCTTCATGAACAGTGAAGATCAGTAGTAACATGGCAGACAAGTGAGAAAGGGCAAAAGAAGTGTGTGACAGAGATTAATAGGTGTGATATTGATGAGGAGGTGGTGTTGTGGAACACAAAATATTGCACACATCCCTATCACTGAATATAATTTGTAAACACATGCGCATTTGTGAACAGTGTGCCTGTGCAGTTCCAGTGTTTTGGCCTAGGAGGGAATCCTACAGATGTATTTTTGATTATTGTTATGAAACAATCCCAGACAGTGTCCCTGTATACATGCAAATTACTTAGTGACCCCAACTCCTTTGCCTGGTCCATGGCGGGGCATCCTTTTTCCGAGGAATCTATGGATACTGCTAGTTGTATGACTTACCACCCATTTCATCAGTGACAGAGCAGGTTTTGAACGTGGCCAAGCAGGTACAGCAGCGGCAGGACATGTCCGATCGGCTCCATGGTGGTAGAAGACGAGTAGAGGTGAGTACAGGTGAGTTTTGTTCTTATATCCCCCCTTTCATGTGTCTCAGATGTGGTGGTTGGACCGTCACTGTCATGCCGGCTGTAAAGCAACTTTGTAATTGGGCCGGGGATTTCACCGGTGGTCCGAGCCTCCCACAGCCTCATCTTCCCATACCGCGTCTATCTAGGTCAGAGTTGGCTGGAAGTGTCGGCTGCTCATCCGCGGCCTTTGCAAAGCCAATCCACATAACTCATAATACGGCAGTCGGACTGACGAGCTCGCGGCGTTCGGATCATGACCGCGGAAACCCCGGTCCACGGAATGCCAAACTCGTAATATGGCCCTTAGTTTGTGTTTGCTTTTTTGAACGAATGGACTTCTATGAGTAAGTTGTAGTGGTTGTTTGCCTCTGTTTCATGGGCATAGGCTAGTGCAATCATTTTGTTGTTAACTTCAAAGGGAAATTGGCTGTTTGTAGCATATTCTACACTTGAGACCTGATTACGAGTTTGGCAGTCCGACTGCCCAAAATCCGTGTCTGCCAGAAGCCCACAGTGCTGGCGGTCTTTAGACTGCTGTATTACAAGTTGACCACAGGGCCTGCGGTGTGGCTGCAGCAATCTTCGGGCGGTGGGCTATGGTTTTCCGCATCTATCGATGCATGTGTGTACATTTTGACTGCACATGTGTCGAATGTACACATATGCATGATACAAGTGGAAAAGTACCATCTACCCATTGTTGTAGTCCGGCTAATTTGTAGCCAGTCCACCAATGGGTATATTGTACAAAAAGGACTCACCTGTAGATCACCACAAATGGGGTTGTATTCTTTGGGGTGAAGATGCTGCTGTGAAGGTGGGACCTATAGAAAGAGATCCACGTCAAACTCTGCCTGGAAGAACAGGAGAGGGATGAGTATGCACCCCAAATACTCCTTTACTGCCAACTTGAAGATGGAGGTCGGACCGCCGCGGTCATCTCAATGGAAAGCCAACTTGTAATACGGATGGCGGTGGAGCTCCTTTATACCACTCTATGGCAGCTGCCTTTCCCTGACCATGACCCCGGCAGTCAGCGGTGTGATAGTGGTGTCGGCAGTTTAGCCACGGTCTTTGGAAACGCAATCTGCCCATCTCGTAATACGGCAGTCGAACCACTGAGCTCGCCACGGTCAGGCCGCCACTGCCAGTACGGTGGTTCATGGGCCGCCAAACTCACAATAGGGCCCTTAGTGTCAATTGTTGGAGGTGTCTCCAAATGCTTTGGTTAAAGTGGTAGTAAGAGCCTTGTGTGACTGTGGTCCGGTATAATTTAAAGATAGTTTGGATCATGACTTGCCCAAAATCAATTAATATTTTATGTGGGGATTAATTGTTTGTTTGAATTTTAATGTGGTTCAGTAGCTCAAGGTAAGTGCTACTTTGTGTATTAGGTTGTAGAGAGTATATGAATAGTATATTAGTGTTTTGATATTCACCATGTATGGTGTATATCTGAGTGAATGGTTTAAGACATATTTTGGATGTCCTATCCATTATCCATGTTTACATTGGCATAGTTTTAAAAAATTATCTGCTGTAGTAAATATTAGAATGCATTTTTCATTGCAAAGGTTATCATGTAAGAGGGTGGATTCTGTCTTATGTGTGGTGGTTAAGTGTTCAGAAATTTGGAAATCTTGGTATAGTCTAGGGGCAGGAGGGGTATACCTGGTGGCTTTTTTAGTTCGTGCTATTAAGGTTTTAAGATGGGTATAGCTGGTAGCTGGCCTATAATGTGTTCAGGGACATTAGGGAGTACATCTTTTAATGTTTTATTTGTGGGCTCTTGGGAACTAGTGATTACCTTTCTTACTCTGGTAGTACCTGATTTACATCACATTTTTGGTAACGTTTGGCAGGTGGTTGTGTTCTCTTACATTAATAACAACATCATCTCTTTTAGTTGTACTCCCATAGCAAAGATTAGAGTATTATTTAGTACATTTCCAATTGATTGTTTTCATGCTTGTACTTTCATGGCTGTAAATGTAGCCCATGTGAGAGAGTAATTGTTTCCCCTTGTATGAATGATGTATCTTGCTCTTTCTCTCATTATGTCTGAAAATAGTTTAATAATACAAATAATTAAATGTTTAAAAATGTATTACATTTATTATTGATATGCAAAGTTTAGGTACTCATTTTCTATTTTATGCTTACATATGTCTTCTTGCTGGTAATTGCAATCTTTATTTTCTGTTTTTCCATTGGGGATATTTTATAGTGGGTCAGGTGGCTCCTTTTCTGATGGGGAAAAACAGTTGTTTAAAGTTGTTTTTTTTTTACTTTTTTTGTTGGTAGCTAGTGGGGCTGCACATTTTAGGGTGAGTTACTTTTAGAAGTATTTTTTTTATGTACTTTTTGTGTGCCTTTTTCCAGGTATGTTATTGCTATAGTTTTTTGGTAGATTATTAGTTTGTTGATGGTGTAGTAATTATTATATAGTATCTACAGTTTAAGAGATAAAAGGAGTAGTGTTTTGTTAGTTATTTATTATTGGTAAGTTAGCTTAAATAAATGTTTACTTACTTTAGAATATAGTTGTGTGTATTCTTCCACTACTGTTTTCAGATCATCTCTGTCAAATCTGGCAGAGTTTCGTCATCTTGCTGCTTTTGTAGTTTTTGATGTAGTAAGTAGTGACATTTTGTGAGCCCTTTATATTGTTGGTTTATTTGATAATATCATTGTATTGATTACTTTGCTTTACAGTTTGTTTTTATTGGGTAGTGTTCGTTTAGTTTGATTTTGTTTTCAGATATTGTCTTTTATGGTGAATAGTAATTGTTTATTTAAAAAATTTAATATATCTTTTTATTTTTGTTGTGTTATTTTGGCTGTATGATTTATGTATATATTTTAAATTATTGTTGTTTAATGCTTATATGTTAGTACTTGTTGCAAATATATTTGATTTAATAATATTTTTATGTATTGAAGTGCATAATTTTTTTGGGATTGTTTTAAGTTTGTTTTAGTGATATGAAATTGTTATACTTTTTTTAGTATATTTATCTATTTTTTAAGTTTATTTTAATTTTTTGGTGAACGTAAAATGCTATAATGTTTAGTGATGAAATGCCTTTATTTTTGGTGAAATTAATGTAGTTGATATTGTGTATTTTTGACATTTTTTATGTTTATTTAAAGGTAACATTATTTTTGTTTCCGATATTTTTGTTATTAATATAAGTATAATTTGATATTTTTAACTGCAAAATGTTGATTATCGATATTAGTGATTTTATTATTTAAGTGTAGGAAGGTGACATTTTTACGAGCTATATTTCTTTTCTAATATTTTTGTGAATCGATATACTTGCTATTGATATTATGTCATTGATCCAGGAAAAATAAGGAATCCTGGGACTAACAGAGGTGTCTTCCAGGGAATTAACCGGATTCACCAATTTTTAAATTCTGAAACAGTCAAAAGAAAACAGCAGGGTGGAGTTTAATGAAAATGAGCACACCGTGAAGCAATAAGTAACAGGTTCCTACACTAAACAACAATGTACCCTTTGTTTTTAATGTGGTCTGATAACTTTTAATCAGCAGCGGCCCGTACTAATGGGCTGAGGGGCCATGCCCTCTCACCTTTTAGCCACTATAATGAATGTCTGTCAGGCTGAGCAAGGGTCAGGCTGACAGCCACTTATTTTCCGGTCAGGCACCCAGGAGCTAGGCATGCACTAAATGCACAGGCTCCCAGCTGCCTGAGGTAAACTTTGCCGGGTTGAAGAAGTCACAGCTCCTGTGGCTGTGACATCCTCAGCCTGGCAAAGCACCTCAAAGCCCTCCACCTTGTGACATGGGGGAGCGTCACTGATTGCCTCGGACCTGGGCTTTTCAGTTCTAAGCCCTGAAGTGCCTGGGGCTGAGTGTCAATCACAGACACCTCGTCACAGAGTGGGGTGGGGTCAGCAGTCTTGCTGACCCCATCCCACTATGTGATGAGTGAGAGATTGCTTCCTTACCTCATTGCCTGATCTAAGGACAGCCAACGAGGGAAGGCAGCAGTCCCAACCCTTCTGGTACCTCCAAATCTTGGGACTGCTGCAGTACCAACCCTCCTGCGATCTCTGAGACAGAGCTGCACAGGTAAATATGACTTTATTTATAATGTTTGGTGCGTGCTTGCATGCGTACATGAGTATTTTTTGAGTGATTGTTGTGAATGGATGTGTCTGTGTGCATGCATGTGTTAATGCATGAGTGTGAGTGAGTGTGTATGTGTGCGTTTGTGCCCCTACCACCCTTTCTCTGCTAGTAGTATAGGCCACCACTGCTTTTAATATTTGTCCTGAAGAAAGTGGGGGTATACCAGAATACCAGCTAAACACCACATCAATAATTTTTGATTTTTAGTTCAAAATTACTGACAATGAATGTCTTTTAAGATACTTTTGCAATATACTGTGAAGACATTAATGATTTGTGCAATTTGGTAATTGTTTAGTATAATTTCATGGAGTTTTATGTCTGATTTACACCAAATGAAAAAAAACATGTATATATCTTTTTAGTGTGTTATATGGTACACTTTTGTGGCAAATAAGATCTGGAGACTCTCGGTATTATTCAGTAGAAGTGAAAATAGAGTATTACAAAGGGGAGCCTGTTTACTGTCTGGTGGGTCAATGTCAGTGGCGTAGCTAGGGGGTGCGGGGGGTGCGGACCGCCCCAGGTGGCACTACTTTGGGGGCGGCAGCCGCGCGGCACTGGTGGCCCGTTGCGGCTGCCTTTATATTTTATTTGGGGACACTCACTGTCTGACACTTTACAGTAGTGTCAGTCAGTGTCCCCAGTCCCCAAATAAATTATAAAGGCCGCCGCAACGGGCCACCAGTGCTGCGCGCGCAGCCCCGTTTGAAGTGTAAGCAAGCTCACCTGCTTGCAACTGCTGTCTGCAGCGAGCACACGCTGCACGCACCACCACCTAGCATAGTGGTGGTGGTGTGGTGTGGTGCGTGCGCGACCGGGTCACCGAGGTCAGAGGGGAAAGACTCCAATGAGCTCTCTCAGCTCAGGTATCCTCCAGCCGACGAGCCAGCCCCTCCCCTTCGTAGGCGTACATGTGTGCAGCAGTGCGTGCGCAGGCAATCGAAGTCGAACGGAGGCGCGCAAGGGTCTGTATTTGTGGTACGTACAGCCTACAGGCTTTGACTTTTATTTCTGTGATATTTGCAACGAAAAACTGTAAGATGTTGAAGCAGCTGAAGTCGAAGGGCACTCACCTAGTAACCTTGCAAACTGATCGTACAGTAAAGCAATTGTGTAACTGTGCAGCTGAACACTTCCTGCCCTCATAATGCTCGTTTCTAGTCACTCTTCTACGTTTGTGGTGACACTCACCATGTTATCTTTGCCTTTGCCATAGTTTCCCAAAATGACAGTTTAATGTAGCATATGGGTGAAATATGGTATGATAAAGTCACTTGCTCGGTGTTGCTGCAGATATCACGGCACAGCAACATCAATTTCCTTACAGTTCGTTGTAGGCGCTGTGACAGCGTGTGAGAGCCAGGCCTGGCTGTCATTGCTGTAAACATGGCTCAAGATTGGAAACATGTGTCTCCCGGACCTGTGAGAGAGCTGTATAAATGTACAGTATGGTTACCTATCCACGCTTCCCATCACTCTATTGCAAAAGGGAACACAGGCATGTAAGTGGGGGCAGGCAGATGCCTTTCAACTCTTAGATCAAAGGGTTCAGGGCAGGAATGTTGCTGCTACATCGCAGTTTTAAAAGCAGCCGCATTCCAGCTCGAGACGCTGGGAATGGGTGTGAGCAAAAGCAGCGCAGTGGCTAACAGGGCACGGCGCTCTTTCTCTGCGCCACTGCAATGCGTCATGGGACGCGCTTGCGTGTTTAAAAAAAACACGACCTCGACCTCTAATAACACGGGACATGCTGCCACTCAGAGCCTATGCGTGCCTGTAGACTGTGCTGCCTGTTTTTATGACCCTAGTGCCTGCGTTGAGAAATACCCACTTTTGCTTCAAAATTTCCGTTTGGCGCAAATATTTTCTTGTCTCTTTATTCAGTGATTTTTCGACTGGCCAGACTAGAGTGTGTCAGTGTGGCACTAATTTGGCGAATCTGACAGACAAACTAGGTATCACGCGCAGCTCTCCTGTCAGGTTCCGTGAAATTTACTGCAACCCCAGGGCTCGATGTGTCACAATAACTTTACTAAACTCTAGTAAAAGATTATATCAAGGAGATAAGGCTAAATGGTGCTCATTAATGTCGTGCCAACGTATCATGTCTTATAAATGACAGGAGGATAAGAAACAGTTTAAAAAGGAAACGCAAAAGAGGCCTGCGCACGCCAACAATTGTGCAAGGAGGAATCCAGACTGCTTAACACCCAGCCTTAGCACAAAGGCCAGCAATTTACGAATAAAAATAGAATTGTCAGAGACTGTATCGAGCTCTGAAAACTATAAAGGCCCTACCACAGCAGGCTTATTTTTTTGGCCACTCTGGTGAGACACTAAAAACACACACAACATGCGCCCTTTCTTTAAAAATGCAAATGAGTAAAATATCTGGTTACCACATTATCAGGACAATACCTGCCTTAGTAATGTCCAGAGGGCTTGTGACAAATTCATATGGGAGGGGGACTAGAATTTCCTTGAGTCAGAGAAGGTAATAACCAAGAGAAACAGGATTGGGAACACCCAGTGGTGCTCGAACAATTTTCAGAGTGGCGTCGCTGCCATCAATGCTTCATCACTGAACTCACAATGTTGCACATATATCATTAAAGCATGGTGTGTTCGCGCACTGTCATTTATAGACAGCACAATCTCCATTGAAGGGGTCACTTAACTTGCAAAGATATACAGTTTTACAGATAAAACTAATATAGCGCACAAACGATGTGTGGAAATCGGGTGTCAATCAATCAAACAAACAGGATTTGCATAGCGCTACTTATCACCTGTGAGGGGATCTAGGCGCTGGGGGGTGGGGGCGGTGCTGCTGATGAGGGACGTTAATCGAATAACCATGTTTTTAGGCTCTTCCTGAATCCTGTGTGTTCTCCTTTGTACTGCCGGTCACCGGTGTATTCAACTGTGTAGCCTTGGACCGTGTCATGTATGTGCATGTAACTTGCATGATCGAGGTAACTATTAGCGGCGATACTACGTGTCTCTCGGTCCTTTTCCCCCAGCACCCCCCCCCCCCCCCCAGGGGTGGCAATCTGAGGGGTAGCCCCGGGCGCCACAAGCTAGAGCTACGCCTCTGGTCAATGTGTAGTGGTAATGTTATTGATATTACCATAAACATTGCCAGCAGCAAGCACAACGCATGATGTCTTCCATACCTTGTAAAAACACCTAAACAGCGTTTCTGTAAAATTTCATACTGGCTCTATTTGTATATGTGGGTCACTGTTTTTAGCTATTTCATTCGCTAACGGGGGGCACTTTTACTTTAGTGCTGGGCCTACCTTCTAACAAGAGTGTAGGCGCAAAACACGGTTTATTATTCGAAATTATTAAAATATATGCAACAAATATAGCTATCATAATATGTGAATTATGCATTAGCCAATGTTTTGAAGGCAATAACTCTTCATTAAAGGAAGCTTAGTTTATAATCCAAAGTTACCTTTTTTAACAATAGGCACATCTGATGGTCCACATTGTTTCGAAACTTTTGCAAAAGCATGCATTTTATGGTACCCGACCAATGTGTTGCTGCTATAAATGTAAACACTTCGCTTTGGCAGTGACTCGCATATATTTCAGGGTAATTTGTAGGTAGGGTGATTTACAGGAATGTCAGTGGACTTTACCTAACAAGGCCATTACAGCAAATCAGTGCTGTGCCTTATTCCGTATTCCAAATGAAAAACCTGGCTACCACACCGGCGGTGAGATGAAGCTGCCACTGACGCATAACTCTCAAAAGGGTAATGCTATCAGCAAACCTCACAGGAGGATTCTTGGCTTTAATAAGGTCTTGATTCAGGAACCATTAATAACATTTTATTGATCATCACAGAATTCTCACCTGAATTCTGGCAGTGTAGAAACCCCAATAACACCTTAAAGTCACATTCTTTTTCTGATAGGGATATCGTAGAAAATGTTCCATTTTATTTTTCATCTTTTTATTGTCTACTGGGATATACAGAATGTTCCTTCTGGAAAACGAGAGTGCTTTGCGTCAGCAATTAGCCAAAGTTTCTCCCAAAACTTTATTTCCTCTGGGGATGGTTGGACATTTCGGTTTTAATCATGAGTTTATGAAAGTAGTAGACAGTTTAGAGAAAAAATATTGATCTCCATGTAGAAAACACTCCATGGACTATAGCAGCTGGAGTGTAGTTGTCCAAAAAACGGCAGTGCATGCTTCGTAAACATTTCTATCTTGTGCAATTGCAAATCAATTTAGAGAAACAATTTCTACAGGTGCAGTAACAAATGTAAACTCATCACGCTATATGTTCTTGTACATTTAATCTACCATTGAAAGAAATATACACTTTTGTATTTTTCTAAGAACACATTTGTCTTCGATTAAAGGGAAAACAGTGATAGAAACGATAAAGTTAGTCATTTTAAGTGTACTTTTGCGGAAACGATGACTAGAAATGTGCTTCTTAGTAGCCATTGTAAACGCAGGTAAATTAATGGAATACCTGAAGATCTTGACATTCCAGGATAAGATAAATTTCCAGGATGGGTTTATTTTAGAGCGAATTAAAGCTGCATATGGTTTTCGATTATTTTATGTATATAGAGAAGACAAAGAGCAATCATAGGACATTCACTGACGTCGCTTTCTATAGTGATCATTAATCATACTTAATAATCACTTTTTGTGACTTGGGGCCTGATGTACAATAGGTTTTATAGGTCGGAAAGTCTTGAGAATTGCATTGCATGTCTTACAAATCGGTTGTAAAAAATCAATGCATCATGAGGTTCTTGTGAAGCGTGACTAATCACCCCATGGGGTCTCCAGGAACTGGGTTCTATCGTCCTTGGTCGAAAACCCATGTCTTGAGCCTTTTCCTAAATTCTTGGAAAGAAGGGCAGGTGCGCAGGTGGAGGGGGAGGTGGTTCCAGTACTTGGCAGCTATGTAGGAGAAGGAACGATCTCCTCAGTGGCTTCTGCGGATTCAGAGGATGAGGGCCAAGGCAAGGGAGGTGGAACAGAGCTCTCTGGTGGGACGGTGGAAAGTCAGGTGGTGGTTGATGTATGCGGGACCGATGTTGTGGAGTGCTTTGAAGGCGTGGTTGAGGAGTTTGAACAGGCATTGTTTGTTTATGGGGAGATAGTGGAGGGTTCTGAGGTGGGGTGAGGTGCTGGTTCTTCTGGGAAGGTTGAGGAGGAGTCTTGCAGCGGAGTTCTGGATGGTCACAAGGCGTATGAGTAGATGTTTGGTGGTACCGGGGTAGAGTGTGTTGCCATAGTCAAGGCGGATGGCAACGGGGACCTGGGTAATAGTTTTCCTGGTGTGGATCCAATGGAAGATCTTGCTTAGCCTACGGATAGTTTGGAAACAGGTGGAGGAGACGGCATTGCCTTGGTTCTTCATTGTTAGTTGGCTGACAAGGATGATTCTGAGGTTGTGTGCATGGTTTGAAGGCTCCGGTGTTGGGCCAGGTGCAGTTGGCCACCAGGAGTCATTCCAAGGGTAGGGGTTGAAGTAAGCATTCCCCTCATCAACAATTCATAATGAAATGCATCAATGGTTTGGGACCGCCATTAGGGTTGCAAACAATTGATTTGATATCAATATCCAAAACAGGGTGGAATCAATTTGCAAGATGGAAGCTGTCTATGCAAGACACCTCCACTTTGTAAGTGCTGGTTGTGGGCACTGGGAGAGCATAGTCTGGTCCAGGGAACCACTGCACATTCCTCCAAATGCCCTTCACATTAGACCACTTTTTTAATAACAGGCTCTCTCACTTTAATGCACATGGACTATATCGACCATATTATATGGATATCAGTGCAGGAAAGGAGGTCTGATGTCCCTCACAGGACTATGCCCCTACATTCTTAGCTACTGGGTAAGAGTCAGGAATGGAATGTTGTAAAATTAAAAGGCACTGGGGCAGATAGTTGTGAATCCTACCTAATATCAGTTTATGTGTTGCTACAGGTTAGTAAATCTGCTACAGTGCATAAATATTCTCAGGTAACAAACCAGCTGCTGTGCAAATTATGTAACTGAATATAGTCCATTGTGACCCTAGTTTTACGAGTTTGACTGGGAGACCTAAATGATACCCTTTATCAAATCACAGTTAGGTTTCCTGTTTCTGTATTGGAGAATCTCTAAACATCAAATGTATCCTTTGAAAATATCTAATTTCACCACTTATAGTTTCTTTGTTAGAGCAATGTAGTTTCTAAAGTTTTTTATCTGGCGTGGCCAAGATGGCAGGTAGCTAGGACGTATATCCTGATCGCTTTGAGCCACCACCAATATTAGCACCCGTCTTAGCCCACCGGCACCCCATCCACAACATCTAAAAGGTGCCGCAGGCTGCAGAGGCTGGGCGACCGCCAGAAGAAACCAGTGTGGTCCACGCAAGAGGCAGTGCCGGGACCTGTTCATCGAGCAGTGTTGGAGACCTCCGGACCCTGGTGCGGCCTGCGGTGTGGTCCCGGGGTGCAGCCTGCCTTGCGGTTCCCGTCGGATCCCTGGAGGGCCAGCGGCTCGCAGGGGAGAGCCCCACTGAGCACACTTGTAGAGACCCCCTAACCATTGCTAGGTCAGTGGCAGCAGGGGGAGGCTATGCGGACGCAGCAGCTCCAAGGCCCGAATATCCGGTGATGCAGAATGCCTACGAAGTACAGCGTGGCCTACAGCGGGGCCCCGGGGCCTGGACTGTCTCTGCAGCTCCAGACGAGTTCCTAGGGGGCCAGTGGATCTTGGGTGGGGGCCCCACTGACCACGCCAGCACATCGGACAGGCAGAGTACCCCCCCCACCCACTGCTGGGATGGCTGCACGGGGGAGATCGCGTGAGGCCACCCAGAGATAGAGGGCGAGCTTGGCAGAGTACAACACAAGCCTGCTTCGTAATGCCTGCAGCAACGATGTACCTTGCAACCTGCACTGAACGAGTGAGCCGGATGGGGACTGGGGAGGCCTCCAGAGTCGTGCCCTGACCCCCTACGGAGGTGTGACGCCCGGGAGCTGGTGGGGGCATCGTGGACCTCAGCAGGGTAATGCGCCCATGGCAAGAAGCATAGGATTGGTGAGGGGGTAGTCGCTCCTGGACCCCCTATGAGGTTTGGGGTCATGGCTACTGCCTGACCCGCACATTCGCAGCAGGCATTCTACTGGACGCTGCATGTAATTTAAGGTGGGGCAGCTGAAACACAAACGAACCCCCATTGCCTCATTGTCTAACTGGTGCAGGGCCCATGGAGAAGAGAGGAGGAATTACACAGGCAACGCACCCCACCCCCTTGAGACTGCATCGTGCACCCAACTAGAGGGCTCCCACGGCGCTTCAGTTGCTTCTGCGGCCCGGCAGGGCCACTCGTGCCAGGGCAGACGAATCCAGGAGGGGAAAACTGGAGTCTGGTGGGGCCCACCAGGCGAAGTTGGCCTGATCACTGAATTGCAGGGCCTGGAGGGCCCTGGCTGCCACACGCTCTGACCTCAGCATGCAAGGAAGGACCTTGAAACAAGAAACCTCCTGAGGACGGCCTGTGTGCTGGAGCGGCCCCAACGGCGAGGACTCTACACAACGCAACGCCATGGCAGTAAAGAGGGCCAAGAAAGACCACTCCCTCAAAGAGATGTTTGGCAAATAGGAGATCACCGCCCCGGAAGATAGACAAGCAGTGGTGTGTGGCGATCTTAAATTGGACCCTGATGATGGAGAAGGTCCGTGACTAAAGCCTTCCTGGAGTGGCTCTTTACCTCCCTGCGAGGTGACTTGCAGGCCATGAAAACAGAACTGGCGACAGACCTCGGCGAGGTCCGGCGAGACATTAGTGACGTGGGCGATAGGGTAGCTGCGCTAGAGGACAGAGAAACTAGCTGGAAAGAAGAACTAGAATAGCTGCAACAAGAGGTCTTGAGACTTAAGGAGCAACATCTGGACCTCCAGGCACACAACGAGAATCGATCGAGAAGGAGCAATATCCGCATTAGGGGAGTGCCATCAAAAGCAGAAGGGTCTAAACTTTGGGAATATGTCTTGGACCTTTTTCAACACATACTGGTACAAAAAGATGGACCCACCCCGCAGCTGGACCAGGCCCACTGGTTTAGGACCTGCTTGGTCAGGGAACGGTCCCCCGTGGACATCCTGGTGTGCGTGCACAATTTTCAAATAAAGGAGGACATCCTTAAGAAAGCGCAATCTGCGCACCCGATCCAGTTTAGAGGCCACACACTGGTACTCTACCAGGATCTCTCCAGGATCACCTTGCAAAAACGCAAAGACTTCCACCCAGTCACAGAACATCTATGAAAAGCAAACATCCTGTAGGCATGGGGCCACCCCTTTTGCATCATCTTCCACTTCGAGGGGGCCCTCCACCAGATCAGATCTCTCAGGGAGGCCGGTGCCCTATTGCAAATCGACATACCAGGGGACTCCCGGGAGCAGCCCTCTTCCCTCAGAAGCAAGAAATTGCAACGTCAAACATGGCAACTATTCAAGAGCACCCAAACTAAAATAAAACCAGACCTGGACACCACCTGCAAGGAAAGACAGGCTGTTAGAAATAGGGGTCTCTAGTTGGCAGAGGTAGGTACCTTTGTCCAAATAGGGACCCTTGCTTCTAGTCAGGGTAAAGGGGATACACACTCTAGATAACCCCTGCTCACCCCCTTGGTAGCTTGGCACGAGGAGACAGGCTTATCCCACAGGCAATGTGTAAAGTATTTGTACCAACACTCACAGTAACACATTGATAACACCACAAATGGACATCACACTGGTTTAGAAAAATAAAGTATCTTTATCTAAACTTAACAAGACCAAAAAGACAAAAATCCAACATACAAAGAGATGCGTCATTCCGCTGTACACAGGGGAGCGATGCGTCGGGTCCGGTCTGTAGGGGGAAGCGATGCGTCGAATCTGAGACGACTCCGATCCGCGGTTTATGCGTCAGGGAAAACTTGCTGCACAGGGACGATGCGTGGAAATCCGGGATGCTTCGGCGATGATGCGGCGAGCGGCGCTGCGTCGACCTTTTCAGCCACGATCCCTCGATGAGTTGGTTCTTGCCGTGGCGACAAGTGCTGCGTTGGTTTCGGCAGCAGCGCGGCGATGCGGAGAGATTTTTCTCGCACCACGGCGTTGCGTTGGAAAAATTGTCACAAGAAGAGCAATGCGTCGATTTCCTTGTCATTGCGTTGCTTTTCCAGCTCCCGACAGCAGAAAAAGCCTCCAGAGGCCAAAGACAGTCAGAGGCACCTCTTGGCAGGTCAGAACTCCCAGCAAGGAAGTTCAGGGGAGCTGGGGGTGAAGTCTTTGTGTTCCTGGGACTTCAAAACAGGAGGCAAGCTCTACTCAAGCCCTTGGAGACTTTCCTCAAGCAGGGGACACAGCACACAGCAAAGTCCTTCTCCTTTCCTTGGTAGAAACAGCAACTGCAGGCCAACCCCAGACACACAGCAAGGGCAGTACTTCTCCTCAGTTTCTCCAGCTGTTCTCCTTGGCAAAGGTTCCTCTTGATTCCAGAAGTAGTCTAAAGTTCAGGGGTTTTAGGTCTAATACTTATACCCCAAAATGTCTTTGTTCTCTTTGTGCAAGGGTCTCTGAGCACAATCCAAACCAGTTCTGTCCTCTCTGGTGCAGCTGCCCGGCAAGAGGGGGAGACAGCATTGTGTAAGGCAGACAGGCCCTATTCAGGTGCAAGGGAAATCTCCTCCTACCACTCTAAATGCATACCGGGCCTATTTAGTTGCTAGTGAGAACTCCTCCCCCTACTCTGAATGCAGCCCAGGTCTATTCAGCCCAGCCCTGACTCATTCAGGAAAGGCAGGACACACACCACCCGCCCCAGTGGCTGTCTGAGAGAATGCACCTCCCCAGCCCCTGTCACTCCAAAACCAGACAGTCAATATACAAACAGGCAGAGGCACACAGAATTTTTAAATAAGAAAATGCCTACTTTCTAAAAGTGGCATTTTCAAGCACACACTTTAAAAACCATCTTTAGTAAAAGATGTGTTATTAAATTCTGAGTTCAGAGAGCCTAAACTTTATTGTTCTATCTTATCCCTATGGGACGATATGCTTGTAAAATGTTACAAAGCATTCCCCATTCTGTCCTATGGGGCAAGATAGCCTTTCAATAGTGAAAAACGAAATTGGCAGTATATCACTATCAGGACATGTTACACACATCCGTACATGCCCTACCTTTCACATACACTGCACCCTGCCCAGGGGTGTACCTTGGGTCTACCATAGTGGTGTCCTATATGTAAGAAAAGGGAAGGTTAGGGCCTGGCAAGTGGGTGCACTTGCCAAGTCGACATGGCAGTTAGCAAACTGCGCATAGGCACTGCAGTGGCAGGCCTGAGACATCTTTTCAGGGCTACTCATGTGGGTGGCACAATCAGTGCTGCAGGCCCACTAGTAGCATTTGGTTTACCAGCCCTGGCACACTTAGTGCACTTTACTAGGGACCTACTAGTAAATCAAATGTGCCAATCAGGGAGAACCAATCATAATAACAATTTACACAGAGAGCATATGCACTTTAGCACTAATCAGCAGTGGCAGGTCAGGAAAAAATAGGAGGAATAAGCAAAAAGTTTGGGAATAACCCTGCAAAAAGGGCCAAGTCCAACACAGGTGGTTCAACAGGTCCTCTCTGCAGAATCTGCCCTCTCTGAGGCGTCCTAAGACATGGGTGGCCCAGCTGCATCTGGTCCTGAGGGGGGTCCAGTAGTAATTGTGGCGGTGGCGGGAGGACAGGGGGATCGAGGATACTGAAGACATAAGCCTCCTCCGCCCGTACTCTATAGGAACCTGCAGTACCATGAAGGACATTCCTGCTGCAGAGACATGCCGTATTTGGCCAATAATCACCCCAACTGAACAGAGCAGATGGACTTTGGTGATAAGATACTATTGTTTATGTTCCTTTAATTTTATTCAAGGGTATCTTTCTATCTTCTTTCATTTCTCTCTCTTCCACACTATCCACCTTGTCCAATGCTTGCTGCTGCCACCTTGACAAGGACCTACGCGTGCTCCTCTCTCACCCTATCAGAGCGACACAAACACAGCAGATTAGCCAGAGCTCTGCACCCCACAGCCACATGACACAGTCTCTGCGTATTTTAACCCTCAATGTCCGAGGCCTTAATAGCTCAGTGAAGCGCGGAGCGATCCTGTTTCTCCTGGAGCGATCGGGCTGTGATATCTGCATGCTCCAGGAGACACACCTACTGACTAAGGACACACACTGCATGCACTCATGATGGTTCCCACAACAGTTTTGGTTATCTGGCACAACCAAAAAGAATCGGGTGGCCATTTTGCTTGCCCAGAAGTTCCATGGGAAGGTCATCTCCACATTAATGGAAACTAAAGGCAGAGTGCTGGAGATTAGGATTCAATGGGGGTACATACATTTCACTGTGGCCACCTTATACGCCCCAAGTAAAAATCAGGAACATTTCTTCATCAATACACTAGAACTAGTCCTAGCCTCCCCCGATCGGGCCATAGTGATAAGAGGCGACTTCTACCTAGACATGGACTCAAACCTTGACTGACCGAGCCAGCGCACCACACAGGTGGGGGCCTTCTCACCCTCCGGGCTGCAATGGCTAGCAGACAGCTCATTTAATGACATCTGGAGACACATACACCCCACTAATAGAGACTACACCTTTAATTCAGCAGCCCACAAATACTATGCTCGCACTGCCCACTTCCTTACAACAGCTGCCCTGGCGGCCTGTGTAGGTGACTTTACTAAGGAGCCTAGCTCCCTGTCCGATCATGCCACAATCACGCCAACGCTGAACCTCTGTGCCCTTTACTGCCACCCATCTTGCTGGTGCCTGCAGGACGCCATGCTGCAATCCGAACAAACGTTAAAGGCGATACGCACGACCATTACAAACTATCTTAGCATTAATGATCGCAAGTAGACTTGCCTTGCTTCGGTCTGGGAGGTGTTGAAATTAGTCGTCCGAGGCGAATTAATAGCTATCTCAGCAGGAGAGAATAAGCTGCATGCCGAAAAGAGACAACAGATAGAGACATCAGTGGCAGAACTTGAGTCAATCCATAAGTGCACAGGTGCCCCTAGAATATGGCGCAGGAGCTAGAGAAGCAGCGCTTGATCCTAGGGAGCCTGGACCTCGATCGGGCGTAATTCGCCCTGTTGCCTCTCTGACACAAATTCTTTATTAGTGGCAATTACTCACGCTGTATGCTAGCTCACAGACTGCAACACAAAGAAATCTCTGGGTCGGTCGCAACTATCCAGACCCCCTCCGGGACGGAAGCGTGCTCAGATCCTGAGATAGCAGAATCCTCCCAGGCCTTCTACAGCAGACTCAATGCCGGAGAGGACTCTCCCAACTGTGACATAGACTCTTATCTTTGGGATGTTCAGCTAGCACAGATCCCACCCGAGGTAGCCTCCCAGCTGGATCGCCCCATCTAAATAGGCGAGCTGATTTCTGCGATCGCGCGCCTTAAACTTTTCAAATCTCCGGGTCCCGACGATTTCTCCCCATTGTTCTATAAGAACTTCTGTCAGAACGTAGGCCCCTTGCTGGCCTGGCTGTTTAACTCGCTCCTTGACACAGAACGCCTACCCGACTCGATGTCTGAGGCATCCATATCGGTAATGCCAAAGGCTTACAAGGATCCCACAGACTACTACTCATACTGCCCCATCTCGTTGCTCAATACGGATGCAAAAATATTCACAAGCATTCTGGCTGCGTGCCTCAACCCCAGACCAAGCTGGATTTATTCCATTTGAGACAATGTGGCAACAACACGAAACGCGTCATACACCTCATGGATCTTATCCACCGATCCTGGAAAGCGGCCCTTCTACTATCCGTCAATGCAGAAAAAGCATTTGACAGGGTCCACTGGCCATTCCTATTCAGCTCGCTCTGCCAGTTCGGATTTGGGGACAGGTTTATAGCGTGGATGTGCTGCATTTACAATGACCCCAGAGCAACAGTCAGGGTCTACAGGTTTTCCTCCAAGCCCTTTGCCATATACCAGGGGATTAGACAGGGCTGTCCCCTTTCCCAATTCCTCTTTGTGCTCTATATGGAGCCAATGGCACAAAGAATACAAGACAACCCACTGATCATGGGGATCTGGCTCGGGCAGACACACACACGATCAGCATGTATGCAGACGATGTTGTCCTGTCCCTGACCAATTCAATGCCCTCGCTTGCCACATTAGTTGAGGAATTCAAAAGTTTTAGCGACGATTCCAGGTTCAAGGTCCACCTATCGTAGTCTCAGATCTTGAACCTCTCTGTCTCCTCATCCCTAGCCACAGAACTCTGTTCGCAATTCCCCTTCACGTGGGCCACGGATATTGTTCCATACTTGGGCATCCTTCTGGCCCGCATGGCGGAAAAGACGCTGACGGCCAACTATGGCCCCCTGGTTGAACAGTCCTATAAGACACTAGCTACTTGGCGCCGCGCAGGTCTCTCGTGAGCCGGGCGCATCGCTGCAATCAAGATGATGATCCTGCTGCATATTCTGTATGTGTTTCAGACCATTCCTTTATCTCCGTCCCCATCGATCCTACGGAATCTACAGCGTGCCATCAATTGTTTCGTACAGGGCGGCAAGCAGCCGCGCCTTAGCTATCACCTTTTCACTAAACCTAAAGCAGAGGGAGATATTGGGCTACCCATGATCTCAAGATAATTCCAAGTGTCACAACTACGCTTTATATTACAATGGAACCGCTTGCTATCAGAAAAACACTGGTCCTTCATGGATCAGACAATAGCGGGCGTGAACATATGGAGGGAGATCTGGCTCCCCGCAAACACAAGGCTTTGGGGCTCTACTCCTCCCCGGTAATGGCCACTACTTTAAAGATCTGGGACGTGGTGGCACTCTGATACAACTTCACAACGTTCCCTTCCCTGATGATGCTGTTAGTAGATAATCCAGACTTTCCCCCTGGGTGCAAATCCGAGATATTTCAACGTTGGCGTGAGCAGGGCTGCAAGCGAATAGGCTCAATGTTCAATCACAATGGAATCATTCTCTTTGGCCAGTTCCGGGAGGACTACTCGCTCCTAGCATTGAATCTATTCCCATACAGCCAGTTGACTCACTGGGTGTCTTCCCCGGATATGAGACCAGGAGCATCCCGCCCAATGACCTGTTGTAAAAAATGGCTCATACCCAAAGATGATGACAAACGCATCATCTCAGTACTCTATGCCCTCCTTTCAGCAACCCCTACACCCACCAAATACAAAGGGCAACTGAGATGGGAGAAAGAACTGGGACGCACCCTATCCGAAAAAGAATTGCTGGATATACATTATAGGATGCAGCACACAGCACGCAACATGCAGGGTAGAGAGGCAGCTTACAAAGTAGCCTCATACTGGTGTCTAACACCGGCCCGCTTACATGATTGGAACAAAGATCGCTCAGTGTTCTGCTGATGAGGATGCGGACAGACTGGCTCCCTTTCACACCTCCTAAGAAACTGCTTCAAACTGGTACGATATTGGGAAGTGGCCTCAATGATATAGACAAAGCTTTCAACACAGCCATTCCACAGCTTACACACTTTTAGGCCTCTCCAATCCCTTGACTTTTCCCTTGTGCTCACTCAAGTGCAGACAAATAGCTATAGAACTAAACATCGCTAGGCTGGTCCTGTTAGCTAACTGGGGCACGGAGACGGCTCCTGACCACACTGCATGGCTGAAGAAACTGTGGGTAGTGCTAGCTATGGAGCACAGGTCAATGATGATCGACAATAGAGCTGAAACCTATTCAGAGCTATAGGCACCATTCATTACGATCCTAGCAAAAGAATTTATAGAAGTCACTTGTCCCAAGTATCTATAGATCTTGTGCCTAACGTCTAACAAACATGAAGAGCCTACATAACCTAGTAGGCAAGCTACTGGCACATCCGTGCATTGGCAAAGCTCCCCTGTTATTGGGGGATCTTGAGAACAAACATACGATGGTGCAGAGGAGGATAGGGAGTGGGCAGGAGGGTGGGTTGGGGTCTGATGTTCCCACTTGTTGTTTTTCTTTAATTTGTTCTTCGTTATTCTCTCGGACTCTCACACTACGTCTTAAAGGCATAAACCTTCTCATTATGAAACACACAGCCAGCCTTGGGTTGTAGGCGCCAAGCTATACACTTCCATATGCTTTCCATTCGCTGCCGATCCTGTGGTTATAGGCGTAAGCTGTGTAATTGCCTGAATAATCCAAATAAAAAGAGTTGTTCCATAAAGTATTTTATCATTTGAAAGGTACATGCCAATGGGTTAATTCACCTCTATCATATTAACAGAGAAGGCTTACTTTAAAATCTGTAAATCATTGTAGCAGTACAAGCACAGGGCGCTGAAAAAGCAAAGGGCCTGGTGTATAATGGTCACCCTGCTCTCTACTGATAGGCTTGAGAGCAATAGTGTGGGTTTGCAAGTTTATATCAGTTATATGCCTTTACCTTGCACATTACCAGTTCTCATACACATTCCCGATACCAGTTTACTACCTTCATAAGAGTATTGATTCCATCTGTATTTGCGGCCTCTTACCCTAGAAAAAGCACACATTCAGATTTAGTTCATTTTTTCATGCATTGAATATATTAACTGCATAAAAACTCCTCTTATAGCAATAATACCTAATATGAAAACCAATACAAACTTGGCAAAAGTAAAAAGTGTTTTTATACTTTCTCATGGAGGAGGAGTGGGAATTCAACAGATGGCAAAACACTGTGAAGAGAGTAAAATATACAACACATATGGCCAAGACAAAACAGTAGATTAATAGTATGTGTGCATTGCATTGCATTTGTGTCAATAACATGCTACACTATCTACATATCAGGAGCTTATGTCCCATTACAAAAAAGCTTTGTCAGTAATATGTGTTTGTATGTGACATTTATATTGGGGAACCAAGCTAAAAGGCAGTGTAATGTTGTGTAGTATCGAAGGTAAACATACAGTTAACAAGTGACTGAACTTGTAATTGAGTTCTAGAAGTAAAAGTAAACTATTACTATATTGTGATGCTGGTTGTTTAAAGAATTGTGGGGCATATTAGCAAGACCCACGTTAAAATTATCGCCGTTTTAGCGGCAGGAAACTGCCGCTAAAACGGCGATAATGGGTTTGCTAATATGCGTTATAGAATTCCAATAGAAGCCCAGGTTAGATGTGCAGGACATCTAACATGCTAATATGCCCCTGTGTCTTCAGCTCTCATCAATAACATGAAAAAGGTCTGTTTCCCTCTTTCCTCCTTTTTACACTTCTTTGCCTCCAGTCTGAAGTGGTTATGCTTGTGTGTAGCCATCAGAGATGGTGAGCTTGTCAGGCAAATATGGAGGGTTGCAGTGGCTCTGTAAATGATGCAGCTGGTCTTGAAGTTGTTGTGGGCTGGCTTGGGGAGCTAATAGAAATCAATCAGTATTGGAGCGATGTGGTTATTATTTCTTCAGTACTTGGATGAGACATACGGCAGCATGCAGGATGCCCATAAGCGATGCTAGTGTCAAATCTAGGTGACTATGGAGCAGTGCATTCCCACTATCCAGGATTGAATCACAGTTCAAAAGTGGCTTCTGAGAGGAAGGGTTTCACTTTCTTTAGCAGTGAGAGCGAGAAGCAGGTGGTTTTGTTTGCTTGCAATTGTAGCCTTTGAGGGTGGGTTTGCTAACCAGGGTTATTCCAAGGGAATTAAGGCCCGATTATGAGTTTGGCAGTCTCACTGCTGTATCACTGCAGCAGCAGTCCAAAGAAGACCACCAGGTTGGCAGTTTTCTGTCCGCCGTATTACAATGCATGCAGCCTGAACCGCTGGCCGCATCGAGGGAGTGGTTCTTGCCTGCAGCGCAGTGGACTGCAATGTTGGCGATGCTTACTCCATTGCCATCAGAGCCGTTGCTTCCAGCCAAGCCTATTATGAAAACACAATTGTATTGGCGGTCCCCTTGCAGAGGTTCACCGGCTGTGGCAGGCCGTCGCAGTACCCTCTTAGCATAGTACCAAAACAGTGGCCATTGCATTGATACAAAAACAACACAGCTGACGTCCATTGGCCAAGTGGACACACCTGAAAATCACACTATAAAACACACCCCAATCCAGACCATGAACCTTTGCCTCTTCACTGCAGCACAACAAGACAGAGACCAAATTTTTTGGGGTGAGATAAGGCAGTCCTATTTTTTCCCATCCCTTTCAGCACTCTCCAATCACTTTTCTTGCATATTTTTCTCACATCCTTTGGTGTATTTTTTTTACAGTGTCACTCATTTTAATTTATAATTATTTTAAGCCACAAAAATCCAACTTTTTCAGAGTTGTCAGTCATGGTGGATGGAATCATAGGAGTAGATCCACAATTGTTTGGAGTTCAAGTTCAACCTATTCCTCTCAGTAGGATAAAGGAAATGTGGTCCAGGATAGTCAACAGAGTGAACACTGTAGGTACCACCCTGCGCACACGGGAGGAAATTGGGAAGAGGTGGAATCATTTTGAGGGGGAAGGTGCATTCCCTGACATCCAAGCAACACCTGGAGGCCCAGAAGACTGGCAGTGGTCCTCCCAGAACCCCACTACATCTGTTTCCCTGATAGGAGAAGGTCTTCGTCATCCTACATTCTGAGGGCTTGACAGGAATACCAGGAGAAGTGGAGCCTGGTAAGTTACACCTCAATAACTGCCACAATAACTCAATGTCCTGTTGGCTCCCCACTCAGCGTTTGCCATTGTGTTGTGTACCTGGTTTCCTAACAGGCAATCCTCAAAGTATCAGAGATATGGGTTTGTCTGTGTCAGTGTGTATTGTTGCATATAATATCTCATGTATCAATCTTCCTTACATGCCACATCTTGATATAGTGTCTGTAAGTGTATTAATAGAAAAATATAATTATCAATCAGAGAGAATGAATCATGTGTCAATTATTCCAGGGTCTTGAAGTTTTTCCCTCTAAAAAGACCCTCATTCACACAAGTCTTTTGTGCGGTATATGTTGGTTCTCCGCCGCGTTTGTTAGGGGAATCGCATCATCATTGGGTCTTAATCGCCTGAGTTTCCGGTTCTCCAGGCGATATGCGTTCCTCCACTTGGAGGGAGACCATCTGGTTTTCGACATTCATGAATGATAAGTAATGTTGTGTGATAGGGAAGTGAATTTAAAATTATCTCTGTTCCTGTATTTAATTTTTATTCTGCAGGAATGGGGTAACGTCAAAACTAAAATTGGTGCCAGTGTGGATGTGTTAGTGGTCCACAGCACCTGGTGTGAGATCATGGTTTGTCAACATGTTTTGGCCCGCTATTGTCCTGATGGATCAGGGGGCCTTCTTCAGGACCAATGTGGGAGTGACTTCTATTTGGGTCGCTCTATTGGAGTAAGTTGACTCCCTTACCCCTCTTTGTCACAGAGCTCATTTGGTCAGTGAGTGACGTAGTAATTATATTTGCAGACTTTTCCTATAACTGAAAAGACAGAAAGACAACAACAAAAATACAATTCATGTGAGTTAAATAAAACTATGTGCGTTCTGTATTACCCCATGCAGTGCTTACTGATGTTACATTTATATGGGTGAGCTTTCAGACTATATATATGGATGGAACCTGTCATTCTCTAAACAAAAGTCTGGGCAAATTTGGATTTAATCACCCTGTGGGATAATCATGGTATGTGGGCTGTTAATTAGGGTCTGTGCCTCCAATTATGCACCTCTAGGGCATCTAGTCCAGGAAGATGCTGTTGTATTCCTCTTAGGGTGTCCATAAACGGGCTTTCCAGAATCATGTCCTTATATAGGCACAATTCGCCCTGCCCTTATATAGGCATAAAATCCCAGCCCTTATTTAGGCATTACACCGTGCACTCCAAATACAGGCATGGTAACCGGAAACGGTGGAGCTGCGGCTGATCCAGCCCAAGCAGCAGTTTTTAACTTTACAGGTTTTATTGAAACCGAGGAGGGTGTTATAGACATCACTCCAAATTTAAGAAGAGCCATCACTCTAAAACTCATAAAACATGGCCTACCACCAAGAGGAGATAGAGCAGTTTTCGTGATAGAGGCACACGAATCCTTTCAGACAGAGGTATTCTATTCATGGGTAATATTTCCTGAATCCAATCCAGTAACACACATGTTTCACTTCTACAAAGAAGATGATCCACCAGAGGAATACATTCCTTTTGAGGATATTTAAATTCCATTAACATACCAAGAGCATCAGCTCTGGTTTAAAGGCGCCCTAAAACATCACAGAAACATTACCAGGCTCGGTCCACTAGGTAGACCAGGAGCAACATGGCCGATTCTAGCCGGCTACACACCTCATCCTGTCATTGAAGAAATGTCAGACGAGGAATTACTTACTCAACTTACAGAGTTAATAAAAATCTACAGACAATTGGTCCAATATGTCATGCGGACTTTCACAGTCCAACCACCATTAACACTTCCAAATCAAACTCCTCACCAGGGGAATACACTAAAAATTACACCACAGACTCTATACGCAGTCATGGGTAAAATGCCCACAAAACGTGAGCAAATTCCATTTTGGATAGCTCAAAAATTACTCAAATCAAGTAGTATTTCCAAATACTAGCCCGCATGAGAAACACAGAATACTGACAATCAGTTTACCGATGGGGATCACACCACAACTGGAAGACTGCACCACTTGGGGCTCAGTCTATGCTGCCATCTATACTAAAACACATGGCATTCCGTCAATTGCGGTAATACCTGATGTCCTGAAACAAATTCAAAATGAATACGGGGCAGAGCCTGCTCTAAATTTAGGTATGAAATTACTGAAAATTTTTGACCAGGTCTCAACAATAATATTATCTAATATTAAAGGGGAGGCAGCAGCAGTGGCGATCCGCCAAAAATTAAGGGAATTCGATGTTACAGAACATCAAACTGAGCTACCCAGAATAATAGAACAATCTTATGCAGAATTAGGCAGAGATAGTTTGGGTGGGCCGAAGCTATCTGAAAGTCCTGAGAAGGACTCAATTAAACAAACTCCTACATCTTCTAAAAAGAAGTGGGAGACTAATAAACAAAATTCAAACGAGAAACGTTCTCAATCCCAAGGAGCCCTCTGAAAGGAGGTATAACCTCAGGAATAGGGATAATTTGAGAAAGCCTGACAGGTATCAAGATACTGATACACGTTCCTCTCGTCCCCACAGACTTCGGAAAGCAGAGGACGAACAGAACATAGAGAAGAACGCGTGAAATCGAAAGACGAAAAACACACTCCAAAAAACTAAAGCAAAACCTCAATTCTCCAAAAAGAAAGTAGCAGGTCTAAAGATCAGACATGCCGAGAATACTGAGAACACAACTCAAGAACGGAGAATGGGCTCAGACAATGCTGGACAGTGCAGCAGAAGTCACAATAGCTCGCCAGAACCTGAAGGAACTTCTGGAGATAGTGGACTTGAATGAGTACATTAAAGTAGAGACTGTAGACACCAGGGTTAGTACTCCACAAAAGTTATATGAAATAACACTCCGGATGGAGGGAGATAAACCTAGACAGATGAAAGCACTTTTTTGGGAAAGACTATCAAGGGGCTATGACATACTTCTAGCAGAAAAGGACTGGCCACCACAATTTGTCAGGGAGTGCCCACATGGTGAGGACATTATTATGCCTGCCTTCTCCAACCATATTCCAATTCACCTAAAATATACATATGCCAGGAAATGGGCAGTGGCCCAGGCCCCAGCATTATATAAAAATCATGTAGGATGGGATGAGGACTCACCTCACCATAAAATACATCTGAAACATGAACCAACTGCACAAAGGCAGTACCCAATAAAGCAAGAAGCTAAAAACAGGTCAGGGAGATCTTAGATCAACTTGAATACCAAGGGGTGATTGAAACATGCACCTCCTCAATGAACAATCCTTTGTTTCCTGTCTCCAAACCAGACAATACATATCGTCTAGTTTTGGATTACAGACACCTAAACACTTGTTCTAAAACATTTGCAGTGCAAAATGCACATAGTACAGCATTAATGAATAACATTGTGCGTAAAAAATACAAAACAACATTAGACATCTCAAATGGTTTCTTTTGTCAAAACATAGCACCTGAAAGCAGATACTTAACAGCATTCTCCATAATGGGGACCCAGCGTCACTTTTGTCGACTCCCACAAGGGTTCAAGAACAGCCCAGGTGTATTCTCAGCGAGGGTAACGGAGTTACTACAAATTTATGACAATGAGGCATTGTCCTATGTCGATGACATCTATCTGACAGACGATGACCTGGACAAACACTTGAACAGGGTGAGCACCATTATACTGGGTTTCGCCTCTGAGGGCTACAAGTTCAACTTTAAAAGTCCCGAATTGCCCATCTCAATGTCCTATTTTTAGGATATGAGCTTTCAAGTGAAGGCAAGAGCTTGGCAGCTAACTTTCTAGAAAAGTGTGCGCTGCTCCAACCTCCAAATACGCTAAAAAACTTACAATCCATCCTGGGTTTCCTAAACTTTGGAAGAACATACATTCTAAACTACGCAGAAAGGGTTAAACCTCTCTACGCATTAATCAAACCTGATTTTTCGATCAGAAATTGGACACAAGAACACACAGAAATCTTGCGTTCACTCCAGGCTAACATGTTAGCAACAAATCACTTACAAACACGTGTAAGTCAACGAAATTTGGTGTTCCGAATAATTTCGGATCAATGTGGATTCACCTACTTAACCTTCAATGAGGGTGAGAAAATACCAATGGCATACAAATCTTATTTGTACACACAAGCGGAAATGCGCTTCAGTTCAACTGAAAAAATTCTAACAGCAGTTCAAACCGCTGTAGCAAAAGAAAGAGCCTTAGCCCAAGGGAAACGCATTATTGTCGTAACCCCGGTACCAGCTTTAGAAGCGGTCACAAAAGCAAGCATTCCAAATGCTAAAGCATTACATCCAAGATGCATACAGTGGGTTAATTCTCTTGCTGCAACAGATGTTGAATATGTTTTTGATCCAGATTTAAAAACACAAGCATTCCTGCAATATGAACAAGAATGTCCTCTGCCCACTGAGATTCTGCCTCTCGATCAGTACGAATTCATAATTTACACTGACGGATCCGCACAACCCGCAAAAGGGAGTAAGCAAGCTTACAGTGCAGCGTGTGCAATCGTTAAAGGTCGCATGCGAAATGGCAACTTCAGACCTATGGTCACAAAAACTCAGTCTCTAGGAGATTGTACAGCTCAGCGAGCTGAACTACAAGCGTTCAAACTGGCACTTGAAAGTACAGATCGAGAATTCCCCACACTAATAGTGTGCGATTCCTTTTACTGTGTTCAGTCGTATAATGACTATATACGAAACTGGCTTGAAAATGGTTTCAAAGATGCGAAAGGTGGCACAATAAAGCACAAAATGCTTTGGGAACAAGTAGTTCAGTTGAAAAACGAACTACCAAAGGCTCACGTGATCCACACACTGAGTCATCAACGTGATGGCGTTCACGTTGCAGGGAATTCATTGGCTGATGAAGCCGCAAAGGGGGCTGTTCAGATGGCTTCCGTAGCTGCGATCACTCGTTCAAAAACGAAAATAGACGGTGAGATAATGTTGGCTGTCAATGCTTCAAGCAAGGGCAGCAGTGCAGCGTTACCAAAAAGTTTCCACTCAAGTACTCTTATGTAATTGATGCGAACAACGTTCCTTTTGCTCGAATCCCTGGAGTGGGGGATAGGGTAATTCCAAACATGGAACGTAGAGCAGCCTTGATTTATGAAACACATTTGGGGGAGGGTCTGTCACATCAAGGGATCTCTAAAACAATTTTAACGTTAAAAGAGATGTACTGGTGGCCTGGAATGAATACAGAAATACACATATTCATCAATAACTGCTTAGACTGTAAATTACAGCGAGAGAGCCACCAGACACCATGCTGCGAATGCGGCAACACAGTACAGACACCACTGTTAGACAGCATTAGACTATCTACACGCCTGCGTCCTACTGGACAAGTGCGATCCCACAAATACTGAATCAAGGTTCCTATGGGTATGGCCACAGCGCTCGGCTGACGCTCAAACTGTTATAAAAGATTTGCGAGTCTTTATCGGCACATTCGCAATAGGCACGCTACATTCTGACCAAGGCGCTGCGTTTAGCTCTCGGGCTTACAAAGAAGCCATGGCCAGTCTGGGCGTTGCATTGCGGTACTCCTCTCCATTCCATCCTGAGGGAAATTCGGTTGTAGAAAGGAAAAACCGGGACATAAAGCAGTCTATAACAGCTAGGGTATTAGGTTCGGGTGATGGGTGGGTCAAACACCTTAATGGGGTCCCACGCTCATTGAACAACCTGCCAAGAAGTTCTCTAGGGGGGGTCACTCCATATGAGGTCCTATTTGGGACAAGAATGTGGGTACCAGACCTTGAACACGTAGGCACAGTGGTGGAAAATAAACCGTTTGATATCAAAGATCGTTTGGCTGTTTTACAGGAACTCAATGAATTAAGAATGAAACAAAGCAACGTATTCCTGCAGCCAACCACCACTGGGGAAAAACGGCGGTCCCAGCAAGGCCTGTCTGGATTCCAAAAGTTGGGGATCTAGTCAGAGAAAAATCGCGGACAAGAAGGAATTTGGACCTTCTTACAGACAACCAGTACCTGTCCTAGCAGTTCAAGGAACAAGAACAGTACTTCTGCCGCCCCTTGCTGGAAGAAAGGAGAAAAGATTTATGTCCATCGACCTCATCAAACCACAGTATGTGGCCAATACTAAATAGTAGGCCTCGTGGACTCCGACCTGGTAGCAGACGCACTCCTCTCGCTACTATTAAAGAGGTTCAGACTGAAAGACTGATAACAATCGAGACTTCAGCTGTAACAGATGAAGGACTAAGCAACAATGCAATGGAACTCATCCCTCTTGAAAACCAAGTAACAGTTCGTCCAAATACGCCTGTCTACACCAATGTAGCAAGTGATGAACTGGTTCCAGTGATTTCTACAAATCCTGATGCAATTCCAACAATTGACAGAACTGCTTCTGGCTATTTCATTAACTTTGATACGTTCTCAGAAGATCCAAGTGAACCTGAAATGACGCCAGCATCATTCAAACTCAAGCAGCAAGTACAAGACTTTCTTCACTTTTTGAAAAAGACTTATCTGGTTTCTCCATGGATTGAACTCTGGATTATATCTGGACTTTTTGTTTTCCTGCTCTGGCTAGCTTTGGTTACAACTGTGAGCGTGCTTATAAGTGGCAGATACATCCATGTGAACAATGAAGGAAAAGACGTGAACGTACTTTTGAAACCTCATAAATCTTCCCATCGTGAAGCAAGAGACTTGTCATCAGTGAACATCACAGCCGTTCCTATACAGGATGGTATAGTGTGGGACAAAACAGATTATGAAATCTTCGGCCCGACGGAACAATTGAACATTCCACATTTGTTTAAAATTTCACTAAGTGATCTAATTACGTCCAGTACCTATTCAGATGATTGGGACTTTGAGACTGTTAATGACATAATGTTTGACTTAGAAAAATCTGCTGCATTTTCTAAAAATGAATATTTAGAGGGTTCATCAGACTATGAACAACTGTATTGTTATAACCACTATAATCATCATTATTTGCATAAATCTGCATATCCAAGAAATGTGTTTATGTTTAACCAATGGGAACATTGTCCTACACCACCAAAAGGTAGTTCAAAAACATTTGCAAGTAAATTTCCATATTTTTCAGGTTACAATACATCTGACCCAGAAACATTTTACTTTAGAAATATAAACAAAACAGGACTGAAAATTATGTTAACTAATACAAAATAGATTTACTCTGCAGCATTTATTGTCCAACTGTCTAGACAGGGTTTCGACTTATGGAAAGACACAACAGACACAAAAACCGTGTGGGGTTCTAAAGATTGGCAAGTACAGGGTATAGAAGCTTTATTTAGAGCCTGTATCATCCCTGAACAAATAATGTTTTTGAATGAAACCGTCCAACAAACATCTTGTCTTGGATTAGCCAAGATCAAAGAGATGAAAACACCTTCTGTACCAACGCCTGCAAGTGATAACGATACACAAGCAGTGGTGACAGTTGACAATATACTACAACTCAACAGATCTAATCCTGATTGGAAAAATGGTTGATCTGGCCCATAGACACGAATAACTGTCAGGAAAGATTCCTGAATAAAACTCAGGGCTTTACTATTCATAGGCCAGACCCAAGATACGTCCAAAGACATCATCCGGGGGTAGTAACAACATACAGTGTAGGAAAATTATGCCTCGATTGGCTGCATAAGTCTACACTACAGGATGTGAAACAACACTTATCCTTACTTAAAGAGGACGCAGATCTTAGGGAATTCTTGCTTGGACCAAGAAAACCGCGTCAAAAACATTTCATATATGCCGGCATTTATGCTGCCTATAATGAAGCATGGAAAGTGTCACAGATGGAGGCCGCAGAACGAATTCGTGAACTTGATCGTATTAATTTAGAGAAAACACTCTCTGTGGTCGACAATGGGTTAACAACTTTGTCCTCCAGAATATATTCATTGGATGGCATTGTATCCTCTGCTATCGACATACTGGAACAAGATTTGGCGATGTTACAACAAGGTCAGTCTCAATTATGTTCTATTGTGTTATTAAGCTGGACGCTGCAATCTTTGCGAGCGGGCTATGTGCCTTGGCGTTTTATCAACACGTCAGCTCTGTTTGCAGAATACAATCTAACTGATAAACAGATTGAATTGGCACAAAGAGGAGCAAGGTATACAGTGCTGAGCATTGAAAAACTGGAAAAGTTACCATTCACAGTGGCAGAAAAACCAGCTACAGAATGGCTTATTCATGGCAAAATAACATTACCTGTGACTACTTTTCAGTTTCAGTATTGCCTCAGACAAATGCAAGCAGGCAAATATGAAAGGTTGGGTAAGGAATACATTAAGACATCTTGGGATTTACCGTATACATATAGATGTTGGAGTGGGATCGTGAAGTGTTTTTGAGCGGTACACACTGTAAACATGCACTGAGCGCTTCACTTATATGTCAGGACATTTCTTTACACGGGGCTTGTAATGGTTCTGTGGCAAATTTGTCTTGCCATCAGCAGGGTACACCAGCTGCTGTGATTAATCCAACGTTTGGACAACTTTCTAATGGGAGTTACCTCATGTTGAATGATCAGAGTTGCTGCGGCATGTTGCCAGGCATCCCATATCTAGTAACGGCCAACTCCAGGGACACTTGCTGTATGCAAGTATTGTTTGCCCCAATAGACACAGTCAGGGAGTCGCCTCTATGGCCTTCGCTGAACGTCTCTTTTATAAGATTTGATACTTTGAGCAGAATGAAAGCCATGCTTTTACAGCAAACAGTGCCTTTGACCTCGGCCAAAGAAACCTATGATCTACAAGTAGCAAGGACTTCGGCTGAGATACAGACTTTAATACGTACAAATTGCCCTATACATTTCGTAGAAATGATAACACGTATCTTTAACATGTCTGATACAAGTGGAATTGTACATGTATTTAAGAGCATCTGCTCCGGTCTGTTAGCACCTTTCCAGGCAATACTCAGCATAATCCCGAACTTTTCACATTCGGTGTTTGGTGGCATACCATTAATTCTAGCACTTGTTGCCGGAATTCTATTTCTCTACCTGCTATTGCGCTATGGCCAGCCTATTCGCAGACATCACTCCGAGCGAAATGGAGAAAGCTCTCCTTGAACGAAAGTGCAGTGAGCGAATAGTACAGCTATTGGGCATGACTCGTCTACGGGACCTGAATACCACGTGGTTCCTGTCATTCAGACCAATCTGGCAAGATTGCATCTTACCTGTTCTACGATGCCTGCTATGCGGTGAAGAATGTGTGTTGGACACCTGTCTAACATTTCCATCAGCAACGCCAACGGACGTCGATACTCTGCTGGTCCCGATAACGGCCCATGCTCTGTGTTGTCCCCAGAGGCTACCAATCCTGATGTCAGCATTCATTGAAATCTCACAGACGCTTCCGGCTGCTGCTGAGGTACGAGAAAGATCTACAGGCACACAGGTAACAACGGACGCGAACATTGCTGCGGCAACCTATGCTGAAAGCGATGCTTCCCATCTCTGTGCAATTAATCTACTACACGAAGTGTTCCAACTGACACCAACTACAGTGGATGATGTATTGTCTATAGAAATAGATGATCTCATGTTTACACCAGACCCGTAAACTGACTCTGATTCAGCATACAGTGTTCCAGAGATGCAGTAACAATTTGGCCTTCATACTTCAAAAACTTGGAACTCTACCAAAATTGAACTTTTTCCCATTTTTAGCCCTAAAAATGGCACTTCAATCTGCTTAAAGTAGAACTAGCCTTATAGTACAGACTTCGCGGTACTTCCACGGACACTTAGGGGCCGATTATAATGGCGGGCGGACTTTGTCCGCCCGCCATCGCCCCGGTAAATGGGACCGCCCGCTATGTGTGCGGCGGTCCCGCACATGTGATTAGGATGCCACCGCCGCGGTGGCATCCCCCATTTCCAGCATTGTGGCAGGCGGTGCTCACAACACCGCCGCCACAGTGCTGGAAATGCATGTTGTGCATCTGCATGCACAACGTGACAGGCACCGCGCGGTGCCTGCCACCTTGTGCATGCAGATGGTACCCCCCATGTGCAGCCCCCACCCCCCCAACACCCTGGGGGCCCACAACGGGCCCCCAACAGCAAAGACAGCGAGCCTTTCCATGGCGGCGACGCCACCATGGAAAGGCTCATCTCCACCAGCATCATAATATGGATGGCGGTGTCTTGCAGACACCGCCACCATATTAAACCCTTTTCCGCCCGGTCGACTGTTCGGCCGGGCGGAAAACATGCGGACGGTCTTACCGTCTGCCGGGCTCCCCTCCGCCATGGTAATATGGCGGGGGGGAATTTGTTGGCGGACGGGCGATTATGGCGGGCGGATCGCCACCGCCATGCGGGCGGTGGCGATCCGCCCGACATCGTAATAGACCCCTTAGTCATCTTGTGTGTCTAGAACAGTTCATTAATTTTCATGACATGAAATGACTTTGATTTTTGAACAACTTATCGATCATTTTCTGTCACATGTAAATATTACTGCTTATTTCATTCAAATTGCATTTAATTTCGAACTTTATGCCTGAAATGAAAAGCATTGCTTAATATGTACAGTAACTCTTTGCATTTTTTACTATGTTTTTTAAATGCTTTTAGGAAATATTTTTAAATATGCGGTACTCCAGTTAATGTTTAGCATTTTAAATGTTTAGCATTTTAGTATTATCGTACACACGAAAGTGGAGTGGGTGTTGTATTCCTCTTAGGGTGTCCATAAACGGGCTTTCCAGAATCATGTGCTTATATAGGCACAATCCGCCCTGCCCTTATATAGGCATAACATCCCAGCCCTTATTTAGGCATTACACCGTGCACTCCAAATACAGGCATGGTCTCCGACATCCGTCCACCCTAACGTCACAACGAGTTCGTGAAGAACAGACCCTTTGGCTGCGGGAGTTTCCCTAGCCCAGGACTATTGATTTCTTCAAGGACTCATATATTATGCATGAACCATTATTCCTTAGGGGTTCATTCATGACGTCTTCCGCTGTCCGACTCACGTCAATGCTCATATTCTGAGGTAATTCTCAGGTATAAATATACCTTCCCTAGCCCCTGTAAATCAGAGGAGACCTCGACTTCAGAGGAGCCCGTTTCCCGGCCTGACGCACTGAGAAGACGCTGTCATCCCTGCACGCAGAGAGTCCAGCTTCCAGTGATCTGACTTCCCTTGCGGGGTGTTGGAGTTCGAGACTGGCAAGAGATTCCTACCTCTCTCATTCTTCAGGTATGGAGCTGACTAGAACCTAGAGGGACTCTTGGCATACTAGGCATACTAGGCTTAACATACTCTTAGTATACCATAGTAAGGAATACTTCACCTACTTCATACCTCTCCCTACACCTAGGTTAGGTTAGGTACATTGGGGTAGAACTAGATTAGAAACGCATCGTATGAGTACTCGCATTTTTAGTCGGTGTCATTTATGTAAATGCATATATACTAAAAGATAATGCTATCGCAGTATTATTTATTTCTACTGCTCACACTGTACATTATTGATCTCGTATACTGTCTTGTGATCGTAACAGCACATTTTACTTACACCAGAACCAAGACTGTTCAATAAATCTTTTATTGAAACGCCCGTCTGTTCTTTCTGTGTAACTTGGAGAAAACTAAGCATGCATGACTGAGCTGAGTGTAATAGTTATCTATTGTTTCCATGACTCTGGGACACGTTCTGATTCTAAAGGGAAACAAAGTGGTCATGTTTTGCGGCTGCCAGAAACTACTCCATTCTTGTCGTCAAGGAGTTTCTAGTGGCTTCTGAGCTAGCTGGCACAAGTAATTAAGTTTAATATACTCGATAGGGACATACTGACCTTAGTCCTATGTCAAACCTATAGGATATATTATTCCAATGCGCAGAGCCTATTAGGGAAATAGGAGCTACACTACAATGCTAGAATGAAGATGGTATCATATGATGCTATATTTATATGTTTTAGTAGAGCTGCCTCATGCTCTTGAACTGTGGTAATTGTCTAATCTGCACAAATGGTCTTAAAATTATCTATGTTGCGTGGAAACACGATTATGTTAAAAAATACATGTAGCGCTGTGTGATTCTTAGATACCAGTAAGTCGTTTTGTCCAACTGATGTCGTTGTCTTATTTACACAGAAGATCGATACTAGAATAGTTCTCTACACTGTGTGGAGATGTGTGGATTTCTGAAATACACAATGCGCCACATTGATGATGTTCGTTAGTTTGTAAATAGATTGTTATTAGCATTGCCGGATAATGTGGAAGTCTGGGCTCGTACGTGCAGCCGCGTATTTAGTAATCGCCTGAAAGTGGTATCCTGAAGAATGTTATAGAGATACCAAAGTTAAGTTTAGCCCTTTCGCTGTCAGGCCTTCCGCCTCCTGTGCTAAGCCTTTTTTGGGGTATTTGGGGTAGTTTGCGATTAGGCCCCTGTAACTTTTTGTCCACATAAGGTATCCACGCCAAATTTGCATCCTTTTCTTCCATCATCATGGGGATTTTAAAGGTACCCAGGGTTTGTGGATTCCCCAGGAGGGGACCCCGAAATTAGCCAAAATACAGCTATTTATTTATTTTTAACTGGGGGAAAAGTGCTGCAGATGAAAGCATCTGTTTTTTTCCCTGCAAACGGTATCAACAAAGGGTTTATGGAGCTGATATCACCATCTTCTCAGCTTTCAGGGACAGGCAGACTTTTGTCAGAAAACCAAAATTTTCTACACAGTTTTGGCATTTTACTGGGACATAGCCTATTTTTGATACTTTTTGTGCTTTCAACCTCCTTCCAGTTAGTGGTAGAAATGGGTATGAAAGCAATAATGGATCCTGGCAAGCTATACATTTCTAAAACGTAGACAAGATTCTGAATTCAGCAAGGGGTCATTTGTGTAGATCCTTCAAGGCTTTTTATAGAAACTAACAGTTGAAAGTAAGAAATATAGAAAATGCTTTGAAAAAAACAACCATTTGTGCCAACATTTTCACCTGTAACTTCTTCTAAGTATGACAGATTTTTAAAAGTGATATACCGTTACATCCGCGGGACACATCCGGTTGTGAGGATATATAGGACTTGTAGGTTCACCAAGAACCCGAGGAACCCAGAGCCAATAACTGAGCTGTGTCTTGCAATGGTTTTTTCATTGTGTACCGGGTATAAAGCAAATCATTTGGTAAAATATAAAGAGTGAAAAGTAGGTATCAAGGACGCCTATGTATTTCCAAAATGCGAAGAAAATATAGGGGCATATCATCAAGCCATTTATCGCCACGTTAGCAGCACTTTCTTGCTGCTAATGCGGGTTTTTTTTTAACGCCCTATTAACAAGCTGTCGCTAACAGGCGTTAGCGACAGCTTTCCGGCGATAGCAGCCGGTTTTTCCATCGCCTTGCATGCCAGCGATATTTATCGCTAATGACATGCAAGGTAGGCGTTCCGTCTCAAAATTACAGATAACTCACGCTAACATAACTGCGCCCTATTATCAAGGATGGGCCGGACCCGCGAAGCGATAAAAAAAGTCGCGCTAAGGCCCGTTAGCTGCAGTAACTTAAGACCAAAAATAGCTGGTCTTAAAAATGGGGACAAGACTTGGGCCCACATGTATGCATGTTTTTGGTGCTGGACAGTGCTGCAAGCAATGTTGCAGCGCTGCCCTGCGACAAAAATACAGTGCAGGAATGCGCATCATCAATGAGTTAGTGCGCATTCCTGTGCCCCACTCATGAAAAGTATTGCTGCGCTGCGACAAGACAGCATAGCAACACTTCTCATTACGCCCTCCTTGCAACAGCAATGATGCGCTGTACCCACTGGACAGTGCTCCATGACGCAAGTAATGACAGATACGTCAGGAATCCTGACGTATCTGTCTGCGCTAAAGTCACGCATTGCTGCAGTTGTGTCACAACCATGACGCAACTCCAGCAATGCATGGGGCCAGCCTATCCCTATGGCACTGCCTCACCCTCACGCCTGTTATCAGGCAGGCAGAAGGTATTGACACAGTGCCGTTCATGAGGGGTGCCCGAATGTCGGTGATGTTGGAGATCCATCGGTGGTGGTTGCGCGCTGCGGTGTCATCGTTTGGAAGCATTGGTGGAGTGTTGGTGTGGAGGCAGTTGACCAGGCGTTCTGCGGTGGCCTTGATCCAGCTGCGACAGGGTGCAATGACGGCACTGGCGTCCGGTGGGCAAGGTGAAGACGTCATTCATCCAATGATGGTACTGCCAGGAGAGTCCGGTGTTGTGGCTGTAGTTGAAGTACCCGCTGGCAGAGGTGATGTGCTCGACCGTGTGTCCTGCTATGTGGCCTGTTGAGGTGACTTGCTGCTTGCGTCTGATGTCGGTGACAGGAGGGGGTGGTGCTCTGTTCACTGGGGTTGCCCAGGTGGAACTTGAGTTCACTGAGTTGGATGTCATCGGGGATGGGAGACCCTGGGGTGCAATGATGTCTACAATGGGATTGTAGAATGGGGGGCCAGCATATGAGGGTGCCACAGAGGATGTTCTTGGGCTTGGTCCGGATCTGGGAGTTGACGTGGTCCATGGTTACCCTTGGCACATTAGAGTGCGTGGTCAGTCGGAGTGTGCCTCTGTAGGTGACGGCAATGCCTCCTCCTTGATGGTCGGGGTGCTCCTTGCGGGTGATACTGCATCCGTCAGTGATGGCGAAGGCGATGTCCGTTACGGAGCAGAGGTTTGTCCTGGCAGGCGAGGTGGCGTCCAGGGTTGATGGCGAGGAGGGTGCTGGCGTCGTAGCGGTGGAGTGTCCAAGAGGAATGCACCTTGGTGCTAAGCACGGTCCGGGGCAGACGGACGCAAACGGCGTAGCTTATGTGTTGCTTTCGTCACGGGAGACGACCCTTACAACGCAGGCAGTACATCGTTAACAACGCAACTCCGACAACGCGGGTCCCTTAACATCGCATTTGATTACAATGCATTGTGAGGTCAGTAATGGGGTAATTTAAACTTTTTCAGGTGTGCATGGGTTTTGGATGTAAAAAATTTAAATTGGACTATGTCTTGGGGTAAAATATGAAAAATGGGGTGTATTGGGGGGTAAAATATGAAAAATGGGGTGTTTTTTGGGGTAAAATATGAAAAATGGGGTGTTTTCTGGGCTAAATTTTGGAATTTTTTGTGTTTTTTTGGGGTCAAATTTCTAAATCTTGGGTGTGTTTTGTGCCAAAATAAAGAGAAATTTGGGGGTGCATTTGTCTCAAATGTGATCTTTTGGGTGTCTTTGGGGGGTTCAGAAAGGAATTCCAGGTTTCACAGTTGGGTTTGTTGTGCAAAGGTTATTTTTGGGTCGCACTCACTGTAGTGGGAACAGTGATCTTCATGTCTCCGCTAAGCAACACCTACTCTACTGTTGCAATGTGCCTAGTATTAGTATGTATCGGAATGGAATGCAATGTTATGGCATGCATCGCAACTACGTATGTGCCTTTGGTACACGAGTGGTACGCCTGCTGTGCATGGGCACAGAGCGGCCACCATTGAGAAGTGCGGGGGTGTCTGGATAGCTGTGAGGTGGTAAACCCCATAAAAAACACTGGATGGTGCGTGGACATGGGGATGTGTGTGTGAGCGTGTGTTGTTAAAAATTTATTGAGGGAAGTATTACCTCTAAGCTGTGTCCCGTGTCTTCGTAGCTCCTGCTCTCCTGCATCTGCTTCCAGGAAAAGGAAGTAGGCAGCCAGGCTCCCTCCCCTGAGTCAATCACAACGCTGCGATGCAGCGGTGGGATTGTTAATTGGCAACGGGACAAGTCATGCAGTCAGGGTCCGGAGGGGTGGGCATGTTCTCCATGCAGGCTGTAATGCAGCCTGCATTGCGAACAGAGAAGTGTGCATGTCTGCATTGGGCGGCCTGAGTCGGCCGACCAAACAGTCATTGCGCACTTGAGTGTGCATGCCAATCTGCACATTCCCTGATCCGTGTTTGGAGCAGTCCTACCCACCCGCCCACCCCCTGAGGATACATAGCATGATTACATGAGTTTTTTATCCCTTGTTTTTCCCTTTTTTAACTGTTTTATTGGCTTCTCTGAGCCCGCACTACCCGCTTCCTGCCGTTGCTGCCCCTGCGGCCCGCACCCCTGTCCTCGCACATTCCCACCTCCCAGCTGATCGTTCCTCCACCCTCCCTTACTTAATGGTGGACGCTGCGCGATTGCGCAGCGGACACGCGCCGCTGGCATGCAGAAGGCATGCCTAAGACAAGCCCGTCTGCGCACGTCTGCAACCCAACCGCGACCAGCGCCAGGAAGCCTGGATCACGGGCCACCCACTGCTACAGCACAGCCACCCTCCACGCACTCAACCCCGGGAAAATCAGAGACTGACAACAGGCCTCGGCAAACACGACCCACGTCCAGTTCTCTTGTCTCCACTGCCGCCAGAGCTTAACCACCACCCCGGACTTCAACACAGCCGACGTCAGCACCGGCGACACGCTAGGATGCATCCTCCTCAACGGGCACTCCGTGCACAAACACGCCGTGGAAATCTAGTACCTACTCGACTCTCTCTCGCCCGACATCATCTTCTTCACGGAGACCTGGACCAATGCCTCCTCCACACCCGACATCAACACCACCATCCCGGACGGATACAAGATCCAGAGGAAGGACCGCACCAACCACCCGGGAGGGTGCCTCGCCATTGCCCACATGAGCACCCTCCGCCTCACCACCTCCAGCGAAACCTTCCCCTCCGCCGAACACCTGCACTTCCAGATCCAGACCAGCCACAACTCCACACTCCGAGGATCCCTCGTCTACAGACACCCCGGGCCCCGGACACACCAGCCAGCCCACCATCTCCACCTGGACGCCAGTCACAGCCGAAGACACAGCCTCAACCATGAAAGGCATCCACTCGTGGGCCAGAAAACAGTCTAAAGAGACCCAAGCTGCCTGAAAACTGATAAGGGAGTGCTAACAAAGTCACTGATACTTTAAGACATCGCTATACAAACAGAAAAGTTCCCCAAACGAATAAACGAAAGGGAATAGAGAAAATATATATTTTTTTTATTATTTCTAGTATTTTATCAAAATTCATAAAAATGATATGTGACAGGATAACATTTCAATGTACATAAATATACAGTTTCCACCTTCTATAACAAGAAGACACATGAATGACTATTGACTACTTGATGCTTATCTTGTATCTTGTACCATGAATGTGAACCAATTTGAGCCCTGACCATTTCACAAATTGTGAATTCCTCTTGAGTGTGGAGAGTGTATGAGTATGGCTGTATTTGTGGTTGTTAGTTTGTATTGAGTGTTTGAATGTGGGACCTTATGTATATTTATGTACATTGAAATGTTATCCTGTCACATGTCATTTTTATGAATTTTGATAAAATACTAGAAATAATAAAAAATATATATATTTTCTCTTTTTCCTTTCGTTTATTTGTTTGGGGGAACTTTTGTGTTTGTATAGCGATGTCTTAAAGTATCAGTGACTTTGTTAGCACTCCCTTATCAGTTTTCAGGCAGCTTGGGTCTCTTTAGACTGTTTTCTGGATCCCTCCCCTGTCCGACCTGCCTGCCATCCGCCTTCAGGGGCCCCCTTTCGTAGTAGTGGTTATCCACTCGTGGGCCCCTACCAACCCATGCCCTCCCACATCTACCACAGAGCTGCGGCCACCATCACACACGAACTGCAACGCACCATCAACACCACCTTCAAAACAGGCACCTACCCAGATGACTGTAAGCGTGCAGAAGTCTGGCCCCTTCTCAAAAAGACCACAGCTGACCCCACCAACCTCAAGAACTACCGGCCCATCTCGCTCCTCCCCTTCGCGGCCAAAGTTGCAGAGTAAACAGTCAACAGGGAACTGACACAGTTCATTGATGACAACACCATCCTCGACCCGTCCCAATCTGGATTGCGAACCAACAACAGCAATGAGGCGGTCCTACTCGCCGCCACAGACAATATACGCACACTCCTGGACCAAGGCCACTCTGCAGCCCTCATCATACTTGTCCTTTCAGCGGCCTTCGACACCGTCTCCCACCACACACTAGTCGCCAGACTACACGACGCCGGCATACAAGGAACAGGCCTCGACTGGATCCGATCATTCCTCCCCGGAAGAAGCCAAAGGATCAGACTGCCAACCTTCCTCTCCGATCCCACGTAAATCACCTGCGGAGTCCCAGAGGGTTCATCTCTGAGCCCGACCGTCTTCAACATCTACATGGCACCCTCGACGCCACCATCCGACAACACAGCCTCAACATCGTATCCTACGCTGATGACACCCAGCTCATCCTCTCCCTCACCAAAAACCCACCACAGCCAGACTCAACTTTCAGAAAGGAATGCAGGACTTCGCAGTCTGGATGACCAACAGCTGCCTGAAGCTCAACGCTGAGAAGACAGAAGTCCTTGTTCTTGGAACCACCCCTTCAGTATGGGACAACACCTGGTGGACTTTGCCCTCGGAAGCCCACCTACCCCCTCGGACCACGCCAGAAACCTCGGCATCGTACTCGACCCATCGCTCACCATGAACAGACAGGTCTATGCCGTCACCTCCAGCTGCTTCAACACCCTCCACATCCTCCGCAAGACCTTCAAATGGATACCCCCAGAGTCAAGGAAGACAGTCACCCATGCACTCATCACCAGCAGACTGGACAATGGAAACGCACTCTACGCCGCCATTTACAAGTCCCTACTCCGCAAACTACCGACATTACAGTACACCGCCGCCAGACTCGTCCTCGGCATCCCCCGGCACTAACACATCAGCCAACACCTACGTAGACTCCACTGTCTCCCCGTGGTGAAAAGAGTCACCTTCAAAATCATCACTCACGCCTACAAATGCCTTCACAACAACATAACCAAATACCTCAATGACAGGATCAACTTCCACGTACACAATTGAGACATCCGATCTTCCAACCTCGCACTGTCCGAAACCCAGAGCATCCACAGAGCCAGAGCAGGTGGAAGATCCTTCTCCCACATTGCATCCAATACCTGGAACGAGCTACGGGCAGACATCAGAGGTGCCCCCTCCCTGAACACCTTCAGGAAGACCCTCAAGACCTGGCTCTTTGGCTAACAGATCTGCGGCCCCCCACTCCTCAGTGCCTTGCGACCCTCACGGGTGAGTGGCGCGCTTACAATTCCGCTGAGTGATTGATTGATTGAGTTATCATCATGTGATGATTGTTCTTCTTCTGCACTGCTTGAGGTGGTGGGGCCACGCTCTTCCAACATAGCGGTAGAGCCGCCACTGGGGGTGCGTCATCTACGTGTGATAGGTATGAGCGATCCCCCCCAGCCCTCCTGCGCTACGCGTCCCACCTTCTCCTTACCTGGACATTGACCCTGTGGCACAATCCACTGCACTCTCTCCACATCTGTGACTCAGCCAGCAGGAGCCTGAGCCAGGTGTGCTTTCACTGGGCTAGGTACAGCAGTCACCGCGTAGTCCGCTGGTGGTCCACCCGATGCAGTTGATGCAGCAGGGCTCCCTTAGGCATGTAGTTGCAGCGCTCAGTCCACACAAGTTCGGCGTAGCACAGGGGCCCCACCCTCCAGAGCGTCCGGCCAGCCCAACCTCATCCGTCCTGTGATGCAGGGAGACGGCACCCACCGTTGGTAATCCCCTCCGTGCACTCTGGTGTAGTGGTGGATCATAGTATGCGAAGCGGCCCTCACTGCGTTGGTGCGCGGGATCACCTCTACCATTGAACTGCACCAAGGTGCGCAAGGCGGGCTTCTCACACAGGTCAGCAAAGTGTCTCCATGCGACCTGCCAGACTTCACCACCAGGTACGGGCGATCGTCGCACATCAATGTCTCCCGCCACGGATCATCGACTCCACAGCTATCCACATCCCACTCCAGGCCACAGACGCAGGTCCAGCGAGGGATCCAGGAACCAGACGCAGGTCCAGCGAGGGATCCAGGAACCAGACGCAGGTCCAGCGAGGGATCCAGGAAGCAGACGCAGATCCAGCGAGGGATCCAGGAACCAGATGCAGCTCCAGCGAGGGATCCAGGAACCAGATGCAGCTCCAGCGAGGGATCCAGGAACCAGACGCAGCTCCAGTGAGGGATCCAGGAACCAGAAGCAGCTCCAGCGAGGGATCCAGGAACCAGACGCAGCTCCAGCAAGGGATCCAGGAACCAGATGCAGCTCCAGTGAGGGATCCAGGAACCAGACGCAGCTCCAGCGAGGGATCCAGGAACCAGACACAGCTCCAGCAAGGGATCCAGGAACCAGACGCAGCTCCAGTGAGGGATCCAGGAACCAGACGCAGGTCCAGTGAGGGATCCAGGAACCAGATGCAGGTCCTGCGTGGGAACCAGGATCTCATCCTGGTCAACCAGGATGTTGGGTGGCTTGAGGGGGTTGTTGATGTGTGCTGCGCTATGCCCTGGCTGCTCAAATCTGCATTTTTCTTTTTTTGTGTGCATCTTTTATATTGGAGGTGGACAGATAGGCTAAGTCCAAACTTGCGGGTTAGCGGGCCTTTTTCTATTGCTAAGGGCTTATCGCTGGATTCCACCCACTAACGCCAGTTTCATTAACGCCATTGCGCTAATGTTAGCGGCGGTTTTCGCCGCTGATCCCTGAAGCTATCGCCTGTTAGCAAAACATTGCTAATACGTCGCCAACAGGGCGATAACTTCCAGGGATCGACGGCGATAGGAAAACTAGCGCTAAGCTAGGTTAGCTATAGTTATCGCCATTTCTTGGTAATATGACCCATAGAGTTTAGAAGCAGTAGTTATTTGCACATCTCCGAAATTGTGTGTACCCATACTAGCATGTGAATTATAGGACATTTTTCAAAGTGACTTCTTTTTTACACATTGTCTTACATTTAGATGGCAGAAATGCGTAGAAAGTCAATAGGTAATAACTAAGGGTGGGAGAAGTTGGCGGAGTACCACTATGCGGAATTCTGCAGAGTTGAACAAAAACTCCATGAAACTCCGCTCCATAACTCCGTTCCATCTCATCCCAATTAATAAAACAGAAACCTCACATACCTTTGGTTAAACAAGTAACTCTATCTTTACATGCTAAAATGCATATAGTCATCGCACAAAAGTAAAAATGAAAACATAGCAAGCAGTGAGAGAGCTGATGATTTTAGGGTCCTCCCTAACCTAGGGAGAGAACCAAGCAGATGCCTTGAACACAAAGAGCACATCATGCTGAACGATTCGGTGGTGGTCCATCCTCCTAGGACCACCCCAAGCACAGTTATGGGCAACAATACAATCCCAACCAAAGGCCCTGCAAAGCATTATGGGACGAGATTCTAGAGTGCAGTGAATATTATAGTATCCAATATCAAAACATTCCTCAAGTGGCAGTGGCTCTCCCGGCTCAGCTGAGAGCTAAAACTATAATATTTACTGCACTCTAGAATCTCGCCCCATAATGCTTTGCTGGTCCTTTGGTTGGCATTGTATTTTTGCCCATAACTTTGCTTGGGGTGGTCCTAGGAGGATGGGACCACCACCGAATCGTTCAGCATGATATGCTCTTTGTGTTCAAGGCATCTGCTTGGTCCTCCCCCTAGGTTAGGGGGGACCCCAAAATCATCACCTCTCTCATTGCCTGATATTTTTCAAAGCTCACTTTTGTGAATTGGTTATATGCTTTTTTTTAGCATGTAAAGGTAAAGTTGTTTTATCATAGGGTTCTGGGTGCAGTAGCTAACTCCGCAACGTGGCCGAGTCGGAGTTTTTGTATGAAGTCCGTGTTTTCAATGTAATGCGTAGTTAGCAAATCTCCACCACCTCCGCTAGCGGAGCAGAGTTTATTGCCCACGGTTAGTAATAACAGTTGCTCTACAATTCTGTGTTCCCCTAAGTCTCCCAATAAAAATGGTACCTCACTTGTGTGGATAGGCCTTGTGCCCACAACAGGAAACGGTCCAAAACGCAATGTGGACACACCACATTTTTACAGTGAAAACTGACCCTTTTTTGCAAAGTGCCTAACTGTGGATTTTGATCCCTAGCTCTGCCGGCACCCAGGAAGCCTAGCAAACCTATATATTTTTGAAAATTAGACACCCAGAGGAATCAAGGATGCAGTGACTTGTTTGGCTCTCACCAGGTTCTGTTACTCAGAACCCCTTGCAAGCTCCAAGCTTTGTAAAAAAAAAAAAACATTTTCCTAACATTTCTGTAATGGAAAGTTCTGGAATCTGCATGGATCCACAAAATTCCACCCACCTCGCATTTCCCAAAGTCTTCCAATAAAAATGGTACCTTACTTGTGTGGGTAGGCCTAGTGCCTACAACAGGAAATGGGCCAAAACACAACATGGACACACCATTTTTTACTGTGAAAACAGACCCATTTGTTTGCAAAGTGCCTAGCTGTGGATTTTGAACCCTAGCTCTGCCAGCACACAGGGACATCTAGCAAACCTATGCATTTTTTAAAACTAGACACCCAGAGGAATCTAGGATCGCATAACTTGTTTAGCTCTCACCAGGTTCTGTCACCCAGAATCCCTTACAAACCTCGATCTTTGTGAAAAAAATAACACATTTTTCTCACATTTCTGCAATGGAAACAGTGGCATAGCAGCTAAATGTGAGATTTGCAGAGGATTCTGGGTAGTAACTTTGGGGTATCCACACAAGCCATACCTCCATGGACTCCCAAGGGTGTCCAGTTTTTAGAAATGTGTGGGTTTGGTAGGTTTCCCTAGATGGCCGCCGAGCCCGGACCCAAAAACTGAGGTGCTCCCCCTTGCAAAACCAGGTTATTTTGTGATAGGTCATTTTTATGTTTCCACAATACATTTTGGGCCCTTGCCTGTTGCAGGTACTTGGCCCACCCAAACAAGTGAGATACCATTTTTATTGGGAGACCTGGGGGAACACTGGTTGGTAGGAAATTTGTGTCAGTCTGGTGATCCCATAACTTTCCCACACAAAAAGTTTAGAAAAATGTGACTTTTTCTGCTAAATGTGGGGTTTGCAGGGGATTCTGGGTAGGAAAACATTGGGGGTTCCATACAAGCCATACCTCCCAGGACTCCCCAGGGTGTCTAGTTTTCTGAAATGTGTTGGTTTGGTAGGTTTCCCTAGATGGCCGCCAAGCCCAGGACCAAAAACCCAGGTGCCCCCCCTTGCAAAACCAGGTTGATTTGTGGAAGGTAATTTTGATGTCTCCATAATACGTTTTGGGCCCTTGCCTGTTGCGGGTACTTGGCCCACCCACACGAGAGATGTACCATTTTTATCAGGAGACCTGGGGGAATGCTGGGTGGTAGGAAATATGTGTCAGCCCGGTGATCCCACAACTTTCCCACACAGAAATAAAAAAACTAAATGTGATGTTTTTCAGCTAAATTTGAGGTTTGAAGGGGATTCTGGGTAAGCAAACGCTGGGGGATCCACGCAAGACATACCTCCCTGGACTTCCCAGGGTGTCTAGTTTTCAGAAATGTGTGGGTTTGGTAGGTTTCTCCAGATGGCCACCGAGCCCAGGACCAAAAACCCAGGTGCCCCCCCTTGCAAAACCAGGTCGTTTTGTGATAGGTAATATTGATGTCGCCATAATACGTTTTGGGCACTTGCCTGTCGCGGGTACTTGGCCCACCCACACAAGTGAGGTGCCATTTGTATCGGGAGACCTCGGGGAATGCTGGGTGGTAGGAAATTTGTGTCAGCCCAGCGATCCCACAACTTTCCCACACAGAATTTTGAAAACAAATGTGACTTTTTCAGCTAAATTTGAGGTTTGCAAGGGATTCTGGGTAGGCAAACATTGGGGGATCCATGCAAGCCATACCTCCCTCGACTCCCCAGGGTGTCTAGTTTTCAGAAATATGTGGGTTTGGTAGGTTTCCCTAGATGGCCGCCGAGCCAGGGGCCAAAAACCCAGGTGCCCCCCTTGCAAAATCAGGTCGTTTTGTGATAGGTAAATTTAATGTCTCCACAATATGTTTTGGGCCCTTGCCTGTTTTGGGTACTTGTCCCACCCACATGAGTGAGGTACCATTTTTATTGGGAGACCTAGGGGAACGCTGGGTGGTAGGAAATTTGTGTCAGCCCGGTGATTCCACAACTTTCACACACAGAAATTTGAGAAAAATTTGATTTTTTTCAGCTAAATTTAAGGTTTGCAGGGGATTCTCGGTAGGAAAACTTTAGGGGATCACGCAAACCATACCTCCCTGAACTCCCCAGGGTATCTAGTTTTCAGAAATGTGCAGGTGACCCACTTGAAAAACCAGGTCGTTTTGTGATAGATAGGTGGGCACCTGTATTTTTGGTCCCGGGTTTGCAGACATCTAGGGGAACCTAAAAAAAACAGACTTTTCTGAAAAATAGACACCTGTGGGAGTCCAGGGAGGTGTGGCTTGTGTTGATCCCTAACATTTTCCTTCAAGAATCCACTACAAACCTCAAATGTAGCTAAATAGTCAACTTTTCCTCTAATATCTCTGTGGGAAAGTTGTGGGATCACAGCATGGCACAGATTTACTACCACTCAGCGTTCCCCTCAGTCTCCCGATAAAAATTATACCTTACTTGTATGGATGGGCCAAGTGCCTATGACATGGAAGGGCCAAAAACATGTAGAGATTGAGAAGGGGCCCAAAGCGGGTCCAAAAGGGCACTTTGTTTATACGTTTTCATGCTGACCCTACTTTGGGCACCCACACAAGTGAGGCAATCATTTTTCTCAGGAGACCAAGGGGAATGCTGGATGGTAGGAATTTTGTACACGCACACCACCAGCCAAGCACCATCCATGCACACTGCCAGCCAAGCGCCATCAACAAACACTGCCAGCCAAGCACCATCCATGCACACCTCCAGCCAAGCATCATCCACGTACACTGCCAGCCAAATGCTATCAGTGCACACAGTCAGCCAAGCAATATCCATGCACACCGCCAGCCAAGCGTCCCCCACGCACTCCGCCAGCCAAGTGCCATCCCTACACACTGCCAGCCAAGCAGGGCAGACTGGGAACAGTAACCAGCCCTGGCAGATTGCTGCTTGACCTGCCCTGGGAGGGGGCAGCATTCTAGTAAAAAGCACTGCTCCCGAATTTGTTACTGGGGCCCAATATTGCAGCACTGCTGCAAAACCAGCCACCAGTGACAAAACCTCCCCCCACGGGCAGAAAACCAGCCCACAACCCTCTAGCTGACTGGGGAAAAGCTCGGTGCCTGCTACAGCCAGTACAGCCCTGCAGCCAAGCACCATCCATGCACACAGCCAGCCAAGCGCCATCCACACACACCTCCAGCCAAGCATCATCCAAGCACTCTGCCAGCCAAGCGCCATCCATGTACACCGCCAGCCAAATGCTATCAATGCACACAGTCAGCAAAGCAATATCCATGCACACTGCCAGCCAAGCGCCATCCATGCACTTCACCAGCCAAGCGCCATCCCCGCACGCTTCCAGCCAAGCAGGGCCGGACTGGGAACAGCAACCAGCCCTGGCAGATTGCTGCTCGACCGGCCCTGGGGGGCGTGCTAGTAAAAAGCACCGCCCCCAAATTTGTTACTGGGGCCCGATATTGCAGCACTGCTGCAAAACCGGCCCCCAGTGACAAAACCTCCCCCCAAGGTCAGAAAACTGGCCCACACTCCTCTGGCCCACTGGGGAAATGCCCAGTGCCTGCTATGGCCAGTCCGGCCCTGCAGCCAATCACCATCCATACACAAAGCCAGCCAAGCACCAGTCCACATACACCAGCAGCCAAGCGCCATTCCACACACACCACCAAGCAAGCACCAATCTACACACACCGTCATCAAGCGCGAGTCTACCCACACCATTAGCAAAGTGCAGGTCCACACACACTGCCAGCAAAATGCCAGCCAAAGGTCAGTACACGCAGACCGTCAGCCAAACTCCAGTGTACACACACACAAACTGGGTGCATATGAGAATAAAAATATCACTGAAACAGCCAACATGTGTGCCTAAATAAAAGGGAGCGAACCTTGCCTATGGGGCCTCTCACTGGCATGCGCATAAACATATCCCTGGTGCCTAGTGGGCTTTCTGCCCCCCACGGGGGAAGATAAGGGGCTATTGCCCCGATCTGCCTTCCGGGGTGGCAGAAAGCATTTTTTGGCATTGGGGGTATTAGTATGCCCATTCTCGGCAGCCCCCACCCCAACGTATAAAAAACAAAACAAAATCCCTGGTGCCTAGTGGGCTTTCTGCCACCCGGGGGGCAGATTAGGGACTATTGTCCTTATCTGCCTCCCGGGGGAGGCAGAACAGCTGTAGGAATTTTTTTGGGGGGTGGAGGCATTGGCATGCCCATTTTGGGCAGCCCCCACCTCTACGTGAATAAAAAAAACAATCCCTGGTGCCTAGTGGGCTTTCTGCCCCCCTGGGGGGCAGATCAGGGGCTATTGCCCCATCTGCCTCCTGGGGTAGAAAGACTGTGGGATTTTTTGGAGGGTGCGGGCATTGGCATGCCCATTTTGGGCGGCCCCCACCCCTATATACATAAAATATCCCCTGGTATCTAGGGTTTTTGCCCCCCTGGGGGGGCGGATTGGGGTCTATTGCCCCCATCTGCCTCCCAGGGGAGGTAGAAAGGCTGTGGAATTTTCTTTGGGGGCGTTGGGGACATTGGCATGCCCATTTTGGGCAGCCCCCACCCCTATCTACATAAAAACATCCCTGCTGCTAGTGTGCTTTCTGCCCCTCTGGGGGCAGATCGGGGGCTATTGCATCCATCTGCCTCCTAGGGGGGCGGAAAGATTGTGACATTTTGTGGGGGGTGGGGGCATTGGCATGCCCATCTTGGGCAGGCCCCACCCCAATTTACATAAAACAAAATCCCTGCTGTAGTGTGCTTTCTGCCCCCCAGGGGTAGATCGGGGGCTATTGCCCCATCTGCCTCCCAGGAGGGCAGAAAGACTGTGAAACTTTGCGGGGTACGGTGGGGTCATTGGCATGCCGATCGCGGGCAGCCCCTACCCCTAAATACCATTAAAATAATCATCCCTGGCATCTAGTGGACTTTATGACCCCTGGGGGGGCAGATAGGGGGCTACTGCCCCTAGCTGCCTCCCAGGGGTGGCCGAAAGACTGTGGAATTTTGGGGGGCATGGGTGCATAGGCATGCCCATCTTGGGCAACACCCACCCCTAAATCCAATAAAGAAAATCCCTCGCATCTACTGGGCTTTCTGCCCCCATGGGGGTAGATTGGTGGCTACTGCCCCTATCTGCCCCCCGGGAGGGCAGAAAGACTGTTTTCCCCAATTTATTTTGAAGGGAGCAAAGGCCCTTGCCCAAGGGGCTGCTCCCCCCTGCCTGGTATCTAGTGGGTGGATCCCTGCTTGGAGATCACCCTCCTGGGGCGATCCCCAAGCAGGGATCCACTAGGGAGGGATACCATTAGAAAGGGGACATTATTCCCTTTCCAATGATACCTCTCCTGTCTTTCTATGTGCTTTTGGGGCTGAGATAGCCCCCTGAGCACGTAGAAAGTGAAACAGAAATGAGCCTATCAGCTCATTTCAGTTTTGGTTTCACTGAAATGATGTCAGCGCAACGTGCGCACTGATCGTAATTTCAGGGAAACCAGGGGAACAGCGTTGGGAGCTGGAGAAACTCACAAGGCTGTTGGGGGGAGGGAAAGGACATCCCTCTGGTGCCCGCACCAGAGGGATTTCCAGTGCCATGGTTTGGGACCCACGGGAGCCGTCCGACGCACATGAGCACTTATGGGTCGGACGGCTCCCGCATGTGCGGCACATAAAAGGGGTTCAGCGATACGCAGCAATGTGTAGCATCGCAGTCTCTGGACAGTCGGGTAAATTACCTTAATTAGGAGACTCTTGTGGCTCCTTCAGGGAAGGGAGGGAGGAATGCGACCCTGTGAAAAGCAAACATGAGAGACGGGAGTGAGTTCTAAACTCAGGGTTAATCTACATATTTACGGGGATTCTGAACTGCGTCTCTCACCTTGGGTGGAGCTCCTACCTATCAGTGCTGCTTCTGCGCTCCGTGCAGGGCAGAGAACCAACATATACCACACCAAAGACTAGTGTGAAGGAGGGTCTTTTTAGAAAGGAAAAACTTCAAGACCCTGGAATAATTGACACGTGATTCATTCTGTCTGATTGATTATGATAACCACATGGATAACAAATTAATCTCTGCTTCTTTCTCCCTCCTCATGTCAGTTAAATATAAAAAATATCACCCCAGGACCCTTGATATGTGTCAATATGTAAATGTATGGCCCAGTCCAGCTGCATTTTGCCAACATGTGTGTAAGACTATCCAATTTGCAAGTGTTGTGAAGTAGAGATTAAAATGACTACAACTACCATGAGGCCCTGTTTCTGTAACAGAAAACAAGATGCAAATGTGATTTTGCCCCTTCTCACTTGTCTCCCATGTTAAAACTGATGTTTATTCCTGATTGAGTTAACCATTTGTCAAGTGTTGTGAAGTAGATATTGAAATGACTACAACTGTCATGAGGCCCTGTTTCTGTGACAGAAAACAAGATGCTAATGTGATTTTGCCTATTCTCACTTATCTGACATGTTACAACTCATGTTCATTCATCGGAACTGAGCAATCTACATACAATGCTCTACTCAGAGGCATTTCTGCCTACTTACCTTTAAGTTGTCCTGGTCTCCTCAACTGAAACTATAGATGGCATTGGTGACAACATACCAAGTGTGCAGTTCAAATATTTGTAAGGCATGAAGGTAATTCAGCTGATTAGAAGTGGCGGGTGACCCATTGACTCTGCACTGCTCACATGATGACTAATGCTAAATATACAACCAAGTTGTGTAATCACCAGTTTTGTACACAACTAGGCCTTGGATTGGTCAAATACACGCTACCTCACCCCTGTGTTGCCTTAAATGTTTTTGCGATGTCTTGTTCATTCCTTCATCTGAAATGCAATATCTCAGGACACCTAATGAGCTGCTTAATTCAAGAACATGTATTAAATGTCTCCAAATGTCTTGTTAACAAGTTCAATACCACATAAATATATCACAATACTCAAGTCTACCTATTTTGTTTTTCCTAGGTCTGTTCCTACAGTGTAACAAAACATTTGGATGTAGATACCACACTTCCAATAATAACAATGATCTCTATTTTTACAACAGGTCCATCTGGCAGAGCACCTGGGAAGAGCTTGACAAGTGAAGAGACTCCCACTCCACCCATGAATAAAGCCTTCAGTGATGACAACACTTCTGGAGACGTGAACATGGTGGGCGGTGCAGGTCTATCTGGTCAGCCTGAGAAGACGGCAACAGTGAGTCTCACTGTGCTCACACCAACACCTACCTTCCCAGCTGCAACACCTCAGGCAACCCCTGTCCCTCCAATTTGTGTACCTAACACAGTTACTACCATCATGTGCCCCCCAGTCTGGGATCCTGAGCTTACAATCACCAGCCCAGCTAGAAAGGAGCCAGGACCCAGTGGGAGAGGTCACCCTGGGCAAAGGACACAGGCACGTGGGGGTATGGATCATAGGAGAGATACTATGGGCACACTGAGTGAGGCCACTGGGGCCACTCACACCTAGGCCACTATCAACCAAGTCTTGAGAGTACATCTTGAGACCCAAGACATGATGGGCCAGGTATTGACTAAGTCTGGGCGGTGAACTCCGCTCCGCTCCGCTCATGGAGTTCGTGGAGTTTTCCACACTCCTCTCTCGCTTTCATCAATGTCAAGTTGGCGAGCGCAAGTGAGGAAAATCCACCTCCCGGCGAGATTTTTCCTCGTCTGTGATCATCAACATCAGGTTGGCGATCGCGGGCGTGTAAAATCAACCTCCCGGCAAGATTTCTCAACGCGGGCGGTCAGATTTCTCATTGCGAGTGGTCGCGTATGCTTGTGACCGCTCGCATTGAGAAACTGTCCGTTCGTGTTGAGAAAGCTGCCCCTCGCGGTAAAAATCTACTCAAGCGGTAGAAAGGAAGCAGCGCCCGCTAGCGCTGTGCATGGTGCCGTTCGTGATGATGGCACAGTGCGGACAAGCATCTGGCACTGAAAATCATCGTGAACAGCATTTATCTACCGCACTCCGCCGCTTGCAGAGCTCCGCATAGCGCAGCAGAGTTTGTTTTGCACTTCGCGGAGTACCGCTATGCGTAACTCCGCGAACTCCGCCCAGACTTAGTATTGACTAAAATCCAGGAGATGAAGCAGCTGCAGAGGGATATACACCAGGAGCTGGCTACCCACAACACCAACATGGGCTCCATAATTGGAGTGCTGCAGGACATTAACACAACCCTGTGCAGGGCTTTTCCACCTCCATCTACATCTTCCTGTGGTCCAACTACATCTGGCCCATCTACATCTGTGGCAGTCACAGGAAGGGAGGTTTTGCTAGAGTAAGACATGCCTGCAGACACCCCTGTCACTGCATCAATAGATCTCCCCACCTTCATAAGCGGGGATGTCCACCCAAAACGTCAGGAGGTACAAATGGCAAGACACCCACCACCGCCAGCAAGAACCCTCAACCCTAATTTCCTCCAGTGTGTGTAACACATTCACTCTGTGGATTATTTCTGGACACATTTACCTTTCCGATGGGAGTAGTATTTTGGACTTTGGACTTCAAACAATTTGCCATCTACGATAATTGTTTCATTTACCATGACAGACTACTTCACTTTTTTCTGTTTGGTTTTGCACAATGTATCTCTTCATCTTTACCACTTTAATACACACACAAGTCAGAAACCCATTGTTGCTATAGTATATCCCACATCTAGCAATGTATATATGTACTTCCATCTGAACTTTACAATGGCAAACAAATCTACTTGGGTAAGCATGGATATGTTGCATGTACACAATCTTTAGCTCAGGATCACAACCATGTCAGAATAGCACATACATGCAAGTGCCTTGTCTTATAACATCTTATTCCAACCATAGGCTGGCATTATGTCAGAAAGTTAGCAAGTCATACATGACTCAAATATTCTGTGTCAGGGATCACATTTTCAGGTGCTGACCCTGACAACATAGAAGGAGGGAATACATCAGACAATTTCCTATTGAATGGGCAACATAAAACTTGGTCTAAGTCATCAGCTAGAGCCATATCGCCTAGCTCACAAATGGAATCTCACATCACTAACACCAGTATACAGACAAATGGTAGGACAACCTATTCTGATCACAGGATCATTCTAACCCAGTGTTGCTGCATCTGGTGGAATGTCACATCAGTGGCTTACAATGAGGATACACATCAACAGCTACAGACAGTTAATACGCAATGAGGGTTTAGCCAAAGTGAAGGGAGATTAGCATGATTTGGCCCCAAAACAAAATTGTGTTGGAGCACCTGATGGTCCACATATTGCCTCATGACCACCACACAACAAAGAACAAGTCCAATGGATTCCTTATTACTTCCATCCTATTGCTGTGCAAGCTGTCTTGGTACAGGTTTTGTACACCCAAAGTCTGGGACAGACATTCCCAGGAACAACCTATGCCCCCTTTGTACTACCAAAATGCATCATTTATGCGCTAATGTCACAACTCTGAAATGCACAAATGAAGATGTCATGGTAAAGGTACCTGAAACTAGGCCAGGGCGGTAAATTCTGTTCCACTCGCGGTATTTGCGAAATTTTGGCAATTCCGCGTTCCGCAGAGAACGCGGAATTGCTGAAAATTCCGTGATCCGCGGCGTAGCGGAATTTTTTCCTTGTTCGCGCTTTCAAAATGCGTGTTCGCGCACGCGGTAGCTACTTACTGGGATCCCTGCGTTCGCCGGCAAGTTTTCCTATCCATTCGCGCGATCCCGCGAGACTGTGCGATCGCAAACACGTCATTCGGACGCACCATCAGACATCTGCGTTCGCGAACAGGAAACACGCATCGCGAGCGGGCGGGGCAAGTGAAACAAGATGGTCGCGCCAATTGGCGACCGCATGGGCAAGTTCACGAGATATTTCCCCCCGAGCACGCAAACAGCGTCCCTGAACAGGAAAAACGCATCGCGAACGGGCGGAACAAGCAATTCCGCATGCTCGCGGAATTCTGCGTGCTCGCTGAGATTTTTTAACGTTTCGTAGAATTTGCGTAACGCGACTACGCAAATTCCGCCCACCCTTACCTGAAACAGACCAAAACCAAGGCATTAGCTAAGAAACCATGCATATAACACAATTTACATAGTCAACTGCTGGAGAACACAGTCCTTGACAAAAATCAAAACTAAACAAACCAACACTTACAAAAGACCATGTGTCAAAACCTTCCTCCAAAAGCTCCTTTCACCAGGATTTTCCAGAGCTTTACCGTCCTACTTTTGTCCCTTAACATACTCCTAATATCATCACAACAAGAGTTGCTGTAGTCATGACATTTCACAACATACTTAAACTCATGAGAAGAAGTTGGCAATGAGATTGTGATGCAAGTCAGCTCCTTCATCTTCACCACTATCATCATCATTTGGCATTTCAGGATCCTCATCCGGAGGCACTTCATGGTCCCCATCCTCTAGAGCTATATAAGGGATGTTCTGTTGCAGGGCGATGTTGTGGAGCTTCCCCAGTCTTATCCAGACATCTGAATCTGTCCTTCAGGAGCCCAAAAGCCCGCTCCATTACCCGTGGTGTTCTTCCATGGGCTTCATTGAAGCAGACTTCCCCTGGTGTAGTTTTATTCCTCAGCGGTGCCAACAATCATGAGCGGTTGGTATACGCTGAGTCTCCTAGTTAAAAGACAGACATAAGTGCAACAATAAGTTACACATTTTCTGATTCAGCTACCGTACATTATCTACACAACGTCAGGACAGATCATACTTGCCAACAAGCCAGGCCCGCTCCAGGAATAGCTGTGACATCAGCTGGGGTATGGTGCTGTTCCGCAGTATGAAGGAATCATGGGGTGATTCTGGTAACCGAGCACAGACGTTTGAGATATACAAATCTTCTAAGCAGACAACTTGCACGTTGATAGAATGGAGGTGCTTCCTGTTATGGTAAACTTGTTCCCTGACTTGCGGTGGTACTAAGGCAATATAGGTGCCATCAATGGTACCAACCACATGTGGGAGACAAGCAAATCGATAGGAGTCAACTTTCTCATTGGCTAAATCCTCACGTTTGGTGACCTGGATGTAGTTGTCAATGTGTCTCATCATTGCTGAAAGCACGTCTTATAGTACACCATTGAACTTTGGTTGTGACATACCACCAGATATAGCCACAGTGTATTGAAAGGAACCTAGGCCAGAAAATGTAATACCGACATAAGTTTCACAATTGGTGGGATGCATGTGGGATTAGTGTTTTGAGAAAGGAGATCAGGCTCCAACTGATGACATAAATCCTGTATTGTTTGCCTATTCAAACTAAACTTCTTGATGATATACCTTTCTTCTATGGTCTGAAGGTCTGGAAATAGATGATTCAGTGGAGGTTGTCATGTCTTCCCTCTCCCAGGGTACCTAGGTGTTAAGTGAAAACAATTTTGAACATCCATCACAGTGTTGAGAGTAACATATATGAAGAGTAAGCCAAAAGTCATGTGACAAAACATAACTGGTTCAGAAAGCAACACATTATTCACATAATAATTGTCTACTGTAAAACATCCACCTATAATCCCCATTGTGGTCTTCAGCAACATAAATGTGGATATTATACATCCAGAAATATATTCTTAGCACAATAATATTGATTTTAGGATATTTTCGGTCAAAAACTGTCAACTGCGGTGTACACTGAACAGTGCACATTTCGCTTTTATGCACAGTAATTCACTACACAGATGATTTGTATCATGGAAATCACATGGCAATAGAGTACTCCATATGGAAACATGTTCGCCCTCATTTGGAGTGGTGGGGATGCTCTTAACAGTCACCAATACTGTAATTACAACTTCTAAAATGGCAGATGCCGACCTCGTTTATGTGACATTCAGAAGCTGCTGCTGCCGTTGGAAGTTGACTGCACGGTGGGTGTTATCATCCACCACAGACACAGACATAGGCTACCGTTGGTGAATGTGATGGTAGCGACCCAATGGCTGTGTCCGTCTATGCGGATGACCGCATATGTGTCGCACATGTACGCAGTGGTTTGAAAAATAACTCACTTGCCTCCTGACTGCTGCAATCAACACTTCCTCCACTTTAGCTGCTGTTTCCTACCTCTGGGAGCAATCATGCCACACCAAGCATGTGAGAGGACCCCTGCCTTCTCTGCAGAGGAGCTGGAGTAGCTGGTTATTATTTTATATATGTTTTTATTATTTTTATATGTTTGTATTGTCTTCCCTCCCTTTTGCTCCACCCCAGGCATTGGTCTGCGCAGGGGTGTATTGAAGCAAGCCCAATGATGAAGCATGTCACAATTTTGTGAGTGAGGGCAGTATTTTTTCACTAAGCACGTGCCACCTCTCATTTAGAGATCAATATACACTACTCCTCTGTGTGTGTGTTACATGTGGCACAGTAACAGTGCAGATAGTTAGTTACTTCTGAAGAGAATTTGATATGTGAATCAACAGCTTTGATACATTCAACCAATCAAGTAAGAAATACAATGGTATGTTGATGTCATCCCAGTAACAGTGCCACATATGGCAAAAGGTATGTCCTGTGATGGCAGTACATACCACACAAACTCAATCAGATGTATTGTGATATCCCACTAAGTAGTCCACATGTCCACACATCCCCAGAGAGGAAGCTCTCAGTCACACACATGCCATCCGTTTCAATGTATCCTTAGTCTTAGGATGTAGTCTATAATATGGTACCAGGCTGTGTAGACCATATGCATCAAGTCAATGGGCCTGGCTGTAAAGGTGTCTGTGCAATCATGCACAAGTATTTGATCTTTCAGAAGATCACAATAGTGTGTTGTGTTTCATAGTAGCTCACATCACAGTACATGTAGGATGGCCCTGGGTTACATTATGTTAGTAGGTTGCCTTAGTCAGTGTAGGACATGACCAGGGTTGAGTGTAGGCAGCAGATGACTACAAAAGTGTGTATTGATGTCTTTGTAGTGCTCAGCATGTGACACCTACACATGTATTGTGTTAATGCTTGTGGTAGATGTATAAAACATCTGTGTCAACCAAACAGATATCCAAAAACTTGCAGTTGTAATCTGTTTATTCTTCTATTGTATCCATACAGGTCAACACCCATCAAAAGCAAGCCATTTGGAAAGCCATCACCTAGAAGGTGCAGACCCTGGGGGCCCATCACCAGCTCAGTGTCCATTGCAGGAAAAGGTTCGAGGACCTGAATCGCTGGACTCGGAAGATCACAGATGTCCAGCTGGGGATGTCCTACCAACTCAGATGGGCACGCGCCATACCCAGACCCCCCTAATGGCTTGCATACTGGCGGTGGCTTACCCGGAGCTTGATGGGCAGTTGAGGGCCCAACAGACGCTACAAGGGGGTGAGTCCTGGCCAGATTCATACATGTTACATTGCCACTTTCTGTGTTACTGGCAGGCATTTACCCAACAACATTGGGAGTGGCCCATGTGCAACACACAAAAGAGTTATTGTTTGTGTAGGTCTGATAGTAGGTGCATGCTGATATGCTTGGCCTATTGTCATTATGACCAGCAATACAGCAGAGTCCAGTCCACTATCAATTTACTGTCTTGAGCAGACACATGGCTGACTAAAGTCATAAATCACCTAAAGTTGTTTGATGTGCTAGGTGGAAGTTGTCCCAAACAGGCCTTTTATCTTTATTGTGTCAGCAGTGATGGTCCCTCACTACTTTGTCTCATATGATGGTGGCCCTCTTACATGTGACATAGCATACAGTGCACTTTGGAGGCAGTCAAAGAGCAATACTTTCCCTACGTAAGTGGGGAATCTACATTAACATGAGATAGCAAACTTCACTGGTGCCATCAGTATTAGTGCCTGCATGTTGGTATCTGTGCCTTTCTCTATTGTAGTATCATCTGCAATACTGTTTCTTTCGCGATCTACGTGTCTTCATAGGTTGATGTCTGATTCCATCACAAATGTATGTGTAGGCCAATCTGTATTTGAAAATAGTTATTTGTGGTGGCTATACAGTTCATGTGTTACCACAGACAGGAGTGTGTACACATTGATAGGTGGGTGACACATACACTAAGCCATTATTCAATGTCATTAGTCACATCCAGTTGTTGAAGCATTGAAGGATATGACAGGTAGAATTACAGTAATTTGTTACAATGTGAATTTTCATGCCATTTATGTGGGAGTATTCGGTTATGTGAACTGAACATGCTGATTTGGCAATGTTCATTCACTAAGTGGTGACATGCATCAGGGAGTGACATGCGTACATGTAGGGATCATATGTGAGTATCTTCACTTAATATTACAGTGGAATTAGTGTTTGCAATCCAAAAAGGTACTGTGATGTGCTTTCCCATTAGGTCAAAAGTGGAACCACCTCTTCATCTAATGGAGATTCCCTGAGCCTCAACAACCTTCAATGGTCTATTGCCTTTTAGGTATGCAATGTAACAATGGTGTTATCACCTGTACCAAGTTGGATTGGTGATGTTTCTAAGCCTAAGTGTATCAATATGCTGCGGATATTTGTATATAAATCTCCCAGAAATTTGGCCCAGATTCTCTCCAGTCTACCTTACTGAGCTACATGTGATACTTAGTGAAGCAACTTTAGTACAGCCTTCATGGGACTATTCTCATAGTGGACATATGTGGAAGTTTGTATTAGGTAGTGTCAACAGTGTAAAATGAGCATTTCCATGTCACCTTCTTCCTGTTACTGCACATATTGCTGCAATATAGCTGTATTACTTGACCATCATTTTATCATGATGTGCTAATAGGTATATACCCATTGGCTGATTGCAGGGCCTTGTATGGAATCTGCAGGAATGGGTTTGTCATTGCCATCCTATTTTATGGCATCAGGTCAGTATGGTATACTGCAAGGGCCAAAGTACACAGGGTGATCAAGTATCCTACTAGATACATGAGGATGGAGTTGAGAGGACTTCACTTATGCAATTGAAGCTCTCTGTGATTGTAACTTCACTGTGAGCAACTGTTTACAGGTCATGGGGAATGCACGCATGTGCTCATGCTAATGTTGAAGCCAGCATAGTGGACCTTGTATCTGGAGTCTTCTACAAACTTTAATAATGTTCTGTGGTAAAATCTCTTGGTCCAGTGTGTTCTGGCACATGCAATAAACCAATTTTAAATGTCATTTCAGCATTATCCCAGGCAAGCGGAGGAGACTAGGCCAACATAGTTAGGGAAGCAGCTGACCACAGTGGCTCCTGTTGTGACATGACAGACAATGAGGGAGCCAGTGGCCCAGAGGATCAGGGGAGTGCCACTAAGGATGCAGGCTTAATGTAATCATCTTCAGAGTGAACTTCGAGTGGACACTCCCTAGTGTTGGCAGAAAACACAGGAACAGTACCCACACCGTTCCTTGTCTTCCACTCCCTCTTCCATCTTTACCCTCCCCACCCAGTTGGAAAAGCCTGGTGCCTTTGAGGGGAGCTACCTCCTTTGTTCCAGGCACCACAGTCCCTGCCCCTCGCTGTTGAGTGAGGAGGTTATTGACCTCCTGAGACACATTTATGGTGGGCAATTGGCACTACTGAATGCCTTTCTGGGGCAAGGCAGCATCTGCAACAGATGGAGGCCTACCTGGAAGGCATCCACAGTGCTATGTCTGGCCTACAGAGATCTTTTCAGGCTCTAGCCTCCTCACTCACTGCAGCCTTCAACCCATCCCAAACTTCCCCCCACCTCCTGCTTCTTCCCCATCAAAATTCCCTATTACCAAGCCTGTCCAAAGCACACTCACACATAAACACACACCAACTTCAACATCCCCAAACAACACACACACGCACAAAAAACAGAAGCACATAAACACTCACCTGACTGTCACCCCCTCACCACCACCACCACTACCGCCAGAATCCCCAAGACATCACACTCGCACCCACAGACCCATCAACAACACCCAGCATTCCCCCAAAACCACACCCGTACCTATAGACCCATCAACAACACTTAGCATTTCCCCCAAAACCACACCCGCACCACCGGACACAGCCACAACACCCAGCATACCCAGCATGTCCACATAACATACAACAGAAAGACGCAAACACCCACATGCACCCACGCAACAGACACCCACAAAACACAAACAAGATACATCAGACCCACAGACACCTGCTCCAACAACACACACTTCCACACCTGGCAGTTCCACTCCCAACTCCTACTACCTCCTGAACATCGTACCCATTTTCCATGTGAAAGCTTGTTATTTGCCCTTGCCTTTAACCCTGTCACTGCCGATACTAATACCCTCCTCCCAAAGCCAAAATATCCCTTTTCACATCCCAAACCATCCCTTCCACATCCCAATCCACCCCTGAGAATACTGATCCCCCACTGCTAAACCCAGCCGTAACCCTGAGAAGAAAACCAAAACCCCTCCCAAAGCAAAGACACACCTTCCAAATTCAGAACCACCCCTCCCAAAACCAAACCCACCCCTCCCAAACCCGAGCCCACCCCTCCCAAGTGACATCATTGAGATGCCTGACCTGCCCACTAGATGACCCTTCCTGGGGAGGTTTCACAGCAGTGTTTTTGAAGGCAAGCGTGCCGCAGCACAGCAGTCCACAGGATTTTTACTGATTCAATGGACTGCCATTTGGCTTTGTCTTTTTTCCATTTTATTTTGGACTCAAAGAGAGAGGCAGCTCTATTGTGAGAATAAATCACAATTTTGATTTTTACCAAGTTAGTCCTGACATTATTTTTGATTTGCAATCGTTTTCATATTCCCAATGTTTCATTCACAGATATGTAGTACATACGTTTGTTTAGCATGTTGGCAGGAACTACTGCTTACTTTTGCAATGTCTACTATGTTAAGTGCATACACTTGTTAGCATGATATGGTATTGTCATTAGAATTTAGGTGCAGCCATTCTACATAGTAGTGGACACTTGCTGTAAACATTATTTGTTGACAATTGCTTTAAGGATAGTTTACTGCAGATATGATGGATTCAGCGTGTTTACTGATAGGTATGTACATATATGCATTGCAACTTGTTATATGATGTGACTATTGACGTAGCATACAATACATGACTTGCTGTAGACAAGGGCAATAGTTACCTGTATGATGCTGTAGAGTATGGCTAATAAATGGGACAGACATGTTTTTAAAGGTAATGTATGGCTGGTGGTTACCCCTTGTGTAGAGAAATTTCAACATGTTTTTACATTGCACTTAACCCAATGATGTGTGATGCATATTTTTGAATTGGGAACATGTTGTGAATTCTTTTACAAAACACCTATATGGTGAGTTTTACCTTTTAGATGTCCTATCCCATTTTGTGCAAGTGTTCATTGTTTGTTGCCATCTATCACCAAAGTTATGGACACAATGTGGTTGTACATGTGTGTTACCTTACATTTCATTAACATCAACGTTAGAGTTATATGGATGCAAAAACAACAGTTGATGGACAGAATGCAGAACAATGTCATACATTCACCCCAGTAGAGAGATCTGGGCCTAAATCCATCGTTTTTTTGCTCACCATGCCATTCCAGTTTGAACCCAGCCATATGCAAATCAGTCTTGACCCTGTGCCTCATGGGAACAGTCCAGCCCGAACTGCCAAGCCAGGTCCTCCCTGGACTGGAAACAAGCATCCTAGGACCGGTTTCGGGGTTTCACCCCTCTTCAGCCAGGATAGCTTGATCCCAGTGGCATGGAGAGCACGGGACCCACGTCTGGGCATACCAGTCCCACTCGGGGTGACAAATGCAAAAACAACAGTTGATGGACAGAATGCAGAACAATGTCATACATTCACCCCAGTACAGAGATCTAGGCCTAAATCCATCGTTTTTTTGCTCACCATGCCATTCCAGTTTGAACCCAGCCATATGCAAATCAGTCTTGACCCTGTGCCTCATGGGAACAGTCCAGCCCGAACTGCCAAGCCAGGTCCTCCCTGGATTGGAAACAAGCATCCTAGGAGCGGTTTCGGGGTTTCACCCCTCTTCAGCGAGGATAGCTTGATTCCAGTGGCATGGAGAGCACAGGACCCACGTCTGGGCATACCCGTCCCACTCGGGGTGACAAATGCAAAAACAACAGTTGATGGACAGAATGCAGAACAATGTCATACATTCTCCCCAGTACAGAGATCTGGGCCTAAATCCATCGTTTTTTTGCTCACCATGCCATTCCAGTTTGAACCCAGCCATATTCAAATCAGTCTTGACCAAGTGCCTCATGGGAACAGTCCAGCCCGAACTGCCAAGCCAGGTCCTCCCTGGACTGGAAACAAGCATCCTAGGAGCGGTTTCGGGGTTTCACCCCTCTTCAGCCAGGATAGCTTGATTCCAGTGGCATGGAGAGCACGGGACCCACGTCTGGGCATACCCGTCCCACTCGGGGTGACAAATGCAAAAACAACAGTTGATGGACAGAATGCAGAACAATGTCATACATTCTCCCCAGTACAGAGATCTGGGCCTAAATCCATCGTTTTTTGCTCACCATGCCATTCCAGTTTGAACCCAGCCATATGCAAATCAGTCTTGACCCTGTGCCTCATGGGAACAGTCCAGCCCAAACTGCCAGGCCAGGTCCTCCCTGGACTGGAAACAAGCATCCTAGGACCGGTTTCGGGGTTTCACCCCTCATCAGCCAGGATAGCTTGATTCTAGTGGCATGGAGAACACGGGACCCACATCTGGGCATACCCGTCCCACTCGGGGTGACAAATGCAAAAACAACAGTTGATGGACAGAATGCAGAACAATGTCATACATTCACCCCAGTACAGAGATCTGGGCCTAAATCCATTGTTTTTTTGCTCACCATGCCATTTCAGTTTGAACCCAGCCATATGCAAATCAGTCTTGACCCTGTGCCTCATGGGAACAGTCCGGAGGGATCCATTTTTCATTTATTTCCGTTTCAGGCACCATCAATTACCCTGACAGTCTCAATAATTAAATATTGCTACACATAGTCATAATTCAATAAGGTACATAAGCCATAGGGCAGGTCTCCGGCACATCACTACACACATTAATCATACATAAAAATGTTTTATACATACATATGTACTTTACCAAAACTAACAGAACAAATACATATATAATTTTCACAACGACATACAAGTGTGCATATACACAATTATGTACAGTACCCAAACAAATACACATACTCAAGTACACTCATAAATCTGAGTGATACATCTAGAGATAGTCCTCTTGCACATTGAGGTATCACACCTCTCTCTCATTTAATTATATGTGCATATAACATTTTCGCCATACTCAAACTAATAGGACTCCTCAATAATAGTTGATGCCAGCGGTCGCGTTTCAGCCGGTGATTTCTTCGGCCTCCTCAGGACAAGGGTACACAATATCTAAAGTATTGTCACAACTCTCTGGGTCAACACGACTCCACAACCAAGGGACAACATCCTTCATGTATCAGAATTCCACGACAAATCTCGGAACCTGCAGTGGCTCCACTCTTCTTAATACCAATTAGATCCTTCAATCAATAAGCCACTCGTTCGCCCAAGTACCTGCCGAGTTCTCAACCACCACTCGATCGAATCCTATCGATTCGATCGAGTGGTGGTTGAGAACTCGGCAGGTACTTGGGCGAACGAGTGGCTTATTGATTGAAGGATCTAATTGGTATTAAGAAGAGTGGGAGCCACTGCAGGTTCCGAGATTTGTCGTGGAATTCTGATACATGAAGGATGTTGTCCCTTGGTTGTGGAGTCGTGTTGACCCAGAGAGTTGTGACAATACTTTAGATATTGTGTACCCTTGTCCTGAGGAGGCCGAAAGAAATCACCGGCTGAAACGCGACTGTGTCGACAACTATTATTGAGGAGTCCTATTAGTTTGAGTATGGCGAAAATGTTAAATGCACATATAATTAAATGAGAGAGAGTGTGATACCTCAATGTGCAAGAGGACTATCTCTAGATGTATCACTCAGATTTATGAGTGTACTGAGTATGTGTATTTGTTTGAGTACTGTACATAATTGTGTATATGCACACTTGTATGTCGTTGTGAAAATTATATATGTATTTGTTCTGTTAGTTTTGGTAAAGTACATATGTATGTATAACATTTTTTTTATGTATGATTAATGTGTGTAGTGATGTGCCGGAGACCTGCCCTATGGCTTATGTACCTTATTGAATTATGACTATGTGTAGCAATATTTAATTATTGAGACTGTCAGGGTAATTGATGGTGCCTGAGACGGAAATAAATGAAAAATTGATCCCTCCTTACTAATTCTGTTTTTCATCTTCTTGATGTTCTTTGCCCATGTATAGGAGAGTTATTTGGGCATTCCCCTTTGCTTGTTGTACTTCATGGGAACAGTCCAGCCCGAACTGCCAAGCCAGGTCCTCCCTGGACTGGAAACAAGCATCCTAGGACCGGTTTCGGGGTTTCACCCCTCTTCAGCTAGGATAGCTTGATTCCAGTGGCATGGAGAGCACGGGACCCACGTCTGGGCATACCCGTCCCACTCGGGTGACAAATGCAAAAACAACAGTTGATGGACAGAATGCAGAACAATGTCATACATTCACCCCAGTACAGAGATCTGGGCCTAAATCCATCGTTTTTTGCTCACCATGCCATTCCAGTTTGAACACAGCCATATGCAAATCAGTCTTGACCCTGTGCCTCATGGGAACAGTCCAGCCTGAACTGCCAAGCCAGGTCCTCCCTGGACTGGAAACAAGCATCCTAGGACCGGTTTCGGGGTTTCACCCCTCTTCAGCCAGGATAGCTTGATTCCAGTGGCATGGAGAGCACGGGACCCATGTCTGGGCATACCCGTCCCACTCGGGGTGACAAATGCAAAAACAACAGCTGATTTGCATATGGCTGGGTCCAAACTGGAATGGCATGGTGAGCAAAAAAACGATGGATTTAGGCCCAGATCTCTGTACTGGGGTGAATGTATGACATTGTTCTGCATTCTGTCCATCAATTTTTGTTTTTGCATTTGTCACCCCGAGTGGGACGGGTATGACCAGACGTGGCTCCCGTGCTCTCCATGCCACTGGAGTCAAGCTATCCTGGCTGATGAGGGCTGAAAGCCCGAAACCGGTCCTAGGATGCTTGTTTCCAGTCCAGGGAGGACCTGGCCTGGCAGTTCGGGCTGGACTGTTCCCATTGGGCGCAGGGTCAAGACTGATTTGCGTATGGCTGGGTCCAAACTGGAATGGCATGGTGCGCTAAAAAACGATGGATTTAGGCCCATATCTCTGTACTGGGGTGAATGTATGACATTGTTCTGCATTCTGTCCATCAATTGTTGTTTTTGCATGTGTCACCCCGAGTGGGACGGGTATGCCCAGTCGTGGGTACCGTGCTCTCCATACCACTGGAGTCAAGCTATCCTGGCTGATGAGGGCTGAAAGCCCGAAACCGGTCCTAGGATGCTTGTTTCCAGTCCAGGGAGGACCTGGCCTGGCAGTTTGGGTGGACTGTTCCCATTGGGCGCAGGTTCAAGACTGATTTGCATATGGCTGGGTCCAAACTGGAATGGCATGGTGAGCAAAAAAACGATGGATTTAGGCCCAGATCTCTGTACTGGGGTGAATGTATGACATTGTTCTGCATTCTGTCCATAAATTGTTGTTTTTGGAAGAGCTATATGGATGGCACTTGGTGATGCTATTGGTTAGCCCTGATATACTGGGAGCAATGGGGCCTGTGCACTGAGATGTTTAGAGGCAGGGACAAAGTAGGTTCTCTCCCAGGGAGACACACTTTCATGGTGCCCCCTGATTGAGCCAACCCTGTTCTACAGAGTGTTGCAACGATGACCTTGAAATAATTATTCAACAGATTGGTTTGATTTACATTTTACAAAAACTACTTTATAATGTGGGTGATGTGTGGGAGTCTAAAACAGACATTTTGCAGTGAAGGAGTGTTTCTGTTTCATAATACATCCATACTTAAGCATATTCCATATTAGGAACAGGACCTACCATGTGAGAAATGGAAGGGTGTCACTAAACTTACTTGATGTAATGTTAGTGAGGAACTGCTGTTGAGTTACAATATGAAAAACACACATCACTATCCATGAATATTAGATGTGGACACATTTGCTATTTGGGAGGGTGTGCCTGTGCAGTGTCAGTAAACTGGCCAAAGAGAGTATCAATGAGGTGAATTTAGAACATACATAAAAAATTCTTCTGACCAGGGACCCACAAAATATGGGCCCCAATACACCTTTAGATGTTCCTGCCTGTGCATCTGTTAAATGGGATGTCAATAGAAACGGGGTAGATTGTGACTTACCGGTGGTTGCATCCACGATGGTGGGTTTTGAATGTCATCAAGCAGCAGCTGCAGAGGCAGGATATGTAGGATCTGCTCCATGGTTGCACAGGACGTGTGAAGGTGAGTACAGGTAAGTTTCAACCTTATATCTGTCTCTTTCTGCCAGCTCAGGTGTGGCGGCTTGACCGCCACAGTCACGTCGCGGGAAGGCACATCATGATTGGGCCGGTGGTAACACTGGTGGTCCGCCCTCCGACAGCCGCTTTGGCCTATACCTCCGCTGCTGCAGTCATGATTTCCTGGCATCAGCGGGGGTACCACAGCTGCCTTTTTGTCTATTAAACCACAGCCATCATAATAGGGTGGTCAGACAGCCAACTGGGCGGCGGTGAATCCGACACCATTTTGATGGATGTACCACGACCGCCAAACTCAGAATCAGGCCCTTAGTGTTTGGTGACAGTTGGGCTTTGAAGATGTTCATGTCCAAGTCATTCAGCTAACTTTGGACTAGTCTCTTGTTCTTTGCAAATAACCAAAATCCACTTCAGGTAGGTGCTGAACATCCACATCTGGCAGCCAATATTTGAGTTGTAGGTTGTCGGGTGCAGAGGAGAGTTTCAAGTAGATTTGTGTTTCATATGCATATTGGGGAATTTTCATGTTGTAATTGATGAGCATAGACCTATCCATTAGTAACTTAGTAATATGCAATAAATACAGATTATCCTAAACATGAGTAAAAATATGTGTACTAGCACATCATTTCTGCAACAACATTTCCTGTCATTAACAAAATTTGTTTTGCTCAGCACAATGTTGTGTCATTGCTAAAGAGGCAAACCATACACACTGTTAAGCCACATTCTTATGGAGTATATGTGCCTAATTTTAAGTTAAATTAATCATTCAGATAATTGATGCTCCAGTGAAGCTTTGATAATGTTGGTAATGATGTCATGAAACATGTTTGCCTCATAAGTAATTTATAGATTGAGGTGCAGAAGTTGACAAAGTTGTTTTCTACGCTGAGCGTTATTTTTTATAACTATTTTTCAAGGAGTAGTGGCAAAACAACTTTTCTTACTATCATAGATGTATTGGCTGTTAATATATCAGCTCAACTTAATTTGTAAGCGGCACATCCAAATGAGCTGAATTATGATTTATAGAAGAAAGATATGGAGTATGTTAGATAAATACTGAATCGTTAGAAATTTGATTTCTGGTTTGAAGATGTATACTCCCTGTGCAAGCAGGAACCACAATCCTAGTCATGATAAGGGACAAACACACCCTAACTTAACTTGTGCCCACCCTTTGGTAGCTTGGCACAGAGCAGTAAGGCCTAACTTAAGAGACAATTTGTAGAGTATTTGTGCAATACTTCAAACAGCAACATAATGAAAACACCACAAAAAGACTCCAGAATAAACTGTAAAAAAAAGCATTTAGAAGCAGAAAGCGCTTCAGTGGGTTATCTGGTTGCGCCGGACCAGGAGAAAGTCAACAGTTTTGGCCGACTGCAATGGAGTGCGGACTGGATTCAGGGACCAAGTTAGACACGATGAGACAAAAAGACATTGACCTGGGCTGCGTCGCCATTAGAGAATATGTAGGGTGCAGCTGAAGTGATGCGTTGGTGTCGAGCCACGCAGTGGAGGAGATCTGTTGATTTTCTCCATGCAGCGCTAGATCCGAGTGCGATGCCCTTGTTTCGATTGCAATGTACTGCTACTGCTCTTGCAGCAGAGGTTGACTCAATTCTGAGTGCTATGTGCTGGTTCTGAATGCCATGCGCCGGTTTTGATCCATGCAATGGCACGGATTTGCCGTTTCTGGAGAGGATGTGTGGGCAAGCACTTCCAAGGATCCAGGACTAGGATGGCACCACTTAGCAGGGCAGACTCACAGATGGGAGAGTCCAGGTGCAACAGCAGAAGAGCTGAGTGTCTCTTATGTCCCTGAGACGTCAGGTCAGGAGGCAGGCTAGCAAGCCCTTGAAGTCACTCTGGGTTCAAGTGATGCAGGTCTAGTCATTCTCACCCAGACAGGGGAACAGCAGGCAGCAGGGCAGCACAGCAAGGCAGAAGTGCAGCAAAGCAACAGTCCAGCAGAGTGGTAGTCCTTTCAGCAGCACAGCAGTTCTTCTTCCTGGCAGAGTAGTCACAGGTTCAGAGGTGTACTGAAGTCATGGTGTCAGAGGTCCAGTACTTATACCCAGTGGTGCCTTTGAAGTAAGGGAGACTTCAAAGAAGGGCTTTGAAGTGCACAGCGGTCCTCTCTTCCTGCCCTGGCTCCAGACTCACTGTGAGGAGTATGCAGCCCTTTGTGTGGGGACTGGACACAGCTTATTATGGTGTAAGTGTGAGGCGGTGTCCGGCTCCTACCTACCATCCTGCTAGGATGACCCATCAAGGCCCATCTAGTCACACCTAAGCTCCCTTTGTGTGTAGCTGTCTATGGGGAATACACAAAGCCCAGCTGTCACCCAACCCACCCCAGACTGATGAGAGACAGGCAGCAGACACCAAATGGCTGAAGTAAAAAAATGCCAACTTCCTAAAAGGTGGCATTTCCTGAATTTTAATTTAAAATCCAACCTCACCATAACGTTGTGATTTAAAATTGTGATTCCAGAGACACCAAGCCTGATAAGTCCATCTCTTCATACTGAGGAATTATACTTAAAACATGTTATAAGTTAATCCCAATGTTATCCTATGCAAGAGATATGCCTTGCAATAGTGAAAAAAGAATTTGAGAGTTTTTCACTTCCAGGACATGCAAATCTGGGTCCTATCTTAGAGGTCACGTATATGTATAAAAAAGAAAGGTTAAGTTGGTGGCACAAGCAGTGCTGCAGGCCAAGTAGTAGCATTTAATTTACCGGTCCATGGCACATGTGGTGCACTTTACTAGGGACTTATAAGTAAATGAAAGATGCCAATTAATTTTAAGCCAAAGTTACCATGTTTAGAGGACAGAGCACGTGCACTTAGCACTGGTTAGCAGTGGATAAGTGCTCAAAGATCTAAGGCCAGCAATAACGAAGTCAGCAAAAAGTAGGCGGAGGAAGGCAAAAGGTATGGGTGGACCCTGCAGAGAGGTCGATATATCAACATTAATCTATTATTTAGTGAAGTTATTTTATTTGATAGCACGTTTTACCTCACATTTGTGTTCAAATAAATATATCCGCTAGCCAATTTGACTGAGCTAATGAGCTTTGATTTTCTTATCACAGTATTCCTACAGGTACTGTTTAATTACCTATGCCCTTTCAACATGCAAGTAATAGATCATGGTAAAATACACCAATAATAAATGTATAATACCTTTTGAAAGCGCTGGCATTGCAGCTTATGAATAATTAATTTAGTACATATGTTTATGTACATGCATGGATACTTCAATGGCAAGTGATCGATTGCTATATCTAAATATGACTTACCAAATCTAGCCTACATTTATATTGTGCAAATACCTATAAAACGAAGATTAGAATATATTGTAGTGTAAGGTTTAGCTCATCCAGCTTAGTTTATGAATTTATAAGCAAATCTATGTCTCTTAATCTCAAAGATGAATTTACTGTCGCTGTCACCAGCACTATAACAAAGCTGGAATTTGTTATCAGACCAAAATCTATAGCTACTTTTCGATCTTGTCTGCATGATGTTCGATGTTCAATTTATACTGTTCATTTGTATGCACTTCCATGTGCGCCAATGGCAGCAGTGAAAGCACACTTCGCCTTTTGCTTTTCTACACTTTGAATATAGTGTCTTTTCGGCCTTTCTTTCACTTTTTCAAATTAAGAAAACACAATTTTGCTTAACCCTATCCTTATTCGTAATTTGGTCTTTAAAGTACCTGTTCTGTAGCATTTAGGAAGGCACTTATGTACTTTCCATAGATGGTCAACATTTCAGAAAAATGTTAGCATTTCTAGTAGGCGTCTAATCGGAAAGAAGAGAAGATTATTTCTGGGATTCTTCAGCATATTACCTGAATACCCACCAAAGCTTTATGGGGAAGATAGACATTTGACAACATAACTGTGGGCTACTCTGAGCTAGTGAATCCTAGCACGGCACACTAGGGTAAGTTAGAAAGAAAGTACATTTTTATTGTTTGGTTAATTAAAACCTTAACAATGTAAAAAGACATATACAAAAAGCAGAAAATACTTTAAAAGAGAAGAAACATGAGTCAATTTCCCCTCTATAAAAACCCTTAAAATACCATTAAAATATTGCCCAACATTCTATGACCTTTTTTTTTAAAAGTCAGTTTTATTTGCCTGGTCGAAAGCTTTCAGGAATTTGATCAATTTGCAGTTCAGTTGTGGATCCAATGGATTTAGACATGCGCAAATTGCAGCTCTACAAGTTCTAATGCCTCTTTCTTTAAAAGATAGTCTAAGTAAAGTGGCTCATGCATTTTGAAGTTTATTGCATATGCAAATTACATGGATGAAGTCTACTTTGCAGTGTCCACAGAGTCGACATGATTTTGGACCCTTGTGCACCCAGGTAGGCTGATCTGCTATTGATGGTAATTTTCCGAAGCGTATTGCCATTAATTATTTTTTCAAATGGATTGAAAATGTCAAATTTAAGTAATGGGCTGGTGCAAGAGTCTTGTAATTGTTTATCACCATCCACGCATGCGACCTTAACCTAAAGATGTTTTTATCGATTAGTAATGAATGAATTTTTGCAGCTTTATTTATTACTTGTTTGAAGGACTGGTATGGCAGATTTTTGTTCCATAGATCTTTTGTACTAGTTTCTGACAGAGATTTTTGAAGGTATTGATTATAAGGTGATTTTTTGTCCTCTTCTATTTCAGTCCAGAGAGCTTTATTAATTTGAGATGTTGCTGCACTCAATTTTAACCGATACCAAAGCTTTACTGTTGAATACATTCTCCCTATAAATTCATTTTTTAGGCCAAATTCAAGACAAACCTGTGCTGGAGAAGCTGATCGTTGTAGCTGAAAGACTTTTTTGTAGGTAGAAGCTATTAGTTGATTTAAGAGCTCCGAGTCCTTGCCGTGAAGGGCTGCACTGGCGTATGTTATCGTGGGCAGGATTTTCGCCCCCATTACCTCTAGCAATGGTTTATATGATGGCCCATTCAACTTCTTGGCTAGCTGACTGAAGGCAAATATGAGGGCACTGGTTCTCTGAGTCATGTACTTTTTTTGGTCTTTGTGGTTTTGTAAGTTGTCTATATAAAATCCCAAATATTTGTAATTTTTAACTTCCTCTAATTGGTTGCCATTGAGCCAAATGATCTGATTTCTTTTCCGCTGGCTGCCGGTCACCAATATTTTGGTTTTTGATGTATTTATTTCTAAGTTGTTCTCAGCGATGTAGTCTGACGTTTCATTTAAAGCTCTTTGCAGACCAATCTTTGTTTGACTCATTAACACCACATCATCAGCGTACGAGAGGTGTGTAAGTGCTAGCTTTCCAAGTTTCGGCGGATAAGAGTTGATGCAATCAAGCCTCTGTGCAAGGTCAGACATGAACAGATTGAACAGATGCGGGGCAAGCACGCAGCCTTGTTTGAGGCCTTTGGTTATGATCAGCTTTCTTGATAATCTGGTGCCGTCTCCTATCTTAATTTTTATCCATGTATTGGAGTAAAATTGCAGTATTCCGTTTAGTAACCTTTTCGGTATATTCCAGGCTCGCAGTTTTTTCCAAAAGAGGTGACGGTCTACGCTATCAAAAGCTGCCTTTAAGTCAATGAAGCAGAGGTAGAGTTGTTGGTTCCTCTGCTTACATTTATTTGCTATTAAAGATAGAGCTAAGACATTCGATATCGTCCCGATGCCTTGCCTGAAGCCTGTCTGGTTAACCGGGATAAGTTGGAGATTATCTGACCATTCCTTCAGGTCTTCTAATATCAGTGTAGCGTGATATTTGGCTTCTACATCCAGGAGGGCAATTAACCTGTAATTTGTTGGATTCGATCTATTTCCTCCTTTGAAGATGGGTGTCAATATCGAGCCTTGCCAATTCGGTGGAATGTTGTGTAGGAGCTCTATATCTTTGTATAGCTTAAATAAGTGCTTGCTCCAGAAAGATGGATCATTTTTAAAAATGGTTTGTGGAATTCCGTTAGGTCCTGGAGCGCCGTCTCCTCTTCCTTTCTTAATAATACTTATTACTCCGTCTTCTTGCATAAAGGACTGGCTTGTCATTGTAATTGAGTCACTGATGCCAGTTTCCCCCTGTTTTTTGTTTTTATCCTCCATTTGCTTAGCACCGGAGACCATAATACCTCTTTCATAACGCGTGTTGACCTCTCTTAAGTTATTTGTATCGCTTGCCCATTGTACATCAGTTTCCGGTGAATTTTCCACGTCGGGCTGTCCTGTTATATTCACTTCTGACCTGTCCTGGGCTGCATTTTCTGTACATTTTATGGTTAGAAATTTAACCCATTCATATTCTTGGATGTTTGATGATGACATGTTCACCGGCCTTTGTAGTTCATTTATGATTTCCCAGAATGTCTTCGAGTTAGATTTCTTAGCACTAAAGAGCAATTCAGCTCAAAATTTATCGCTTCTAGATCTTTTATCTTCCCATAATACCTTTTTATAGGTTTTCCTCAGCTGTCGAACTTTTTCCCAAGCTACTGTATCATGCGCAGTTGTTTTTAGCCTCCTGATCGCTTTTTTAAGCTCGCCTTTCATGGCTCTCAGCCCAGCCGTAGTTTTTTGATTTGTTTCGATTTTTTTTTGTTTGTAATTTTTATTCAGATGGTGGGTACTCTGCATTAATGTTGTGAGCTCCGAGGTGAATTTTACCCATGCTTGGATTTTGTTCGGGGCCGCAAGTTCACTCGCCGTTATCATTGTCTTTAATTTGGTCTGGAGTGAATCTATGGTGTCATTTGACCATTTCAGGCGTTTTAAGTCTGTTGTATGAACACTTCCTTCTATGTTCAATTTAGCTTGATGTTAGGCGATTTTTAGCCTGAAGTGTATGTGCTGGTACGAATGGTCGCTCCTGGTAGTATATTCTATGGAGAAGTGAGAAAGAAATGGCATCAGTGCTACTGTGATGGCAGTGTAATCTAGTCTTGATCGTGACTTTCCACCGTGGAATGTATGTTTTGGTGGGAAATCGTCTGTTGTTCTACCATTTATTACTCTCAGGCCGAGGAACTCCAGGGCAGTTACCAGTCTTTGTCCTTCAAGATCTGATGATGAACTCTTTAGCGGATATTGCTGTGGGACATTCCAGTATATATTATCCGCTAATAACTTATCGTCTTCCTCCGGGGTGTATATTAAATTAGAATTAAAGTACCCTGTCAGTATCATATCCCAAGAGGGGTGTGTGCACCTTATATCTGTGATTATAGCAATCAACTGAGCGTTATGGGATGATTTTTTCCTAGCTAGCGGATGGACATATGTATTAATCAGCAATACTGTTTTAGTTCTACCGTCGAATCCGGAGGTAAGCTTTATCAATTGAAAATTTGGGCCTGTAGAGATAATTTGGTCTGATTCAATATTTAATGTTGAGGATATATAAACAGCCAGTCCCCCTTTTGGCCATCCATGGGTCTTAATTTTTATTGCGGGGACTGTATAGTGTATATAGTTTGCCAAGGGCAGGTCTTTCAGTGCCCATGTCTCCTGAAGCGCTATTATATCGTATTTTCCCAGTTATTAGGTTGACTGCCGTTTTCTAGCCACTTTTTTGCCCCTGCGATTTTCCATGAGAGCATCTGTATCGTTTCCGGGTCTTGCTTGAATGAAGTGTTATCCGACGTCAATGCCCCTTATCTGAGCTTAGCGCTCCTGGCAACCAGCTCCATCTGTCCTGGACTGGATCATTTTTGGTTGTCTGGTCGTACTGCGGATCTCTCCTCTGCGAGGTTGTAAGGTTGCTGCCTATAGCTCCTTTAAGTTAAGAACTGTGTTTTTGTTCTGGTTATTCTCTCTTTGACGTTGTCCATCACTCTTGTTGTAATTAGTGTTATCATCCAGCGGGCCGGGATAGCGTGGAATTGTTGGCCTTGTCAATTTAATTCCCCAGGCTTCAAATTGCAGATTGGAACTCATTATATGCTGGACATCATCTTCTGTCTGCCATGTAGTCAGAGTTTGTTCTATATTTTTTCCATTTCTTTTGGCTATAAACTCTACCGTCAGTAAGTTCGACGATTTCAAATATTTTTAAGCTGGAATGGTAGCTGTTAGTTTCAATATGTTCCCCCTATTCAGCGTGTCTTGTGGCCCTCTTGAATCATATTCGGGAGTTAGAAGAATTTGCTGATTCTGAAGTCGCTGCCATTGCTCTATTTTTGCCATTGGATCCTCATTCTTGTTGTCCACTGTTATTTCTTTCTTGTCGTCTTTGATTTGGACTCTTAGGTTTATGTACTGAATTGCATTTCCCGTTCCGGTGTATTGTACTGGGGTTTCTAATGATGCCGTGTTCTCCTGAGCTTTCTGCCCTAAGTTTCCTTGTTTGTTATCGCACCTATGTTCCCTTTGTAATTTAGGTTGCTTTTTCTCTGTTGGGCTACCATCTCCATTTCCGAGGTCGAGGGCCATTGATTTTTCCATTATTTGCCCTACCACGGAACTATTTTTGTTAATGGTAGCCTCGATATTTGAGTTCTCTCTTTGTTCTTGTTCCTTTTTCGGCTTTTGCCGTCCAGCCTCTAGACTCTCTGTAGAATCTTGTCCGGTTTTCGGCCCTATTTGCTTTTTTTCTGCCCTACCATCCGCATTTTTCTGTGCACGGTCATTGTGCTCTGGTGATTTTCTCTCTTTTTTTCCAGACTGTTCACAGAGCTTCTGGTCAATATCATTGAGAGCATTGCCATTCCTACATTGTTTGTGTCAGTTGTTTCTTCCCTGTTTTATCCCTGGCTGCCATGTTTTTTTTTACGTATCCACTTGTTTTATCTCCTTTTTTATTTTTCCTCTCTTGAGTTCCCCCTTGGTCGATAGCCAATACAGTATTAATGTCTGCTCCTCCTCCTGATACCTGGACAGTTACAGCTGTTTTTTCCTTGTCTGCCTTTTTCAACTTTTTAATGCTGATCGAGTCTTCATCTGAGCTTATTATGAGACTCTCCTGGTGGCTTGCTACTTTATTTGAGCCCACCGTGCGGAAATTCTGATAAACCTCCGTAGTCTGCTGTTTCGTTCTTGAAACCATTTTATTTCTTGCTTTCCTATCTCGTTTTTTTTGTTTCCGAGACTGTTTTGTTACTCTGGTTTTTGTATCCCGATTTGTTATTTCGTCGCTTTCTGATATCTGGTCATTAATTTCGTCTTTTCGATAGACCGGACTTTATTGCACTTGCATTTCTTCTAATTTTAATTCAGTTTTAATTTGTTTGGGCTCCTCTTTTGGTGGAGGCTTACAGAGTCGGAAGGTGTCGGTTATGTTCTTTTTTTGTACGTCAGGTTTGTTGTCTCTAGATTCCATGTTTGTTTTGTTAAATAATATTATTTGTTCTAATAGTTTTGGTAAGAGACTCAATTTGTCGATAATTGGGCTGCAAGAACACTGGGCTGAATATTTGGATTGAACTCTTGTGATAAGGTTGTTCATATTGTCCAATTTTGTATTTGTTCCTGAGATTTGTAGTGCTATGATATTCATTAAGTCAATTTGAATGTCCATTTTATCTGTTTGCATATTAAGAGCCTTTGTTGTTGTCTGTAGTGCATGTAATAAAGATTGAAAAAGCTCTAGCAGGCTACTTTGCTCACTCAGAGACTCTCCTTGTAGAAACTGTCTTTTTGATTCTTGATTAAAGTTTTGATTTCGGTTAAATCGTTGACTAATTTCTTGATCCAAACTAATGGAGTTATTATTTTTATTTGTTTGAGAAATTTTCGTCTTGGTCCTCTTGGTCCTCTTGATGGACCTGTACTGCTGTATTTAACCTCTGTGTCGACCCGTTGTTTTTTGCATATTTAGGGGTAGATGACGTCAAGTTATCTTGAGATAATTTAAAATGAGTTATAGGGAGATCAAGTTTTTTGCCACTTCCGAACTCTTTTTGTCCAGGCTGTTGAGGGCCAGCTGATTTATAAAGCTTATTGTCTTTATCTTTTAAGTTGTCTACTCTCTTTGTCCTTACTTCTAAGAACAGTTCCTTACTTTGGGGCATTTCTTCCTTGTTTGTCTTATATATGCAAATTTCGTTCTCCACCTCCTCTCGGTTGCTTACGTTTGTACCTGATTTGTCCAATTCTTGGCTCCTGTTTTGGTTATCCCCGTGATTAGTTGAATTAGTTATGACCTGTGTGACAATGTTTTATGTATTTTTCTCCTTGAGTGGAGACTGAGGTTACTTTCTGAGGAGCTAATGGTGTCATGAGACCAGGTACCTCTGATGTAGAATAAATAACCGATCCGGGGTCTTTGAGGAAAGAGAATCTTGCATTCAAGGCTGACTTCATTTTATTATCCTCCTCAATTTTTCGGAACATTGTTACTATTGGGGATATTAGTGGAGTTTTTTGCTTGAAATCCAAACCTTCAGTATCGGATGTTTGTTTTGAAAGCTTTTTTTTTTCCTATTACTTTGCTTTTCACTCATGACCTTCTGGGTTGGCGTCTGTATGACTCTACCAGATCTCATTTCACGCTGCACAATACCTCCCTTGAATGTTTTGAGGCTCAGGGCAGAGCAGAGCTCAATGCCTTGTCTAAATTTGCGTTTTCTTAACCGCCCCCCTCTCCTGCCCCCTTCCCCAGCTTTCCCCCGCTTTTACCCGCTTCCTTTACTTTCACCGCTCTTTTCTGTCCCCCTCCACTATAGGGCGCTGGTCTCCCTAGGTGTGGCCCAGAGGCCGTGGAGGTCACTATTGGCCTAAGTGAAGGGGGGGGCGCAAGCGCCGGCACCACTAGAGACGACTTCGGTGCTGGAGAAGTGGTCGCTACGAAATCACAGGAGGCTCCTGCCTCCAGTGACGACCACCTCGCGCTCCCCCTATCAATGCGTCGCTTACCCTTTCTTCCAGGCGAGCAGACGGGCTGGCTTCAGAGGGTTCAGTGGCTGCACAATTCGCGTTCTAATCGTGGCGCAGAACACAGGCGCGGAACAGAGGCTCCGGCCGCCTTGCCTCTCCTCACTCGTCTCGCAGCGTCTTACAGCAGCCCTGCAGCAGCCGCTCTCGCTCTCGCCGCTTCAGCCGCCTCAGCAATCAATGCAACCAGTGCCCCTCACCTCGCCCCCGCCGGCAGGCTGGCTGAAACACAGGGAGGCAGGGGAGGCAGAGCAGAGAGCAGGGAGCAGGGAGCGGTTCCAGCTCCAGCTCCAGCAGACGGGGAATGGCGAACGGCGGACGTCAAGCAGCGCCGGCAAACGCGAACACCAACTGACCAGCGGACCTCGGACCGGAAACTTGGCTAAGGACCGGAAACCGGAAGCACACTAGGGGATATTTCACAAGACTGGGAAGGTTTCATGAAGTCCTTTCAGATTTAAATTTATCAAAACTATGCCCCATAGCTTAATGATTGCAACTAACAACAAGGAATGTTTGAATTCATCTTAGCCACTAGCAATTGCTCAGGAGCACATTCCAGGACATCGTTTTTCACCCACTGTCCAACTGTAGACAGAGACCTACCATGTGCAAATCATTCTTGTTCCAGCTCCAATGGAAATAGTGTAGTATGGGTGTATTATTGTTATTCTTTGGTTCAGGAATATGTGTCTTTAATGTTGGTATGGATCTAGTAGAATGGATTCATGTCATGTTGTTGGGGTATTCTGGAATGTGGGGTTTGTGACTCATCGACTGTTCTGCTACTGTGGCAAATGGTCATTGGTCCTATCTGTGGAATAAATCTTTCTTTGGAAAAGAATTCATCTTTTGGACTTTTTACTTCAAGGGACCATTCCTCATTTTTATGGTGACGAGTTACTATCCTATAGGATCCACCGAACACGCGTTCATCGGTTCAAGAAAATACCTTTATTTGGCTTCTTGGATACTTTGGGACATTTTGGAACTTTATACATGTAAGTTTTGTGTGCTGAAATTTGTCGAGACTCATTTTGTGTGCCGATGTGTACCTTGACTTTGGGAGTCTACATTGTGTCTGTTCCAATCTATGTAACGATCACTGGGCCTGCTGCATCCTTTGAAAATCTCCATACCTCGTTAAGAGTCTCGAGCACGTCCTGCACCCACTGTTATTTTTTCAAAAGAACTCCTCGAGCTGGATATTTTTCGGTGCCTGCCGCTTTCTTCACGAAGCTCTTTGGGAGTGCCTGACGTCATCGCACTTGCTCAACGCTGCAGTACTACTTCCACCGCCTGTAGAAAAGCACGCAACACACGTTCTTTGGCGGCAATTTTAATCATTTGGGCATTTCTTCATTGATTCCCCAGGAAACATGCTGTTTTGTGCACTTTGTTTTTGCTTGTTTCCGCGACAGGCACACATTTCTACTTGTTTGTGCACTTCTGTGTGCTTTTGTGACAAGCACACGTTTGTACATGCTTATTTAACTCCTGTTTTACTATTTTATTGAGTAACCATTCTTGGGACTTCGTTCCTGCCTGTTTCCGTGACAGGCACATGCTGCTCTTTTACCTTTTATTTTATTTCTGTCAAAATTTCTCATCCGCATTTGGTATGCAAAGGTACTTTTAGTCATTTCTTGTAATTGTTACCGTTTTATTTGCCTGTTAAGAATAATCTACTGTGACAGGCATACATTTACAAAAAAAATGTGTTTGAATTATATTTCTTTGTTTACTATGGCTACTTCTTGTAATGTTGTGCAGCCTCCACCTTTCCTGCAAAATCCAGGTAAACCACTTATAGCATGGCACAAGTGGTATAGGGTTTTTGGGAATTATCTAGTGGCAATAGATGCTGCAAGATATTCAGCGGCTCGAAGGAAAGCTTTATTATTCAACTATTTGGGAAGTGCTGGCCAACAAGTCTTTGATAATCTGCCAGTTGTAGCTGTACCCGCTGGTAATGACAATAGGGATGTTATAATAATCTCTCAGACTGCATCTTCTTGAAATAAGTTTATTTTGTCAGCACTGCAAAGACATCCATCCATCAGCGACTCCAGATGCAACTGAAGCCCCAGATGGAATCTGTTAACCAAGAATCTGAGAAGAACAGGGAACACAATACAAAAATACACAAAGCTCATGCCATGCAAGGACAGGCTGTGTGATCATTAGTATTAAAGCAACAGCACCTAAATGTACAGGATGTAACACATCCCCTTATTAAATAAAATAGAATTAATAATACAAACAGGAAAAACAAAACTAAACCAACATTTAGTAACAAAGATGTGCCCAACTTAATATTAGTTGGAATACATAGTACTAAACAAAATCATCCAATTTTTTGGGAAATTGTCTTATGCGATTAGATACCTTTACTCTTGAAGCCACAGTGTTATTTCCACACTCACTGCGGGAAATATCCGATCGCACCACATGGTGCTCATTACTATGATTCTCCTCTTCATTGTAAAGATCATCAAGTTTTGCAAAATAATTATTGGGACAATTAGCTACCCTTCTTATATTCCACACTTTCCCATCTTGTGTGATAACACTATTGGTGAAAACTTTCTTAATTTGTATGGCTTTGCCAAACTTGTTTGCACCCTTATTAACAAAACCAGGTTTCAAGATCCTGACCCAATCACCAACTTTAAACGCATGCATCTTTGTCTTCCATTTGTTATCATACCAAATGTTTGTTTTGTCTTGCTTATTCTTTACTCTCCTAGCAGTGTCAGTTATACACTCTCCCGCTACACAAACCTTTCTGCACTTTTCTTTGAACCACCATGGACAAACACTGGAAGCCGGGTCCGTACCTTTCAACAATTTAAATGGACTAATTTCAGTCGTGGTATGCAGAGTAATACAATATAACCATAACCTTTCTCTCAACGCACTCAACCAACCACTTCCTTGCTTAATGGCCTCTATCACAAAATCTTTCAATACGCGATTAAAGCGCTCAACTTGTCCATTTCCATGTGGTTCGTACAATGATGTAAAAATATGTTTAATACCACAATTGTTTAAAAATACTCTCATCTCAGATGACGTCAGTTGCACACCATTATCCGTGACTAAAGTGGACGGACATCCTTCACGTGCAAATACTTCCTTAAAAAAATGTATGACTGCACAAGTGGTTGCCTGCGATACAAGTTTCACCTCCGGTCATTTGGAATGATAATCAACTAAGACAAGTGCAAACCAAGACTTTTCTGGTAAAATATTAAAAGGTCCTGAGATGTCAAAAGCGACTTTTTGCCAAGGTTCCTTAGGCCATTCTGCCATTTTTAGTGGGGAAAGCTTTATTATTCAACCATTTGGGAAGTGCTGGCCAACAAGTCTTTGATAATCTGCCAGTTGTAGCTGCACCCGCTGGTAATGACAATAGGGATGTGTATTCTGAAGATTTAGCAGGCATGGGTAAACAATATGTGGATGAACCATCTGTTATGGTAGAGAGACATGTTGTTTTTTAAGCATAAGCAAATGCTGGAGGAGTCCATTGAAGACTATTTAGCAGTTCTGAGAGTGTTAGCATCCAAGTGTGAATTTCGTACCAATTTGGATACATCTTTATGTGATCAACTTGTTTTTAAATTTTTCAACAAGAACGTATATTAACGTGTAAGAATCCATCTTTAGAGGAGGCTATGGATATAGCGAGAAGTATAGAACGTTCTGTAATTTCTTCTAAAATTTTAACAGAAAGTGGTACCAACAAAACCTTAGAAAGTGTAGGGGTAATGCAAGTAGCAAGTTTAAATAGACCAAATTATTCTGAGGTTAATGCTGTTTTAAGGTAGAACAAGACTAAGAAGACCTTTGATTAAAAAAATGAATGGAGCATGTTACAGATTTGCTTCTAGATATTATATGGGTAATAACAGTAATTGTCCTGTACAAGGGAAAAGGTGCAACAATTGTAAGAAAATTTGACATTTCTATACGGTAAGCAGGTCTTCAAAAGATAACTGCAAAGTAAATCAACTCAGTGTAGAAGATGAGTCAATATGTGAAGCACTAAATAATGTACTGTTGAAGTTAGCACATTAAGTAGTTCTGGTAAAAGGTGCAAAGGACCTATTTGAGAAGTACAAATTGGATCAATTGACTTAGGTGTCATGGCTGATTCAGGGTCAACTATAACAATTCTGGCAGAGACTACATTTAATAAATATTGGTCCAATAAATTGTTAAAACCTACAGATGTCAACCCAGGGCATTTGGGGAGTATGATATTATTATGAGGGGTTACCTTTCTGACGTGATTAAATTTAAAGGAAGATAAATTTATACTAAAATATACATTGCACTTAAAGGACAATTTTAGGCTGGCAAGATCAAGCTAGTTTAGGTATCACACTTAGACCTGGACATTCTGAACCTGTGGTGTTGGGGGATTTGCTGATTTTATCTGTTGAGCAAAAAAGTGAACATGATGAGATTTTGCATGACATATTTTCTGAGTTTGCTGATGTTTTCAGTAACAAGGTTGGGGCTGTTAAAGGATTTCAACATACCATTAAGTTGAAAAATAATGTCACTCCTGTTGCACAGAAAGTTAGACCTGTTCCGCTTTCTGTCAGGGATGATCTTAAAAAGTTATTAGATGGTATGTGTTCCGAAGGTATTATAACATCTGTGGAATCTTCAGAATTAGTCTCTGCTGCCGCTGTGGCATGCAAAAGCTCAGGGGATATACGCATGTGTTCAGATTTGAGGGCTCTCAATAGCAGTATCGTAGTGGATTGCCATCCGCTTCCAAGGATTCATGAGATGCTGGCTAAGTTAGGTGGGAGCAAGTATTTTACCACTATAGATTTACAATCAGCATCTTTAATGTTGTTATGTATATAGTAGAATGGATTCGTGTCATGTTTTTGGGGTATTCTGGAATGTGCGGTTTGTGACTCATTGACTGTCCTGCTGCTGTGGCAAGCGGTCGTGGGCCCTATCTATGGAATAAATCTTTCTTTGGAAAATAATTAGTCTTTTAGACTTTTGACTTCATGGGACCATTCCACAAATAGGCCAGCCAGAACTACCAGGTCTGATCACCTCCAGATAGGAACACATGCAAGACCTGACCGGTTTCAACCTACTACTTTTCCCATCACTTATCAGCACAGGAAGTGACACCACTGGATCTCCCATCATCCAACTACACAAGAAGTGGCATCACTGAATTTCACATCATCCATCTGGACAGGAGTAATATTACTGGGTTTATTGCCAACACCATCTTGAAAAGAAGAAGCCAAGCAATAGGACTTCATTTCCCATCACCCATCAGCACAGGAGGTGACATCACAACACCCTGCACTTCTCCCCCATTCTAGGACCTACTTAATGGCAGCTGCAACACATATGTGCAGCGGTCGTGTGCAGTGGGCACGAAGCTGATGCGTTGAAGGTGTGCCAAAGGCAAGCCTGTATGCACATGTCAGCACTTGGAGTGTGCCCAGCACCAGGAACTCTGGTCCAATCATCACCCAGCGATACTTCACAGCACTCTGTAGGTCTCTTGACCCCGGGCACCTTCCCCCAACTGTTGCCGCACCTCACACTACAATAGGAGTTTTCACCTGCACCAACTGATAGTTTTTCCGGCACCCACCCCCCACATCCCCAGGCAATCTAACAACGCCCTCAAGACTCCCTCCCAACACACAAGCCATACAAGCATTAACAATGCCTACACCCCCACTTTACAACACATGCCACAGCAAACTCACTTGTCAACACCCACTCGCACTGAACTCACTATCACTCAACAAACACACAATCGAAATATGGAACCTGCTGAGTAGCGACACACTCAATATTATCTTCATCACAGAGACCTGGCTCAACATTTCACAGTGCCATGGCCATCCCAGTGGGCTACAAAATCGCTCAACAGGAAGCCTGAAGGATAACTCGCTATCATCTACAAGGATTCCTTCAAATGCACAACTTCCACTGAGAATGTCACCCCAATAATGGAAAATCTGCACTTCAAGCTGCAAATCTCTGAAAACTTCACCATGAAGAGAACCTTCCCCTATTGACCACACAGACCATGTGCCAGATTTACCAACCTCATCACCAACGTCGTCGCTCCACTCACCATAGACTCCTGAGCCTATATTCTCCTTGGTGCCCCCAACTTTCACCTGGAAGACCGAAACAACCCTGCTCCACAGCACTGTTTAATGCTTGAGCAACATTGGACTCACCTAGCTTATTCCAGAACCAACACACATTGCAGGACACACAGGACTCCATCTTCACCACAAGCGACAGCATAAAATACAATTCCATGACACCACTCGCTAAGACCAACCACTCCATCATCCACATCCAAATCAAAACGCTGTAGTCAACATCCCTACCCAGTTCAGCATCCCAAGATGAAGCTGGGCAAAATCACAGAAGAAGTCAGGCTCAGTGCCCTCAGCATGGATCAACCTAACCCCATACACAACCTTGACAAGAACATCAACAACTTTAACAACTGGATCAAGAACTGCGCAGACTCCATCACGCCCATCAATCCCAAAAAAGCATATAGAATCAAACAAGCAAGCCAGCTGTTACACAGGGCATCTTAGAGACACCAAACAACACAGTAAACAGCTAGAAATGAAATGGAGAGCCCGCCACGAAAGCAATGACAGAATTATTTACAAGGATGCACTCAGACACTATCACCAACAAATAAGTGACGCCAAGAAAAAAGTAATAGTGGACCACATCAAAGGAAGCTCCAACAGCTGCAACGAGATTTTCTTGATGGCTATGGATTTCAGCTCAGCCACTGTCAAAATTACAAACATCTACAGTAATTTCGCACACCAACTGAATGGACAACCTTCATCAGAAACGACACTAGGGCAACCACGCGGACCATCCGCTCAGAGGCCCCAATGGACCCATGCTCCCACTGCAGCTACAACCTGAAAACATCACCAATCAGCACCACCCTGTCCCACATCATCAACACCTCAATCACATCAGCCACTTTCTCGGATGAATGGACATTTGCAGAAGTCAACGCCCTCCTCAAGAAGTCCACAGCTGACCCAAATCAAAAGAGCAACTTCTGACCCATCTCCCTGATCCCCTATCCAGCCAAAGTGATTGAGAAGACCATCAACAAGCAACTCTTAACCATTTCAAACTGCACCATCTTCTAAACAACACTCAAACAGAATTCAGAAAGAATTACAGCACCAAAACAGCACTCATCACAGCCACCAACGGCATTCAAATCATCCTATACTGAGGAGAAACTGTGGCCCTCATCTTGCTTGACATCTCCGTGGCCTTCAACACTGCCTCCCGTAAGACCCTCATCAGAAAACTCAAGGAGATTGGCACACAAAGATATGCTCTCAAATGGATTTGTCCCTTCCTCACAGGAAGAACCTAAAGGGTCAGGCTGCCACCCTTCATATCAGAGACCAAGAAATTGATATGCATAGTCCCTCAGGGATCGTCCCTCAGCTCCATCCTTTTCAACATACACATGACAACATTCACCAACATCATCTGATCACAAGACATCACCGTCATCTACGCTGATGACACACGACTTACCTTCTCCCTGATAGATGAGACAACCACCATCAGAACCAACTTCACCAGCTGCATGGCCATGGAAGCAGACTGGATGCAAACCAACTGCCTGTAGCTTAACTCTGAGAAGACTTTAGTACTTGTCTTCGGCAACAAGACCTCCCCATGGGACTCCACCTGGTGGCTGTCAGAGCTAGGACCAACATCCACACCCAAAGACTACGCAAAAGTTCTAGGGATCATCCTAGATGACAAGCTCAACATGACGGCTCAAGTTGACGCAGTGTGCACCTTCTACTTCCACATCCTATACATGCTAAAAAGATCAAATTTCTTCCACAGAAACCAGACAGACCATCACGCAAGCACTCATCACCAGCAGGTGGGACTATGGCAAAACTCTATGCCGGAATATCCAAACAACTCCTACATAGACTCCGGACCATCTAGAACACCACTACAAGACTCATACTTGACCTCGTATGCTCACCCACATCACTCTGTATCTCAAGAAGCTTCCCTGACTCCCCATTCACAAGTGCAGTCAATTCAAACTTCTCATGCACACATGGAAAGCCCTACAAAACACAGGGCCAGAATACCTGAACAGCTGCATATACTTTCACCCACCCACGTATGCTCTGCCTCACATTCCCTGTATCCGCAGAACCAAAACTAGAGGTTGCTCATTCTCTTTCTTCGCACCCAAGACGTGGAACAACTGCCCTCAACACATCAGAGCCTCCTCCTCACTTCCTGAGTTCCGCAAAGAGCTGAATACCTGTTTTTAGTATAAGCATCTTAGGGGCCACACACCTACACATCAGCCCAAGCAGCTAGATACACTCTCAGGTGATCAGTGCGCAATACAAATCAATATAACAAAACATAACTTAATGTGGCATAACTTAAGTCTTATCAGTGAGTTATAGCTTGTGTTTTGTGGCACAGTGAGCATTGTACCTATGTCTGAGAATCCCCTACGCACTTACTGGCACATGCATCAAGGAAGGCTTTTGCGATTCCTTAATTGCGATTATTAAGGAATTGCAATTAAGGAATCGCAAAAGCCTATGCATGTAGGAATCGCTAAAAAAATAGCGATTCCTAAACATTCCTTAATTGCAACTCGCAAATTGCGAGTCGCAAATAAGGAATGCCTTTCCATTCATTCCTATGGGCCTCCAGACCCATAGGAATTAATGGGAATTGCATGCGCAATTTACTAGTACCAAATAGGTACTCGCAAATTGGTCATGCAATTTCAAGGGTGCCAAAAGGACACCCTGTTGCACCCCTGAAATTGTAATGTGCACCCATGTTGCGCACACACATGCCCCAAGGGCATGTGTGTGTGTAACATGTAACTTTGAAAAATGCACTTTAGTGCATTTTTCAAAGTTTTTGCAAATTACCGACCAGTTTTATTTTTCGGTAATTTGCTAGCCCTAATAGCGAAATCGCTATTTTAAATTCCTTCTAGCATTGCATTTAAGGAATCGCAATTTGTGATTCCTTAAATGCAATCGTAATTTGTGAGTTTTGCATTTGGGATGATGCATCCCAAATGCAAAATAACTGATCACAAAGGGGCAGATTCTGAGAATCTGCCCGTTTGCGACCGGTTTTTAGTTTGATGCATGGGGCCCTTAGAGCATCAAATACTAAAGAATAAAGGCAAAAGATACTACCGGGGTCAAATTTCAATATAGTATGTACGTTTGGATTCATGGAAAAATATTATTCACAATAAATTTTACATGTTCTCCAATATCTTATCTGTTGAGCATTGTTTAAGGAATATTCTGTAAAAAAATCACTCCCGTTAGATTTATAGTATTCTTTTACATTCAAACTGAAAATATAAAGACATGACATGATGTAAAATGCATAGCCCAAATTGTTCAGTTTTCATCTCAGTTAAATGTCATGTTTGACTCATATTCCCCCATCTAGAATCATTCCATTTATTTCAAATTTTTCAAAATATATTTGTATTTAGGAGGCATTTTTACAATTCAAACCTAGCTGTCAGGCAGTGAAGCAGTGTACAGAGCTAAAGGCAAAGATTCAGTCAAGATATGATAGAGGAGGTAGCAGAATTGTGGATGCAAAAGTGGACTGTTATTGCATTTTGATTTGGTATTCGTTTTAAGAGGTGAGTGTTCAGCTGTTTTCTGATTTGGAGCAAATTGAGGCAATCCTGATGGATAATGGAATGTGATGCCAGAGCCTGGTTGCATATATAGAGAATGCCTCTTTACTTGTATATTCTTTTTTAAGCTTCTTTGCCCCAACATAAAGGCGCCTTGGCTGTTGGTGTTCCCAGTGCTAAATGAGATGTTGAAGCTGCCAGACAAATATGCAGGGTTTTTGGTTGTTATTGCTTTGTAAATTATGCAGCTGTTTTGATGATAGTTTGGGCCGACAAAGGGATTCATTGGAGTTTCTTTAGGATGGGGATGATGTGAACATATTTCTTGGGGCCAAGGATGTGTCATACAATGCACTTAAGGTAGACCAATGTGGAGTCTGAGATGCAGTAGAATGTGGTTTTGCTTCCATCTAGATGCAGGAGTATGAGGGCTTGAAGAGTGGTCCTGAATTCGCTTTCTTTGAAGAATGGTTTCACTTTCTTTAGTAGAGAGCTGGTGCTAGGGCATTTTTGTTTTCTTGCCAAAGTGTTCTGTGAGGTTTATTTCCGGGGTCAATCTTTGTGATACGTAAAATGCATTTAGTCCATACAGGAACTAAGAAAACATTATTTTCATTCTATACAGGATCAACAAGCAGGAATCAACAGTAAATTGGTACATGTTCCTACCACAGTAACAGAGCTGTAATATACATTTTGGGTATATGTTACCTGCTTTAGTAAAATGTCTTAGTGGGATATTATTTTTTATTTTCCAGGAGTTTAAAGTGAGATTTAGCATCATAGATTTCACATGGGAAATGTGAAAAGGGCATCAAAGAAGATGAGAGAGAGGTTTAGTCCATGAAAAAATATCTTAAATGTGAAGTATATGTGTGCTTATGTACATGTACACTGCAAATCTGAATATATTGTACATGCGTGATTCAACCAAGTCATTACTCTTTCAGCAAAAGATGATGCCTTTCTGACTTTCTAAATCATGCTGGATGGCAATCTCCAGATTTGAAGTCCTATGCATGTGTGTGCATTTCAAAATATTCCTCATTTCTATGGTCAGCCCCCCGCACCCATTTGTTTGTGGACTGATGGTGGTGTTTTTTTAACACTGCACACTAGCATATCTAACTTTCCAGTAAGACCACTGTGTATGGTTTATACACAGTTAGCAATTCCTAACGGGGTCGCAAATTGCCTGCCTCATTAATGTTCATGAGGCAGGTGCTATTTGCGACCCTATTTGGAATGACCAGCACTCCCAGGGATGGTGGCCTGCTGGGGTCAGCAGACCACCACGTCTGTGACTGCTTTGTTAATAAAGCAGTTTTTTTTAATTTTTTTAAATGCAGCCCATTTTCCTTAAAGGAAAATGGGATGCATTTAAAAAAGAAAAATTAAATGTTTCTGTTTCATTTTTTAAGAGTAGGCAGTGGTCCCACTAATAAAAAGTATTTTCGCACACACTCACAAAGGGGAAGGGGTCCCTGGGGGACCCCTTCCCCTTTGTGAGTGGTTTACCACCTACTTGAAGTAGGTGGTGAATTGCGAGTGTTTTGCGGCCACAAATGAGGTCGCGAAACAATGGTACATTCCACTGTGACTAGCTATTAGGAAGGTACGCCCCTTCCTAATAGCGAGAGTCGCAAACGCTATTTTGCGAGTCACCGACTCGCAAAATAGCTTTGTGCAGGCCAGGACCCTTTTTTGCAGTCGCAAACGGGCCGATTTCCCATTTGCGACCGCATAAAACAATTGTACATCTGGCCTCATATTTATAATTTTTTCGCGCAGCAAGCCATCTTTTTGTGCTGCATGAGAGGAAAAGGGCAGGAATGTGCCGTATTTAACATTATACAGCGCATTCCTGTCCTTTCCTAGCACTGGTGCACTTTTGGCTGCCTAGCGTCAACGCAGGTACCCTTGTGTCATGGTGCAAGGTTGCCTGCATTGTAGGCAGGATTGTTTTTGTGCAGGAAGAGAAACCTTCCTGCGCAAAAACAATCCTTATAGACTTTTCCTATTTCTATGTGTGCTGCAGAATCCTCATCTGGGGAGATGTAGCATTTTGACGCATTCCCAGGTCTACCAGGTCAGCGATTTGCGCCTACTTGCGTTACTCCAGATTTATCAAGCCATGCAAGGCCACTCAAGGTGGCCTCTTGTGGCTTAATAAATCTCACTTAGGTTTTGCATTGCCCTTGCGCATCCTTGCGTGGTGCACGTGCGGCGCAAAACCTTGACAAATCTGGCACTACGTGCCTAGTTTAGAGTTTGGTGGATGATTAACTCCTTCATATACGTGATGGATATCTCAAGTGCCTTATCAAAAGTGCATTATATTCAATGGCACTTGCAATAAAGCAGACAGGATATCTCTCACGTTTGTGACGGAGTAACCTATCTGCCGAAATCCAGATCAAGCCCTCAGTCTCTTTTCAGTAATAGCATTACTATGATTGTATTTTCCAGTGTAATCTTATGCATTCATTAGTGAGGCTTCACTAATCAATATAGGAGGCATTCTGGGCTAGGTGTCTTACTATGGTTCAACCCTTCCGGGAAGGGCGGGGGCATTTAAATGAGTACTTGACTGCTCTGTTCGTTTAATTTGGATACTGCATTTTCATCAGTGGGACAACTTCAAAGCTAAGAAAAGATCAAGGCATGGAAAATTCATACATCAATAGTAAATGGATTATTGGAAATTAATCAGAACTTTACTTTTTTCCGTCTATTTGTAAATCATTTTCAATAGTAACACATTTTTCTAAAGGCAAGAGGTGGAACACATTAAATGCATTTCATGATTAGATGTTTTAAATGCAAATGAGGCAAGCTTTTACGTTTTTATTTGTTTCCTGTATACTGACATGACTTGAAAATAAGAACATTTAAAAAAAATAAATTCCAAGTAGCTAACTTCATTACACTTTATTGATTAATTTCACCGCATTTCCTTTCATTCCAGTCTGTTCGCTTTACTTGGAGTTACTGCCATTGCAAGCAAAACTACGGGAACATATCAAGGACAATACTACTTAAAAGTGTATAAGTCAGAGTCACCTTTCTCTAAAAAGTCTTTCATAGGACTATAATGGTGACATTTCAGTAATGACAGGGAAGTACAAAATACAATTGTGGCATAAAATAATTAATTTGATGAGTTGAACCCCAAGGAGTTTAGAGAGTGTAATGGTGTGTAGCCTTCCTATACATCTTCCTTGAAATGTACTAAGTGGCAACTGTGAAGTTCAGGGTGAACAGGTTTAATCCTTAAATGCTCAATGATTTGTCTTCACAATAAAACTGAACCCACAATGAATGCAGCTACTGCATAACAGTGTTTTACCATCGTTTTTCAGAACCAGAGTTAAGAAAAATCGGTTTCCACTGGAATAGTTTCCTACATTGACTACCTTGCCATTGTCGTTTGAGCTATTCAGTAACAACTAGCTCGGTCTGATGATCTGATCAGTAACAAGGAGACTGCATTCTAAGAACTGGCTTTAGGAAATCAGACTTTGCCGATTCTCATATATTACAGATATCATTTAACTATTTTCTCATTGCCAGCTTTCAGTGCCAGCCTGTCAGATTTCCAATTTCTTGGTTTCAGTGTCATTTTAAGAATATGAGGGGCTATATGTTGTGGGCCACTGTTCAGAACAACTTCAACTTTATCACCTCTTTACTGTTAGTTCAAGCCCCCATGATGTCATACTATCATGAATTATAGGTTAGCGTTCAAACATACTGTCTCACAAAAACAGTTGCAATATGTTTTGCCCAAGACCATATACATCCTTAAGATGACACTGGGTAGAGAGTGACATAGTTAGAGCTAGATGCATACAGAGAGGGAGAGAGGTTTAGATAGTGAAAAAGACAGAGTAGACAGACGTCCAATAAAGAGAATGTTCATTACCTAGATGGTCCCTTAGGAGGTGGGCGGTCTGGGTAGGTGTCCGTTTTGCCCTTGCCTTAAATCGTCTTTACTTAGATCTCCTGAAGGCCTCTCTAATACAATGCAGCACTACCATTTTTAATGTCTTCTTGCCTATGTATGTGTTGTGAGCGCTCATTTTGCTATGGCTGACCAGGGCAGATACATTAGTTCATTTCAGTCATGGCCGTTAATCGCCAGTGAATTTTATTTATCGATGCTCACAAAACGTATGAATCCCAAAAATGTAAGTGAACAATAACTAAGGCCAAGAATGAAATAAACACTTACATTATACACCGTTGCAATATCAGTCCAGAAAGAAGGCAAACAATAAAAACACAGAAACAATGAAGTGATGGTGTTAGTGAATAGAAAAAAAGGACATTCCCAACATTGTGCGTACATTTTCCATAGCATACATCGATATAGTCTTTACTGATATTTACATTGTTGTGCGTGCCTAAATCAACATCAACATCAACATTGTTTCTACTGGTAACAACATTGTCATTTGTGCATGGACTATGGCATACATTGACATCGTTACTGCCAGTATCAACACTGTTGTGGGGGAATAGATTCTTGCATATGTTGACATTGCATTTATTGGTATTGCCTTTGTCGGGCCTGCACATATCATGGTATTCATTGACATTGTATTTACCCATTCCAACACTCCCCTCTAGTTGATTCTACTCTATCCTCCTCATATGTCATGACAGTTATGTTATTCAAAAGTATGTGTGTGTCTGAAGTCTCCGTTACTTTTTCCCTAGCTATGTGCATACTACCTAATTTGAGGACGGCATTTTTACAGGAGCAAACTCCCACTTGTTTGACACCACATAACATAAGTTTAACAATGAAAAGTGGTGTTAGTGACGTGAATAGTTTGAACTCCAATTGTTCCACAAAAAGATACTATGCAACCAGTCCTGCTCCGGGGCACCTCCCTCCTTCTTAATGTCAGCTGGCAGACGATGCAGCTTTTGAATGGCACGAGCTAATATCCCATTGTCCATATCATTTCCAGGAATAAAAGTACAACAGGAAGCACCAATCTTGGCACACATCCCACCCTCGATCACGGTCTTCAAGTCCAGCATGTTCACCATAAATTGGATGGCTCTCAGTTCTTCCTTGATAGAGTTTAGGCAGAGCTCAGTATTATTGATCATCTTCATCAATTCCCACCTGGTTATTTGTAACCAGCGGGTGTTTGCCTTTGTTTGCATGGTGAAACAGGGTATTGACCCTCCGGCATTTTCTTTAGTCTCTGTTAACAGTCTAACTTCTTCTGGAATGTCCTTGTACTGAGCCCAGCCAAAATAATCAGCAGTACTTCTCCTTCGAGCCTGAGGCAACAGAGTTGTTTTCTTCTGTAAAGGATGTTAAGACAACTCAAACAGTTCTGCTCCAGGGATGACCTGGGTTGGGGTGTGTATTGTCACAAGGGTGCAGAGGCTCCGCCATCCAGGGACAAGCTGGGTGTAGGAAAGGTTACTGCTTTGGCAGTAGAAATCCATCAATGTGGAGGTGCCCCATTGTAGGTCCGGTACATGCATATCATGCCGCAGTTTCCATTATTGCCCAATGTTATGGTACCTTTGCCTCTGAAACACAAAGAGTATAGTGTAAGTTTGCATACAATTAGGGGTTGCCACTTTTCCTCCAACCATTTGTATCTATTAATCTCGCTATCCCAGATTCTGTGGCACGGGGTGTCGATGCTAGCATTGGACCCCCTCCCATGGGACCCATTTCCCCCAGCATGATCAAGGTGAGCAGCCCTGCACTGGAATTCCATGTCCGGGGTCCACTTGTCATTAAAGAAGGTGGACCCAAAGGTATTAAGGGCCACCCTGGGACCACAGAGGGAGGTGGGACTGGATGTATTTGTGCACTGGTGTGGTGGACTTGCGACCTCCAGGAACCTCGTTTCCATGAAGTCCTGGGGCCAAACGGTGTCCTCCTCTATGATGCCCCTTCTGAGCATCCTGTCTATCTCAGATTGGATGTCGCTAGGTTCGCTGAATAAATACAGTGCTTTGGGGTTGGTCTTATACTGGGTGAAGTTTACTATTGTCCTGCGGGGTTCTACTATTGGGTTGGATCTTAGCCCTGACCCTACATAGGTACAGATTGACAAGGCATTTTGCTCTTTCAGGGGCTATTTCCTGGGATAAGTAAAGCCTGTCTGCGCCTATGATGTGGGGTATCAGTGAACATATATAACATAAACTGTACGCAGTTTGAGTGCCTACGGCAGTCATGTGTTGGTTCCAAGTGATGTGTAGGTGTGCACTGTGTAGTGCACGATGAATACTGAAATGTAATTCAGTGTAGGTGTACGTGAGGTGAGAGAGGTCTCTATGCATGTGTTGCCAGAATGTAGAAGTAGAGTGTATGAGATTAGGCATACTTCTAGCTCTGGAGGGGCTTAAGAACACCCCAGCTAAATAAAGCATGTTCAGAAATAAAAAAATATGTAAACATTTGCAGGCTGTCTGTCGTGTGAGCACCCAGAGGTGTCTTGTCTTGGTACAGTGCAAAAATGTCTCTCAAAGGGTTGTTGCAAAAGTCATTTTGTATTCTGTGTTACTTGAGTGATTGGCCTTGTGAAAGAAAGTCCTTCTGAAAGCTTTGATTGATGGAATGGGAGCAGTGGCAGTTTTGGTGCACTTTCAGTTCGATCACAGTCCTGTAGGATAAGGGCTTCAGGTTGTAGGTTAACTTGGAACAAACACATTGTTAGGCAGTTGTCTGGAAAATCCCTGCATTTACATTTTACTGATACGTTCAATGGTTCAACTGTGAGCAAATATATCCTAATGGGGTACTGAAAATAAAGTGCTAAGATTTTAGGAGGATGGTGAATTTTAAACAGTTTTAAGAGGTGCTAGGATTTTAGGGGAATGGTGAGTTTTAAACAGTTTTAATGCTCTTTGTATTTTTGGTTCCTCCCTCTCCTAGCTACAGTGGGGACAGTACTCTTTTCCTGTGGGCTGCTCCATTTAAAGGTATGACATTTTGTGTCCTTGTGACCTGCATGTGCTGAGTGCAATTGCGAGGGGAAGTGGATGTAAGAATTTAAGGCTAAATGTTGACACGTGCACATCCCCTGGCATGGTATGAGGTTTTTCTCTCATTTGGTTGAGTTACGGGGCTATGCCCTTCTTCTGGAAGGATCAATAATCGTTGTGCTGGTTTTAGGCTCTTTTGTGCAGGTCCCGGTGGGTGGTTACCTGTGTTTTGGTGATTGCTATTTTTAACAAAGATTACTGGAGGTGGTTGGAAGGTCGTGTGTGGACCCCCGTAGGAACCTGCAGGAACATGGCTGGAGCAATGTTTGTTTGCAGTGTTTTTTCGGCACGAGTCAGGGGTCATGTTGGGGCTTTATGTGCACAACCTGATGGAGGGGACACTAATGAATTTGATGGGTTTGTCTATAAACTGGTGACATGAGAACTGGATTTTCTTTGGAGTTTTGAGGATATTACTGTCATCGTGGCCATCGCTGCCCTCTGAGTTTTGAGGAACCTGGCTACCAACGCCGATGCTAGAGCATTCATCTCATATTGGAACTAAAGGAGGGCCTCCATTTGGCGGTAAACAGTGAGGTGGTTGAGACTTACATAGCCCGCCCAAAGTTGGACTTGGGTGAGTGGTCCTGGGTGCCTGCTTTTATGCAACAGCTGGGGGCCCGCCCTGCTCCCTCGACAGACTATATCCCTGGGGGCATGGTCAACCAATACCTCCCAGGGGGATCAACAGCAGTGGGGGCCCTGGGCCCCTGCGGGCACCCGGATGGTGAACTCTGGCATGGACTCCCGGTTGACATAGCATAGATGCCCTGAAGGCTGGCTGTGAAGGCAGGCAAGGAAATGTGACTGGATGTGGTATGAAGGGGATAGGTCATTTCGGAGGATGGTTTTGAGACTTATGGCTTGTTTGTACCCTGTGATTGTGCTAGGGCTTTGCTACACCAGACAATCACCCCACCTTGCCTTGGCTGTGGGTCCGGTCCCTGCTGGAATGAACTCCCTGTCTGTTGCAGCGATTGTCATGTGCTCGACAAACCACCCAGTGGGGTGGAGCAGTCTGAATTTCTTGAAGCTTATTGTGTGATGCATGTGCATTGTTCTGAGTTTGGCTTTGGGGGTGAATGCTCTGTGGGGGCTGTCCCGGTACTATTCCATTATCATGGTGGTACATTTTTAGATGTAACCGGCTAGCCATGTGGCCCATTCTGTGATTATAGTGGCACTCTATGAGGCCAGTTTGGACTCAACCTCCCTAACCTCAGCCACTAGGACTGGGCGGACACCATCTGGGGTCCAGACCATAAACAGAGCTGCCCTTGAGACAGGTGCCATCTGGACATTCACGGCTAACACGGCTGCCTCAAGGCCAGTCTTTTACATCTTATGTTGGACTAGTTTTGTTGTGTCTCTCGGGGCCTGCTCCTGCTTCTCCCTGTCCTTCTCCTGTCTCTTCCAGTAATAGTGTCATATATGGGCCTATTTTTCCCACCAAGGTTTGGTATCTAGCCCTACTACATTATCTAATCTGGTCAGGATCTCAGTGTGTAGTGCCCTCTGGAGGATGCTGTAGAAGTATGCAACCTGGGGACCCATGTCAGTCCAGGGCTGTCCTGTCTCCTGCCCCCATCATTCTCTCATACTGTCTAGAAATTCAGTCACAGTCTCCCCCCTAGGCTTCATGCTCTCTGCCATCAGTCCTCCTGTGTATGGACGGTCAAGGAATATATCCCTTAGGGCCATCCAGATCTGGTGTCTAAATGAGTTAAATGCAGCCCGTCATGCTCAGTGTTGATAAGCATGACTGCGGGGATGGGGCTCAGGAGAACACCTTGTTGGTCTACTCCCCAATGAGGCTGCAAAGCAGACTTTTAATGTCACCTAAAGCAAAGTTTATTCCCTTGCTGCTCTTTTCAAAGCATGAGATAAATTTTCCTGCCCTGTCCATCAATAGGGGCAGTTTATTCCTGAGCCCTTCTTTTCTATCTGTCCCAAGGCATGTAGATGGTTCCTGCTGCACAGACATCCTCATTTTCTCTCCCCTAGTGCACGCATAGGGTGCCATGCAGCTCCTTCGGTGTCTCAATTGTGTCCCTGTCAGGCTTTCCTGACTGCTTATTTCCTGGTCAGGCCCTCTACTATGATGACGGGCAGGAGATGTGTGTAACTCGGTTATGGGCCTTCCTCCCGACTCATCCCATGGCTCATCTCTACGTGGGGCCCGCATCTGATCTCCTGTTCCTTCCGTTGGTGGGAGAGTTTATTTATTTATTTATAAAGTTTTATATAGCGCGAACAAGATCCCGAGGGATATCAGAGCGCTTTATAATATGATGGGAGGAAGGACAAAATTCAATAACCGTATAAGTAGGAGGGAGAAGAAAAAAAACAGGAATGGTCGCATATTACAGTACAATTGCACCCAGGAGGGTAATGCAATAAACAGGTGAAGGCGGGCAACAAGGGGGAGTCACAGTATGCAGTAAGGAGGAGCAATATCAGATGGAAGTACAATGGTAGTAGGAACAATGTCAACAGGCACGTGAGTCTATCCCTGTTAGGGTAAGAATTTGTTCATTAGGAATCTTTTGGCTTCCACTTTGAACGTCGTCGATGAGGAGATTCTGCGTACTTCTGGTGGAAGAGAGTTCCATATCTTAGGGGCAGCGCCGGAGAAGGCTCGGTGACAACTTCTCTTTTTGTTAAGGATGAGTGGTTTCAGGAGGAAGGTAGAGGCGCTTCTTGAGGCTCTTACACCACAGGATAGTTTACGTTTTTGCACAAGGTACGTAGGAGTGTTGAAGTGAAGGGCTTTGTGCGTAAGAACAGCAATCTTTAAGTGAATTCGTGCTTTGTAGGGCAGCCATTTGAGGGATTTTAGGACTGGGGATATATGCTCATTTTGTTTGGTGTCTGTAACCAGTCTAGCCGCAGGGTTCAGTGATGCCCTTAGTGGTGCCAGGGCGTATTTGGGAAGGCCACAGAGGGTAGCACTGCCGTAGTCTAGCCTCGGCAAGACAAGCGCTTGTACCACCTGCTTGAAATCATTTAGAGGAAGGAAAGGTTTGATATTTCTGAGTGACCTCAACAAGTGGTTTGCTCTTTTGCATACATTGCTGATATGATTTTTCATGTTCAGGTGCTTGTCCATGGTGATTCCGAGAGACTTGGCTGAGTCTACGATGAGAGGAGTGCAGTTGAAAGCAGTGAGGTGACTCAGCCAGAGGTCTAGCTTGGGGATGTGGTTCGGAGGGGAGATGAGCAGGAATTCCGTTTTGGAAGTGTTGAGCAGGTTGTTTTCCCTCCTTGCTGGGCTTCCCAGGCGAGAGCTCTCTCTCGCTCCATCCTTAACTCTCGCCTTTGCTCTAACTCCCACCTGGTTTGGCTCCTTCTCTCAGTGCTGCACGCTGTTCTTCCAGGTAATGTATTGGCCTCATCCTCACCCCCTGATGCTTCCTCTGTACCATAGGCCTGTCTGGGTGGAGTGTAGCCCGCGGCTCCCCCTTCAGAGTCAGACTTTGCAGGGCGGGAAGTCCTCTCTTCCCCTCCACTCCACTTCCAGAAGGGCCAAAAACCTCCCTCTGACCTTATGACACCTGGTGGGGAGTTCAGGAGTATGTACTCCCTAATCGGCTTGGACCTGATGGGTCACAACAGATAAGTGAGCGGTGGAAGTCCGAGGGGGCTTGGCACTGGACTGAGCCAGGGCTGACTGCGTCCACGCTGGTGGGACCTTTAATCTCTCTCCCTGACTGGCGGCTTGCTGCCCCGGGAGAGGTCCAGCAGCCTCCTCAACCCTTGGATTTGTGTAATCCAATGCGGCGGCGATTGGAATGGCTGACATCAGTGATAGCACATTCCTCCAGGTATACGATGGGGAGGTGCAGATGCCTTTCTTACTGACTCAGGGATAGTCTTATAGGCTGGGGCCACCTCGAAGATGGCCCACAGTTATAGTAGGGCCTCCTGCTTAGACTTTTATATGTCCCATATACCTGGTCTGTATGTGAGTCTTTGTATGCTCTATGGTGTTGGTGTCGAACATTCCCACCTAAGGCCAGGGAAATGCGTGGGCTTTGGTGTGGACATGCCACTCGCAGCAGTGTTTCTCTAGTTTCCTAGCCTGATTGGGGAACCTCACTTGCATGTGGCTTAGTGGAGTCTCCAGTATGGATTGGGGAACTTGTTTTAAGGTTTTTTCAAATTTGGATTGTCTTGAGATTCTTCAAATAATTACAAATTGTACTCTAATTTTGGGGAACAGCACACACAAGTTGGTACCAAAAACAATTTACTGGTTACGAGCTCTATAAAAACTGATGCACCGGGAAAAAGGACCTTTAACAAAAAACAAAGACAAATGGAATGAAATAGTAACAACCTATAACAAAATGCAATTATTAGTTCAGAGCAGTACGAGTTGATTTGCATCAGTAAACTAGCAAACATAAAATTCTGATCAAGAAAAAACGGTTATTATTTCATAAAGCATAGACTTACTAACATGACATGAGTACGACTTTTGGCGGAGCAGTGGCATGGCGGTGCAAACCGCTGCGTCACTGCTCCGCTGAAGGACTCCGCCACCCAACTGCCAGATTATGACTTTTAAGTAGTCTGGCAGGCAGGCGGCGGGCGGTCCCAGGGCGGTGCCTCATTCAAAGGTGGCCGTGCCTTTGAAAAAGGCACTGCAATGGGAATGCCTCACAAGGCTCCTGCATGGCATGGACTCGAAAGACCAGGCCGTGCAGGACTGTTGTGCATGCACACAGGGGTGCACATGGTATACCTCCCTGTGTGCATCCACAAGCGTAGGAGGCACAGGATCCTGTGGGGCCCCCTTTGTTTCCTCTCCTCCAGTGTTTACATTGAGTAAGAGCCTCCATGTAAACCCTGGAGGAGAGGAAACTCGTAATATGCTTGGTGGGACCACGGCAGTCCATCCATTTTTGAGTGTTTGAAGCATCCAGCTAAATTGCATAATAGATCTGAGTTGACTCAGATCTATTATATTGACATATCATTCTGTACAATATCAATAACAGATGACACAATGCTATTCAAATTATAAATACGGGATGATAACTTATTAATACTGCAGTCCACTACAGTAGTACCTTATCCAAATTATCTTGATCAATTTATCTAAAACGCATCACAGCTTCAATTTGTGATCATTTCTAAATGTAATTGTAAGCTGCATATAGGAGTCTTTTAGAATGAGGGGACTTTGGACCTATCAAAAAATCAGATCGATTCATGTCTTTGGACAGAAGAGAAAGATGTTGTTTCACTGCAAACAATGTAGAATGTTCCAACCATTGCTGACATAAGTTTCCCACTGAATAGGTGGTAATAATGTTAGAATGTGTAGACTCTGAGTACCGTGGATCTGGTCTACTTGATTTTAAACCAGGGGTGGAGTTAAGAAAACAAGCATGACACCAGCTGAAGAACTGTCAGACGAGAAATGGTCTTGATCCATATAGTACCAAGAGGAACTCAAATGGAAAAGAGGAAGCTGCTATTCAGCAGTCGGATTTGAAAAATGTAACTCAGAAGGGACATCCAACGGTGGGTCAGTATAAACAACATCCATTGAAGACGATGGAGAAGCAGAAACAGTAACCAAGTCAACCCAGTCAGCAGCCGCGGAGAAGCAGCAATGTTGGAGCTCACTGGCTGCAAAGGAAAGTCTTGTGCGGGACCGTTCCTGGGCATACTATGGAGAATTGGCCATTTGGTGTAGCTTGGCACGTTCAATAGAAAGAAAACAATTTTCTTTATGACCGGGAAGTGGAGTCAAAATTACTGTTCGGTACCCTGGATACCAAGGACTGGAACAGGAACACAGTACTTTGGGCCAAATTCCTTCTTGAGGGACACTTTTTCATGAACAACGTCTTTAACCTTGGAAAGCCAACCAGAAACAGGAATTTGAGTCTCAGTACTTGATGAAAGAGCTGGAAGCAAATGTGTGTGAGCCAGAGAGTCATGGCACTTTTGAAAATCCCGCAAGACAGCACAGTGGTTACCTACATCAAAGGCTGCGGCTGCCGCCACAATGTCTAGACCATCAAGATCTGGAACATACATGTGGATGCCAAATAGAATTTCGTACGGAGTCTGCCCACCCAGATATCTTTTAGGGAGATTATTTAATGCTCGTTGAACCCCATAAAGATGATTCAACCAACCAAGCCCTGTACCTAATACTCTTTCCGTTAAGGATTGCTTTAAGTCACGGTTCAATCTTTCCACAAGAGAATTGCCCTCAGGCCTAAACAGAGAAGTAAGATGCACCTGCACACCCATGGATTTCACTGAATCCCGGTAAGCCTTAGAAGATGGGCCTTGGTCCGAGTGGAATGCTCCACAGGCATAAGTCCCGACAAAGACTTGCAAATCTTTAATAACAATTTGAGTGTCAGCCGAGTGCTGTGGCCATACCCAAAGGAACCTGGAGCAAGACTCAACTGCAACCAAAATAAACTTGAATGCAGTATCGGAAATTAAAGAACCACAATGATCTAGATAAATGCAGCCAAAAGGCTGATTCAAAATAAACAAATATGTCTGTGGTGGTCTAGACACAGTGGCAGTTAGAATTTGTTGGCAAATGTCACAACACAATACATATTTTCTGGTTTGCTGGTATAAACCCTACCACCAATACCATGATTGTAAAAGGTAAACAGTGGCAGCCAATCCCGCATTTGCAGAAGCAACACCCTCATGCAGGGCAACTATTAAAGAATTACCTGCGGTCAAGGTTGGGTATCACGCTGTCACCCACCCCTGGTATTGTCACAAATGGATCGGGAAACAGCGTTTACATCTCATGTGATACATCGCATGCCATTGCAACGAAGTCGTTACAATGACCGCGTTGTTACATCGCGAAACATTACATTGCAAGTCGTTACAACGACTTGCTGTAGGGGCAGAAGGTATTGGATTTACAATACAACACCTTCCCTGTTGTTGCACAAACTGGAGTAGGAATAGTAAATTATACTATTCCTAAGTCCAGCGCGCCCCCTACAGCAAGTGTAATGCCTCGACCCCCCCCACACTTTGTTTAATTATATTTAAGCCTTGGGGAGGTGGCGGTCCCCAGGGTTTGGGGGGGCCCGTGAGGCCCCCCCACTCATTATTACGGTTTGCCCCAGGAAGGTGGCAGTCCCCGGGTAGCATGGGGGGGCAGAAGCCCCCCCATGCTTATTTCATATTAAGAGCCCCTGGGAGATGGCGGTTCAGGCCGGGACCTGGCCCACCCAGGCACTTAAAAGCAACGAAGAGCGGGAGACCGCACTTTTTTTTTTTTTTTGGGCTGGATTTGCGCACCCTACTCGCATCCCGCCTAAAATAAAAAAAAATGTTTTTTTGGGACCCCCTGACCAGGCCTAGGGGGTCAGGGTGTTTCTACCCTGCCCCCTTTTCTTTTTCTTTATCATTTTCTTCCCTTTTTGCTTGTGACTCGGTTTTACCGAGTCACAAGATGGCTGCCAACACTTCTTGGTTTGAAGTGTTGGCAGACAATCAGAGACAAGCTCGTGATAGGGAGGGTTCGCGGATCCACCGCGGCAGCCAGATATATAATTTGTTTTATTTTTGAATTTCTCAGGAACTACTGAACGGATTTACACCATGTAAAGCAAAGAGTGCACTCTGGACAAAGAGCTACCTCTCTGCCAAAATTGGTGTAATTCCATTCAGCAGTTCGGGCTATAGCCGCAACAAACTTTTTCCATAGAAATTAACATGGAGAAAACGGGTTTTGGGACCCCCCTTTTTTCTCGGCCCCCGCTTGACGAATCACCCCGAGATTTTCAAGACAGGAGCTGACCGGAGCGCCCCATTAGTTTTGTAAATTTTGCGAAGATTCGACAACCGGCGCCAAAGATATTGGCGACCGCCAGTAGTTAATGTATGTATTTAGATATGTATATATAGGCATTTGCACAAACATTAAAGAACTGTTTTTCGAAATCATCAGCCACTTTGTATTTCATTGTTGCCTAGGAAGTACACGCTTTGAGCTTTCCCCGAGGGAACCATTGTTTATTGTATTGTTGCCCTGTAGGGCGTAAAGCCTGATTGATCTTGTGCAATAAGTGAATCCACCACTCCATTAAGAAGCAATATTAGTCTATACAAGGGACACTCAACTGGGCAGTACCTTCTTGTGGATAAGGACTATAGTTGCCTATCTCAGGGAACCTTCCTTCCGTGCCTCATAGAACATTGCTCAAATTAGCCCCACAATTCAGTATTTCACACACCTAAAGAATTCAGGTGGCAAGCCATTTGGGCCCTGGAATTTACCTTGGTTCAGCTGAGCCAAGGATTCAGAAATTCATGATTCTGTTGTATCTTCTTCTAGGGCCTTGCAGGCATGGTCCCCAAGTCAGGGAGCTTGGATATCACCTGATTAAGCTGTCTAAGTCTCCCACTGTACCTCCCACTTGTGGCTGATAGAGTTTGATGAGGTAGGCAGCGAAGACCTGCACTATATTGGCAAACATCTCTGCTACCTCACCATTCCTGTCTCACACTAAATGGATCCTCTCACACTAAATGGATCCATCACTGCCCCTCCTCTTTCTTTGCTATCCAGGCCAATAATTTCCTGGCTTCATCACCCATGTCATAGACCCTACCCTGCTGTGCCCTATAACATACCCTCGCTTCTTGGTAAACAAGAGAATTGTAAACCCCCCTTTTGAAATCTATTTGGTGAACAAGAGCAGGTGACAGACAGGCCAAATATTTTGCCTCTCACTGCATCATTCTTGTCTCCATCTCTCTGCATTCCTTCTCCCTGTTTCTCTATTTGCTTGTAAAATGAGCTATTAGATGCCCGCTTTATAGGCCTACCATAGGTCTGCTCCTGACTCCACCATCCCTGTATTGTCTTTAAAATAAACATCAGTGGCCTCTATGATTACTTTCCTTATGTTCCAGTACATCAGTTCCCAGGGGTCTAGTCGTCAATTCATCCTTTCATCATGGAGTCAGTCATGATGGTCATGTTCATGGGGGAGTGAATATACCCCTTGTTCGAAAACTTCTGTTCCTGAATCTTTCCAGATGATGGTGCCCCACCAGGAGGTAGTACAGCCTCAGCATAGAGCAGGGAGTTGGAAACATATGAGTACAGTTACACCCAGCGTATTCCTTCCTCCAAAGTTCAGCCATATACATTGCCTCCAGAAAAGGGAGAAATTGTGTATACTTTCTTGACTACTTCTGGAAGCCGCAATACTATCCATGTCTCCCTGGAGAGTTAGACTATGGTCTCTGCCTATTATTAGAAGAGCCTCAGCAGTCTTCGCCACCCAGTCGAGTAGCTTATCCAGATTGTATGTCTGTAGGTCTGCGTGGAAGTAACACAACGCCACCGTCAGGTTTTTTCTATTCCATATACCACACATTGCAGCCTGCCATCCAGCCATGTCTGTCCAGGACTGTGTGACCAGTAGCAGAAGAGTATTGCACACTAGTGTGCCCACACTCCTGGATCCTAAGGAAAACCCGGCATCGAGCAGTAACTTATATATTTCTCGGTCCAGGAACCTGCACTTATTGCTCACCAGGTACGCTTCTTGCAGCGAGATTATGTCTGGGTCCTGTCTCATCAAGTATTGCCACACTATCCCTCCATTTCAGCTTGCCCCCAGGGCCATTGACATTCCAGGAGATTACCTTTAGGGACAGGCTCCCTGGATCATGGCGTGTCATAATGACGGAAAACTATCTGGTGGTCATGGGCCTCAGCCCATTGGATGCATCTATGGCGGACTCAGTCTCTACTACCCTCTCCGAAAGCTTCCTGTGTTAAACCCTGAGCACACTGAAGTCTTGCACAACTGCAGTGATTTTGTGTTCCAGTTCTGTCTTGGTTTCATGTATAGTGGCCAGGATCTAAGCTGAGTGGGCCTCTAGGCTCCAATCTGTAGCTTCTTGTCACTGGCTGCTCAGTTCCTCGGTTTGGTCAAGTGGCTTTTTATTGTCAGGTGCTTTCATTGCCTTGGGATACACCATCATTGGTCCCCCCATCTCAGAGGGCCAAGTCTTTGGCCCTGCCTACCATAAGCCCCACTGCGCTGTCCACAGTTGTCTGTCATTCCTCCCCAGAACAGGTCACATCAAGACCTCTACTTCTGGCCCCAACTCCATTAATTCCTGGGCTGTGACATGCTGACAGGTGGGCTGTGCCACCTAGGTTCCACAAGGAATGCTGGTTGCACTTGGCCTGCCCCTCCCGGAGTCCATCACAGCTTCCGACCCAGGAGCTCATCATACCCACCTACCCGCCTCTGCAGGGCCAGCTACCCAGCCCCTTGTAGGACCGAGCACAGGCAGGTGAGTAAACTGTTCCCAGAAAGGTCCAAGATACTTTATCCTATGTCGATGACATTCACTTAATGGATGATGAAATAAATGCTCATTTGGCAAGAGTGGATCACATAATAACGCAATTTTGCTGAACTTGGTTACAAGTTAAAGTTTTTGAAATCTCACTTTGCTTTCCTCACTGTCCTTTTCCTTGGTTATTAATTAACCGATGACGGTAAGAGCTTGGCCCCTCATTTTTTAGAGAAATATGCTCAATTACAGCCAACCAATAATCTTACAAAATTACAATCTTTGCTTAGCTTTTTGAACTTTGGAAGAACTTACATTCCGGACTATGCGCAATGTTATCAAATCGCTCTACCAACTATTACTCACCCTCTGTCTCTATCTGACTGTACTGTGCAGTTGGCTGAACTGACGGCTTTGCTTCTTGCACTTGGACATATGGATCCTGAGTTCCCCACACTTATAGTGTGTGATTTGTTTTTATTGTGTACAATCATTAAGTGACAAAATCACTTTAAAGATTCCAAAGGTAGCACGATCAAGAAGAAACTGATTTGGGTTAAAGTGGAGAATTTTTAAGATAAGTTGCCACTAGTGCATGTTATTCATACATTGGATTATCAACGTGTGGGGAATTCTCTGGCTGATGAGGCAGCCACATCTGTAGTAGCCATATGTAAAATAGCAGCAGTTACGTGTTCTAAAACTCGTGTTGACAATGACATCTTAGCTGCCGTCCTTGCTTTTCAAGCCGGTGCCACTTTACGGAAAGGTTTTCCTTCCAAATATTCGTATTTCCTAATTGAACAACAGGTTTCATTTGAATATATCTCATTACTACGCATGCGATACATCGCATGCCATTACAATGCATTTGTTACAATGACCGCGTTGGTACATCGTGAACCATTACATCGCAATGCCCTGGGGCAATTTTAAATTAAGGGTGGGGGTCGGTTGCAGGCCCCCAGCCCCGGGGACCACCACCTCCCCGGGGCTATTTTTACATTGGGAGGGGGGCTGCGCGGCCCCCCTCCTGGAGCCCTCCATGGCCCTGGGAACTGCTACCCCCCAGGGCCGGCTCAAGCAATGTCCCGGGGTGCAAACTCCTGCTTCACTTCATGGAAGCGAGGCAGGAAATCTGCTCTCGCTACCATGAAGCGAAGCAAATTGCTTTTGGACAAGGGGAGCTGCATGTTTGGAGCTCCCCTTGTCCAAAAGCAATGCCGGCTCCCGCAGGAGGTGGGGAGCCGGCAGGGACCACGGGGGCATTGAGCCTCCCCCCACGGTCCCCAATGAGAGAGCATGCCCCGGGGGATGGGGTCCCTGGGGCGGATACCGAATAATAAAAGTGGGGCATTTTTTTTCTTTCGATTTAGGAGTCGCGACCCCATTGATGCTCTCAGCGCGGCCCCCCGTGTAATGTTGCATTGGGTTCGCAGACCCATCTCAAATAAATAATTTAACAGTATATAATTTAGAAGGTAGTGTTGTATTTGTGAACTTGCTTTATAGAGTTAGTGAGATTGAAGTTAATAATAAGATTAGATTTTGTAAAAATATATAAAATTAAAAGTTAAACCTGAAAAGTGTATTGTGTTGTAGTACATTGAATTCTTGCTTTTGCAGATTTGCGACGGGTTCGTGAATCCACAAAAAAATAAAAAAAGAGTATGTATGTTAAAAAAAAAATAAGATTCACTATTGTGTTACAGGGTGGCTCTAAAAAGAGCCCTTGTTTTCATTATGAGTTTGTTGTAAATACATGTAAGAGCCAATGCACAGCTTAAGGTTGTTGAGAAAGACTCTGTTCCCTTGATCTGTGAAGTGAACTCCATCACTTCTATAGGTGTCATCCATATCAAAACGTACATTGTTGTTATAGATGGAACCCATCCTATGGTCTCTGAGGTAAGCAAAAACATTTTTCTTGACATTCTTCCTAGCTTTCTCAAACTGTGGAAAGAATTGATTTGACCACTTCCATTTCTGTCTTTGGCATATATTAGAGTATACGAAGACAGTTTGAGGCAAAAGCAACATCAATTATGCAAAGGTATCCTTCATTAGCATTTCCAGACCTACCCCAGTCAATGTGCCTAGGTCATTGCCACCACAGTGCACAATCATGAGGTCAGGGGGTTGGAGATGCAAAACGGTTTTAACCAAAGGCATCAATTGGTGCCACTTTAATCCTCTCTTTGCAATCCATTTAATATCCACATTTTGCAAACCTAGGACTTTGTGAATACCTCTGTGTTCAGCATACCTTTTGCACCAGAAAACATAGCTGTGCCCTACAACCCATACTGTAAGCATATTGAAGGGATGTCTGGAAGTAATGAAAAGATGTCTGTAGATGAGGTAGTCAGCTGGTAGAATGAGAGGTATCTCAAATGGTAGAGAAGATGCTGCTTTTGAAAAAGCAGATAACTGATTGGCTGTTCATGAACATTGTACACTCAAAAATAGGATGCATGTTACTTTGCTAAAGAAGCATGTTTCTGATTGGTTATTAAAAAATGTTTGAAAGGTACAGCAGGTAGGATAAGGTATTATTTTGCAAAAGCCAACCACCCCTGCTATTTGCATTTGTAAGCTTGCGTGCTGAACTTGAAAATATGGTGAACTTGTGACTTGCCAGAACTGTTGAATGTTGCAGAAAGTGTTACTATGGAAACTGGGATTCAGCAGAATGGGGGAAGGGTTGAAACTTTACAGTGGATTGAAAATGTGAAATAGAAACTTTAAATGTAAGTGATATGTCACTAAATTAAGGTTTTCTAAGTCATTTTTATGTGTAGAACTAGTGTGTTGTTAAAAAAGTATACTAGTATTATTAGGAATAGGTTTTTGAACTCCCGTAAGGGTTTGCGGCTCCATTGCGACGCTAAACTGCGGTATCGCGGTGGAATCGCGGCTCCAGAAAATTATAGAATCAGTTTGAGCACTATTTGAAGACAGTTAGAAAGGGTTAATATGTCTAACCAATAGAAATGTGTTTCACAATTTGAAATAATGTAGGAAGCAATGTGATTTGCTACTTACATTTATTTGTGTACAGAAAGAGAGGGAACGTTTTCCATTACTGGTTTCACCTTGCTGAGAGTGCTGCATGACATTTATTGTGTGCAAAAGAAAATCTTTAATGAGTTTGTGATACTTGATATTCTGCAAAACTATTTCAAAGGTGAGTAAGACATTTATAAGGTGTGTTATGTATTATGAAGCAGTGCTTCTCTCTTTGTAGTGTAATGTTTGAAATATGTTATCAAATGTACAGATGTCTATTGTAGTTTGTTTTATAGTAATGAAATGATATTTGAAACAGTTTGTGCAAAGTAACATGTGTAGATTGTCAGATGGATTAGTGAATATGGTAGTTTGTATAAGTGAGTGGAAAGGTGCAGATGTAGTACGCCGCATAATTGAAAGTGCATTAAGGTGTAGTGACTGAGGCATATTTGTACTTGCACTTGTATTTTCAATCAATCAATCATGTCACTTATAAAGCGCACTACATACCCGCGAGGGTCTCAAGGCGCTGGGGGAAGAGGGGGTGGTGCTGCTACTGATCGAAGAGCCAGGTCTTGAGGAGTCTTCTGAAGGCCAGTAGGTCTTGGGTCTGTCGGAGGTTGGTGGGGAGGGTGTTCCAGGTCTTGGCAGCGAGGTGGGAGAAGGATCTGCCGCCGGCGGTCGTTTTCCGGATGCGGGGGACTGTGGCGAGGGCGAGGCTGGTCGAGCGGAGCTGGCGGGTGGGGGTGTAGAAGCTGAGTCGTCTGTTGAGGTAGGCTGGTCCGGAGTTGTGGAGTGCTTTGTGTGCGTGGGTGAGGAGCTTGAAGGTTATCCTCTTGTTGACAGGGAGCCAGTGCAGGTCTCTCAGGTGGGGTGTGATGTGGCTGCGTCGGGGGATGTCGAGGATAAGACGTGCAGAGGCGTTCTGGATGCGTTGCAGCCGTCTCAGGAGCTTAGCCGTCGTTCCTGCGTAGAGGGCGTTTCCGTAGTCCAGCCTGCTGGTGACGAGGGCCTGGGTGACTGTTTTTCTTGTTTCGGTGGGGATCCACTTGAAGATCCTGCGGAGCATTCGGAGGATGTTGAAGCAGGATGAGGAAACGGCGTTGACCTGCTTAGTCATGGAGAGGGTGGGGTCGAGGATGACCCCTAGGTTGCGTACGTGGTCGGTGGGTGGCGGGGCTGTTCCCAGTGATGTTGGCCACCAGGAGTCGTCCCAGGCTGAAGGGTTGGAACCAAGGATGAGGACCTCCGTCTTGTCCGAGTTCAGCTTCAGGCGGCTGGTCCTCATCCATTCGGCGACGGCCTTCATTCCTTCGTGGAGGTGGGCTTTGGCGGTGTGAGGGTCTTTGGTGAGGGAGATTTTCACATGTGTAGCTCGTATTGGTCTATGGAAATGCACACTTTAAATACGCTGCATAATTTTAGGTGTCTCTATGAAATGGAAAGTGCGGTCTGTCAAGGTTAAGGGACTTTTTCCTATGACTCAACTATGTGTCTGCTTGCATATGTATTCTCACATGTGTTATAGCTATAAAGATGGTAGAGGTATAAAATTCTGGTATACATGTATTTGTATGTTTCTTTTACATGTGATGCCACTAGGAAAAGGTACAGACACATGCATGCATGGTTTTAGGAGTACAGTGAAACCTTCAACAGAAACTTTGAAACACTAGCTGCTTTCCATTTGACTTGGCCCAACACTCTCAGTAGTTGCTGAATAGTGAAGCTGCAGCACAAAAGTGAGGTTTAAGACTTGTTGGTAGAAGGATTAGTGATTAGATTAGCCCGTATTGGTCTATGGAAATTTACACTTCAAATACGCTGCATAATTTTAGGTGTCTCTATGAAATGGAAAGTGCAGTCTGTCAAGCTTAAGGGACTTTGCAGTCTTATGACTCAAGTATCTGTCTGCTTGCACATGTATTCTCACATGTGTTATAGCTATAAAGATGGTAGAGGTATAAAACACTGGTATACATGTATTTGTATGTTTCTTTTTCATGTGATGCCACTAGGAAAAGGTACAGACACATACATGCATAGTTTTAGGAGTACAGTGAGACTTTCAACAGACACTTTGAAAAACTAGCTGCTTTCCATTTGGCTAGGCCCAACACTTTCAGTAGTTGCTGAATATTGAAGTTGCAGCACAAAAGTGAGGTTTAAGACTTGTTGGTAGAAGGATTAGTGATTAGGTTAGCTCATATTGGTCTATGGAAATGTACGCTTCAAATATGCCATATAAGTTTAGGTGTCTCTTTGAAATGGAAAGTGCAGTCTGTCAAGGTTAAGGGACTTTGTAGTCTTATGACTCAAGTATGTGTCTGCTTGCACATGTATTCTCACATGTGTTATAGCTATAAAGATGGTAGAGGTATAAAACACTGGTATACATGTATTTGTATGTTTCTTTTTCATGTGATGCCACTAGGAAAAGGTACAGACACATACATGCATAGTTTTAGGAGTACAGTGAGACTTTCAACAGACACTTTGAAAAACTAGCTGCTTTCCATTTGGCTAGGCCCAACACTTTCAGTAGTTGCTGAATATTGAAGTTGCAGCACAAAAGTGAGGTTTAAGACTTGTTGGTAGAAGGATTAGTGATTAGGTTAGCTCATATTGGTCTATGGAAATGTACGCTTCAAATATGCCATATAATTTTAGGTGTCTCTTTGAAATGGAAAGTGCAGTCTGTCAAGGTTAAGGGACTTTGTAGTCTTATGACTCAAGTATGTGTCTGCTTGCACATGTATTCTCACATGTGTTATAGCTATAAAGTTGGTAGAGGTATAAATACTGGTATACATGTATTTGTATGTTTCCTTTTTATGTGATGCCTCTAGTGAAAGCTACAGACACATGCATGCATGGTTTTAGGAGTACAGTGAGACTTTCAACAGACACTTTGAAAAACTAGCTGCTTTCCACTTGGCTGGGCCCAACACTCTCAGTAGTTGCTGAATAGTAAAGCTGCAGCACAAAAGTGAGGTTTAAGACTTGTTGGTAGAAGGAGTAGTGATTAGGTTAGCTCGTATTGGTCCATGGAAATGTACACTTCAAATTCGCCGTATAATTTTAGGTGTCTCTTTGAAATGGAAAGTGCAGTCTGTCAAGGTTAAGGGACTTTGTAGTCTTATGATTCAAGTATGTGTCTGCTTGCACATGTATTCTCATATGTGTTATACCTATTAAGATGGTAGAGGTATAAAACACTGGTATACATGTATTTGTATGTTTCTTTTACATATGATGCCACTAGGAAAAGTACAGACACACGCATGCTTGCTTTCAGGAATATAGTAAGAATTAGATCTATATACTCATGCACTATGTGTGCACTGATGAAAAGAGGCACATATCACTCTTGGACTCATGAGTTCACTTAGGCATTCTTATTCAGTTATGCAATCAAGGAGGCACTACCTATACACACTTCTAATCACTTAGACATTAACCATATATTCATATAATCACCCAGACACTACTATTCCACTCAAACATTCACTCAGGCAGTACGTATGCACTCATGTATTCACTCAGACACTACTGATGCACTCATGCAATGGTCCAAGCATTACCCTAACACTCATACTTTCTCTCAGGTATTTCCCATACACTCATACAATCATCCAGTTACTATCTCTGCAGCGATAGAATCACACAGGAAGTATCCGTTCACTCATCCAGTATCTCAAGCTCTACCCATACACTCATGCAATAAACCATACTTTAGCCTTGAACTCATAGTTTTTCTCAGGTATTTTCCATGCACTGATCCAATCACTCAGGCAGTATTGCTGCACTCATTCAATCATCCAGGCACTACTGTAGCGCTGAACTATTCACTTAGGCAGTAGCCATCCAGTCATCCATTCTGTTAGGCACTACATATACACTCATCCAATGACCCTACCATTACTCTTACAGTCATCCTTTTATCCAGGGACTACCCATGCAGTCATACAGTTAAGGAGAAACTACCTATACATACATTCAAAAAATCAGGTATTACCTATGCAATTTTTCAATCACCCAGGCACTACTTTTGCACTCAAAGATTTACTCAGACAATATCTATGCACTTGTCCATTACCTCAGGTACTACTTTTACACTCATACAATGAACTACAGATTACTTTTTGAGTCATCCTTGTACTCAAGTTCTAGCTATGGAATGAACTAAGGAGACAGATATTACTCTTGCACCCATGAATTCACATATGCACTACCAATAGACCTGCCCACTCATCCAGTTAGTACCTCTGCATTCATGGAATCACCCATACACTACTCCTGTATTCTTGAAATCCCGACATACTACCCGTAGACTTATACAATAACTCAAGCAATACTCTTGCACTAAACAATTCTCTTAGGCAGTACCTATGTAGTCATCCAATTACCCAAGCATTATTCTTACAGTGATGTAATCAGGTAGACATTTTTCTTCAAAACATAGACTCGCTCAGGAAGTACTTATGCACTCATCTAATCACCTAAACAGTACTTCTCCACTTATACATTCACTCAGGCACTACCCATGTATTCATGTAATCACTCAGACAGTATTCTTAAACTCAACCATTCACTCGGACACTACCTATGCACTCTTTCAATGACCCAATTATTAGTCTTGCAGTTATGCAATCATTAAAACACAGTCTTTCATCTTTCTAAACTTCTCTTGCATCTTTCTGCACCTCTGTTACTCCTTTCTGTACTTATGTTGCCTCTTTCTACAATTCAGTTGCTTCTTTCTGCACTTCTCTTGACTGTTTTTGCATTCCTCTAGTCTCCTTCTGTACTTCTCTTGTCTCTTTCAGTAAACCTGTTGCTTCTTTATGCACTTCTCTTTCTTCTTTCTGTATCTCTCTTACTTCTTTTTCAACTCCTCTTGCCTCTTTCTATACCCCTTTTACTCATTTCTATACCTTACTTGCGTCTTTCTACACCTTTCTTCCTCTTTCTGCACTTCTTTTGCCTCTTTCTGCACCTCTTGTTTCTTTCTGCACATCTGTTGCTTCTTTCTGCATTTCTTACATTTTTCAGTAACTGTGTTCTTTGAGTATTTCATTTTGCTGTTTCTAAACCTTTCTTTTTTTCCTGTCTCTTTTTTGCTAGGTGACCACCTTTTCTTCTGTTTTTGCAGTTCTTTTGCTCATTTTTACACGTTTCTCTTTTTAAGTGTTATAAATGCAATAGGAATTTAATTGTCATTTTGTGTTTAGTTGTTATTTTCAAAATTGAAATGTTATTAATTTTAAAATTTTAATTGATGTAACAAACTAATCAAACTATTATTTGTTTTTTAGAAAGATATTTTGATTGGATTATAAAAAAAGATGGCAAGAAAACATGAAAAGAGAAGAGAACAAAGGCAACAGAAGTACTTAATGAAAACTAAAGAGAGTGGAGTAGAAAAACACCAAAAGGTTGATGGGGATAAAGTGTCTTCTGGTAATGGAACTAAACAATTTATTAAAAAAGTTGTGGAGAGATTAAACAAACAAAATACTAATCAAGGAGAAAAGAAATTTTTAGAACAAAGCAGAAGCAAATAAAGAGACACAATGGAAAAGAAACATGTCACAAAAAGACAGGAACAATTTAAAGACATACGTGTACATATGTTTCGTAATAGAGTAATTCAAAGTTTATTAAAAGATTGTAAAACAGTATAAAAAAAGATCAGCAGCATATAAGAAGAAGCAACAGATTAAAAGTGTAGTAGATATTGCTTTTGAATGGAAACCGAAATTATTTATATTGGTATTGAAGAAAATGAAAACATTGAATAAAACAATGAACTTTATGAAGGAGAAAAGCAAAAGAAAAAGCCTGGCTAATAGAGGTAACTTTTGCAAACTTTTTTCTGGTGAATGGAAGCACACTTCTAGTACTGAGCCTTTCTTTATTGAAGAAAGCTATTTTCAACTAAATACATTAGTTTATGCAGTTGATACCAGTGGTCGTTGTTATGAGATGAAAGATAGTTGTGCAATTGAAAAAGTAAAGATGGTTCCTAGGAATGTGGAAGAAGTAATAACTGAAGAAGTTCAGGGGAGACGTACACAAGCTCCAGTGTATAAGTGGGATTGTAATAGTATTTGTAGTATTTAACAGGAATCTATTGATATATTACGAGTTTTCTTACGAGAATATGCCAAAAAACTGTTAAAAAGAAGATTAAGATGTTGCAAAGACTAGATCCATGTAAATTAAGAAAATATACTAAGTTGCAGGGTCATTCTCTGGCTTGTCTTTCTAGAAAAGTGCGTAAAAGTACATTTCATCATTTATGAATGCTAGCAGTACACCATTCAGAAATGCGGAAGCTAGTAAGGAAATTGTACTACGTAAAAAGTCCTGCATTATCTTTAAGTGAAATGAACGCAGCTCTTTTGCATGGTTCAGTATCGGATGTAAAAAAAGTTTGTGATGATATTGAGTTGTGTTTCTTTGGTTCACAGGAGGAGGGTAGAGAAAGTGACAGCTTGATAAGTGTAGGTGTTGAAGAACAGGTGGAAGATATTAGTACTGACAAGTTTGCAGAAGAAATTACAAAGTTTAAGATAGTTTCATCTGATAAACCAAACTATGTTTGTGTTTGTTGTCGACGTACTCAGTATAGAAGTCAAACTAGGAATATTAATGTATATTTAAAAAGTGAAAAGGAAAACAATGATAAATGGCAGCAATTTGGTGCTTATTTGTTGGTGGAAGGTCGTTTTGAGTTGGGTACTGATCAACGTATTTGCAAATATTGTTACAAGTTAGAAGAAAACAAAATGCCAGCTAGAGCTGTACATAACAACTTAGAGTTGGTAGCTATACCTCCAGAACTGGAGATTTTAATGCATATGAGTCTATTCTTATTCAATCTGTGCACCCATTTCAGGCCATAGTTCGTATGGAGCCTAAAACAGGTAAGCTTCCTCCAACAGATTTACAAAGAGGTCTGAAAGGAAGAGTTGTGTACTTACCTTTAGATTTTAAGAAAAGATTGAAACTGTTGGTATAGAGAGAGAGGAAAGTGAGCCTGTAGTTATTCTAGTTAATGGTGTACCAAAAAGAGTCGAAAAATATGGCAAGAGTTAGTAGATGTTACCAAACTTCAAAAGGCTACATTATATTTTGTGCAGAACAATATTTATTATAAAACTGTAAATGTGGAAGAACAGGAAATATGTTTAGAAGATGAAACAGAAATTCAAAGTGGACAAATAGAAAAAGTAGACAAGTCCAGGAGTGAAGAGATTTACAAACATTATAGTATACATCTTCTACATTCAAAAGAAGTGATAGGAAACAGTATTGAATTGTTTCAAATGAAGAAAGCAAAGGTAACTCCCATGAGTGTATGGGAAAAAAGTTTAGAAGCTTGTTGTTTTCCACAGCTGTTCCCCACTGGAGAAGGTGGACGATATGATGAACAAGCAGTACAGATTCCAGCTTCAGAATACCACTAGACAAGATTGTTCTCAGAAGATCCAAGATTTCGACAGTGCATTCCATATATATTTCATCTTCTGTTTGAAAGTGACTTGTCTGCACTTTCATATGCAGTGAACCACATATTAAAAACAGGAGTTCATCTTACACATGTTTTTGCAAAGGAATTCATGGACAAAGTTCAAGAAAGAGATAATCATTTAGAATCTCAGTTAATTAATTTGATGGCATGTCAACGTGGTATCAATGAGATTGGTATCGTCGTCATGGAGAACTTAAATGTATGTTAAGAAACTTAGGTACCCCTACGTGGTTTGTAACACTTAGCTGTGCTGAATATGCATGGGACAATTTACTTGAATTTCTACAAGAAGCAAATTCAAATGTTAAAAATATTGAATTGAAGACAGCTGGAGAACTCTGTTCCTTGGATCCTGTAAATGTGTGCAGATATTTCAATCATAGGTTTCAAGCTATGATGTCTTTTATCGGCAATAAAAATAATCCACCTCTTGGAGAAGTTACTGATTTCTTTTGGAGAAAGGAGTACCAAGCCAGAGGTGCTCCTCATATATACATGTTATTATGGATCAAGAATGCACCAAAATTTGGAACTGATACTGATGAAAGTGTTTTGTCTTTCATCGAAGAGTATGTTACCTGTGCCATTCCAAAAGAAGGAGCAGAAAACAGCTTGAGACAACAAGTTTTACAGTTTCAAAGTCATCGATGTGGAAAATATTGTTGACGAAAATACAAGTCAAAGGGAACATTTTATACCAAATGTCGTTTTGGATTCCCACGTCCAATAATTTCAAAAGGAAGAGTCAATAGTTTTATGTCAGTAGTAAGGCATACTATAACTCGGAACTCTCCGAAGAATATATATAACTTAAAAGAACCAAAGATTCAAAGTATATTAATGACTACAATCCAGTGTTTTTGACAATGTGGAATGCAAACATGGACATTTAATATGTTGCAGATAATTCAATTGCTGTTGCTCGCTCTGTTACGTCATATATAACCAAATATGAAAAGATAAAGTTGAAAGAAATGTGGGAAGAAATTTCACAGGAAAAGAGTCTTAGCAAGAAATTGTACAGCTTTAGCTTGAAAATACTTTCCCACTGAGAGATTGGATCCTATGAATGTTCGGATCGGTTGAGCTCTGCCAGTTTATATTCAAAGTCAAGAGGAATCATTTGGGTAAGTCTAGGTCTTGACACCACACGAAATAGAGTATTAAAATCTCTACAAGAAATTGAATACTTAGCATTGAATGAACCAGAAAGTACAGATATTGTGAAAAGTAATATGTTGTATACGTACTATCCCAAAAGGAGTCCGCATCTGGAAAACCTATGTCTCTATGAAACACTTCAACATTACAGTTTTAAAAGAAATGTTATAGAAAATATAAATGAAGTAAAATATGCAGTAATTGGATGTAACAGATGTTTGGTAAAACATGCCAAAGGAAATCTTATTAACCACAGAAAACTCAGTTGTGAAAGTCCAGATAAGAGGGAATTTTTCTATTTAGCAATTCTGCAACTCTTCAAGCCTTGGAGTAGTGAAACGGAATTACTTGGAGATTTTGACTGCTATGAAGATACTTTCAATGCAAGTAAAGATAGCATTCAGTGCACAATTTTCCCTACATATCTACAAATGTTAAATGATGAAATTGAACAAGAAACTACTATTGCAGGTGAAATAGCCAGAGACAGTTCTCAAGATAGTCAAAGTTCTAGTCCACTAAGTCAAGATCCACTGGGACAGCCAATTATCGAAAATGAAGCAGCAATTGCCATGAACGAAGTAGAAACTGCAATGCAACAAGCATAACTTAATATTATACAGTAATAAAACTTAGAATAACAATTAAACTTCGAACAAAAAGAAATATATCAACAAGTGACACAACAGATAGAACATGGTCTACTGCATGAAAAAAAAGAATGCCAATGTTCATCATTTAAACCTATTTTAATGTACATCAGTGGCCAAGCTGGAACAGGAAAAAGTTTCTTAATTAAAGTTTTGACCAGTTATCTCCACAAAACTACAGAATCACATTTATCTTGTGTTGTAACAGCTCCAACCGGATTAGCAGCACACAACATTAAAGGGCTCACTTTACATAGATTACTTATGCTACCAGTTGAGCATGATAATAAATTGGAATATCAGCTGCTATCTGGAGAAGCTTTTAATGAGATTTCAAGAGTACTGAAGAAAATGAAACTTCTAATCATTGATGAGGTGAGCATGGTCTCAAACTTAATGCTTGCCTTTGAACACTTGAGGATGCAACAGCTTTTAAAAACAGATTACAATGTACTGTTTGGAGGTAAGCATGTCATTGTATTTGGAGATCTACTACAACTTACTCCTGTAAAAGGACAACCTGTTTTTAAAACACTTGTGCATGAGGATACTAGGAAATCTTTGGGAAGTATTGGAAATGTGAACATTTGGTCACATTTTGAATTTAAAGAACTTATTAAGAATATGCAGTAAGCAAATGAAGAACATTATTGAAATATTCTTCAAGATATAAGAATTGGTGTCTTGACGAAACATGGTAAAGAAGCTTTGGAAATTCGGCTACTAAGGAACTTGTTTACAATTGGAAACACAGCATCTGAAATACTGTACAATAAGCTTGAAGAAAACAAGTCTATGATTTCCTAATGCCTACACTTCAAGAGTGTTCTACATTTAATCAAGAAGTTTTGAAACTGGAAAAACAGGAAATACTTGAAATGAAAGCTATTGATAAAATTCAACACCGGGGAGTGACTATTCTTCTTACAGACAAACTACAATCTAAATTGCATTCTTTGGAGAAGACTGTATCTAAAACAGCAGGCTTAGAAAACACTTTACATGTATGTATAAACTGTCGGGTAATTTTACGGCGTAATTTGAATGTAGAACAAGGTTTAGTAAATTGAGCAATGGGAAAAGTTGTTGAGTTTGTAAAATTTCAGAACAGAGATGGAATAGAATTTTTGAAGATAAAATTTGATCAGATTAAAGAGGTAACACAGATTGGGCATGTGTTGTACGTTTTTTGCTTGTAAAATACTTGTACGTTCGCAGAAAACAGTTTCCTCTGTCTTTAGCATATGCAGTAACTATTCATAAGTCTCAAGGTTTAAGTATAGACAGCGTTTTTGTAAATATTGGAAATACAGTGTTCAAAGAGGGAATGGCATATGTTGCATTATCTCGAGTAAGAACATTGTCTGGTTTTATTTGATAGATTTTGATGAGAAAAAGTTTAGTGCTGATGCAAATTGTGTAAGCGAATATAATTGTTTAAGAAGACTTTATGCTCCTGATTTAGGTGAATACCCCATATATGAGAAACGTATAATCTGTCCAAAACGGAAATATGCCAAAGATGAACTTGAGGTTAAAAAAAAGAAAACAAAATTAACGGAAACTTGAAGGCATAAAGAAAAAGAAAATGCAAACTGTTGATGAGATTGTATGATATCAGTTGGAAAATAGTTTAGGTATCAACTGCTATGCTAATGTTATTCTGAATGTTGTGTTTTATCTGGAAGAGCTTCATTGTGAAATCATGAGAAATCATGAAAAAAGATTTTGTTCTTTATTACATCATATATTTCAACAGTTGGTAACTGACAGAACTAAAATCCATACAGCTTCTGGAGTTCGTCATCTTTTGGATATATGTACTAGTTCATTAACATTTACTCTTAATGTACAACAAGATGCACAAGAATTTCTAATGCTTATGCTTGGAGTGTTAGAACATGAAGAAATTCAGATTGAAAACTTATTTGGACTAAGTTACAGATGGGATCATAAATGTGAAGAGTGTTAATTTACTTCTACCACTGAAATAGGATCGTAAAAATTCATATACTTGACAATACCAGACTGTGAATCAGTACCTTTTAACAAATTGATTAAAAGAGCCAATCACAACATGAAATGTTCACATTGTAGATCAGAGATGTTGTCTATATTACATATAGAAAGATCTGGAAAATATCTCATTTTAATGTTTCAACGTTGTAGAGCAAATTAAAGAAAATTGGAGACCAAAATACCAAAAAAGGCAAACTGAAAATGTTATGTATTCTAAAAATATGTTGTGTTCTTAAAAGTGTAATATTTTAATTTCTGTAATACATCACAATATATAAAAAAAATCAACTTCTTTACTGTAGGTAATGGTGAAGTTTGAAAAGTTTTTATTACAGTTTACTGACAATACTATTCTAAAATAGTTCAACAGAGTTATGTATCTAAATTACTAAAAAGGTAAGAACACATAACATAATATGCATGATAACATTAATGTATGTGTTATTTATTCCTAATAAAAAGAATGTTGAACGTTTACACTATTTAAAAACTTTCAGATATCATCAGACAGGTACTATCCCTACACTTATGCAATCAGACATGCACTACACATGCACTCATACAATCATTCAGATACTATTATTGCACTCATCCATTCTCTCAAACACTACCTATGCACTCATCCATTCTCTCAAACGCTACCCATGCACTCATCCAATCACTGAGGCACTACCCATGTAGTCATCCAATCACCCAGGCACTACCTATGCACTCATCCATGGACTCAGGCTCTAGTCATGCACTCATCCAATCACTCAGGCACTACTATTGTACTCATCCATTTCCTCAAACACTACGCATGCACTCATCCAATCACTGAGGCACTAATCATGCACTCCTCCAGTCACCCAGGCACTACCCATGCACTCATTCATGTACTCAGGCTCTACTTATGCACTCATCCAATCACTCAGGCACTACCAATGCACTCATCCATTCTCTCAAACACTACCAATGCACTCATCCAATCACTCAGGCACTACCCATGCACTCCTCCAATCACACAGGCACTGCCCATGCACTCATCCATGCACTCAGGCTCTACCCATGCACTCATCCATTCCCTCAAACACTACCCATGCACTCATCCAATCACTGAGGCACTACTCATGCACTTCTCCAATCACCCAGGCACTACCCATGCACTCAATAATGTACTCAGGCTCTACTTATGCACTCATCCAATCACTCAGGCACTACCCATGCACTCATCCATTCTCTCAGACACTACCCATGCCCTGATCCAATCACTCAGGCACTACTGATGTAGTCCTCCAATCACCCAGGCACTAATTATGCACTTATCCATGCACTCACGTTCTACTCATGCACTCATCCAATCACTGAGGCACTAGTATTGCACTCATCCATTCCCTCAAACACTACCTATGCATACATCCAATCACGCAGGCACTACTCATGCAGTCCTCCAATCACCCAGGCACTACTCATGCAGTCCTCCAATCACCCAGGCACTATTCATGAACTCATCCATGTACTCAGGCTCTACTTATGCATTCATCCAATCACTTAGGCACTATCTATGCACTCATCCATTCTCTGAAACACTACCCATACACTCAACCAATCACTCAGGCACTACCCATGCACTCCTCCAATCACCCAGGCCCTACCCATGCACTCATCCATGCACTCAGGCTCTACCCATGCACTCATCCAATCACTCAGGCACTACTATTGCACTCATCCATTCCCTAAAACAATTGTCATGCACTCATCCAATCACTCAGGCAACACTCATGCACTCCTTCAATCACCCAGGCAATACCCATGCACTCATCCATGTACTCAGACTCTATCCAGGCACTCATCCAATCACTCAGGCACTACTATTGCACTCATCCATTCTCTTAAACACTACTCATGCACTCATCCAATCACTCAGGCACTACTCATGCAGTCCTCCAATCACCCAGGCACTACCCATGTACTCATCCATGCACTCAGGCTCTACCCATGCACTCATACAATCACTCAGGCACTACTATTGCACTCATCTATTCTCTCAAACACTACCCATGCACTCATGCAATCACTCAAGCACTACCCATGCATTCCTCCAATCACTCAGGCACTACTATTGCATTCATCCATTTCCTCAAACACTAGCCATGCACTCATCCATGTACTCAGGCACTACCCATGCACTCCTTCATTCACCCTGGCAGTATCCATGCACGAATCCATGCACTCAGACTCTACCCATGCACTCATTTAGTCACTCAGACACTACTGTTGCACTCATTCATTCCCTCAAACACTACCCATGCACTCATCCATGCACTCAGGCACTACCCATGCACTCCTCCAATCACCAAGGCACTACCCATGCACTCATCCATGCACTCAGGCTCTACTTATGCATTGCTCCATGTATTCAGGCACTACCAATGCACTGCTCCAATCACCCGGACACTACCCATGCACTCATTCATGCACTCAGGCTCTACCGATGCACTGATGCAATCACTCAGGCACTGCTGCTGCAATTATCCATTCCCTCAAACACTACCCATGCACTCATCCATGTATTCAGGCACTACCCATGCACTCATCCATTCACCCAAACACTACCCTTGCACTCATCCATGTACTTAGGCTCTAACCATGCACACATTCAGTCACTCAGACACTACTATTGCACTCATCCATTCCCTCAAACACTACCCATGCACTCATCCATGCACTTAGGCTCTACCCATGCACTGCTCCAATCACCCAGGCACTACCCCTGCACTCATGCAATAAGACAGGCACTACCCATGCACTCATCCATTCTCTCAAACACTACTCATGTACTCATCCAATCACTCAGGCACTACTCATGCAGTTCTCCAATCACCCAGGCACTACCCATGCACTCATCCATGTACTAAGGCTCTATCCATGCACTCATCCAATCACCCAGGCACCACTATTGCACTCATCTATTCCCTCAAACACTACCCATGCACTCATGCAATCACTCAAGCACTACCCATGCAGTCCTCCAATCACTCAGGCACTACTATTGCATTCATCCATTTCCTCAAACACTAGCCATGCACTCATCCATGCATTCAGGCACTACCCATGCACTCCTTCATTCACCCTGGCAGTATCCATGCACGAATCCATGCACTCAGACTCTACCCATGCACTCATTTAGTCACTCAGACACTACTGTTGCACTCATCCATTCCCTCAAACACTACCCATGCACTCATCCATGCACTCAGGCACTACCCATGCACTCTTCCAATCACCAAGGTACTACCCATGCACTCATCCATGCACTCAGGCTCTACTATTGCATTCATCCATTTCCTCAAACACTAGCCATGCACTCATCCATGCACTCAGGCACTACCCATGCACTCCTTCATTCACCCTGGCAGTATCCATGCACAAATCCATGCACTCAGACTCTACCCATGCACTCATTTAGTCACTCAGATACTACTGTTGCACTCATCCATTCCCTCAAACACTACCCATGCACTCATCCATGCACTCAGGCACTATCAATGCACTGCTCCAATCACCCGGACACTACCCATGCACTTATTCATGCACTCAGGCTCTACCGATGCACTGATGCAATCACTCAGGCACTACTGCTGCAATTATCCATTCCCTCAAACACTACCCATGCACTCATCCATGTATTCAGGCACTACCCATGCACTCATCCATTCACCCAAACACTACCCTTGCACTCATCCATGTACTTAGGCTCTACCCATGCACTCATTCAGTCACTCAGACACTACTATTGCACTCATCCATTCCCTCAAACACTACCCATGCACTGCTCCAATCACCCAGGCACTACCCCTGCACTCATGCAATAAGACAGGCACTACCCATGCACTCATCCATTCTCTCAAACACTACTCATGTACTCATCCAATCACTCAGGCACTACTCATGCAGTCCTCCAATCACCCAGGCACTACCCATGCACTCATCCATGGACTAAGGCTCTATCCATGCACTCATCCAATCACCCAGGCACCACTATTGCACACATCTATTCCCTCAAACAGTACCAGTGCACTCATCGATTCACTCAGGCACTACTCATGCACTCCTCCAATCACCCAGGCACTACTATTGCATTCATCCATTTCCTCAAACACTAGCCATGCACTCATCCATGCACTCAGGCACTACCCATGCACTCCTTCATTCACCCTGGCAGTATCCATGCATGAATCCATGCACTCAGACTCTACTTATGCATTGCTCCATGTACTCAGGCACTACCAATGCACTGCTCCAATCACCCGGACACTACCCATGCACTCATTTAGTCACTCAGACACTACTGTTGCACTCATTCATTCCCTCAAACACTACCCATGCACTCATCCATGCACTCAGGCACTACCCATGCACTCCTCCAATCACCAAGGCACTACCCATGCACTCATCCATGCACTCAGGCTCTACTTATGCATTGCTCCATGTACTCAGGCACTACCAATGCACTGCTCCAATCACCCGGACACTACCCATGCACTCATTCATGCACTCAGGCTCTACCGATGCACTGATGCAATCACTCAGGCACTGCTGCTGCAATTATCCATTCCCTCAAACACTACCCATGCACTCATCCATGTATCCAGGCACTACCCATGCACTCATCCATTCACCCAAACACTACCCTTAATAATAATAATAATACTGTCATTTCTAGAGCGCGAACAGCTACCTCCTAGGAGGTGTCCCGGCGCTAAAGCAACAGGCGACTCACGGAGGGGCGACAAGATCAACAACGAGATTAAGCCAGATTAAAAGCCAAGTTTTGATAGCCTTCCTAAATTGGGTTTCAGACGATAGCTGACGCAAAGAGTTAGGGAGGGAATTCCACAGTCTTGATGCCCCAAACATGAAAGATCTTGCACCCAACCGAGTTTTTTTCACTCGAGGGGTGCATAGCAGGTTCTGAGAGCAGGATCTCAGCACACGTGGCTGCCTATAGACACCTAGCCTCTGTTTTAAATACGCAGGGCAAGATCCATGAACTGCCCGAAAAGCAAGGGTCAGGGCCTTGAACTTAATACGCATGGCTACTGGGAGCCAGTGTAATTCTCTGATGTACGGAGAAATGTGCTGCCGAAAAGGAACATGTTTGATAAGTCTCGCCGCCGCATTTTGAACCATTTGAAGTTTCTTAACTTGGTAGGCAGGAAGGCCAGTGTAGAGGCCATTTGCATAATCCAAGCGGGCAGTTACTGTGGCATGGATAACGGTCTTGCGGCAGCTCTCAGGTAGCAGATGTAAAAATTTCCTGAGGTTTCTCAGACGACAGAAACAGGCCGCTGTAACCTGCTGAATCTGGGCGGAGAAGGACAGATCGTCCTGCCATTTAACGCCCAGATTTTTGGCACAGCTCGTAGGAACCGGTGCCGGGCCCATTTCCTCAGGCCACCAAAGGACTGCCGCTGGAGGCTTGGATTTGCCAAAAACATCACTTCAGTCTTATTGGCATTCAATTTAAGTTTGTTATTATTCATCCATCCTGCGATGTCTTTTAAACAGCCTTTGAAGCACTTAAAAGAGTCTTCGGTCTGATCATTGAATGGGAAAACCAATTGGGTGTCGTCGGCGTAGGAAATCACCTTCACTCCCCAGTTGGCTATCAAGGTAAATAAAGGGGCCAGGTATATATTAAAAGGAGCGGGCTAAGAGCCGACCCCTGAGGCACTCCGCACCATAAGTGCTTGCGGGTGGACTGATGTGGTTGTAAGGCCACCCTTTGAGTGCGCAGGTGGAGAAAAGACTTTAGCCAGGCCAGAGCTGTGCCGTTAACTCCACTATCCTGAAGACGCTGCAACAGTATAGCGTGGTCCACAGTGTCGAATGCAGCAGAGAGATCCAGGAGCACCAGCATAGCTGAAGCTCCTGAGTCCAGTGACATTCTGATTGAGTCCGCTACCTCAAGAAGCGCCGTCTCAGTGCTGAACCCCGCTCGGAAGCCGGATTGGGTGTCGTGCAGGATATTATTGTTTTTAATGAAATTAGCCAATTGTCGCTGCACTGCCTTTTCCAGCATCTTGGCAGGGGCAGATAGCAACGAGATAGGTCTGTAATTATTCAGTTCCCCTGAGTCCATGTTAGCTTTCTTTTTTAGGGGGAGTAGGGTGGCATGCTTCCATAGATCAGGGAAGGTGCCGGAGGAGAGGGAGGCATTCCAGATCTTAACCAGCACCTCGTTCGTGGAATTAGCCAGCACTTTTCACAATTTGGGAGGGCAAGGATCTTCCGGTGAGCCAGACTTGCAATTCAGAATTGCAGCCAATGCTTCCTTCTGAGTGATAGGGGCGAAGTCAGAAAGGAGAGATAGGGGTGTGTGCCTAACTGCCACGTCAGATTTGATTGTGGTAGTTATGTCTAGAAAAGATTCGTAGACGTTGCTGATTTTATCATTAAAAAAGGTAGAAATTCTCTCACACAGTGCCAGCGACGGCTGAGTGTCGATGATCAGCTCGCGGGGTTTGAGGAAGGAGTTGACCACTTTAAAAATAGCTTTCCCTGGGTTGTCAGAAGAGTCAATACACTTGGCAATGTACTCTCTTCTTGCCTCTTTCATGAGTTTATGCAAAACCTTCAAAGATATCTTATATATCATTTTTGCGGAATTGTCATAATTTGACCTCCATTGGCGTTCCAACCGCTTACATTTGCTTTTCATAACCCTAAGTGATTCAGAAAACCATGGGGCAGAGGGGATTTCCTCATAGATTTTGAAATTCTAGCTGGAGCAGCAGACTCCACTGCGGCTGCAATCCAATTATGTAGGGCCAGCGTATCGACGTTCGGGTCAAGAGATAGAGGCGGATTGCTAGCTAATAGAATAGGGCTTAGGGATTCGGCAGTTAAGTATTTCCAATTTCTCTTTAAAAGTATCTGGCACTCTCAGTGCAGTCGGGATTAGCCAGAGTGAAAGAGAACATAATGGGAAAATGATCAGACCAAACTACCTGGTTTGGCACTTCAATTTTCAGGGATGGGATGTTGGAGAATATCAGGTCAAGGGTGTGACCTGCTATATGGGTAGGGAATTTCACATGTTGTGGAAGATTCATTCCTTCCATCAAGGAGACCAACTGCATTGCTGGGGCGCAAGTAGGATCATTTACATGCAGATTGAAATCCCCTAATACCGTATAATTAGCGGATAGGAGAGATTTCTGTGCAACGAAATTGCAGAATTCCGGGAGTATATTGGGTGGGCAATCAGGAGGCCTATAGACCACCAATCCTGAAAAAGCGGTTGAATGGCCGGTCCGAATGCAAAAATTTAGGCCCTCAACCGAGCCCATGTTCCCTAAGTTTGAGGAGGATATGTCCCAAGAGTCCTTGCAGATAATCGCTACCCCCCCACCCCTTTTGTGTCCCGCCCTATTGGCACAACATATTTTGAACTCAGAAGGCAAAGCTAGTGCCACCGCTGTGAGGATATCGTCCTTCAGCCAAGTTTCAGTGAGAAACAAGACTTCCAAGTCGTTCCCAGCCAATAATAGCCACAGGTCCTCTGCATGTTTAGACAAGGATCTGCAGTTTATAAGGCAAGCTCTAATCTGATCTAGTGGTTCCCTCTGCCCCCTTTTGCCCTTCCTAAGGTTGGTAGCACCTAGTGTCCAGTTGCATTCTGTACACGAGCTGCGAAGGGGAGCTGTCGCCAGGTCACAACCATGAAGATTGGGGCAAGTGATAACATTAAAGGCCAGTAGATCCGTCCTAGACCAATGCTTTACCCTGTGGCTCTGAAAACGAGCAGCATGAGTGGCGCTGGTCGCGATCCGGTCGCGGACGGGCGCAGATGGGCTTGCCTTTGGCGCGCCTTTGGCGCGCCGGCGACGCGCCCGCTGCGCGGCCATGCAGTCATTCTTCTTAAGTAAGCCCCCCCGGTAGCGGAAGTGAGGATAAGTGGGCGGAGCCGCGTCCCTCCACGCAAACAGCACACGCTGCGGTGGACCAGGGACCGGCAATGAGGAAGTGAAAAGCAGAGAGAAGCCAAGTAGTGCATGTAACTGGTCAAATGGTCTAATGAAATAAAAACAGTCTTTAAAAGCAGTCTTTAAAAAAATACTAGTAAAACACATACACTGAGCAGTACTTTAAAGCTAGTAAGAACACATTAGCTGACACAAATATAGAAGTAAAAACGCTGTAGTGATTTTGCCGAGGCGGCGCGCTATCACCTGTCGCTGCGCGGCCATGCAGTCATTCTTCTTAAGTAAGCCCCCCCGGTAGCGGAAGTGAGGATAAGTGGGCGGAGCCGCGTCCCTCCACGCAAACAGCACACGCTGCGGTGGACCAGGGACCGGCAATGAGGAAGTGAAAAGCAGAGAGAAGCCAAGTAGTGCAGGTAACTGGTCAAATGGTCTAATGAAATAAAAACAGTCTTTAAAAGCAGTCTTTTAAAAAATACTAGTAAAACACATACACTGAGCAGTACTTTAAAACTAGTAAGAACACATTAGCTGACACAAATATAGAAGTAAAAACGCTGTAGTGATTTTGCCGAGGCGGCGCGCTATCACCTGTTGCACTCATCCATGTACTTAGGCTCTACCCATGCACACATTCAGTCACTCAGACACTACTATTGCACTCATCCATTCCCTCAAACACTACCCATGCACTCATCCATGCACTTAGGCTCTACCCATGCACTGCTCCAATCACCCAGGCACTACCCCTGCACTCATGCAATAGGACAGGCACTACCCATGCACTCATCCATTCTCTCAAACACTACTCATGTACTCATCCAATCACTCAGGCACTACTCATGCAGTTCTCCAATCACCCAGGCACTACCCATGCACTCATCCATGTACTAAGGCTCTATCCATGCACTCATCCAACTCAGACCCTTGACCTTGCCAGGTAGGTCGCTCCCCCACCACACAGCTCCGCCTGTGCTGTCCGCCCGCTGCTGCTGCTGGTATGCTCGCCCCTCTTCTTGTGGCCTCGGTGCCCGTTTTCCTTCTGTTTCCCTCGCTGCCCCCACCTCCCTTGTGTCCATTTTGCCTTCTGTTTTCCTCGCTGCCCCCACTGTACTGTGCCCGTTTTTTTCCTCTGTTCCCTCGCTGCCCCCACCTCCCTTGTGTCCATTTTGCCTTCTGTGCCCCTCGCTGCCCCCACTGTACTGTGCCCGTTTTTTCCTCTGTTCCTCGCTGCCCCCACCTCCCTTGTGTCCATTTTGCCTTCTGTGCCCCTCGCTGCCCCCACTGTACTGTGCCCGTTTTTCCTCTGTTCCCTCGCTGCCCCCACCTCCCTTGTGTCCATTTTGCCTTCTGTGCCCCTCGCTGCCCCCACTGTACTGTGCCCGTTTTTTCTCTGTTCCCTCGCTGCCCCCACCTCCCTTGTGTCCATTTTGCCTTCTGTGCCCCTCGCTGCCCCCACTGTACTGTGCCCGTTTTTTTCCTCTGTTCCCTCGCTGCCCCCACCTCCCTTGTGTCCATTTTGCCTTCTGTGCCCCTCGCTGCCCCCACTGTACTGTGCCCGTTTTTTCCTCTGTTCCCTCGCTGCCTCTCTCCATTCCCGCCGCTGCGTCCCCTGCGGCCCCGCCCCCCTGACTGCCCATTCGCTGCCCCTGCCTCCTGACCTTGCCAGGTAGGTCGCTCCCCCACCACACAGCTCCGCCTGTGCTGTCCGCCCGCTGCTGCTGCTGGTAAGCTCGCCCCTCTGCTTGTGGCCTCGGTGCCCGTTTTCCTTCTGTTTCCCTCGCTGCCCCCACCTCCCTTGGGTCCATTTTGCCTTCTGTTTCCCTCGCTGCCCCCACTGTACTGTGCCCGTTTTTTTCCTCTGTTCCCTCGCTGCCCCCACCTCCCTTGTGTCCATTTTGCATTCTGTGCCCCTCGCTGCCCCCACTGTACTGTGCCCGTTTTTTTTCCTCTGTTCCCTCGCTGCCCCCACCTCCCTTGTGTCCATTTTGCCTTCTGTGCCCCTCGCTGCCCCCACTGTACTGTGCCCGTTTTTTCCTCTGTTCCCTCGCTGCCCCCACCTCCCTTGTGTCCATTTTGCCTTCTGTGCCCCTCGCTGCCTCTCTCCATTCCCGCCGCTGCGTCCCCTGAGGCCCCGCCCCCCTGACTGCCCATTCGCTGCCCCTGCCTCCCAGCTGCTCCTCCCTCCCACCTCCCCATATATGGCGGCCGCTGCGCGGTGAGGAGAGCGACCCTTGACCTTGCCAGGTAGGTCGCTCCCCCACCACACAGCTCCGCCTGTGCTGTCCGCCCGCTGCTGCTAAGCTCGCCCCTCTGCTTGTGGCCTCGGTGCCCGTTTTCCTTCTGTTTCCCTCGCTGCCCCCACCTCCCTTGTGTCCATTTTGCCTTCTGTGCCCCTCGCTGCCCCCACTGTACTGTGCCCGTTTTTTTCTCTGTTCCCTCGCTGCCCCCACCTCCCTTGTGTCCATTTTGCCTTCTGTGCCCCTCGCTGCCCCCACTGTACTGTGCCCGTTTTTTTCTCTGTTCCCTCGCTGCCCCCACCTCCCTTGTGTCCATTTTGCCTTCTGAGCCCCTCGCTGCCCCCACTGTACTGTGCCCGTTTTTTCCTCTGTTCCCTCGCTGCCCCCACCTCCCTTGTGTCTGTGTTTTGCCTTCTGTGCCCCTTGCTGCCTCTCTCCATTCCCGCCACTGCGTCCCCTACGGCCCGCCTCCCTGACTGCCCATTCGCTGCCCCTGCCTCCCGCCTCCCAGCTGCTCCTCCCTCCCACCTCCCCATATATGGCGGCCGCTGCGCGGTGAGGAGAGCGACCCTTGACCTTGCCGAAGGCACGCCTAAGGCAAGCCCGTCTGCGCCCGTCCGTGCCTGGACCGCGCCCAGCGCCAGAACCCCTGGGCCGCGCGCCCCCCGCTCCAGCCTCGAGGACCGACGCTGATACGATGCCACCACACTCCACGCTCTCAACCCCGGACGGACGCACAACTGCTTCAAGGCCGCCCCGAAACGCACCCATGGTCCCTTCACCTGCCGGAACTGCAGCTACACCAGCCTCAGAGCCACCGAGGTGCCCGCCAAGAAGGACCTCAACCACCTCCAGTGCATCCTACTGAACACCCGCTCCACACGCAAACACGCCGTCGAGCTCTGGGACCTGCTCGACACATCATCACCAGACGTCGCCTTCCTGACAGAGACCTGGATGAACGACTCCTCCGCCCCCGACATCGCCATAGCCATCCCAGACGGCTATAAGATCACCCGCAGAGACCGCGTCAACGCAGTAGGAGGAGGAATCGCCATCGTCCACAAGAACACCATCAGGGTCTCGACCAGCACCGACGACACTCTCAGCACCGCCGAACACATGCACTTCCAGATCCACACGGACCCCAACACCACCCTTAGAGGCACCCTTGTCTACAGACCCCCTGGGCCCCGACCCCAGTTCAGCGACTCCATCGCCGACTTCATCAGCACGCACGCCCTGACCTCTACCGACTACATCCTCCTCGGAGACCTGAACTTTCACCTGTAGAACAACAACGACAGCAACTCCACCACCCTGATCGACAACCTCGCCAACCTCGGGATGAGCCAGCTCGTCACAACACCGACCCATTCCGCCGGCCACACGCTTGACCCCATCTTCTCCTCAAGCTCCCACATCTCCTTCAGCCACACCACGGAACTCCTCTGGACCGACCACCGCTGCATCCATTTCACCTTCCAGAAACCCACCACACACCACCGCACCCAACAGATCCCACGCCGCTGCTGGAGCAAAGTCACCGAAGACCAACTTCGGGCAACCCTCGCTCTCAGCCCTCCCTCCGACTCATCCAACACCGACGACGCTGCCTGCAACCTCAGACGATGGATGGTCGACTGTGCCAACACCCTCGCCCCGCTGAAAAAACTCACCTACAGTGACACCACCAAAAGAGCCAGCTGGTTCACCTCGGAACTCCTAGCTTCCAAGCGAACCTGCCGGAAACTAGAGAAGAAATGGCACAGTGATAAGACACCGGACAGCCACGCAGCCCACAAAGACGCCATCCGTAACCACCACCACCTCATCAAGTCCGCCAAGAGAATCTCCTTCAAAGACCGCCTCGACAACAACGCACACAACAGCAAGGAGCTTTTCAACATCGTGAAGGAACTCTCCAACTCCAGCTCCAACACCAACGACATCCCGCCGTCGCAACCCCTGTGCGATACCCTCGCCACCTTCTTCCACCGCAAGATCGCCGACATCCACGACAGCTTCAACACCCAGACAGCCCCAACTAAGATCGATGCACCAGACCCGCCGCACACCATCGACCATGACCCCCTGCCAGCCTGGGCCAGCGTGAACATCGAGGAAACCATCAAGACCATGAGCACAATACACTCCGGCTCCCCGTCAGACCCTTTCCCGCACCACATCTTCAACAAAGCCAGCAGCTCCATCGCACCCCACCTGTGCATCGTCATCAATCTCTCCTTCGAGACCGGGACCTTCCCAGAGAGCTGGAAACACGCAGAGATCAACGCCCTACTCAAAAAACCCAAGGCGGACCCGAGAGACCTCAAGAACTTCCGGCCCATCTCCCTGCCTCCGTTCCCAGCCAAGGTCATCGAGAAGATCGTCAACAAACAGCTAACCCGATACCTCGAAGAAAACAGCATCCTGGACCCATCCCAATCGGGGTTCCGCAGCAACCACAGCACTGAGACTGCCCTCATCGCCGCCACCGACGACATCAGGATCCTGCTGGACAACGGTGAGACCGCAGCCCTCATCCTGCTGGACCTCTCCGCCGCCTTCGACACTGTCTGCCACCGCACTCTATGCGCACGCCTCCACGACGCAGGGATCCGAGACAAGGCCCTGGAATGGGCCACCTCCTTCCTCGCCGGCAGAACCCAGAGAGTCCGCCTCCCACCATTCCGATCCGAAGCCTCCGAGATCATCTGCGGCGTACCCCAGGGATCGTCCCTCAGCCCAACACTGTTCAACATCTACATGGCCCCGCTCGCACGCATCGCCAGACAGCACGACCTCAACATAATCTCCTACGCCGACGACACTCAACTGATCCTCTCCCTCACCAAAGACCCCTCGCCGCCAAATCCAACCTCCATGAAGGAATGAAGGCCGTCGCCGATTGGATGAAGATCAGCCGACTAAAACTGAATACGGAGAAGACAGAGGTCCTCATCCTCGGCTCCAACCCCTCAGCCTGGGACGACTCCTGGTGGCCAACGACGCTGGGAGCAGCTCCGACACCCACCGACCACGCACGCAACCTGGGAGTCATCCTCGACTCAACGCTCTCCATGGCCAAGCAAGTCAACGCAGTCTCATCCTCCTGCTTCAACACCCTCCGCATGCTTCGCAAGATCTACAGGTGGATCCCGACAGACACAAGAAGAACAGTCACCCAGGCCCTCGTCAGTAGCAGACTTGACTATGGGAACGCCCTCTACGCGGGAGCCCCGGCCAAGCTCATCAAGCGACTGCAACGCATACAAAACGCCTCCGCACGCCTGATCCTCGATGTACCACGCCACAGCCACATCACCCCCACCTGAGGAACCTGCACTGGCTCCCCGTCGACAGGAGAATCTCCTTCAAACTCCTCATCCACGCACACAAGGCACTCCACAAGTCTGGCCCAGCCTACCTCAACAGACGACTCCTCTTCTACGTCCCCAACCGCCAACTCCGCTCCGCCGACCTCTCCCTCGCCACCGTCCCTCGCATTCGAAGAACTACCACCGGCGGCAGATCCTTCTCCCACCTCGCCGCCAAGACCTGGAACACCCTTCCACTAAGCCTACGACAGACCCAAGACCTGCTGACCTTCAGGAGGCTACTCAAGACCTGGTTGTTCGACCAGTAGCAGCACCCCCCCCTTTTTTTCCGTAGCGCCTTGAGACCCTCGCGGGTAAGTAGTGCGCTTTACAAATTCTGTGATTGATTGATTGATCCAGTCACCCAGGCACCACTATTGCACTCATCTATTCCCTCAAACACTACCCATGCACTCATGCAATCACTCAAGCACTACCCATGCAGTCCTCCAATCACTCAGGCACTACTATTGCATTCATCCATTTCCTCAAACACTAGCCATGCACTCATCCATGCATTCAGGCACTACCCATGCACTCCTTCATTCACCCTGGCAGTATCCATGCACGAATGCATGCACTCAGACTCTACCCATGCACTCATTTAGTCACTCAGACACTACTGTTGCACTCATCCATTCCCTCAAACACTACCCATGCACTCATCCATGCACTCAGGCACTACCCATGCACTCTTCCAATCACCAAGGTACTACCCATGCACTCATCCATGCACTCAGGCTCTACTATTGCATTCATCCATTTCCTCAAACACTAGCCATGCACTCATCCATGCACTCAGGCACTACCCATGCACTCCTTCATTCACCCTAGCAGTATCCATGCACGAATCCATGCACTCAGACTCTACCCATGCACTCATTTAGTCACTCAGACACTACTGTTGCACTCATCCATTCCCTCAAACACTACCCATGCACTCATCCATGCAGTCAGGCACTACCAATGCACTGCTCCAATCACCCGGACACTACCCATGCACTTATTCATGCACTCAGGCTCTACCGATGCACTGATGCAATCACTCAGGCACTACTGCTGCAATTATCCATTCCCTCAAACACTACCCATGAACTCATCCATGTATTCAGGCACTACCCATGCACTCATCCATTCACCCAAACACTACCCTTGCACTCATCCATGTACTTAGGCTCTACCCATGCACTCATTCAGTCACTCAGACACTACTATTGCACTAATCCATTCCCTCAAACACTACCCATGCACTGCTCCAATCACCCAGGCACTACCCCTGCACTCATGCAATAAGACAGGCACTACCCATGCACTCATCCATTCTCTCAAACACTACTCATGTACTCATCCAATCACTCAGGCACTACTCATGCAGTCCTCCAATCACCCAGGCACTACCCATGCACTCATCCATGGACTAAGGCTCTATCCATGCACTCATCCAATCACCCAGGCACCACTATTGCACTCATCTATTCCCTCAAACAGTACCTGTGCACTCATCCATTCACTCAGGCACTACTCATGCACTCCTCCAATCACCCAGGCACTACCCATGCACTCATCCATGTACTCAGGCTCTACATATGCACTCATCCAGTCACTCAGGCACTACCCATGCACGCATCCATTCTCTCAAACACTACCCATGCACTCATCCAAACACTCAGGCACTACCCATGCAGTCCTCCAATCATGCAGGCACTACCCATGCACTCATCCATGCACTCAGGATCTACCCATGCACTCATCCAATCACTCAGGAACTACTATTGCACTCATCCATTCCCCCAAACACTACCCATGCACTCATCCAATCACTCAGGCACTACCCAAGCACTCCTTTAATCACCCAGGCACTGCACATGCACTCATCCATGTACTCAGGCTCTACTTATGCACTCATCAAATCACTCAGGCACTATCCATGCACTCATCCATTCTCTCAAACACTACCCATGCACTCATCCAATCACTCAGGCACTACCCATGCACTCATGCATGCACTCAGGCACTACCCATGCACTCCTCCAATCACCCAGACACTACCCCTGCAGTCATGCAATCAGGCAGTCACTACCCATGCACTCCTCCAGTTACCTAGGCACTACCCCTGCACTCATCCAATCACTCAGGCAGTCTTTTTGCACTCATCCATTCCCTCAAGCAAAACCCATGGACTCATCTATGCACTCAGGCACTACCCATGCACTCCTACAATCAACCAGACACTACTCTTGCACTCATGCAATCAGCCAGGCACTACCCATGCACCTATCCATTCACTCAGGCACTATCCATGCACTCATCCAATGACCACGCATTACTGCTGCACTCATTCATTCACTCAGGCAGTACTCATGCACTCATACAATGATTCACATATTACACTTGCAGCAATTCATACAACAGATACAAGTTTGCCTATTTTCAACCAAAATGGCGGTTCTAAAAAGAACCTTTTTTTTCTTATTTTCCTTTAAAATTAATTTGTGTTTTTTGAACTCTTTTATTCATTTTTTTGGTGTTATTTTTTACAAAAAAACTAATAAATCAACGGAATGAACTGAAAAAGTTTCCCAAACATTTTGCAATTATAAAGTCATTGCAAAAACAACAAAAAATTGACAGCGATGGTTCTTTGCAGCAACCACAACAGCTTCAACAGATTGCTCTCCACCACAAAGTATTTTTTTGCACTTTATGCAGTGCTGCTCAAGTCCAGCGAACTCTGGAAAAATGTGTCCAGTTTAGGTGGATGCGGAAGAACCTGCTGAAGTGCTAGGCCCTGCTACCTCATCATCTTGCTCACTTTGTTGAAGTTGGCGACGATGTTGTTCTCGCGCAAGATGATTCAAGTGTATGGTCTGTAAGTGCTTCATCATTGATGAAGTTCCGCAGGAATATTTTTTCTCGGATCCCCGGGATAGCACTTTTTCACAAGTAGTGCAGGTCACTTCAGTGCATTCACCTTCTTCTCGCCAGATGGTATAGAAAAGAAAGCCCACATAATATTTTCTTTGCATCGTTTGATTGGTTCTTCCAGCTCCTCTTCTTCTGCAGGAATGTCCTGTGGTGGATTAACAGAAGCCATTTTCTCAGACAATAAAAAAAACACCAAAAAATGAAACAAAGAGGAGCAGAAAACACAAAAGCTGTGTCTTCTGAAGATGCTCTTGGAAGAATGAAAAAATTGGATGGGGTCCTGCAAGTACTAGAATAGAAAGCTTCTTAACCAATGAAATGCTTTCTTTTGAAGTCACATGGAATTTGCGTACCCAACGCGTAGTCAGCGCACACCAGAAGCGATTCCCGAAAAATATATTTAACAATAATATATCTTTATTCCAGTTACACATATAGTAAATTTACAAATTTGTATATAAATCTCTTGGTAAAATATATGTAATAAAGTTATATATAAATATATATACTTTTAAAACTAAATAACTTGCACTGGATTTGTGTACCTGACGCGACCCCAGAAATATGTACGTGAGGTTACGTGGGACCATCGTCGCGCACCCATCGCGCATCGTGCACGACTTAACAAATACATTATAGTTAGTAATTAGCATTTAAAAAACCTTTGAAATTCACTGAAAAACCCATAGGTTTCATGGACGTTATAGTTAGTAATTAGCATTTAAAAAACCTTTGAAATTCAAGGAAAAAACCATAGGTTTCATGGACGTTATAGTTAGAAATTAGCATTTAAAAAAACTTAGAAATTCACTGAAAAAACCCCAGGTTTCAGGGACATTATAGTTAGTTGGACCTTTCACTCGTACAAAACCAGAGAAATTTGGCAGTTATAGTGAGTTGAGCAAACTATAACTCGCGCCCCCGCAATGCACTGCTGCTGACGTCACATATTACATCACTCATGACAATGGTCAGTGACATCACTGATGACATCACTGATGCCATCTCAAATGACAAATCTGATGACATCACTTATGACATCATCCACTTAATATCTGATGCACCTCCTCACACCTTAATATAACCTTTCATATACCTACTCTAAAATACAGACTACCATTCTCGACACCATAGACACACCAATACCAGTTAAGACATACCCACTCACTGATTCATAGGTCTACCCACACATCCACTCACCCATACAGTCACTCATACATGCAGTCACTCATCAATACAGCCACTGATGTATTCACTCATACACCTATACAGATACTCACACACCGCCACTCGCCCATAGTTACTCACACACTTAGTCAGTCACCCAAAGAATCAATCACACTGCCATTTACTCATTATACAGTTATACACACACCACCTCACTTATTCATACAGATATTAACACATACTAACTCTCTGATACAATCACTGACACAAGCACACACTCATCCATACAGTCACTCTCACACTCACTCACACAGTCACTTATATACTCCAACACTCACATATACTGCCTTTCACATATGCAGCTAGTCACCTAAATATCGCTGAGACATCCATACATTCACCGAAAAAGCCATACACACACTCACTCAACCATACCATCCCTTAGAGACGGAATCATGAACACATACACCCAGGGATTCATCCACTCAGACATCCATGCAGGGAGTCACACAGCCCCTCACCCACCCACATTGACACTCAGGCACTCATACAGGTACTCAGAAAACTAATCAATAACCCATATAGACACTCATGTACCTACTCACCAACCCATGCAGACTCATACACACATTTATTCAGATTATTCACTCACCCATACATTCACTAGGACATGTTTAATCACTCACTCATACAGTCAGTCACGCACCCAACAAATCATCCATACAGATACTCATGTACCCACTCAGTCTTGGAATACACCTAGGCATATATATATAACATTCTTAAACTTTTTAGAAATACTCACACTCACAGAATGATGTTTATATATGTATATATATACATACAATATATATATAATTTCATAAACAATATTGAAAGATGGTGCTCGAGATAACAGCTGTGATCGTGATCAGTGAACAATAGTGAACCATAGTGTGCAACAGTATGTAAAACCAGAAGATGTTGACTAAAAAACGTAACCTTTCTCTATACTTAGGCTCCAAATAGCCATGCAAGTTCCAATATTAACAGTAAATTTCCATTAAAGACAACGTTTAAATGTCAACATTTCGACCACGATGAAAAACTTGCTGAGGAGTCTTCATCAGGAGCGCACTGATAGACACCTCTCACCATAGGTCTAGGGCAGACTAATCTTTTGGCACCTAAACCCCACCCACTTAGAAATCCACTATAGGAGATCAGCCAATGATCACTTTTTCTGAGATATGCCCTGCAGCCATCGGCCACTGAATCAGTCGATCTTGCCTAAGTTAAAACCTTTGGGGGCGTGGATGCAGAGTGATGCACTGGTCCGTGGACTTCGGTGGGACCTAGCCTGGGAGGCTGTAACATCTCTGTATCGAGATGACATTCTGCTTTATTTGGCAGACCCAAATCACTCCATCTAGAGGGTCCTTCGGATCTTGAGGGTTTTTGGTGCCCATGTGGAAATCTGCATCAACTGGTCAGTCTGTATCAGTGGTGTTCCTGCTAATGAATTGGGAATCACGGTGGGACTGGACGTGTCCCCTACTTTGGCATAGCATTGGTTTTATCTATCTCAGGATCTATGTTACCATAGACCAAACACTATTTATTGGGAAAAACCTGCAGAAAGTACTTGACAAATATAGGAAGGATGTGAGATGCTGGTGGTGGCTGCCTCTATCTATATTGGCCAGGGCAGCTCTCTACAAAATGATCTACCTTCCCAAATTTCTCTATGTGTTGCAGAACACCCATTTCAAGGTTGCAAATGGCTTCTTTTGATCGGTGGATGAGGCAACAAGACTGTTCTTGTGGGATGGGGATTGCCCAGAATAGCTCTTACCACTTTAAGCAGGAAGGCTCTGGTGGGAGGAATCACTCTTCCGAACCTGCGGCTCTACTATTGAGCGACCAATCTGTTGGTTGTCAATGACTGGGCATTTTCCAAGAAGCAGGAACCATCACTGCTCGCAGACAGGCAGTCAATGGACACTGGGGGCTTTGTCGCTCGACTTTCTGGAGGAAGAGTGCCCCAGCACTCCCTGCACCAACAATCATGGTGGTTAAGATATGGTGAAAAGCAACGCAACTCTGGGTTGGAAGGGAAAGCTGACACTTGAGACTCCACTGTGGGAGACAGAGGTTCTAAAGGGACTCTGAGAAACAGAAGGCTATAGGAAATGCGATATACTGGGCATCTCTAAGGTGGGAGACATCTGGTGGAACAGAGCGATGATTCCATTCCCTAAACTTCAGGAACAAATGAGTTGACAGGGAGCTAATAAATCAGATATTAGTAGTTCAAACACCTTATGTGAGAGTATGAGGAGATGAGGAGTTGGTATGGAATGTGGAGGAAGATATACCACTTGAGTGCAAGGTGCTGGGATCCTCCTTTGCTAGCCATGTGGTCTCTATATTTTACAGTATACTCCTGAATAACAGTATCCCACCTCTGGATGCTTTAGAGCTAGGTAGAAACAGGACCTGGGTAGGATGGAGGATGACGATTGGGGGCGACTTGAAGATACCCATAGGAGGCGGCCATGCGGGTGGGATTCCAGCTAATTCCATTGAAGATTCTCCACAGAGCATATAACAAAAAGAGCAGGCTGTTCCAGAAAGGCAGGATTTATCTGTGTCAAAGTAGGTAAGGGCAGAGGGGCTCAATGCTGCTCACAATATAGGTCTGCCCTTGGGCACAGGATTACTGGGGCATCGTAAGCTTTAAAATATCAGCAGTGATCGACGTGCCAGTGGTAATCAACCCCCAAATGGAGGCGCTGGGCATTTGGGGAGAACAAACTCTGGATAAATATATGCTCCTCATCTGCAATGTAGCCCTGATGGTGGTAAGATGGAACATCTTCCCACACTGAGAAGATGTAGCAGTCACAACCAACCAAGAGTGAGATTGCAAGCTGAACAATTGGAATACAAGGCACAGGGGTGCCTATGCAAGTTTGGTAAAATATGGGGCCGGTGCAAGGGAGCAGAGGAAGCAGATGATATGGAAGGGGGATAGGCAGGAGGGGTCATGTCAATGGGAAGGGTCATCATAACTAGAGTGCAATTGGGATGGCCAGGTGATGGCAGGATGTGAAAGTGACTCTGGATAAAAATGTATACCGACCTATGTGTTACTGGAGGGTTGACTAATGCCCAGTGGGGTGAATACCCGACATGTAGCAAGTTCTCTTTCCAATTCATTTTTGTATATTGTTCATGGCCTAAAAATGCAATAAAGAGATTCCAAAAAAGCAAAGGTTTGCTGTACTAAGATTGTAATCTTCACAGCTTTCAGGAACAGAAAGAGTTATAAAAAAATTATTTAACACTGTTTTTGAATTTTGCCATTTTCATATCATATGTGTGAATTGTAAACTGGTGTGAAATCCATAAGTGAACCCAGAAAGCTTTCCATTTCTAAAAAGTACAAAAAATTACAAATTCAGCAAAAGGTCATTTGTGTTGATCACTCATAGTTTTTCCAAAGACACTAATAATTGAAATAACTTATGAAAACAAAATAGGAAACAATAGAAATAGGTAACAACATGTTCACCTTCAATTTTTCTGCTCTGAATACCAATTTATAAACATAATACACCATTATGGCAGTCAGACCCTTCTGGTTTCAGGGAGTGTTTGTTGGTTGTTCAAAAAAGTGATACCAGAAGCCAACAACTGAGCTGAAGCTTATAATGATATTTTGTGCATGGGTATGAAATACATCTATGATGTTTTGAGAGGTGCCCAAGATACTGAGTTTAGGAATAGTGATTGTTTATATAACTCTGAATTGGGGCTGCCAATACTATCATATAATGCAGAGGGCATTTTGTAAAAGTTGGTCTTTGATGCACAATAGCTTATATTTAGAATTTAAAAAGGGAAAGAAATTGAATTGGTAATAACATATATTCTACTTTTCTCAATTACTGCACTTGCCCCAATAAAAAACAGCACCCCACTTGTGAGGGTGGGACTATAACCTGCAAAAGAACAAACCCTAAAATTCACTGTGGAGACATCAACATTTTTACCTTGAAAATGTATTTATTTTGGCAATGTTGATAGCTGCAGTACTTGGAACAGGGCTCGACTATCTTCCACGGAAATCTACTAAACCTATACCTTTCTGAAAGCTAGATGCCCAGGGAAATCCTGGTTGGCTAGAATCACACATTTACCTTATATTTCAGTGAGGGAAAGTTCCAGCAAAGGTGGTGACTACCAACAAGCAATCCCACACTTTTTGTAATAAAAGTAGGGGTGGATGGAATTTGCGGAATTTAACTCCGTGGAATTCTGCAGTTACAAAAAACTCCATGTGATTCTGTGGGGTTCTGCCAATGGGTGGAAAATTTGCAGTTGACACTACTCACGCTGCAATTTAGCACCTGTAGTGCGAGCAGTGCTGAAAGTCAATACAAATGGCATCATGCATAACGCAAGAGAGCACGGCCATTCAAGTTGATTTTGCTGCTGCTCAAGTAGAAAATCTACTCGTGCTGATGCAAATCTACTTGAATGTCAGCACTCTGAACTTGACTGCTTGTGAATGCTGGCGATCGCCCACATTAGAAAATTGCACTAGGGGATCCCAAATCTCGCTCGCGCTTGCTAGCTTGAATATTTTGGAACCTCATGGAAGAAAAACTCTGCCATTCAGTGATTGCTGGATTTTGGCCAAAACCTCATGTTAAAAAGTAACGCGGAATGCCCAAAATTCCACAAATTCTGCAAGCTGAACGGAACATTCTGACCACCCCTAAATAAAAGTAGTCTCCACTTGTGTAAGTGAGCCTATCTAGTGCAACAGAAATGGCCCAAAAATGTAACACAGAGGTGTGCAATTTCTGCCTCCACCTAGAGAAACTTATTAAACCAGACATTTCATAAAACTATACACTCATAGGTTCTCAGGGTGTTGTGAGTTGCATGGCTCACACTATGTTTTCTTACCCAGAATGCACCGCAAACCTCAACATTTTCCCAATTTTTCAGAAAGACTGATTTGCCCTGGGGGCACTTACCCACCGCTAGTTAGGTCACTCCCACCACAGTTATGCCCCTGAACACCAATGAAAGTGAGTGCAGACATCGCCTAATGGCTCCGACTGCTTTAAATTTCAATCAGTGTAATGTCAGCATGCTGCTCGCGCAGCGCTCCATACTGACTGACAAAATAATAAAGTTGAGGCATGAGGGACATTCTTCTCTTATGTTCCAACATTATCTTCGAGAAGAAAATCCTTATGGTGCATACACCATAAGGATTTTCTTTAGCACTGTGTTGGACAAACCATTCACATCCACCGCACCACAAAATGTAATGCGGTGAATGTGAAGGGTTCCTACACTTCATTTAAGAAGTTAAAATCGAGTGGTGTTTTATGTCCAGTACATTCAACTGGAGAAAGAACTTGAAGAAATACACATTTTGGGTTGTCATACATGAGTTTATCGCCTGTGCACATCTCCCCCATTGACCTGCCCAATGATAACGGTGAAAGCATGAAAGAATAATTCAACCCCACAGTAATGCACAAGCTAAGATGTTGATACGCTGGTCATGATTTGGTCATGCCGCCATAAAAAGAAAGTGATGACAGTGTTGCATGAAGAAGAAATGATAGAGTATGTTGTCATTCAAATACACAGAAAAAGGAAGGTGAAAGCTTAATTTGAATGAAGTGAAGTTTTCAGCATTCAAGGTTTCTTTCACTTATAATTTCATAACGACTGCTTTTATTTGATCATAGTTGGGACTTAATTTCAACCTCTAAATATTCAAGGCTTTAGTTTGACCCACCCTGACTATATTTAAACTAATAGTTTTTTTTGTCCTAATATCATTCGTATACCTTGAGTCTCCAGAGGCTTCAGCAAGTTTTATAATCGTGTGCATTATAGATTTTGATTAAGAGTGAATATAGTAGCGGGGGCGTGGCCAAGCCAGCCAAGATGGCGGACGCACCTTCCTAGTGCTCCGCTCGGCTGCCCGCGTGACTAGGCTGTCTAAATACCGTAAATGCCCGAATTCCCACAGACATCCACACCAGAGCTGCCACGGACCGCAAGGGCTCCCGCTGCGACCGAAAGTGCAGACCAGCAGGTGCAACACCGGCGGGGAGAGATCGGCTCAGCGGCGCCAGGACGAAAACCAAAATGGCGGCACCCGCCCGATCCTAAAGATCGGCCGCGGAACAACGGAACAACCGGGGAGCGAGAGGCTTGGTGTCCGACCCGGGACCGCTCCTGCGACGTGGAGAGGACGGTTGCACCAGATTCCCTGAGTGCCTAGAAGGGGTCACAACACCAGGTGAGAATGCGTCCTGCGATCGGCGAGACCCCGAGGGCGGCCCATGAAACATTGTGATCCTGCGGCGGCTGGGCGCCCGACCTGAGAGACTCCCACCTCTGACGGGCGGAGCTGCATTCCCGAGCTCTGAGCTACCCAGACAAGGTACGCTTCCCCCACCCCGCACGGCACTGGGACCCGAGGCGCGCAGTGGGGGGGGCTCGTGAAGACATACGGCCTGCCTTCAACCCGGAGGCATCGAGGGGCTGACTGCACCAATGGGCCAGTGAGGTGGGGACTCCCCTAGATGCCATTGAGGGTCTTCGCTGCCGGCAGGAGGGAGCGGGTGATACTGGATCCTTTCCTCCTCCCACCCCCCGCGGCGCACACAGTGGGGAGCAGGTGGGGGCATGGGACCACCGACCATTGTCCTGGATAGGAGCCCTACCCCGGAGAAGACGGTGCGGTGGAGAAAAGAAAACGGAGGGGGGCCCGTGACAGCGCCTGGCTCGTCGCTCTCTCCCTCCCTCCCGAGGAGCTCCTGAATCCGTTCTGGGGGCGCCGGCTCGGAGAGTGAATGGCGAGGGCCCGGGGAGCCCCTCTCGCACAATGGGGGACCCTCCCTTCCTCCCCCCCCAGCATGCCATCGGGGAGACGACAGGGTGGAAAGCACCATAGAAGACTGCCAACACCGGGGGTGCACACAGCTGAAACGTGGGGCCCTCCTCAGAAGGCTGAAGCCCCGGACACACGGAACCGGGCCTGATGGCGCGGGGAGAGTGGGCCGAGCCGGTCGCTCGGGAGAGCGGGTGTCCGTAGCCCAGTAACTCTCAAGCGTCCTCTCGCATCAGCCTGCCGATGACTGGGGGCCGCAGTGCAAGTAGCGAAGGGCCCTGGTGAGGAGTCAGGCGTGGACCTCACCATTAACCGTCATCGGGGCGGTGCCGCAGTATAACACCCCCCCCATCACTCCCCCTCAGACGTTTGGGTCGATCAAAGACCGGATTCAATTGGTAGCTTCGCCGTGGCCAGGAGCTGGGCAGGCAGAGCCACAGCCAGTGGTTGTTCTCAACAGACTGGGTCGATAACGAAGTGGCTTTACAACACAACGAGAGAATAATCCTAACACACGAAGAGTACCACTGCAGGTCGCGCCACCAGCCAGCGGTGAACCCTAAAGGGACCCCTCAAAGATCTGCTGAGGCGGGATAACACAAACCCAGAACAGCATGGGTCGGCAAAGGATAACCGGGACAACACCAGCACCGACAATAGCGAGACAACCCTCCCCGGAACCCAAAGCCATGCAACCGGCAGGGGAACCCCCCAGTGCGGAATCCATGTCCACCAAATTGGACAAAGTCCTGGCGGCAATTGAACACTCCCGAGTGACCATGGAGAGTAAATTCAGAGAGTTGGCTACGGACCTCAACTTACTGCGGGACGACCACAGAAAACTAGTGGATAAGGTCAAACAAGGGGAGAGAACGCTCCAAACCGTGGAACCGCAAGTACAATCGCACCAGGAAGCCATTAAAGAACTACAAACTAGAGTGAAGGCCCTAGAAAACAAGGCGGATGACCTAGAAGGGCGCTCTCGCCGGAGCAACATTCGCATCCTGAATCTGCCGGAAGGGGCGGAGGGGTCCAACCCCATATGATACATTGAAACATGGATAAAAACATTCACTTTGGCGCAAGATCTGACTCAGTACTTTTCCGTAGAGAGAGCGCATCGGGTCCCGGCCCGTAAATCACTCCCGGGATCATCACCCCGACCATTCTTGCTAAAACTGCTGCATTACCAAGATAGGGATACCGTGCTCCAAGCAGCTAGACAGGCGGGACCCCTCAGAGTTGAAGACAAACTGGTCATGTTGTTCCCGGATTACTCCCAAGCCGTCCAAAGACAACGAGCCACATTTTTAGCAGTAAAACGTACCCTGCGCCAAAAGAACATACAATATGCACTCCTATTCCCAGCCCGCCTCAAGATCATTTATGACGGGACCACACATTTCTTCATGGACCCTACGGAAGCGGGCAACTGGGTGGAGCAACACTTGGGGGAACTGGACGGCCGCAGCAACACACGAAATCAGAGGCCCTCCGATCGGTAGCGACGGCAGCAAAAGCGGGTCACTCAGACGCAACTGAATCCCAGATCGGACCCCATCACAAAAAGCTCCCCCGATCTTGAACAAATCATAGCGGAACGCAGGAGAGCACTTCAAGCAGCAGCAGGGGCACGACTGACAGGGGACAGTTCAGATGTAGATAGAGGCCCACACCTATTTACCTCAGAGGAGGAAGTCAGCAACGCGCAAACCTATCGAGACGGCTCGGTCACACCTCCGATGGTGACCCCTCAGACGGCGGACACATTGATATGATAGCAGAGTTAAGGATTGAACGAGAGGGGGAGGGCCTTCCCCCGGCTCCCGAGACCACACTGTCTAACCAGCGAACACCTTCAAGGTGCAGCGAGACCCACCGGAGCGGTCTACGGAACATTCAGAAGCAGCATAAAGATCCGGTAAACTGTGAGTAGGCAGGGATGTACGGACATCCCCAGGCATCTTCGATTCATCGTCATGAAGCGAGCGGCTGAGTCGTCGGCAACCTGCGAAGATGCACAGCCACCCCACCCCCCCTAATCATCGAACTAAAGACAGTACATGATGTACGGTTTGGACGTGTTGTCCCGAGCGACAGGTCCCTCCAGTTGGGACTGTTTCCCGTTGTTCAGCTTACATTCCCCCTTCCTGCAAGTTTACCTATCACCCCTACAGGAGCAAGCGGACAGAATTGTAAAAGATGTGCGGAGGGTGGCCATTTCGATGGGGGGGAACCCGAAAGCCCAACAGATTGTCACATATAGACGACCCCAGTCCAGGCGACTAATAACATAACCACTAGTACCCCTAATACAGCCATAAAACTCATCACATTAAATGTCCGGGGCATGCACACCGCGAGCAAACGGTACGCTGTCTATGCCTACATAAAGCGACAGCAAGCACACATAGCTCTCCTGCAGGAGACACACCTGATGGCCACCGAGGTGGAACGCCTGCATAGGAAATGGCGGGGTATTATCTGTGCCAAGACATACTCTGCTTTCGCTAGAGGGGCTCTAGTCTGGATCCGGCCTGGGACCCCCTTCAAGGAGCAGACTCGTATGGTAGATAAAGAGGGACGATATGCAGTTCTAGAGGGATTATTAGAGGGGCAATCCATACTGATAGGGAGCGTCTACGCCCCCAATGTAGAGCAAGCCTCCTTCTGGAGTCGCCAGGAATACTAACCCACCACACGACAGTCCCGTGGGTATTGGGCGGTGATTACAACTGCGCCCTAGACATCAGCATAGACAGATCCCACCCTCCACCAGCGCAATCAACGGCGCATAAACAGACGGAAATTTTTAATAAGTGGGTGAAAAACTGGGCATTAACAGACGCATGGCGAGCACGGAACCCAACCGCCAAATTATATTCCTTCCACTCTATTCCGCATAACCTACGAGTGCGCCTGGATAGATTCCTTTGCTCCACCATAATACTCCCAAAAGTGATACACGCGGATTACTTGGGGAGGGTGCTGTCAGATCACGATGCACACACCTTGACCCTTAGATGGAAACCGCCTCACCCCCCCATACCCACCTGGAAATTGCAATGAAACTGTCTTACAGACCAGGTGTTCCGTCATGATCACGGGGAACACATCCAGGAGCACTTCACATTAAACGTGGGCACGGCGTCATCTCGACTGATTGAATGGGACACATTCAAAGTAGTAGCGAGGGGGCATTGCATACAACACATAGTAGGGGTACGTGGAACACTAGAGAGGGCACTACAGAAGGCGGAACAAACACTAGCGGCTCTCACGAAAAAAGCAGATGCGGACGAGGCCACCCCAGACCAAGTAGCCATCGCCAAAACAACCCATGCGGAGACGCTGAGAGACCTCCGCAAATATAATTTCAGGGCTTATGCTTCCAGGGTCCACCGGGAGGGCAATAGAGTGGGGACGCTCCTGGCTTGGCTCGCCAAGCAAGACACAGATGCGAAACCAATCACTGAAATAGCAGATAGGGCTGGCACTCTCCGACACTCACAACTAGATATTCTACGCATTTTTCATGATTATTATTCTGGCATTTACCGAGCCCCGGAGCAACTTGACCATCCAAGAGCCTTCAGATTCCTCCGCCCATTACGCCTGCCCCAAATCCCTCCTGCGGACAAAAAAGCACTGGAGGTGAAGATCAAGTCCGCAGACGTTTCCCAGGCAATTAGAGCGTTAGCACGTAATAAAGCGCCAGGGGCGGATGGCTTCCCACTCGAATATTATAGCACCTTCTCAACCCGATTGATCCCCCGCATGGTGACCATGTATAATGATGCACTGGACAAAGGCGAACTCCCTGGTTCCCTTCGGGAGTCGATCATAGTTACATTTCCAAAACCATACAGGGACCCAACGCTACCCTCCTCATACAGACCAATCACCCTCCTGAACGCAGACTGTAAGATACTAGGCAAACTATTAGCGGACCGGTATGCACAGGTTCTGACACCATTGATCCATCCAGACCAGTGTGGATTTGTTCCGCGACATAACACCTCGCAGAACTTACGTAGGCTCTTCCACATCCAAGACAGGGCGAGAGAGCAGTTCCCCAACGCAGCGTGCCTGTTACTAGACCTCGAAAAGGCCTTCGACACACTACTATGGCCATACTTATTCGGGGTTCTCCGCACAATAAATCTAGGACCTACACTGACAGCATACACGAAGCTCCTCTATACAGGCCTTACTTCACGAGTCAGAATAGGGAAATACATCTCTCCTGCTTTCATAATAGAAAGGGGTACCAGACAGGGGTGCCCCCTGTCTCCCCTTCTGTTTGCCCTAGCGGTGGAACCCTTTGTGATATGCCTGCGACAAGAGGGCGAGACCTGGGGTATTCCACTCACAGATACAGTGCACTGCGTATCCCTATATGCGGATGACCTCCTAATTTACGTCCGCGATGCTACCCAAGACTTAACTGCCATCTGGGCGACACTAAGGGAATTTGCGGAGGCCTCCGGCCTTAAGGTCAACTGGGAAAAATCCAGTCTATACCCGTTGAGTCAACACCTGGACCCATTCGAAATCCCGATCGGAACTCAGACACTCACATGGAATGCCGGGGCGCCCAGATATCTGGGGATGAGATTGTATCACTCCTCGGAAGACCTGTACGAAGGGAATCACCGTAAGGCATTAGCGGGGATACGGGTGTCAGTGGGGTTCTGGAAAACATTACCCCTAACCCCTATTGGGCGAGTAGCTCTAGCAAAAATGATCATGGTCCCCAGGCTACTCTACCATTTTGCCAACCTCCCAGTTATACCACCGCGCCCATTCTTTAAGGAACTGGATACCCTGCTCACCGAGCTGATCTGGGGAGGGAATCGGCACAGAGTAGCATTGGCTACTTTATACTTACCCACGGATCGGGGAGGCTTAGGAGCACCATCTTTTGAGGCGTATTTTCTGGCAGCTCAGCTGCAGTGGTTGTCACACTGGACGGTAAAACGTCACATCGAGGAGACCACTACAGAGGAGGGTCGTATGCCACTCCCGGCAATCCATAGGCTGCTACTACCAGGCACCAAACCCATACGCACTCGACCTCTCCAGCTCTCTATAGCTCGCACATGCATGATGAGGATCCATCGCATGTCCAAAGGTAGACCCCCGTACTCGCCCCTACTCCCTTTGGTAGGTTTCCCCAGAGAGGAGAAATATTATACAGCGGGCGCTCTCCAGATCTGGACCGACCTTGCAGTCACGGAGATAGAATCCCTGTTTGAGGAGGGCCAGCTTAGGACATATGCCCAGATGACCGAACAGTACGGCCTCCCACCAGGCCAGTTCTTAACACACAGACGGCTTATAGACAGTAGCCGCCGCTACTGGAACCCAAGCGAGGGGGAGCCCCAGACACACCCAGTCATCCATACCATTTTACACATGGGAGCGGGCCGGCATCTGGTCACGTGGCTCTATAGAGCTATCCGGGAGCTGCTTCTCACCCCCTTACAGACCTTGCGCCAGACATGGGAAACAGAAATGGGGAGAGTGTTTAACGATAAGGAGTGGGACACGGCCTTAGAATACCCCAAAAGGTCTCCAGGAACGCGCGATTTAGGAACATTTAGTTCAATGTCCTTCACAGAGCGTACCTCACCCCGAGCCGCCTCCACCGTTTCTATCCAGACACACACTTTGCATGCCCCCGATGTCAAGCCCCTGAGGCGGACTTTAAGCACATGTTCTGGGACTGCCCCACCATACACAGTTACTGGAATTGCGTCCACCAGACACTAAGGGCGACGACCAACATTACGACTATGTCCACATGGGAGGCGTGTGCCCTCGGGATCTTCCGCAGGCGGAAGACCGAAAAGGTACATTCCCGTTTCGCATCCCTTGCCATTCTTTTAGCAAAAAGGGGAATAGCCATGCACTGGCGGTCCCCGATGGGACCCCCGGAGGCAGCCTGTGTGGGCGCCATGAAAAAATGGGGTAAGGCCGAGGAGGAGGTGTTGCGAGAAGAGGAGGTAAAGGGACTCCGCCGGCATCCCATCTCTTTAGACTGGGCACAGCTATTATACGCATTCGAGCACGAAATGACTCCGACGGAAGCTCCAGTAGACTCCCAATCCCAGACCCCACCTCTGTCCCCTGTAGGGCCAGCAGCAGCAGTCACACAACAGGACCCACCTGCCTAAACCCAAGGTTCTGACGGAGTCCTGCAGGGAGCTCCTCTCTTCTACATCGGGGTAACCGGACATGTGAGCTTACAACCCCTCCCCCCCACATAAGTACCATCACACCTACGTACCATCGCACCGCACAAAGGCAAGACGCCATCCGCACTATTGATATCTCTGACACATAGTCCGATAGCTCCCCAACGTCCCCCCTAGTTTAACCCCCACAGTTAGCAGTTCGCCGTTACGCATCGGCAGTTACGTCTCCGATGCTAGTTCGATGGGAACACACTCAGACAAGATTAGACACAGTGAAGCTGGGAAGGAACATATGAGAAGGAAATACTTATGCATACCCCTCGGAAGTAGGCCCAGCCGAGATTTAAGAAACTACCACTGAAAAACACGAACCAACAGGAGGGCGTCTCCCAGACACTTTTTCCAATATCTAGTTTTCTTACTGGCTGTGATACAGGGGGAAAATGTGTATGTTACATCTTACAATCATTCTGCTCCCAATTGCAGTCATGTGTCAATGCATTGAAATGCTGAAAAATGTCAACATGTAATAAGAAATGTAAAAATCCCAATAAACAAATGTTAAACAAAAAAAAAGAGTGAATATAGTAGCGTCATCGGCATTCGCTAACACTTTCATTGAGAAGTGCAAATGCAAAAAAGTGGGAATATTATGTTGCACCTTTATTGCCATCACATATAGAGGAAAATGTATTGCAGAGACTGATTACTGCATCCTACTGTGCCTTGGTAAGAAAAGAGACCTGAATAGCTGAAATTAGTGATCTTGGAACCCGAACAATGGCGTTTTTGCATCAGGTAAGATGGCAGCTAAAAAGGTCTTATTCGCTTGTGCAATCATAAAATATGTACAATCAATTATGTTGCAACCAGATATAGAAGAAAATGCTAGTTTACTGAATTACACAATGGATGTGGATTGCGATCTTTGAATATTAGACTTCGATTGCTATGTAAATATTTTATTCAATATGGTTCAAGTTTGGCAATTCTGAAACATGTTACAAACACGCAGTGATATAAACACTATTATGAAACTGACTTAGAATTTGTCACGCGTCAATGCCAGAAATTGGAGGGAAAGGGCTGTCTAAAAGGTAATGTGATGTCTTTGCAGGCTTGACTTTCGCTTTGATCTGTCCACAGGCTTTACTCGAGTGCTTGAGCAATAGATTTACCCTCTTGTTCCCACACCATATCAAATTCTGAACCATCGAAGCAAGCTGATATTGATCAGCCTGGGCAATTGCTCTCAGTACACAGAAAAGGAAAGAATCACAAGATTATATGTAATGGGTCCGCAACATGAAACAAGAACAATATAGAACTGAGTAAACACCACAGATAAAACCTGGTCGGAATCACAAAACATTTTTGACTGGTGTTATCAGATGCCCTTCGTCGTAAAGCCTCAGTGCTTTGAGCAAACAGCTTTTGCCACCTCATTATGAAAACAGATTTCGGTAATGTGTAAAAAAAAGTGGCTGTACTTATTTCTTGTGCCGTATTTTGTTGTATTGGATGTGTTTAATTATTGTGCTGCTTTATTTTATTCTGCTGTTGTTGCACTGTGGTTTTGTGTCACACACTGTGTTCACTATTTGTTGTGCTCTTTATGTTCTAGTTGTGTATTATATGCTGCTTTGTCTTATGTTATTGTTTTATTTTATTTAGTTTATTTTGGACACAATATTTTTGCTACATTTTAAGCCATAAGTAGCACATGCCTTTAACTTTCCCCTGACAAACCACCATTTACCACAGTCTCCGGTAGTAAAATACCACCCCACCTCCTCTTTAAGTATTTAAGACATCCATCAGCCCCAAACCGTGACCCATCTTAGGGCCATATTCACAAGAACGTGTGATAACTACCGCAAGTGTAGCTTAACGCAACCCTTCACATCGCAGTCCATCGCGGGAAAACAACTCTGTGTTAACGCGGTATTCACAACACGGCGGCACCATGCAATAGACACAAGATAACGCGTTAAAACTAACGCGATGCAGAAAAAACGCGACACACGAACGCGAAAATAGTAGCGATGAGGCCAATCGCGATACAAAAATCAGCGATAACCAGTGAGAGGCCTCCGTGTAAATGCACAATAAAAGCAGAGTACATAAAGGGTGAGATGACAATGTACGAGCACAACCCCACATCCGTGACGTAGAACAAATGAGCATTGTCCTGCATCAAATAGGCATCTCCCCACAGTCACAATGTACATTGACATGCAGCCTGCATGTAAACTGCGCAAATGCTGAAACATGCATGTAACACACAGTGCAACTGCATCTCCCCCTCACATTGCAGAGGGACAAGCAACCCCTCCTGCACACAGACGTGTCATGACCATGACCAACAAATCACGAGAGCGTGGACGAATGTAGGGGCAGTGACTCCCGCTTACATACATGTTGCCCATGTTGTGGGACCTGAGTCACAGGGGGCATCCCTGCATCATGGTGGTACATATCTGAGCCCAAAAGGAGCCCTGTTGTCACCTGCAGGACACAAATGGCAGCCAAAATGGAATGAATCTGGACACATGTGAAACGCCGAAGAGTGGGATTCCCTATTAACTGCGACACACAGAACTGGCAGTTTGAACACGTGACACCCTAAACAGCCTCTCTGCACAGAGGTGACACACCCACCACACATGAACAAATCACAAAAATGTCAGCAATACAAGACGCACTCACACGTGTCTGAGTGATGTGCCTGTACAGATGAGAGACATGCACTCAGGGATAGTGTTCTCCAAATGCATTTATTTGCACATGCCTTGCCTGTGGTCATTATGTACTGTCCCAATACTGCCAAGGACTGCCACAATGTGACATGCTCATGTGACGAAATTGTCAATGATGGTGTTCCTACGGGCTATTCCTGCTGCAGCTGCAATGGGCTGTGGTCCACCTGCCTCATCCCCATCCTCATCGTCCGGTGCATCTGGCACATGTATCCATGTGCAACACACAACATGCAACGATCATCTTGGACACGATGTCTGGGCTGTACAGGAGCCTTCCACCTGTGACGTCCAGGCACCTGAAACGTGACTTCAACACGCCAAATGTGCATTCCACGATGCCCCTGGTGCGTTTGTGGGCCGCATTGTACTGCCTCTGGGCCTGTGTGTTCGGGGCTCGGAAGGGTGTCATCATCCAAGCGCAAAGTGCATATCCTTTGTCACCTGTGACAGTGCAGAGAGACATGAGTCAACAGTTGGTTCGGCATGATGTGTTGGCAGGCTCACTGGTTCATTGGTGTGTGATATGTGTGACTTTGTGATTCCTGCATGACATGTACTGCTTGTTGCAAATGAGCAGCATCAATGTGGATTACGCAGCCTCAATGCCGCTTCTCCCTCCCCCCGAGCATATTCACCAGAGTGCGCAGCGCGGTTGCATCACTTGCACCCTTACGACACACTATTGTCATGCCTGTCTGCGCATGTCCACAAGCCTGACGACGACACAGTGATGTCCTGCGCTGAAGGTGGATGGACACGTGTGTGTAGGGCAATGGTAAAGACACGGCAGACACAGAAGTAGAGTTCATGCCTGGCTGAACTCGCCATGCAGCCGAGGGTAGACTTTTGGCTTATGCTGCGGAAATAGCGACACACACAACAGTTGGCATGGCTGATCCCTGACCCCCAGCGTGCCTGCGCACCCTCATCTACCCCTCGACCGAGCCCGTACTTCGGGCACATGCTACATGGCAACATTGAATTTTGCGTGACGTGTGGCGCCGACACTACACCTGAGACACACGCATTAGTTACTTCCCTGGCAAGGCCTAAACTTAACTACGCCCAGAGCCACCTGTGGAATGACCACACCCCTACGCCGTACTGCTGTACGCAGGTCCACTCCCTCACGCTCACAGGGGGGTCTGACACAGCCACGTGTCCCAGGTCTACCCCACTACCTGAGGTGACTAGGTTGCGCCCGCAGTACATGGCGCAACGTAATGTGGTATGGCCCGGGGCCCACATGCATACATAATGACCACACGGACACACTGAGATTATCCATGGAACTGGCTACGGGCATGTGCGCCCGGCACCTTTTATTGCCAGGGCCACACATCCAGTGACGCCTGTGCTGGATGGGAGTTGGGTAGTGTACGCAACCCCTCAGGGGTTGGTTGGTGCTGGCAACAACTACAACAGTGATCAGACAATCAGAAGTTCAAAGTACAAACAGCAAGGTTCCAGGACTTGAGCTGCACAGAGTTGGTGGCCCCAGATGCACAGCGGCCGGCACAGGCACACCGTACCGGGACAGTGACTTGCGATGCACTGAGGTAGGGCCAGGTGAGCTGAGCTGGCGCACATTTATGTCCAAGGAGAGTGTCGCAGAGTGTTACGGGGGACAGTGGAAGGTGTCCATCCAGGGCATGATGCAGAGGGCAGAAGCAAGCAGGAACAGGCAATATGGAGGAGTTGAATGCTACAGTCTCCTTTTCCCCACGATGTCAGTATCAGCTACATGATGATGGAGACAACCCCCAGGCCATAGACTCTGACGCCACCAGAGTTCCACCAGAGAGTGTCCATGACTCCCATGGCACAGAGTCAGTGGCACCAGAGCCGGAAGGGGATGCAGTCTGCGATGAGGCCTGTACAATGACATGAAGTCTGCAATTGACAAATCCAGACCCAGTTCCAATTGTGTGTCCTACTCGACCGCAGTGTAGGCCGGAGGCAGCGCTCAGCAAGGGCCACAGACACGTGTGGTCGGAATGCTATTCACAGAGTTGGTGGCACCACCGCGAAGGAAGTATACTGATTTAGACTCTGCATTAACATGTATACTCTGCCATTGTGTAATCAAGACTCAGTTCCAAATGTGTGGCCTACTTGTCCGCTGTGTGGGCCGGTGGAGTACGTCAACGACAGAGGAGTACTGCGAGCCTTGCCCGCGGAGGCCGTGGTGGTCTGAGGAGGCTGCCAAGCTCAAGGGCCTCTGGCTTGGTGCGAGCGTAGGCACATGGTGGGCCCTCTTGGGGACACGCCGGTGTTGGCAGGTGAGCAGTGAGGCCTGGATGCGCACGGCCGGGCGGGACTGGTTCGGGGTCCAGTGGCCTGGGCTGCGGCGGACGCACAGGATCGTGGCCACACCGCTTCCGGTGACGGCGTCGGCCTCGTGGCGGGGTGGGAGGCGCCGCCCTGGCAGACACGTTGGGCATTCCAGAAGAGAACCACGCCCAGAGCTATGTGCTTTTTATTCACACCCCTACGCTGGCCTGGCGTACGTCGGACCAGCCCACTCCGCACACGCTTGCAGGGGGGGACGTCCCAGGCTACATTTCCGAGACCTTCCCCACTGGCTGTGGTGACATGGTTGCGTCCACTGTCCACTGTCCACAACACTACCACCACCAGCAGTAAATGTCGACATGGATATGTCTGTGGTCTGCATACTGCTGTCTGTCCAGCACTTCCACGCCACACTTGGCATTGTGTGTATTCTCATTCATGGGTCACTTGCCTTCTTCGCACATGCCTGCTTCCCACCTCTCCCCGCATACTGCTATTGTGTGGCTGAGGTGCCATGCCGGTGATGGCTCATGTACATGGCTAGCCCAGATTTCCGCAGTACATTGTGCAGTCGTGTCTGGTGGGTGGGCATGTTGTATGTGTGTTTGTAACGTGTGCATTCCCAGGGTTGTGAGTTGCATGATTGTGGATTTGAGGTGTGTGCTGTGTTCATTTGGTACTTACCAACGAGCACTGCATTTCCGTAGGTGCCATCCTGGAAGCGCCGGTTGATGATGGACTGTCGGAAGATGTATGAATCATGCACACTGCCTGGGTAGTTTGTGACGACATTGGTGAAGAGTCCCCGGTGGTCGACTATTGCCTGCACATTGATGGAATGCGTGTGCTTTCTGTTGCGGTAATTGTGTGCAGTGTCGGCAGGGGGCACAAGTAGGACATGTGTGCAGTCAATTGCCCCCAACACGTGCTGGAAGCCAGCTATGGCGTAGAATCCTTGCTTGGTCTCCAGTTGTTCCTGCACAGTGTGGGGGAAGTATAGGTACTGGGGTACCAAGCTGGTGATGGCATCCAGGACAGGTGTGAGGAACTTTGATAGGGCTGGCTGAGAGACTCCTCCAACTCTGGCAGTTGGAATGTCCCAGAGGCCAACAGGTGCTGCACGGCCAGCAGCTTTGTCTGAGGTGGGATGTTGGTTGTCCACTGTGTTGGTACCGTCAGCCTGTGGGCAATGATGGCCAGGAGGCAGAGGATGGTTGACCTTTTGAGTCTGTAGTGGGCAATGACATTCTCTGGTGTCAAGTCTGTGAGGCTGGTGCGTTTCCTGAAGGTCCGCTGTCTTTGTCTGCGCTGCCTCCGTGGTGGTCCAGGGGGGGTGGCGGACCTGGGTGTGGTGGCGGTGGGTGTTGTGGCCCTGTTGGGGCTCCGAGCTGCGTGATGAGTACCTCCATGGCATCTGTTGTTCTTCAGGTGTGGCTGTGGGCTGGGCTCCCTTTTCTGGTGCAGGTTGTCATTCGACTTTGCACCAGGTCAGAGCAGGTGTTAATTTCCTGCTGCTAACGCACCTTATCGCATGTTTTGTGATCTTATCACCGATCTGGCTGGTCGTTGAGAATGTTGCGTTGTGGTGTTGTCGCAGATTTTTGCATGGGAACGCCTACTCTGCATATCATTAGCGTTAGTTGCCGGGGTCATCTGTGGCGATGTTTTTTGCGGCTGCTATCGCAGGTTAACTGGTGATATCGGCTGTTTGCACCAGCTTGTGAATGGGGCGATGAATTTATCACGACTTTGGCTGAGATAAAGTGCTGTTAACTCGGCGATAGTTCCTTGAGAATATGCCCCTCACATTATTAATTGCAATCCTCAATTTATGTCATAAAACCCCTGTGCTATTACATCACCCTACAACTCCAACTGGTAGAATAAAAAGAAATATCCTTTTGAAATTATAAACTCTCCTAGGAAACTGTTAAATAGAGGATGTGGGGGGGGGCTGTGGCATTGCAAAAGGAAGTGAACACTGCCCATCCTAGGACATTTGCCACTTTTTGCTTGTTTTTTTTTTTTAATAAACCTTTTTTGGGATTTTGCATCTTTCGTATAGGGTATACTCTTTACATTGTACAACATCAGTGAACATTACGAAATCGTACAGTGCGTACATTATCACGACAATATCACATCAACTGAATCATTATTCGTCTTAACGCATGTAATGTGTGGATGTGTATGTCTGTTAAATGATAGTGGACTGCGTATATGACAGCGTAGTCCTTGGGTCAGTCTGGTGCACCCTTCCTATGCGTGTGTGGCTTTAGAGGGAGAAACATCCGTTTGCACAACAGAACTGGGGAGATATAACTATGGAAAATGGGGTTGGGATAAGGGCTCTGATATACTCTGGTCTAATAATTCTGAGATCCACTCTCTCACCGGGACAAGCGTGGTGTTCCATTTGGGGTTGGGAGGATAGGTACTCGTCCGGGGGATTCGTGCATGGTGTGTTGCTCGACAGGATCAAGCGCCGTCTGAGTGGCCGTTGGGGTGTCTGCGGGAGTATCTAATGTTTGTCTGAAACTATGTAGGAACATCGACCATTCCATGGATATGGGGCGACACCGTGTCCCACGTGCCTCCTCCCGTCTGATTGTGTCCTCCTCGGCCACGCCCCATTTTTTGACCATTCCCCTCCATGCCGCTATCGGGGGACCGTCCGATGAACGCCAATGCAGTGTAATGCTACGTTTTGCTAGAAGTAGGGCTAATATCGTGAATCGGGTCTCCACTTTTTTCCGCTTATGTCGCCTGAATATCCCTAGAGCGCTAGCCTCCCATGTGTTTAGCCCTGTCAGGCCTGTGACTGTTAGTATTGTGGCATGTACTTCTGCCCAGAATGGTTGTAAGGTGGGGCAAACCCATAACATGTGGAAAAATGTGGCGTCGGGTGTGTGGCTCCGCGGGCAATCAAACTGTGTTGCAAGGAAAAGGCGTTTAAGCTGCTCCGGCGTGAGATATGCGCGGTGTAGTATGTGAAATTGGATATTTTTGAAGCGCTGGTTACGTGATACTTTTTTGTGGTGTTCCAGGGCCCTAAGCCATTCGTTGTGGTGAAGCGCTCGACCAAATTCCTCCTCCCATTTTAGTCGGAGCCGTGTTAGTGACGTACACGTGAGTTCTATGACAGATTTGTAGATCCAGGTAATGAGGTGTCTCCCTGTTCCCATATTTAATATCGTGTGTAGTACCGGGTGCGTTTTGGGTACTCCCTCTGTTAGATCCCATGTCTTTCTACAGTCCGCTACGAGTTGTCTGTGGAAAAGGAACTGTCCGCCAGGGAGCCCGCTCCCTTCCACCAGACCCTCAAACGAGGACAGCTGACCTTCAGCGAACAGGGCCTCCACCTCGGTAAGAGCATATTCTGTCCACGTGAGCAATTCTCTAGTTGTGTAGTGCCCGTGGCCCTTAGGGAGACCTGCCAGTGGTAGCAGTGGGGAGTATATTGGAGCAGCCTTAGAAAAACTGTGGATTCTCAACATGCATGATCTGGCTTCTTTCACCAGTAGAGGATGTGTCGGATTAGGCCTGGTCCCTGGGAGGAGCAGCCGGGTGATCTCTGGGGTCGATAAAGTCCCTGCCTGCATTTCCGTCTCCTCTAGGTGGCGTCCAGCTGTCCAGTGTGAGAGCCATTGTAGCTGCGCTGTGAGAAAGTAGGCTTTGAAGGAGGGGGCACCCAATCCCCCCCTGTCCCGTGGAAGTTGCAGAGTTGTCAGAGCCACTCTGCGGCGGCCCTTTCCCCAAATCAACAATATCAAAATAGAGTTCAGCTTCCAAAAGAAAACTCGCGGGGCGATTACTGGGACATTCCCAAAATAGTATAAAAGACGGGGCACCATTATCATTTTAGATAACGCTACCATTCCTATGGGGGCCAATGGCAACGTTCGCCAGAAGTTGACCTGGGTTTTGATCCCCCTTAAGGCTCTGTAATGATTCCCCTCAAGGAGATCCCTGGGTGTGTGATACAGTCTAATTCCCAAATACCTTGGGGCGTCCCCTCTCCACGACAATGTGGCCTCTCCTACGCTGATCTCATAATGGGGCGAGTCTGGGTGAAGGGGGTAGACAGCGGATTTATCCCAGTTTACTCATAGTCCCGCTGCTGCCCCAAACTCTTTGAGTGTGGTCCATAGGGGGTGAGGTCCGCTGTGATGTCCCTAACGTAAAATAGGAGGTCGTCCGAATAGAGGGATACACTGTGCGTTCGTCCCTCAAGTGGTATACCCCACTGTTCGCCCCCCTCCCTCAGTCTTATCGCTAGTGGTTCTATGGCAAGGGCGAAAAGCAGCGGGGACAAAGGACACCCCTGTCGTGTACCCCGCATTATCGAGATGGGGGACAATAAATGCCTGCCTACTCGGACTCGGGTAGTCAAATCGGTGTACAATAATTTGATATATGCTGTAAGTCGGGGCCCTATGCCCACCCGCCGCACGATCTCGAATAAGTACTGCCACGCTAGGGTGTCAAAGGCCTTTTCTAGATCTAATACGAGGCACGCGGCTCGCGGAAACCTACCCTGCACTCCATCCTGGATCCAGAACAGCCTACAGAGATTGTGGGAGGTGTTTCTCCCTGACACGAAACCGCATTGATCAGGGTGTACCAAATGGGGGAGCACCCCTGTGATTCTATCCGCTAGGGTCTTCCCCAGTATTTTACAGTCTGCCGTGAGCAGGGTGATGGGCCGATATGACGAGCGAAGAAGAGGGTCCCGGTCTGGCTTAAGGAATGTCACTGGCAGTGAGTCCTGCATGGTTTTGGCGAGTATTTTCGTCTCTATCGCTGCCTTGTACACTATGTCCAGCTGTGGAACTATTTGTTGGGAGAACGTGCTGTAGAATTCTATAGGAAAGCCATCATGGCCGGGGGCTTTGTTTTTGGCTAGGTGTCGGATCGCGTGTTTGATCTCTGCTACTGTGAGTTGTTCGTCCAGGGAGGACCTGTCCTCCTCGTCCAGCAGTGTCATAGTAATAGTGTGTAGCATCTTGGGAATGTGCACCTCTCTGTCTGGGATTGGTTCCCCTGTACAGCTCTGCATAGTATTCATGAAAGGCCAACATAATGTCCGCCTGTGCATACGTGATCTCGCCTGCTGCGTTTCTTATACTGGTGATCGGTTGTGCCCCTTGGTCCTCCTTAATAAGCCATGCAAGCAGGGTACCAGCTCGATTGCCCTCTCTATGGGCCCTAGCAGCGTATGCGCGAAAATTATATCTGCGTAAATCTGCACAGGCTTCTGCATATTTTGATTTGGCGTCGGCTATTTGTGCGGGAGGAATCAGCTGCCTTTCTGCGTCTTTAGAGAGTTGCGCTATGCGCTGCTCAGTAGTCTGTATCATCTGCTCTAGCGTCCTCCGTACCCCTACGTTTTGTCTGATGCATGCTCCCCTCATGACCACCTTGAAAGCATCCCATTCAAGTGCCCTGGGGTTTGCGGTATATGCATTCTCAGCAAAATAATTTTGTATGTTCTCTTTTTGCTCATGTTGGAACACCGGGTCCTCCAAGCAATCTCGTGGGAGCTGCCAAGTGGGAACCAGCGGTAAGGGCGGGTGCCATCTGAGGGTCATTACATGTGCGTCGTGGTCCGATATCACCCTGCCTAGATCGTCTAAGTGTTGTGTCAGTGGGAGGATTGTTGGTGTGCACATAAATCGATCTAACCGTACACGTAGGTTATGCGGTAGAGAATGGAGGGAGTAAAGTTTAGTTGTCGGATGTGCATGTCGCCAAGCGTCTGTTATTGACCATTGGCATGCCCAGGCTTGGAATCGGGCCGTTTGCGCATGGGCGTGTGAAGTGTTGGCGGTGGGGTGGGATCTGTCCAGAGCGAGATCTAGAGAGCAATTGTAATCCCCTCCTAATATCCATGGGGAAGATGTGAATTGCGCCAGGCTGCTCAACAATGTCTCCCAGAATACTGTTTGTTCAGTGTTGGGGGCGTATATGCTGCCTAGTAGTATGGGCTGACCATCTAGTAGACCCTCCAGTAACGCGTATCTCCCCTCAGGATCTATTTTCCTACCGGTCTCCAGGAAAGGGACTCCTGGTCGAAGCCAGACAAGGGCTCCCCATGCGTATGCCGAGTATGTTGTGGCACAGAAGGTGCCCCGCCATTTCTTTTAGAGCTTGTCAAGTTCCCCTTTTGTTAGGTGTCTCTCTTGCAGGGAGATGACCTGTGCTTGCTGGCGTTTGATATATGCGTAGATGGCGTAGCATTTTCTAGCTGTATGGATACCTTGTGCATTTAGAGTGAGAAGTTTAACATCTGTCGCTGGAGTCATGGCGGCTTATGGGTTGCGCAGTACTAGGGGGAGAGAGGGTTCCCGGGGTCCCTTTGTACGCCCCATGGTGTAGTTTGATTGTACCCGGTGAGAGGTATAAGTATGCCTCCAAGTGCGTCTGCCCTTTCTGATGAGATGGGTGAGAGGTCAGGGTATGGCAGGGGGCTAAACTAAAATGCTGTGAGACTGAAGACCCAATACAGGGGACCTGCTGTAACGTACAGCACATCCAAACCGGTACAACCATGTACCCATCAATGGAACATACGGGGGATCCATCTGGCTCGCGCACGCTCCCTAGATGTTTTAAACAAATCAGAAAATGTAATGATTGTACCTGATGCGTTGGTGGACATGCACTGTAACCAAATTACATGATTCCAGAAAAAAACCTAGACAGAGAGGAAAAAATAAAGAGAAGCTGCAAATGTATTAGAAGCTGAAAGAAGTGCTGCCAGGGTTTAGATCCATAACTTATGATAACTATTAAATACACACCATTAAAAATTAGTCAAATGACAATTGTGTTCATGGATGATTTTGAAATTGATCTAGAAAAAATATGAAAATACTGCAAGTAAAATCAATGTAACGATGTAGAAGTCACAAGGTTGTAGATAATACAGGCTTACCACCATAATAGATGGCTGTCACTTGAAATCATTTAATCAGAGGCACTTATGAAATATTTTCCAGCCAGATGACATACTATCTAAGCACAGCACCGAAGATAGAACAGAAAGCTATGTTGGCAGTTCTAGAACTTTAAAGACAAAACTACGTCTCTCTATGCAACAGAAAAAGGAGAAATACCTCAGACACAGCTATTGCTGCGGTAAAGGCTGCACCTATGGCAACAATGTGGCATCTTTGGGACTGTTCATCAAAAGATGTCCAAAAAAAACCACTAACATGGAGTATGTTTCATTTAGGAAAACTATTGAAACATTCATTGCAGCACACAGTGGAATAAGAGATTGGGGCAATTCAGAGCAACACTTAACGCACAATTCAGTCTGCAGAATCATTAGCATCTCTCGACTCAGCAAAGGGCGATGCCAAAGACTGCATCTCCATTGTCTCAGACATGAAAGTGAATCACAGCTGTGCCTCCCTGACAAGGATTTACCAAACAAAAAATGGTCTGAAGCAGCAAGTGGTCCATTCTGTAGGTGGTTTCACCTGGCACCTGACACCTAGGCTGTTCTCATGAGGAGCAGGTTCAATGCTGGTTCCGTACTGATTTGCAAAGGGCAGAGCACTGTGTAGAGTGGTACAGTGGGTGAAAATCATTTGGTTGGGATGCTACCCAGACAATTTGCCAGTGGATTAGACTATTTGGAATCACTCCCCCTTCATCTTATATGTTGGTAATGGTTTTGGGTGGCCTACAGAGCTTGGTGTTTGTGGTATTTAAGGATATTTGTAGAAAAGCCCAGAGTAACACATTTCTGAGGTCCTACATCCTACAGTGTGACCTAATATATTGGGGAAACAGCCTTAACAACACTGGCTCAGCCACGCGTGCTGTTTCCCCACAAGCCAAACCATGCTTGCCTTAACCATGCAAATACCTTTTTTTTTTTTTTTGTATCTTTTTTTTTTTTTTTTTATTAGCCAACTTGCACATTAAGATCCTGCATCACCCCAAACACTGGGTGCATCAAGCCTTGTATACAGTTACTGAATGCAAGCCAATTTTGTCTTTAAATTACAACTAAATGCATACATAAAGCCCCAACTAACAACCCTTCGCCCAACCCCCTCCCAGAACCCCGGCATGGCTGCATAGTATCATTACATCCTCTAGCAATACATTGTGAATATGACAATACATCCCTGCAAGCCCAATAGTCCTTTCGCACCTACCACCCCAGCAGGTATCCCGCCTCACTGCAAGTCTGGATTCCCAAGAAGATATCCCGTCAGTGGGGCCCAAAAGTCCTTGGGACGTGAGGCCTCAGGTAGCTCTTCGGCATATATGCCCAACTGGTCCCTGCAATATAACAATTCGCGAATCCACTTTTGTACAGTTGGAACAGCTTTTGCACCCCAGCACTGTGCCACGGCCCGTTTTGCAAACAGAGTAGATATAGCCACTATCCGTCTGTTACAGGGCTTAAGCCTCTGCACACATCCCAACAGGCACACCTCTGGTACACACTCAACAGCCTCCAGGACCACATCTGTAAGTATGCGCGCAACCCTCACCCAGAAGTTGTATACACCCATGCAACTCCAGGCCAGATGCACAAAATCCGCGTTCTCCTGTCCACAGCGTATACAGCATGCATTGTCCCGCAACCCAAACCTTCGCAGCTGCAATGGTGTATAGTATAGCTGATGTATATATTTGAAGTGGATTATCCGCAGGTTACAGTTCGCCGTTAAGCGCCCAGTCAACGTACAGCAGAACCTCCAGGAGTCTATCGAGAACGCGTCTCCCAAGATTGTCTTCCATTTATTATAGGAAGGTGAATCAATGAGATCGGTTTCTCTGAGGGATGCGTTGTATAATTTAGTAACAAGACCCCTGCGATCTGCACTCGACAGCACCGCCCGCAGTGCCATCAGAGTACGCGGTTCCATCGGGTATGCCGGGTATGCCGCTCGAATTGCCTGTCGCACCCGTGCATACGTGAAGCGCAGCATTATTCCAGTATCTCGTCCGCCCTGGAGATCCGTCAGTGAGCGGAAGCGACCCTGACTGTAGAAGTCTCCCAAAAGTGTAATCCCAACTCCACTTAACGCCTTCAGGGCCGCCGGCTCCTGCGCCGCCGATATACCAGGATGCGCGGCGAGGGGGAGTGCTGGGGTATATAAATATTCCAGACCCGCCCTCTTGGCCAGAGTTTTCCATGCCCAGGCCGTACAATGCACAGGGCTGATTTCCCCACGTGGACCTCCCGCTCCACCCATCAAGGCCGCAGCAGTGAGCGGCCCCGGAAGGACCGAATCCGCCTCAATAGCAGTATGTGGCTGAAATTTCTGTGGATAGTACCAAAAGTGCGCATACTGCGCCTGCGCGCATAAGTAATATAGTCGTAAGTCGGGAGCCTCAAATCCTCCGCGCTCAAACGGCTGGACCAGCAAACTCCAGCTGCAGCGGGGTTTTTGCCTCCCCACACAAACGTGGACATGGACGACTGCAAAGTATTGAACAACGCGAGATTCAGACGAATGGGGATATTATTAAATAAATAGAGCAGCTTCGGCAAAAAGGTCATTTTTATGACCGCTATGCGATCCGCAAGAGAGAGAGGGAGTTTAGCCCAGCGCTCAGCCCGTTCCGTAATCGTGGTGACCACACGTCCATAATTTTCGGCAATCACTACCTCCGGGTCCCTGTGCAGCCACACACCCAGATACTTAACAGGGTCGGTCGACCACCGCAAGGGAAATTCGAGTTCTATCTCCCTAGTGCCTGCTGTGAGTGGGAAGACAGTAGATTTGGCCCAATTGATGCCCAGACCAGAGTATCGTTCAAACTTGATGTATTCACGTATCATTGCCGATAAATTTATAGCAGGGTCTCGGACGTATAGCAGCATATCATCCGCGTACAGTGACACCACCAGGGGCCTCTGCCTAAACCGTAAAGCAGCCCCCCGTGCTTTTGACGCAGCCTACATGCTAAAGGTTCTAGAGCCAATGCAAACAACATGGGCGACAGAGGGCACCCCTGCCTGGTGCCGCCGTGGATGGCAAATGCCTCAGTTACCCAGCCATTTACACGAATCCGGGCCATCGGCGCAGTATATAATAAATGGATCCATTTTAAAAAAACGGCGGAAGGCCCATTCGTAACAAGGTCGTGAACATATAGTCCCACTGGAGCGAATCGAATGCCTTGGCGGCATCCAATAGCACCGCCACTGCCTGAAAGTCATGTTCAAAATAGTGTAACGTGGAAAAGATAGTGCGAAGGTTATGTGACGTGGATCGAGAGGGCACGAACCCCGACTGGTCCGGGAGCACTAGATTAGGTACCAGTGGCTGGAGTCTGGCCGCTATCATCTTAGCCAGTATTTTGGCGTCAATATTTATGAGTGACAGCGGTCGATAAGAGCCACAATCATTTGCCGCTTTGTCGGGCTTTAGCAGCAGCACCAACAGTGCCTCCGTAAGAGAAGGGGGCAATGTACCCGAGTCATACGCCTCCGCATAGACCTCCAGTAGCCTTGGTGCAAGCTCCTTAACATACGCCTTATAAAACTCACTAGGGAGTCCGTCTAATCCCGCCGATTTGCTAGTGGGGAGGGACATAATAGCTATCTTCACGTCCTCTACATCAAAAGGCTGTGTGATATACTCACGCTGTGCCAAGGACAACCAGCCCAGAGTCACATCCCCTAGGTATTCATTTACGTCTGCGGCTGGCAAAGAGGTGCGTTTGCTGTACAGATTGGAGTAGAAGTCCATCACCACCTTACTTATTCCCGGGGTGTCATAATGTGGCACTCCCTCCCCGTCCAGCAGTTCGGTTATGTGGGCCTGGCTGCGCGGCGCCGCTAATTTCTGTGCTAGCGAGCGGCTAGGGCGTCCACCCTCTCCATAATACCGGGCAGTGCAGCGACGAGATCTATGCAGCATTTCCTGGTCAACAGTTTCATTGTGCTCTGTAACCAGTTCGCGGATCTGAGAGAGGAGCGTGGGGGCGGGACCCTGGACATACTCTCGCTCCAGCGCCACTATCTCCCCTGCAAGCTTACCGATTCTGCGCCTCAGATCTTTCAAGACCCCCGCCTGCGCGCCAATGCATACTCCTCGAATCGTTGCCTTGAATGCTTCCCACAGTACTCCCGCGTTTTCGACCGTTCCGGCATTTTCCCTGAAATAATTATTTATAGCTTCACCCACAGTGTGTTTGAACACCTGGTCAGTCAGGGCAGACGGTTGTAGTCGCCATGCAAAGGGGGCCTGACACACTCGGGTACCTGCATCTCAAGCAGCACCGGTGAGTGGTCTGATATGGTTTTGGCTAAGTGTTGAACCTCCACCACATATGTACACACGGCCTCCGACACGATCCAATAGTCCAGGCGAGACCAGGTGCCGTGCACAGTGGAGATGAATGTGTGTTCCCTGGCATCAGGGTGACGCATGCGCCAAACGTCACATAAACTGCCAGCGTCCATTATGCCCCGAAGGGCATCAGTGGATAACCTGCGTCTGGCCACCCCTGCCCCCTCTCTATCAACAGCCACATCCAGACAAGTATTAAAATCCCCCCCAAATAATGTCAGCAGTAGGAAACACTGAAATGCGTCTCCACACTTCATCAAAAAAGGCGCGATCATCCACGTTTGGTCCATACACATTTACCAACAGAACAGTCATGCCTCCAATCGTCCCATGTACTATAGCCAATCGGCCCTGTTCATCTATGTCTGTGCCATGTACTCGAAATGGGATACCCTTCCTCACAAGTATCATCACTCCGCGTGAGTAAGAAGAGAAAGAGGAGGCCACCCTCACCCCCGCCCATCTTGTACCCACATGTTTCTCAGAGACCTTAGTGAGGTGGGTCTCCTGCAGCAAGGCGACCTGAATATTCAGCCGATCCAGACCAGCAATCACAGTGCGAATTTTCTTGGGACTATTAAGGCCACGAACATTCCAAGTAAGGAATCTTAACTTACTACTCATACAGCGCAGTATATACTAATTGGATTAAAGATGATATGTAATAAACCTGGCATATTCTGACATCAAGTTCGCCTAACACATGCCGCAGATTCCCACCCTCCCCCTGTGTACCCCCCACCCACTTTGACTTCCCCAACGTGCCAAAGCCATCCCAAAATTTCCTAAACAAACCCCATTAGAACTACAACACAATGGCGTGATGCGGGGAACTCCCTTACGGGGGCGTCAGAGTGCTACTAACCTCCCATTGCCTAGGAGGTGGCTGATCAGGTCTAGTACCTGTGTTACAATACATGTGCAAATTCTAAACCTTGAGGCTTCCCTCAACATACATAGATCGCAATGTAATTTGCCGGACTGAACGATAGCTGTGTCAGTACACATATACCCCTATAACTCAAAAAGGCGTACTAGAATCAGCATATTAGTAGTCCTCTTTAATCTGTATCGTTGTTCGCCCCGGGTTCTGCTTCGGTCTCACGCCGTTGTCTCTTCAGTTGCCTGGCGTGATCCATCGCTGCCTTGGGAGTGGAGAAAATCTTAAAGTTCCCGTCCGATCCCACACGAAGCCGCGCCGGATAGAGCATGGCGTAGGGGACGTGTTCGGTCTGTAGAAATTTCTTTACTGCACCATACTCACGCCTTGCAGCCTGGACTGCGACGGTGAAATCGGGAAAAAGGACAGATTGTTCCCTTGATAGCTGATGGCCCCCCTCTCCCTGGCCAGTCGCAGAATAGTGTCCCGGTCCCGATAATTCAATAGTCGAGCTATTATGGGACGTGGTGGTGCTCCCGGGGGAGGGCGCGCCGCCAAAGAGCGGTGCGCACGCTCCACAACAAACATGGAAGAGAAGTGCTCGGGACCGAATATTTCCTTGAATAGGGTCTCAGCGAAGTTCTCCATTCTCCCGGTGTTCGTCGATTCCGGCAGGCCCGTGACGCGAATGTTGTTCCTCCGCGACCGGGCCTCCAAATCCTCATTCTTGGCCTGTATGAGCGCCAGCACCTTCTCCATATTAAGAGTCTTGCTCGTCACCTCAGTGAGACCATCCTCAGTAGTTGATACCCTCTGCTCGACCTCACCCATTCTCGCAGATTGTTTTTCCATTTGGGAGGACATATGGTCCAGCCGGTTATTGATGGTGGACATGCTCCCCTCTATAGCCTGAAGACTTTTCTGCATGGCCAGCAGCGTTGACTCCAGATTAGACAGGCCGTCTTCCTTCCCATCAGCTTCAGAGTCAGATGCCGCCTTCTGTTGAGCCCTGCCCGACTTTCCCACCTCAAACGTGAGGCGGGGCTGTGACTTATCCGGCTTCCCCATGGTGAGTGGTCGAGATAACAGCCCCGAGCAGATAGCCCTGTAGCGCCACGCATTCAGCGCACCACCACAGGCCAATGTCCAGCAAATCACCACGTTCGTGCTATATGCCCAGTACCACTCTCCCGTGGCGTAGGGGGATCCTATACCCCACAGCAAGTTTAGCGGCTGTCTCACCTCAACGCGGCGATGCCTCGTATAGCCAAATGTTTACACCTCCCGGTGGCAGGTAGAAGGTCAACCAGCCCAAGGGACACCAGCAAGCAAACTGATCCCCGTCACAGGGCCACCAGACATCAGCCAGGCCCCCACGGTATCCTCACCCAAACTCCCAATCGAACGGTGGGCAGCGATGCAGCTTCACCATAAGCCGTAGGCACACACCGTGATGGCTTTGGGGTCCAGGCCCCAGATTTTGTGGCGCCCCCTCTCAGCACACCGGGTCGGTCACCGGCCGCCGGGCAGACAGTCACTCTCGGCCCGCACCGCCAGGCCCACAAGGCAGGGAAACAGGGACCAGCCAGAGCACCACCAGCAAGTCTCTGCTCTGCCACGTCGCAATCCGCTCAAAGCGCAGGCAATCCCCCGAGTGGGGGTCTTCAATCAGGGGCCTCAGCCAGGCTCTCACCAGCCCCGCACTTAGGCCGCAAGCGGCAGGCCGCAACCCAGAACCTCGGCCCACCCCCACCGTCACAGCCGTGGGCCAAGGCCCGGGTCACCCCCACCTACCGCAGCCCGCAGCGGGCGTCGATGCGTGTCCACCTTCTGGTCCGGAAGGCCCCGGCAAGCCGCCGTGCGTCCCTCGGTCCCGGCCCGCAGCTCAAACCAGCCGCGCCAGGTCAGCAAGCAGTCCGCAGCCAGTGGGGGATCGCGGTGCTGTCCCGCAGTAGTGCACAAGCCTCACCCTGCACCGGCAGCGCTCAGGGCGGCCAGCTGGCCTCGTCTCAAGGTCCAGGTGCAGACAATGCAGGACCGCCTCCGACCTCCTCAACGCGCCGGTGTCCCGTCGGGCTCGTCCCGCAGTCCGCTCAAGCCTCCATCTTGCCCCCGCCTCCAGCGGAGCACATTACGCCGCTTCTCCCGGCACCACAGCTCTCATCATTCGCTCCTCCCGGTTCAATCCCTGCCAGGGACGTTCCTGCACACTAACCGGTGGGAGAGTAGTGTTGGGTGCCTCTATTTTATGCCGATATTAGGCGGATTGCGGATCAGCCGGACGGAGCAGCACTACAGTGCGGCCATTTCGCCTGGCGCCCTCTAGCGCCCCCCAACCATGCAAATACCTTAACAACGCATATGTATGGTTAAGGCAATCGTAGTCTAGATGCAGGGCCGATGGGCGGGTATAGGAAAACAGGAAGAGGAAGGATCGGGAGAGGACACAGTGAGGTAAGTATAGCTGGGGTCGGGTCTTGAGGGGGTGGGGGATAGTTTTCTGGGGTGGGGTTGTTTTTAGGGCTCAGGGGACTGTGTTGTTTATAGGGCAGGTAGCAATTTTAGGACTTGAGGCAGGGGAGATGGGTTGGGGTACTTTACAGGTGTAGGGGACAGTTTTTAATGCTCAGGGCGGGGGCTGGGGTCGGGGTAGGTTTTAGGGCGTGGGGTCAGTTTGTAGGGCTAAGGGTGGGGCAGGGGGAAGGGTCCTTTTTTCAGGGCTGGGGACAGTTTTAGGCCTCCGGGCGGGGGGCTGTGGTCGGGGTAATTTTTAGGGCATTTGGACAGTGTTTATGGCTCGGGTGGGGGAAAGAGACAGTGTTAAGGGCTGAGGGCAATTTAAGGCCTCAGAGCAGGGGGACTGGGTCAGGGTACTTTACAGATGTAGGGGACAGGTTTTAGGGCATATGTGTGGTTAAGGCAATCGTAGTCTAGATGCAGAGCCGATGGGCGGGTACAGGAAAACAGGAAGAGGAAGGGAGAGGACACAGTGAGGTAAGTATATCTGGGGTCGGGTCTTGAGGGGGTGGGGGATAGTTTTCTGGGGTGGGGTTGTTTTTAGGGCTCGGGGGTCTGTGTTGTTTATAGGGCAGGTAGCAATTTTAGGACTTGAGGCAGGGGAGATGGGTCGGGGTAGTTTTCAGGGCATGGGGTCATTTTTAGGGGTCAGGGCAGTGTGGGGGAAAGGAGACAGTTTTCAGGGCTGGGTGCAGGGGTATAATCTTCAGCTGGGTTGAAAGGGATCCTTGTGCACTTCAGAGAGTTCCTTTGAAGTCATCCCCTATATAAAAGCCATTTCAGAGGCCTGCTGACACTTATGTGGCCGTTTTTACCCCCAGCATAGTTTTGGGGGTGCCCTCCGGCCGATGATGTCCCCTGAAGTCAGTTCCATCACTATGAGGAGTACTGTGGGTGAGCGGGGCCTGGACGAACAGTGAAGTCGTCTCTCGCTTCTTCACGGAAAGCTCTGTTGAATTCGACAAGTGGTATCGGAGGGCTGCAGGCACACCGCAGTTTAGGGGGCATTACTGTCCCAACATTTACTAGGTCATTTGACATGAGGGGCCCCCGCAGCTGACCTGCGTGTAGCGGGTGGTTGGAACATCCTTGGTCAGGCTTCCACCATTGTTTTGGGCCACGAGACTGGTAGTTGAGCGTGATCTACAGATAGTATCTCACCATGGGTCAATTTGAACACTCAGGGTCCGATTCCGATTCGGGCCGGAAATCTCTCCGACCGAGCCGGACCCGGAGAGAATTCCGACCGAATCGGACTCTGGCAGTCCGACCGGATGAGTACGATGCGTTCGTAGGATATCAGACTCGATTCGGTCGGACTCCCATTGAAGTCAATGGGAGCCGGTCGTACAACGCGTACACGGGCTCCCATTGACTCAAAGGGTGCGAGGCGGACAAGGGCACCCCCTACAGCGTGTACGCGGCGAAGCGCACCATGCCGTACATGCACAGGTGTGCGACTCGCGCGGCCACACGTACAGGGGGGTCCGACGCGGACCCCCAAAGTCCGGCTCCGACAGCTCTTTCGAGCCGGACGGCGCGAGTCGGTCGGACTGCTCGCGATGCGCATCGTACTTACCCGGCCGGGGAACGTCTCCATTGCGCGGTGCGAGTCGGGTCCGTGTGAGTCGGTCGGAGCGTGTTGAAGCCGCGTACGAGTCGGTCGGCGAATCGCGGGCGCTTGCATCGTACTCGCTCGGCCGGACCCGCGTACGAATCGGTCGGGAAACAGGGCTCCGAATCGGATCCGGTAAAGCCGAATCCGATTCGGAGCCCTACCGGCCGAGATCGGAATTGGCCCCTCACTGTACTGGGTTTAAGTACCATAAGGACTGGGAAGGTACCCAGGTGACTTTCTCTTGTTGTGATCTTGTGTCTTGCAAATCAAAGAGTATCATTTTGAAACCTGCATAACATAAAAGGCATAAACTGTGTTGATATCATTTTGGTCTTGTTTTGGTCATAACATAGAAATCTATTTGTATAACCCTGTGTGGAGTCTTTTTTTGTGGTGTATTCATTGTGTTACTGTGAGTGTGTGTTGCACAAATGCGTTACACATTGCCTCTGTAGATAAACCTGCCTGCTCTGCACGAAGCTACTAGAGGATGAGCACAGGTTATCTTTGGTGTGTATCTGGCTTACCATGACTAGAGTAGTGAATTCTGTCTGGCTTAGGTGCATGCCTTAGCCAACCAGAAACCCCATTTCTAACACATAGTAGTGTACACCAATTACTGCATGGCACTGCACAACTACAAGTCCTATCCTCACTAATGTTAAAATTGGGTTTCTGGTTGGCAGAGGTATGCACCTTGTCCAAGCAGGAACCACAATCCTTGTCAGGGTAAGTCAGTAACACACATTAAATTAACCTGTGCTCACCCTCTGGTACCTTGGCACAGAGCAGTCAGACTTAACTTAAGAGGCAACGTGTAAAGTATTTGTGCAACACTTAAAACAGTAACACAGTGACAACATCACAAAAAGACTCCACACCAGTTTAGAAAAATAGCTCATATTTTTATGAGTAAAACAAGCCCAAAACAACAGAAATCCAATAATTAGTAGTCAAGATATACATTTTTAAAGAATAAACTGTTTTGTAGTGCCTGGAAACAAATAGGGCCAACTGGGGTTATCTGGTTGTGCTTGACCATGTCAAACGCAAAAGTTCAGGCCGACCACGAAGAAGCATGAGTCAGATAAGGGGACCTGCCTTGGCTCTCTGAACAGTACCTTGGATGCTGCGGTGTCAAGGGTGATGCAGGGAGTAAAGGAGGCAATGCTTCGTCATTGATCTCACAGATGTAGGAGATGTGTCAGATCCGAGCTGTGCATCGTCGAGGATGCATCCAGAGTAAAGATGCGAAGAACACCAGGGCAATGCGTCTCTGGTGACCTACTGGGCTGAAGGCGATGCGAAAAGCACAAAGCGATTCATCAGCACGAAGCTGCTCAAAGTCAGAGATATGTCGGAAACAAGAGATGATGCATCGCGCAGTCGGCGATGCGGAGTACACAGTCTGTGCAGTGGCGATGCATCGGTGTCAAGGGAAATGCTCCAGTTCCGATTGGCACAACGTCATTGATGCATGGGCCCAGGACAGGCTTTGCACCACTTGGCAGAGCAGGACAGCCCTTCAGTCACACCTCAGTTCCCTTTGTGTGTGGCTGTCTAAAGGGAATGCACAAAGCCAGCTGTCACCTACCCCAGACGTGTATTCAGAGACAGGCAGAAGGCACCAAATGGCTACCGAAAGAAAATGTCAATATTCTAAAAGTGGCATTTTCAGAATTGCAATATAAAATCCAATTTCACCTTAGGTTGTGTTTTTAAATTGTGATTCCAGAAACACCAAACTTTGGGGTCCCAGCTATCCCTAAATGGAAATAACACTAATAAAATGTAAGAAGGCAATCCCAATGTTTTACTATGGTAGAGATAGCCCTTGCAGGAGTGAAAGATGAATTTGAGAGTATTTCACTACCAGGACATGTAAAACTTGAACTTACATGTCCTACTTTTTCAATACACTGCACCCTGCCCATTGGCTGCACAGGGCCTACCGTAGGGGTGACCTTTATGTAATAAAATGAAATGTTTGGGCCTGGCAAGTAGGTTAACTTGCCAGGTCGACATGGCAGTTTAAAACTGCACACACAGGCTCTGCAGTGGCAGGGCTGAGACATGTTTAAAGGGATATGAAGGTGCAATGAAGGCAAACCTGTCTGCGCCCATTCACATTTCGGATTGTGGCCATTGCCAGCCATGCTGTCTGTGGTGCTCTGGCCAATTCAGGGAGCATTAGTTACTCTAGCAGTGATGTGAGGGTCTTCTCCTGAACTTTACGTGTCTTAGCACATTGGATTTGGAGTCATGCCCTGGACTCGTTCTTGTCCACCGTGCGCACCCTGCTTATCTTTGACCTAATGGTAGTGGTAAGCTAGATGTGTTTTTTATGACAGAGACATGTGTGAATGAGTCCTTGCTCTGGATATTGCTTTGGCTATTCCTGAGGGTTTCCTCAATGGTGCACTGTGAGAAAAGACAAACTGGGTGGGGGTGTGTTGACAGCTTTTAAGCATCCTATGAAATGTTCTATTTTTGAACTTTGTGATCTCCAGGGGTCGAAGAGCCTGGTTAATCCATTCCGTGTTGTGTGACCAAACATCGTTTTCGAGGCACTGATTTATCATCCTCCAGGCCCGGTCAGGGATTTTATTGGATCCCTAGAAGAAGCTTTGTCTCCTCATCTATTGCAATGGGACAACTTTACTGTGTTGGGGGACTTTAATCTTCACTTTGACTACCTGCAGGACCAGTTGGCTTCTACACTTCTTGAGCATATGTTTTCATTAAACTTGCTTCAATTGGTCATGGCACTTACTCACTCGGCAGCTCATTCTATTGATTTATTCTTCTCTAACTGTCTGATGTTGACCTGTCCTCCCAAGCCTGCCTCCTGGTCCAACCATTTTTTGATATTTTTTTCAGTTGGAGGACAGAAAACCCTTTGAAGAAGGGTAGGATGGTGGACCGTACTGTCTTTAGGGCTTAGAAGATGGTGAAGACCTCAGACTAGGATGACTGCCTTGCAAATACTTGCTCCTGTTCGACTAACGATGTCAAGCAAAATGTGAGGGTTGTTAATTCCTGGTTAGCAGTTGCAGCAGATTCGCTGGCTCCCCTCCAAGAGCTGAAGAAGAAAAAGGGCACACTCCTGGTCCCCTTATTTTTTGGCCTCTGTGGCTGCTGAATGCAAAATGTGCAAAAAGCTCAAAAGAATTTGCAGCAGGAACTATTTCACTGAGAGTAAAGTCAACTACAAATCTGCTCTCAGAGAATATCATACCTCTATTAAACAGGCGCTCTAAGTTTGTATTTTGCGGGAAAAGTCAATTCAGCTGAGCATTGGGAAATCCTTCCTCTCTCCTGATTCTTGTCACAGGGCTATTGTCCCCTCCCAATATCTGTGCAAGGGTCTAGCGACATTTTGTGAGAATAAAATCATGGATATTCAGAAATTGTTGCCTGCTCCGCAATAGTGTTTTTCTCCTGTGTTGCCTGCAGTACCTGACAGCCATCGTAGCAGGCTTACCCGGTTTAGGCCTATTTCCTTGGAGCAATTGAGGGAGGCCATTCTGAAATGTAAATTGGTCTCCCCTCTGGATGCCTGCCCCCCTGTCCTGTTAGTCGCTGCAGTATATGTTATGAATCCAGTGATTCATTCAATTTTTAATCTCTCTCTTTCCTCAGTGGGTTATGCCTGATGCTTAGTATGTAATCAAGGGTATTGAACATTTCTGACCATATCAAATGGTCATTGGATTTAGGGAAAAATGTGGCTCTTCTTCTTCTTGATCTATCTGCTACTTTTGACACTGCCCCACACTATAACCACCTCCACTGGCTGTCCGCTGTGGGTGTTGGGGGTATTGTGTGGGACTGGTGTTAGTCTTTTCTGGATTCTAGAGTCCTATTGGTCTGGTTCACTCCTTTTTCTTCTGAGGCTAAGGCAATCAATCAGGGGGTCCTACAGGGTTCTTCGTTAAGATCTACCCTCTATAATGTATTCATGTCCCCTCTGGCTTCTATTGTAGAGTGTTTTGAGTGTAAAATTAATTTCTTAGACCAACAATACCAAGCTGATCTTTGCCTTTGATGGCTCCCATGCCTCAATTACAGTATCCTTTGTGGATTGTATGCGGGCCATTTTTTAAGATGCTGGGTAGGCAACTCTAATGTAACCCAGATAAGATGGAAATCATCTTGTTTGGATCACACATGTCAAACTAGTGGGAAGATGTTTGGCCCCCTCCTCTGCCGGCCCCCCTCTTCCATTTCTGCTTTTTAAAAACTTGGGGGAGCAGCTGGACAATGCCCTTTCTATGCGGCTGCAGATCTCTGTGATTGTGGGCCAATTCTTCGATAGGCTTCGCATGCTGAAGGAATTCCTTTCCTGCCTTCCTTTAGAGTCGAGGCGGGTTATGATCTATGTGCTGATCACTTTGCGCTTGGAGTACACAGACGCTTTGTATGTAGGAGTGGTGGAGGCTTTAGTAAATTGTCTCCAGGTGGTCCAAAATGTCACTGCTAGTCTAATTTTGCACCTGCCTAAGAGATCTTCTATTTTGCTGGTTTTTAAATCCCTCCATTGGCTGCCCGTCAGGAAACAGATTTTATTTAAAGCCCTGGTCTTGGTCCAAAAGACAGTGTTTCTGTCCTGCTCTAGATATCTTGCGCAGAGATTTGTTCCGTACCTCCCATCCACAATGCTGTGTCCTGCTTCTGTTTTGCTGCTGACTGTTCTCTGTATTAAGTGTGTCCTAAGTCTTCTCTTTTTGTCCAGCCAAAGGTTGGAATGAGCTCCCACTTCAATTGCATGAGATCCGCCCTGAGACCACATTTTGTAGAAAACTAAAAACTTGTCCTTTTTCTGTTGGACAGTAAGGGTTTGGTTACTGGGTTCGTACCATGTGTTGTTTCCTCTAGCACTGGCACACTAGTTCCTTTTTTAATTATTTCTTCAGCTATTTGTAGTAAAGCACGCTTAAGGGTTGGTGCAGATACACTATGGACACTTGCTAAATAAATAAAGAAATTGGCCATGCACATTTTTTTGAGTGTGTAAATCATTAAAGGAACAAATCACATCTATCTGCAAAAGATAAGGTTGTTCAAGCAACATCAACAAGGGTTGGAAACACTTTTAAAAGCACAAAACACATTGAGGACAGAAAAGATATTTAAATTCAAATTTACATTTAGGTCCAAAATTTCCATTGGTGCAGCATCAAAATGTGCGCTGATGGAGTAGGCTTTTTTATGCCTTAATCTTTGGGTGTAATCATTAAATAAATTCTGCCATTGATTTGAAGGACCTTTGTTTGCCGAAAAGAAGAAGTTAGAAGTATCAATCATCTACATCAAAAACCATATAAAAGGTAAAAATCATTAAAGACTTTAGTTCAGTCAAGAAAGAATTTGTGTGAGTTTAAGGGTTTTATTAATCAATTCCTTAATTTAATTATTTATTCAATGAGCATTATTCTTTTAAGCATCATCATTAGAAATAAATATAACCCAATAATCGCTATTTCAATATAAGGAAAAATACAATATTTGTAATAATGACAATTAAAATTGAAATAATACAGCAATTGTGTTCCCTAAAAGAAAGTCCCTAATCTAAGTTTTAAAAAGGAAAGAATTAGGTGTCAGTTCAGAAAACCCGAAAAAGAGTTCTGATGAGAGAAAAAATGCATAAACAAGTATAGGAAATGTCAAGCTTGAAAGTATTCTCAGCTATAATTCAGCAGACATCTAATAAAGCAGAGAAATAAATTAAAAAGGAATCTCTCAAAAAAAGAGATATGGTCTCAAGGAACCCAGCCTCTCCTTCCCCAGGAACACACACTAATATAAACACAGTAAATTGTAAAAAGTTTTAAATTCTCCGCTCACAGCATCCAATACGATTTTAGTAAACTCCTGGGAGTAAGTAAACTCCCCAGTGTCTCACATCTTCACTATGAGCTAGAGACACAAGTCCTTGAAAAGATACATCATGCACATTTTGGGGTTCAGACAGTTCTTCCCATGAATCATCCTTCTCGTTGTCTCCTCTCCTTCCGGTAAGAAATTCACTATCAGTTGTCTAATACATAACAAATATCTATTCACTAACTAACAGAAGGCTTCTTGAAAGTTACAGCATCTGCAGTGAAGACAAAAACATATTGTGCAAAACAACAGCTCAATGTGAAAAATTGGCCTTTCAATGTTAAGTAATATATCAATCTTTGTTAATATGGCGTCAACACTCAGGCCAACTAAAGTCAGTTATTAATATTTCTTTTGTATACTTATAATACCTAAATATGATTGCTTACTGCAACATTTATAAAACATAATGTGTGTGTTATTTAGCATAGACCCTTGCACTCGTCAGTTAAATGCGGTTTCATATTTAATATGAAGCAAATCACTGCATCAGTTCCCCCTCTGATGGGTGAATAACCATCACAATTTCCCACAAATAAATCTCTAGAGTGCACCTTCCTTCTCTGCAGTGTTATTGATTTTGAAGTTCTGAGTTTTAACACCTTCAGCTTCTTGTATGCACTATTCTTTCTTTCATTCTTCCATTTCTATTTCTTTTCTATTTTTCTTTCTCTTTCTTTGTTATTCTTTATTGGTAGGTAGCTTCTAAATCGATTACATAAAGCATAGAAGCATATCACACTAATGCCAGCAATCAATTTAGGTTTTAATATAACCTTAGAACATACTCCCCATACAGTTGCAAACCAATTGCTTATGGCAGAAGCTCCTTTGCCTAGAGTTTCTAACCCACTAGTTGTTTCTAAAGTTTCTAATTCCCGATTTCAGGTCAGAAATGTTCTTTACAAATTCTTCTATCTTTCTCCTACCATCAGGTATGTATGAACAACAATGATGAGCCTTCAACATTTTTACAGATTCTGCCGTTTTCTGCCAACCTTAAATTTAAAGCCAATTGATCTTTCAAAACCATTTACCTAATTAATATTAATATGAATTTGTAAAGCGCAACTTTCTCCCTTTGGGCGTCTTGACGCTGGTAAATTATAGGAAGAGAAAAGGAGTCAAGCATTTCTTAAGACTGGAATACCCTTTCTGCACTTATCAATTTCCAGTGATAGAGCCTATTGTTTTCAGGTTCTTCCTGAAACTCATCATATTTGTGTTGGTTCTAAGGGAGAGAGGAAGTTTGTTCCAGAGTTGTGCTCATTGTACCTGGAAGGTTCTACCTCCTATTCTTGTTTTTTAAAGGAGGGAGTAGAGAAGAGGGCAGCCTGGGAAGATCTTAGAGTTCTAGAGGGTTTATATTGTTCAATCATTTGCTGAAGTGCTGTAGGTCCTGCGCCTTTTACTGCCCTATGGGTAATGCATGGTGCCCTAAAAAGCTCCTTTCCTTTACTGGTAGCCAGTGTAGTTTGTGTAGTGTTTCTGATACTGAATCCTTTCTCCCCTTATTTAGCGCTAGTTTAGCTGCTAACATCTGGATCCTCTGGAGTCGTTTGAGGAGGTAAACGGGGCTACCAAGTAGCAAGGAGTTGCAGTAGTCTAGTCTACTTAGAATTGAAGCCTGTACCACCAGTTTTCTATAAGGTTAGGGGAGTAATGGGACTACTTTCTTCAATAGCTACTAATTCTCTATTAACTGCTAACAAAGCACCAGATGTACTAGTAGCCAACGCATCTATCTATCACAGTAGAGAGCTATCTGATTTTCTAATCATTCAAAACTACTCCCATTGGAGGAATGATTGCCCCAAAAAAGTGTCCCACAAATTGTGTTCCGTCAATTGTACTACGTGTGTGTCTGTGAGATGCAGTCATTGTCAAAGTATCTATGCTATTTACATGATACATTTTGGCAAACAATAAAGCTAAATATAAAACCCTTTCTCAGTCTGCAGACAACTGGAAATATGCATCCTGTCAACAAACAAAATAGACTCCTGGAATAACTGCCTCTTCCCCTGTTAAAATTTGAACAGGTCCTCCAAGAACTTCAAATGTGTATTCACAGCTACTTCTTCCAATATGCCTTATTCTAAATTGATTTCGCCTTTTGTAAACACATTATTTTTCTTTTTGTCATCTGCATAAATTAAATTTAGGATATATCATTTTCTTCTTGTATTTTTCATCCTCCTTCTTCCAACATTTAGTAAAACACCCTCCGCCTTGTTTGCTTTGTGAAACATGTGAGATCCCCTTTCTTCTAATGCTAAAATGAATTTCTTTTCTAATGGTCACCTTAGACATGTCAGATTTTGTTCATATGCCTTAACAGTGTCTACCTTTGCAGGGTATGAAAGGAAATACTATGAAACCTCCATATCATTAGCTTGTGGATGAGGATTTATTCTTTTCTGAAGGTGAACTTTAGAAAGAATCATGACATAGTTACAAAAATAATATTCAAACACTCTTGTCTGTAAAGCAAACTAAGTAATATACTACATGTAACTGCATATGAAAGTGGTATGTGGTGATAGGTCACATCTTCAGCAGCTGAAGAAGGTACGTGTGCACATATATAACAATCTTTGGCATCTAAAGCTTAAGTGTATTCCTGAACAAACCTAGAATAAACATTTGTTTTGAAATCTTCTATTGAGACATCCATAAATGAAGCTTTTAGTTTCTTCTCATCTATTGTTTGTGCAGGTGATGATGGTGCAGGTGTAAATCTAAATGTTTCTGTCTCCTGTATAAAACTCATTCCATCGAAAAGAATTATAAATGCTAGCATAACAACTATTACTGTGACATCCCAAACTATTCTACACTTAGCAATGGTGAGGGCACACATGTTTGTCTACAGTAAGACCTTTAGTATAGAATCTAGCAGCAGGCAGACTCAATATTCTGCGTTGATTTCTACATGTGCAAATGAGCAAAATTTTGGGTGATTAACTTGCAGTTATTTCATTCCGTTTATATACAGTATTCTTCATGAGACATCCCTAACCCTACTCCATCTTCTTCTAAATCTTATCCCTACTCTTCTACTGCAACCTTGGGTCTAAGGAATTCTTATTAATTCTTTTTATTTGTCTTTATTAATGAATAATTTTCATGTTCATCTATTACAGTCCATATAATTCAGTTTCACATTGCTCCTTGTGTGTGTAGTGTGCACCCAATTAGGTATACCTACACATTTCAATGCAGTTTTGGTGATCAGGATTACCTGGTAGGGGCCTTTGCACTTCGGCTCCAGGCAGGAACATCAAACGTGCTTTCTGACCAAAACCTAGTCTCCAGGGTTAAGATCGTGGCAGTGGTCCTGATTCGAAGTGGCAGTAGTAGCTCCAACCTGGTGAGAAACAGAATGCACCAAATCAGCTAACCCTTTGCAGTAGTTGATTATCATGTCATTTGTAATGTTCACACGCTCATTTGCAGGCACAGTAGGCAGTCATATAGCACGTCCCATGAGTATCTCATGGGGGCATAATCCAGTCCTGTCAGGAGTGCTTCGGAGACTCATCAACATTAATTTCAAAGCTTCTGGGCATTTCGATGTAGTTGATGCATAGATGTTTGGCTAAACAGGACTTCAGCATCCTGTTGCGGGGATTCTGCACCTACACAGAACTATGCACAGGAAAACGGGACCTCGGTGTATAGGGGTGTACCAACCTACCACCTTAGTGCCCAAAATCCCAAAACCGACTAGCTATAGTGTCTCATTCGTTCTCCTCCAAATATCACAGAGCTACAAATGATTAGACAACCCAGAATACAACACTCCCGACTCTCTCAGGAATTGCGGTAGCAAGACATGCTCTTTCGCTCGCTCACTCGTACTTGTCCACAACAAGATTAGCCAGAGCCACTATAATAGTTCAAAATGTTTATTTTAACCATCGTGCTCTACAATACAGTATACGAGCCACTACCAGCAGCAAAATGCATAAACTCAAAACAATTAGCATTGTTACAATTCCATATAGCACAAAGGGGGAAGTCATTTTATAAAGACAGTGGAAAGACAGTGGAAAAAGGACTAAAAGACCTAACCACCCTCCCCTTGGTTGTAAGATTTTATTAGAAAAAGGAAGATCTCTGGGCTTTGACAGCAGACCCCATACCTTAAAGCCTAGATGCAAGGTTTACATCATAGGAACAGCGTAGCTCTTCTCCATGGAAAAGGATCTCTCCAAGTGTGTGTTAAAACAACATGCATCCCCGTAATATCAAAGAACGAGTCTCCAGCATTGCAGCTGTGTTTAGCATGTTATGTCTAGGTGCTAGGGACTGACCAGAACAGAATTACAAGGGGCATTGTTTATCGACCTTGCACATCGTGTTCAGACTAAACTCCAGGAACTTCAGCAAAGAACATGAAAAGCAGACAGTTCTCACGTGAAAGGCACAAACAATATCTTGCAAAAATAAAGTCATGTAGTAACGTGCGCAAAAGCAGCATCATGGCAGCAAAGCTCATGCTAACTTAGCAATGTCGACAATGACTCTAAGAGCCATATAACACCAACCCCACCGGTGAGGCCATACGACATAGAGAAAGGACGGAAACAGAGTTCAAAAAGCCCAGCAGACAATAAAACTTATGAGAAAAAAAACAAATTGGAAAAAAAATTCAAAACAAACATTTTTGTCATCAATTTTCACGGTCTCCGGGAAAATGTTATGATGAAGAAGGTGGTAAGTCCATCAACGTACGTGAACTTAAGAATGCAATTCCCTCCAGAAGAGCATCTCTATCATTAGTACAAAAAAGGGATGCCATCCAATCAAGAAGATCGAAGGAACAAACGTGCTCCTCATAATCCGATGCTTCCAAAAGCATCATTGGGCAACTTGCATGATATTCGATGAAACTCTGATGTAGGAGGTTCTGTGCAGCCGCACAGATATCCCATTCAGCCAATACTCCAAGTGCTGCTGCACGTGCCAAACAGCCATCCCCAGAACAAGCCTGGTCATGAGCCTCTAAGGGGCCCATCAACTGGACAAAATCCGGGACTGGACATGACGTATTGGAGAGACATAAATCCATAGCCCAATAGAAGGGGCATCATCGGCAGTAGAAGACTGGTTGCACTCAAGTAAAGTAGGCAAAGCGAAAAGTTAATCCATAACTCACGCTAAGCGTTGCTAATGGCAGGCATCCAAAAACTTGTCGCAGCCGATCACGGTACAGTTGCAACTGGCCTGGTCTGTGCAGGACCACAAGCTGAGCAGCCATTGAGCAGCAGGAGCAGTAGAAGCAGGATCCCACCAGCTAATGCTAATATTAAGGGGAATCCACCGAAGACGCTGGAAAAAATAGAATGAATAAAAGCTGGTATTACACCAAATATCATCTGAAAAGAAGTCACAAGGCTGGCTCCCACTTGTTTAAAAAAATGTGCAAGGCCTTTAGTGTCAGACGCATTAAATATTTGATGTATAAGCTCCCCAAACTGTAGTGGGAGGTTAGTATTCAAAAGCGACTGAATCTCACTAGATGTTCTAGCCACCTGTAACTCGAAGGTCTCTCGGGCTGAAGTTAGAGCCACTTCTTGTTCGAACAAAAGGGCCTTTAGCCTGCTTAATTTGTTGAAATCTGTTTTCAAAGTAGGAATGGAAGGCCAATAGAACTATCTACACTCCCTAGCGGGGGCGGAAAAAGCACATTGCTACAACAAGTAACGCATTGTGAAACAGTTACCAAATACGGGACACCTGCCCGTAAACCACAGCAATGTTGGTTGTTCAAAATAAGATAGCTACCTTTAGTAAGCAGGGTAAACGCGGGAATTATTGATGTTAAAAAAACATGCAACATTAGGCACTGACACATTACACGCACCGTGCAATTTAACGTGTTTACAAACTAGGGAATGTCCTACTGTGGAATTGCAATCCTCCCCTGTTAGGAAGACCTCCTTATCATCCCGTTGACAACTGTAAGTAAAAGGCAGGGACCATAATTCACGCAAAAAGGCACTACCCAGGGGTTCGAAGCGGCCAACTGGAAAATGCTGCATGCATGATTTAAATTGAAACAGTGAGAATGGGAGGGAGATAACCCCATGAATTAACCAAACAGTGGAATCCGTTTCCGCCACAGAGAATGGCAAGGGTTCCAATTGTTCAATGTGTAATAGCGTGTATGTGGCATATTTCATTGACATAAAACATTGTTTATCAGTCAGATTAAATGGTAAAAACATAGCAGAAGCATTCAAATAATCCCAAGGGACTTTTCCCATTTTAAGGGTCTGTAATGTCCATGCAAACTGCATAACAGATCGTAATTGATTTTGACCATGATACAATACAGCCACATCATTCTGAACAATATCAATAACAGAAGAAACAATGTTATCCAATGTATAAATGCGTGATGAAAGCGTATTGATGCTATTGTCGACCACGGCTAGACCCTTTTCTAAATTAGCCTGATCAATTTGACGTAGACGAAAGGCTGCTTCCATCTGCGAAAGTTTCCAAATTTCATTGTAAGCCCCATACATAAATCTTTTAGCTCTGGGAGCCCTGGGTCCCAAGAGAAAATCAGCCAAATTAAAGTCACTCGACAAGAGCGACAGGTGTTGCTTTACTGACGACAGTGTGGAATGTTCCAACCATTGTTGGCATATTTTCCTACCGAGTATGTGGTAACCGAATGTGAACGTGAATAACGTGGGTCCAGTCTAGTCTGGGTGAAACCAGGTGTTACATTATAAAAACGCAATTGACATGCATTTGAATTGGTTTGCCACAGCAACCAACCGGATGAATCAATTACTGAGACATTAAAGGTGCCATTTTGGAACAAAGTCCGCAATGCATCAATGGTATAATTCGTGCGAGCATGCCAATTGTCATATTCCGCTAAAGACAGAATGGAAGGGATATTTAAATTTTTTACCGTAGCCATACCAAACCACGTTGTTTGATAAACAATATCATTTAAAAATAATATTTGAAACCAGGATTAAACAGGCACGATGTAGTGCCTCAGTTCCTTGAACCTGCCAGTGTTTCGTACCCCAGATTGATTTCAAATCAATGGTCTCTTTCCAATGATCATAACCCTGTGTAGCTAATTTGGCTCTGAATGAGTCGGAATAAATTAATTTAGTGTGGGTTAGGATAAATTTGGATTGAGAAGGCAATTGTAATTTAAAGAAATATGATCCTGGATTGGACGTGGTATAATATGTAAAATAGGTAAACTTATTTCTAAGAATTTTTTAACTCCCTCTTATGGGAGTAGGACAATGTTCCCATTGAGTATAATTAAAAATCGGCCTCAAAGTATTTGTTTTATGTAAAAAATGATGCCCATAGTGTTGATAACAAAAGAGATCAGCATAATTGGCAGAATTTAAGTACAAAACTTCAGCATCAAAAGCAGCATAATGCTTCAATTCTGAAAATAATGAATGTACTGCTTTCACATGCCAATCATCAGAATGTATGTCCCGTGTGACCACGTCTCCTAATGAGAAGCGAAACACGTATGGCACCCTGAACACCTTCGTCGGGCCGTGGACTTCGAAGGCTACTTTATCCCAAATGATGCCATCTGCAACCGGGAATGCCGAAATGTTCACATGAGTCTGATCACGTTTCATGATGTGGGACGATGTGTGCGGGGCCAGAGTACCATCAACCAAGTTCACCGCAGAGTGGTCAGGCAAATAATGACCATTGTTGAGTAAGAAGAACACTGTTACAAATCCAATCGACATGAAGAGGAACATTAAGATAAGCACCAACCAGATGTAGGTCCATGGGGTGACCAAGTACGTTTTTTTGAACCAAGAGAAGAAAACACTTAGGGGCCCATTACGATGTCGGGCGGAAGCACAACCGCCGTGCTGGCGGAGGTAAAAACCGCTAGTTACCGTCCGCCAGCAACGGCCCACACGCCCGCAAAATTAGGATGTGAAAAGTCAGCAAACACCGCCCGTAAGCCTGCGGCGCCGCCCGCCATCAAAGTGCGCCCGTCTACGTAACGGCGCGAGCCAATGGAGACACACCGTCCGACGAAATGACGTACCGCCCGGCGTACAAATTACGATGCCACAACCAAACAGCCTCACCGGCAAAGAGACACCGCACGAGATACCAAGGCGGAAACCCGACTGTTCAGTACGGAGACTAAAAAGGCGGCCCACCCAGAGATGAATCCTGCACTCCAGGCCATCCCCATGCTCTACCTGATGCACCACCTAGGAGTGAACGCGCCACTACGATGCAGGTAGGCAGACACACAACAAGGGTACGCAAATACTGCACACAGTGCAAGGGCAGAAAAACTGTACATGGCCCCCCCAGACACCCCTGTGCGGACAGGACACATCCACTACTGTACCCACACATGTCCCACCTGTCAAAAAAAAACAACTCGCAACATCCTGGGCACCCACTACTCGGGACCAGGAAGTGACGTCCCCGTCACGGCACTGCAGCGCAGCGGCGATGACGCAGGTACACATGCGCACAACGCCCCACCCTGAAGGCACATGTCACGTGGCCTTCCTGCATCAGTCATGTCCCCAACCGACAACTCACAGTTGTCAACCTGATGTCACACAAGTGTCCCGAACAGGGGAGTAATGTGATGGCAAAATAGGACACACCCTTGTGTGCAAAACATGGTGAAGCACACAGCGGCTGCTACATAACAGCGCAGAATATGGACCTCGTCCGCAAAAGGCACGCCAGTCTCATCCAAAAATACCTATACCATCCTGCTCGCAATATCAAGCCATGCAATGTACAAAATTGAAAAACCCTGCTGCCTGAGAACAGGTGTTTCCAATTACTACACCCACACAGAAGCCCCAATGTATAGCAGAAACGCAGTGTCCCGCCCACACACGGGAGAGCAGATAGCACTGAATGGCCTTCCATTCCTACTCTGAAATCACCTTGCAACAATTTATGCAGGAGAATGGAGCCATTGTACCAACAAGAAGCCAAACAGAGCCATGCAGAGTAAACCATCCACTGGCAGATAGCGCCCAACATGAAAGAAAGTTAATAACACAAAAAAAAATCATACCACTCCTCCATGTGGGTCAAATGCAAGTAATCTGGAAGGGGTCAGACACCACTGGCCTTGACCATTCATTGAGGCATGTGGGATGAGGGCTTGTGTCCTCCGCCCAAGCTATAACCCAAGTCCTGCCGCCGTACAACCATTCCAGAATTCCCAGCATCGTCGGAGGTTGCACTCTGCTGACTGCACAGGCAGCCGGAGCACGCCATCACATCACCCTGTAGCAAAATGGCTGCTGCACCACTGCTTCCCAACTACGCCGGACAGATGCAGCTGTACATTGAGAGCTTGCTACAGATAGTGGGCTGTGAAAATCTGGCTATGCTGAACATAAGTTACCAAGTAACTTACCGCATTGCAATGTTCAGCTGCGTCATCCCCGTTTTCTACTGTCGGAGGTGTCCGTTCCACTGTCCTGTGGATTTATGTCTCTCCAACCCGGCATGTCCAAAGGCGGACTTGGTACACTTGTTTGCACCCCTGGACGCCCACGACAGGATCTATTCAGTGTATGGGGGCATGGCGTATGTGGCTGCAATCGGACACACACTGCAATGGGACCAGTGTGCCTCCACACAACGTATTCTGGATCACAGTTTCATCGAAAGTCATCCAACATGTCCCATCAGGCTTCTACAAGGGACAACTTACGATGAACACGTTGCTAGCCACCATCCGTTTCATTGGATGGCATCCATGTTTACCACCAATGCCATGGATGCCCTGCTGGAAGGTATTGCATACCTGACAACTTGTCAATTCATCGGTCCCCGACTCAATACCCCCAATTGAACAATGATGTTCAACACCGTACCTATAAAACCACAAAAATTTGGACAGTGGACCAAAAACAACAAATAAGGCACCAATCACATAAGGTCACCAATTCGAATCAAGTAATGCAAAGGTATCATGTGTGCACGTCTCCAAAGGTACCCCCTGTCCAAAGGCACTCCCCTGAAACCAGGGACGATAAAATGGAAAAACTAAATCAGAGCTGCACCACTTTACAGAGAACTTAAATTCATGTAAATAGTCAATGTTCAATGAAGCAGATGTACAAAAATCCAATTTCCTCTTCTTTATTAGTCCAATCTTTTAAGAACAAACAGCCAACGCGTTTCGTCCTGTAACTCAGGACTTCATCAGGGCTGTAGATTTAAAAACATAAAAACTACATTTACAATACATAAACCATACAACACGTACAACATTACTTCATACATATATATAAAAAAAATTGGACAACAACATTTAAAAAATTCAAAAAAAATGTCATCTATAAATAAGACATTCCGACAAAGGACAACATATATTGCATACTTTCACAGAAACCATACCCCACATACCACATGAAACAAAACAATTATTAAACTAAAAAGTTTGTGTATCCTAAATAGATACACAAAATCACAAACTCCACATATGGTGACCCCAAACAATATATATCCAAAACCACAAGTGAAAAGGTAACAGTCACTGTATCAATACACCCAAAGTGATATGGGTACCTACCAATGATAAGTCTATGTGAACCAAGATGAAAATGATGGTAGTAGCCTCAAACGTATAAATGATCAGACAATGGTGTCAATCTCACCAATACGTAAAGCTAAAAATCCAAAACAAGAAAGAGAAACAACATAGATAAGAACCATGAGATAGAACGGGACTTGGTATAACCTAAATCTACCTATTAAGGCTATGTATGTAAATCGATTACTACTTGGCCTACCTTATATATCAAACCAGCAGATGTTCCAATTAGATAGAAATGATAAACTGTCCAATAACCGTCCAATTTCTTTATAACAATTAGAGATGAGTAGTAATTGCTACAGAGCATGTGGCATGATAACCAAGATCTTGAGCTGTTATTGTACAATCAGCGCTCCTTTGTACATACCCAGAGCTCGGTAAACATACCTATAGATGGAATCACACGAAACGAAAAAAATTGATTGACATTGAGTCCCAGAATATATATATACACTTGTGATATTATTCGACATGGCCTAAAGTAAATGCCGTAAAAACAGCAAGACCTTGTCTTGATGCCCAATGCAAATGATTAAGTAAAGGAGAAAAAACGGAGAAAAAAAGACCCAATAAAATATGTTACTGTTCCTCTACTCATGACTGCCACTATATATTCGTCACATAAGCTGGACAAGCCCAGAATATTTTGAGGAACTGTACACATAAGCACAGATGTATATATCAACAAAGCAGAGGTCTCCATGCCAAATAGTATCAACACTTTAACTATGGGTACCTCGAAGACGTCTCAAGAACTGGACAAGCCCAGAGGATTTTGAGAAACCATATAAATAGGCACAGATGTGTATATTAACAGAGCAAAGAACTCCGTGACACATATTGTCAACGCTTTACCTATGGGTATCTCGAAAAGATTATCACACAAACTGAACAAGCCAAAGAATATACACAACATATATTGGGGCGTGATAGTGCCATCTACATGTAGCAACGCTAACTGCTAATAAATGATGAACTCGTTCTAGCACCTTATAAAGGTGTACGCTGGGAGAGTAATGACTTATACAAATACAGATACACCAAACTTAAAAGAGAAAAGGAGAAAGAGGACCCAAACAAAGATGCGTACAGCATGAAAAGTGCAATGCCACAGTTAAAAAGTGGCAAAGCCTTGCGCGTTGTCCAAAAAAAAATTTCTACCATGCCAGAATATACTTACTTTGTAGTGGGAAGTGTCACGACACTCGGTGTTTCGGCATTCTAAAAACGCCCGTGAATTCAAACAATACATAAGCATGGCCACAGAAGGTCACGTAATCATGTGACATACGCGAGCTACGTAAAACGTCCATCAGGTTAATCGTAATGTTAATCCTAAGCAGATGGATGCCGCCATATTGAAAGGGGTTATTAAAATGGAGAACCACTGTACTCTCTAATCGTTTGTAAGTTCTAAATTTCCATATCAAAGTGCACTCACTTCGTAATGGAAAGTGTCATGCCACTCAGTATTCGGCCAAGCTATAACCCAAGTCCTGCCGCCGTACAACCATTCCAGAATTCCCAGCATCGTCGGAGGTTGCACTCTGCTGACTGCACAGGCAGCCGGAGCACGCCATCACATCACCCTGTAGCAAAATGGCTGCTGCACCACTGCTTCCCAACTACGCCGGACAGATGCAGCTGTACATTGAGAGCTTGCTACAGATAGTGGGCTGTGAAAATCTGGCTATGCTGAACATAAGTTACCAAGTAACTTACCGCATTGCAATGTTCAGCTGCGTCATCCCCGTTTTCTACTGTCGGAGGTGTCCGTTCCACTGTCCTGTGGATTTATGTCTCTCCAACCCGGCATGTCCAAAGGCGGACTTGGTACACTTGTTTGCACCCCTGGACGCCCACGACAGGATCTATTCAGTGTATGGGGGCATGGCGTATGTGGCTGCAATCGGACACACACTGCAATGGGACCAGTGTGCCTCCACACAACGTATTCTGGATCACAGTTTCATCGAATGTCATCCAACATGTCCCATCAGGCTTCTACAAGGGACAACTTACGATGAACACGTTGCTAGCCACCATCCGTTTCATTGGATGGCATCCATGTTTACCACCAATGCCATGGATGCCCTGCTGGAAGGTATCGCATACCTGACAACTTGTCAATTCATCGGTCCCCGACTCAATACCCCCAATTGAACAATGATGTTCAACACCGTACCTATGCTTGGCTTTCGCACGGAGTGGGCAGTTAGCTGTACAACAACTATACCATACAATCTGCAACAAACACCTCACCATCAGCTCCACTTCCATGACATCGGACATTTTCGGGACATGCGCTCTGTTCCACACCATATCCCGTGTCTCTGCATGAACAGGGGGAGGCAGAGGTATGGGACTTGTGTACAGTAACCACATGGCCAATACTGCACGAACAACTATGCCATAATATGTATTCTGCGCACCTGAACACATGCACCTGTTAGTGCACACTTATCTGTCTGCTGTATTACGTGAGAACTGTCACCTCACCATCGTCTGTACTTCCGTGCCAGGACTTTTGCAAGGAGAACAAATGCAACCCCCTACAACATGGCCCTAGTTATTGTGTCATGTTCAGTAGCCACCACATTGCAACAACTAGTGAGACGCTGCTGCATGCATGTAGGCTCATGCTCTGATGTCACCTCTGACGCAGGTGTGTCGGAGTTACTATTGTAGTAAACCTGTACCATGGAACTGAGATGTACTGTGCCTCTGATGTCAAGCTGTCTGTTAGGCAAAATGAATACTGTCTGTGTCAAAGTCTACAGCTCCTCAGTAATTAGCAAATGTACTTTAGCATAGCAAGGGCAAGGCAGTTGTAACTCTGAAGCCTTCATTCCACAGTCAACAACTAATCACATCTACCCGTACCCCCTTTTGTATGTGTAATCATGCTAAGTATATCCTCCACATGCATTTTGCTGCCAGTAGTGTCCACTATACTGCATCACAGAGGAAGTAAGTCCAAATACATGCCTTGAAGCAAATATGTGACTCAGTAGAATTATTTTACGAAGACAAGTACGAATGAGAGAGGATGAGAGTGTGTGAAGTACACGAGAGTCGTGAGATGACCATGTAGTCTATTGTCATTGGATGTCAATGCATATGAGTTGCCGCAACAGTGGACCTAGTGAAATACTACAGCTTGTGGGCCTGGACTTGTCAGACTCTCACATGGCCCAACAGATCATCACATTAACACTGACGGCCTGGGCACTACAAAGCACAGTCCTACATATGTGTATAATTACCTTCACAGTCTGACATCACACTCATCAAGCAAAAGTAGGAGCCACGCAAAAGCATGCTACAGCAATGCATGACAAAACACACACACAATATCAGTGTGGGTGGGCAGGACTGCACAGTGAGTAAGAACTGCAGAAATTCACATACATGCTCAATTGAACAAGGCACAATCTTGACAGTCACACACCCTGCAGACACACTATGTCTGAAACATATCAAGTAGGACACACCCACACACTGCACACTGTGCAACATACAACACACACATCTGAACACATTCGCAGACCTGAACACGGATACAAACATCCACCATGGGCCTGGGTAACACATGTGTGTAGTCGACATTGCCAGAGCGCACACACACACACCAACACAACCCCAAAGTCACACCACTCACACCACACACACCTACACCTCCCAAATGCACACATTGAAAGTAAGCCATGTGCCCAGGCCCAATGTTCATCACAAGACTAACATACACCTACACTGCTGGACACACAGCAAGTAAGCTCACACATACCCACATACTCTGCACATGCTACCTGTCATCCTGTGGCTAGACTCACACCCCGTGCTTTGCTTGCACGCAAACATGACACGGATACATTTTCCCTGAAATACAACCAAATACATGCAGACAATCTGTGTCACAAAAATACTTATTCATCACACACACAAGTAGCAGAGTCTGGAAGAAGTGAAGTCCCTGCCACGTGTACAACACATTGGAATGTGAGACCAGACATTGCAATTGTTGAGGTACCATACACGGCATGTGCCTCACTTAACCATGCACACACAGCAACAACTGCAATAAACAACGGCACAGACACAACCGACTACAGGAACAACAGCATCCAGTCACAGATTACATAGACATGCGGCAAAATTGATCAACACCAGGGACAGTGGCCAGTCCGATGTGCAGAGTAGTGACATGAAAAGCTGCGTATGCAATGTGTGTGAGTGTACCCTGACATGGCCACCAACACTGCCATGGCAGTCACAATAGCCATCACAGCCACCACTGTGTCACAGGTAGATGTGTGAGTGTGCCTACCATTCAAACAGGATGCCAGTTCGACTCGGTGCTGTCTGTGTGCTACGGGACAGTTGGAGGTCCGCCCCTGAGAGAGAAGCACAACTGTGGAAGACACACATGTGGCATGTGAAGCGGGAGTTCCGCTTGGCCCAGGTGGGTGGGTGGCACGGGTAGGTGCACACATGCATTGTTGAAACAGACTGTGTGGGGAGGATTCCGGAGGGCTAGATTTCCACTGTGTTGGGTATTTGGAAAGCCCACCTGTCTGGGGATGAATGTGAACTCGTGTGGGCACAACAGGCGGGCACACGATCAATGCTGCATCAGGTGTAGATGTTAGCCCTCCCTCTGGGGACATGCTGGATACTGCTGTGCGTCTGCCAGGCCCTTGCAAAGGCACTCACATCCCCTGTCCACCAGGTGTACCCCCTACATTGTCCGCCTGCACAGGCTACCCAGGGCATGGGATGGCAGTGGAGCTTGGTGGGTGGGAGGTCATGGCGCACTTCTCCTCGTCACATCTCGCAGGCAACACATTCTCAGTGTGCAGCAGGGCACAAGTCCTAAATATGTAGTGGAGGGACGCAGACGTCACGACAGGAAGTGACGTCATGAAAGGTGGCTTGCACCATCAGACTTATTGCCTCCCTTCGCCCACCCCTTACATGCGATTGCAACAGAGAAGCCAGCGCGTGCACAAGCAGCTCTGAGCTCGCCCCAGAGAGGCCAAAGAGTGAATGTGTGGCTCCATTTGCTCCAGTTATCGGGCTCGCGGTAAAATCAGTGGTGGGACGCCGTCCACCCGCGAGGTACCCTGACCCGAGACCTGGTGTGCAGGCAAAGTGTCCTATTGGCTTTGCGATATGTGTGAGTTGCATGACACTCATTGGCGGGGGATGGCTCGGAGGCCCGTCACCCTGAGGCCCATGTCTCACCACATGGGTCCCTTGTCAATGGCAGCGGTTGTAATGACTATGCGCGCCGGGGTGGGTCTACCTTTCATCTGGGATTGTGTTTGCGGCTTGGCCCGCTAGGGCAGCCACAGCCTCTGTGTGTTGCATGTGGTGTATCCGGACTCCGGAGGCTGTCATGCATTGTCACTGTTGTCCAGGTCTCGAGTCGGGGTACCACGCGGGTGGACGGCGTCCCCCACTTATTTTACCGTGAGACAGATAACTGGGGCAAATGGTCCCACACATTCACTCTTTGGCCTCTCTGGGGCGAGATCGGAGCTGCTTGTGCACGCGCTGGCTTCTCCGATGCAATCGCATATAAGGGGTGAGCGAGGGGAGGCAATGAGTCTGACGGTGCAAGCCACCTTCCGTGATGTCACTTCCTGTCGTGACGTCAGCGTCCCCCACTTCTTATTTTAGGACTCGTGCCCTGCTGTTGTCAGATGTGCCACTCCCCAGGGGGTGGAGAAAGGGTCAGGAGTGTCAGCCTGAGATTGGCCCAGTTGAAGGCCCACCTTGACTGGGGGGACAACCATTGGACAGTCTGGTGTAGCCCACCCACGCGTACATGTGGGCCCTCCATGAACTATGTCACCTGCGGCAAAGTGATGTCATGGGCAATGACGTTATTGAGGAGAGCTGTCTGCCCCACGCAGAGATGGCGCATAAGCTCAACAGACCCAGCACTGAGGGCAGCAGGGGTCACATGTGCAGGGGCAGCTGTGCCTGGTGTGAAGGAAACTCTACCCTTCATCCCTGTGCCGACACGTGTTGCACCAGTGGAAGTAGATGGGAGGGCGGGCATTGGCCTCCGCGTAGCTGAAGAGGAGCCAGAGTCCACGTCCCTGTGTTAGCAAACATGGATGCATCACCTCTGTCCTCAGATGACTCAGAATTTGCCGTCTCGGCCTGTGATTCATCCAGCACACGTCTGGCCCCTCCGAGGCGCTGGTCACATCTGTCTCACTCAGCACCTGTGCAGCTGCTACATCCGATGCCACACCACTGTTGACCGTCACCTGTCCCTCAGCACCCACGGGAGATGCCACATGAGAGAGAGCGAGGTGGCCTCACTCATCTGGCATCAATTAAACATACATGTGCAAGGGAAGCAGCACAGAACATCCCCAAATCCACATGTTGCACGATACCTGTGCAATTGCATACAGCCACCACAATCAACACGTAATGGCTGGCGTACAGTAAATGAAGCCGCTAATAAGTGGCACATGTGTTGTGCACATAGCACTACACCCGGCCTGTGTCACCCTGCGACCATAGCCACAAATCGCGGTGTGCACACCCACTGTCCTGATGGTGGCAAGGATGACCACTACGTAATTAGGCCAAAGACATACCTGCATGGAGCAGAATGGGAAACCACTCACACAGACTGCAACATGACAGGCCACAATGGCCATGAGCCCATGCCATCCACCTGTCGTTCACACGAGCACAACTGCTGTTGCACAGTGTGCCGGATGTGGAAGTACCAGAGATATGAGGTGAGGCATCGCACACATATGACCGAATGAAATCAGAGTAGGCACAGTGCCTCAAACATACATGTGAATTGCCACTCCAGCCTACTACAGGTTGTTCCTGAGGGCTACGACTCTGAGTGCATTGAGAATGCAGACTGCTCACATTACATCTTGAGCCTCAGGAATAGCATATGCATGTCAGATGCACTCAGCACAGAGTACACTTACAACCCACTGCATCATACAACAAACATCACATTTCCCAGATTATGGGTAGGCTGTGGACACATGCTGCCTCTCACAGCAAAAGACACCATCCCACAATACTGTACACTTGCTTGCTGCTGATGACCCTACAAACATGCATCCGGCACAGGCTGTGTGACTGTCAAGATGCAGACCATTACTGGTGAAATGCAGCGCCGTGCTGACCTGACAATACGAGGGGGCATCCCCTGATTCGTTATCGCCACGTAGTAGCTCATCCGGCAGATGACGTCACACCCTTTGTGGAATTGGCTGCACTGTCTGTCACACATACACAGAGGCATCAACTTGGATGCAATGGCTCATCACAAGCCCTTGGGCTGGAGGACTTCAAACTGCAGGGATGGTACACAAGAGCCTTGGAATATCACTCATACACTTCTCGACATCACCCACATCCACCAATCACAGTGGCATGCTGCTGACCCATCCCAAATACTCAGAGACGTGCAACAGAGCCAGGAAGTAATCGGACATGGCCTAACAGCATGTGTACACCACACGTGAATGCATGCTGCTGGGAGTGTGTACACAGTACCTGTCCATCCCATTCACATGCAGGTTGCCAGCACATTGAGCAATGTGTAGTCTGCCCACATCTACTGTCCATTGTCAGGTGGACCAACACATAGATCACAAGGCAACACATCTTTGTGGGTGGACTCACTGTGTCCAACACTGCGCAGCCCTCAACGTACTCGCCCTGTGAATGGCTCACCCCGCAATGGAGGTCACATTCAGTGCCACTATCTCTCACACACATCCCTATCACAAGGCATGGTGTGTCCAATCGACAGGGCTGAGTTTGCGCATTTCAGGAGAGTCCTGAACAAAAGACACATGTAACCCACTGTACAGTCAGTGTTGTCTCCTTCTAGGATTGTGCGGTCAATGTGCAGCCCAGGTCTGCTGTGACTGAGAAGGCCAGCAGGGACCCAGCCAGCCATTCACACAAGCAATGACTGCCCTGAGTCCTGCATTGCCAAGTGGCTGCATGACTGGATGTGTGACATGGAAATGCCATGTACCACCACTCGTGAGGGACATGCATGGGAAAGCGCCAGAGAGCCTACATACCCCTTACACCTGTAGTTAGCATGGTAAGCAGTGCACGTTGGATCCCCACAGGCTCAGAATCATAGTGCTGCGGATCAACGACATGTGTGTCCCCCACATGCACTCCCACACACACTGTAGTTGTCTTACACACACAACTTTTGCTATAAATAGCCTTGGGCAGTGTGCGTGGAGCTCGGAATCCATGATCTCCAGCTCCTCGCTGGTGAGTGGACCTGGACATATCTTCAGAGTCGTCAACATGTAGGTGGACATGTGGCAGCAGCGGCAGGTGTTGTTGAGGGAAGCCAGGCAGCAGTCCCTGGAAGCTGTGGTAATGCCGGTCTCCCTCCCACACTCATATAGCCCCCTGGGGCTGTTCCAGTGGGTCCAAGCTGCTGCAATTGGTGTACCATGTCTGCCTACTTCAAATGCACACAATGGCCTGCACCGAGCTGTCCCGGTACGCTTACCTCTATCGTCGAACATGCAGGATGCAGTCGCGAGGGCCATTGGAGTTGGCCTCAAGGGCCTGGTCCATGGCGGGTATAGTCCGCTGGTGCCATGTGGAATCCACAGTTGAATGTGCGCCATGCATTTGCAGGTGTGGCCATGATTTGTGTGTGGGAGCATGTCCACACTGGACAGGGCCACTTCATGCTGTGTGCATAGGCATTGACGGCCAGTGCTCAGCCTCCACATGTCTGTTGGCACATCATCATGTACACATTAGCATGGGAGCATGGGATGTGCATATGCACACACATGCCATATTTCTCAATGTACATCTCCCACTTGGCACGTGCAACGTTACGTGTCACTTGTGATGTGTGTTTGCATTCACACAGCTGTGTTGTCATGGAGTTGTCAATGTGTACACCTGTCAATGTGTGTTGGAGGTGTGATACGTACAGTGCTGTACATTGGGTGAACTAGAGACATCATTGACTGTCTCATATCCCGTTGTGCAACAGGACCCACTTGTTTTGGCCGCTCAGCCTGTGTACATTGTGTTGTTGGTGTGTGCCATACTCACCCAGCCTCGGAAGCTGTGTCTGGCACAGCAGCTAGGTATATTGCCGTGGTGTTGTCGCTTCCCACCTATGCAGTCTGAAACCATCATGATGCCTTTCAAGCTATTAGGGCCTAAATCCCCATGTGCATGCTCATAGCAATGGTTTGTGTCAGTAGCCATTGCTATTGGTAAGGGGACCTGTGTAAGAGTATTGTAGCTGTGCTGTCCCTACTTGTCAGCTGTTCTGTGATTCTATTGCTTTGTCAGTAATTTTAGTTATGTGTATGTGAAAGTGCCATGTGGTGTGTTGCATTGACATGTGTCCACTTCCATCTGTCCTAGGAGGAGACCAAACATACATCGCCCCTACCAATTGCTGTCAGACATGGAGGATGTGGAGGTCATTCGTAAATTCCGGATGGACCGACCCACCCTGCATCACCTATGTGCCATGTTGGAACCCCACCTTCGTCCTCGCAGGGTGTATCCAACAGCATTCACCCCCACGGCTAAGGTGATGGCTGCACTGCATTTATTCGCTACCGGATCTTTCCAACACACGGTAGGCAGTGGAGGTGGAATGTCCCAACCCATGTTCAGCATGGTGCTACGGGATGTCCTGTCAGCTATGATGCTGTACAGGAACTGGTACATCCGATTCCCCAGGGCTCGTGATTTGGCGGCAGTGAAGGGTGCTTTCTGTGCCCTTGGACGCATCCCCCACGTTGCAAGGTGCAATTGATTGCACCCATGTTGGCCTTGTTGCACCACAGGTCATGGAGCACATCTATAGGAACCGGAAACATTTCCACTCCCTGAATGTGCAAGTGGTGTGCCTGGCGGACATGATCATCACACACGTGTGTGCGAAGTTTCCCAGTTCCACCCATGACTCGCACATCATGCGCCACAGCATCCTCCCAAGAATGATGTCCAATCTTCAACCGGACCGTGCATGGATTGTTGGTGAGTATGCATACTCGTGTAGCATGCTGGGTGTGACATGCTGTCTTGTATCCTGTTGGAATTGCAACGATTCTCTGTGTTTCTCAAACCCAGGTGACTCTGCATATCCTAACAGGCCTTGGCTGCTGAGCCCACTACGTAATCCCAGGACACCAGCTGATGTCAGATACAATGAGGCACATGGGAGGACCAGACGTGTGGTGGAGCGGACTTTTGGACTCCTGAAGTCCAGATTCAGATAACTGGACCGCACTGGGGGTGCACTGGCATACTCCCCACAGAAGTTGTGCCAGATAGTTGTGGCATGCTGCATGCTGCACAATCTCGCTATTCGCAGGCAGATCCCCCTGATAGTGGATGACGGTGATCAGCCAGGGCCCCCGCCTGCAGACCAGGCCGTGTCCAGTGACGAGGACAGTGGAGAGGAGGAAGCAGTGAATGAGCGTCAGCAGCTCATCGCCCGCTACTTCACTTGATGGTGAGTGACCATGTACGTCGGCTGATGTTGCTGTAGTTGTGTAGGTGTATGTGTGCATTGTCACGGCGGCCTATTGTTCACTGAGTGCTGTGTGGCAATGGTCCATGTCCAGGGTAGTATGCCACTGACAGTGGCTGTGGCATTGTGCCCTGTTGCTCTGTGAGATGTGTGTACATTGCTTAAACTTGATGACAAGTACTGTGTGATGAGTGTGTGACACACACATTCAATGGACTCTTGTTCTGTTTTTCACCCCTAGGTCCCTACAGCCTCTCCTGGCCTATCGACATACCACACTCCTGATGCATTTCTGATCATGGTGACGGTTGCACATCCTTGATTAAACACAGAGCAGATACAACAGAATGTGATCCAGGTGTATTTATTTTGAGCAGTGACGTGATTGTGGGCAAGGTGATGACAAAAGTGGTGCATGCTGGAACAATGAGTTGATGGACATGTCCGCGTGATGGTCAAGGTGTACCCATGTTGTTCTGGGTCCACAGTCCGACAGACACATGCCATTCACATGGCAGTGTGGGGTAGGATAGTAGTCCAAGTGAATGCAGTAGATGGCCACCGTGGCTGGCTGTCTCACTGGCGTTTGGAGCGTGCAAAGTCATCTCTGGACACCTGTTTCCTCTTCGGACGACCCCTTCCACGTTTGAGAGGGGGGGTTGTGTTTGTGGGCTGCTGGTGGTGGCTGAGGATTGCCCACTCGATGTGGACGCAGGGGAACTGGATGTTGCACGGACCTGCGCCCCAGCAGGTGGTGGCGGAGGTGCTGTGGTTGGCCTTGATTGGGCCCTCACCGCCATCACTAGCTGGCCCATGAGGTCGACAAGTTTGCCCATACGGGTCACGAATTGGCCCATATGGGCGTCCATGGACCTCAACACCCCAAGGACTTCCCGCGTATCGGCAGCTGACCGGGCCCATTGTCCCTGGGCCTCTTCATAGGCCCCAAGGACTCTGGCGATTTGCAGCAGGGCTTGGCTCCCAGGCTCTGATGGCGTTGGCCTGACCCTGCTCCTCCCACCTGATCTGCTGCCACCAACCTGCCCACTCGCCACAGTGGTCACCCGGGGCCTCGTTGTGGCTCCCAGGGTCGATGTCGACGTGCGTGCAGCCCCTTGCGCAGGGTGAGTGGTCAGGGAGGCCCTGGTGGTGGTGGTTGCGGCGGTGGTGGTGGCCACAATGACCGTGGCAGCAGGGGCCTGGGACTGGTCACCAGCCCTGGGAGATGGGTTGGTGGGTAGGAGGGGTCCTGGGGAGTGGTTGAGCCCTGCCACACCAGATGTGCCTGGTCGGGAGTCCTCGTCCGAAGAGGTGTCCAGGTCTTCCACATCCGTGAGTCCGGGTGGAGGGCTTGTGGACTGGCTGTGATGGCTGCTGTCTCCCTCTCCAGCATCATGCTGTTCGTCACCTGTGGGGCGGAGACGAAAGGTTATTGTGTTGCACCTTGCAAGGTTTGTGTTAGATGTCTGACATTCACAGTTGGTGCACAGTTGTGCACTGATTTCCCAGATGCGTGTGTATGGCTCTACAATGTGTGTGCGTGATCAAGGCAATGGAATAGTGTGATGGGTGCACATGGCATGGGACGGATTTGGATAGCCAATCGGTGTGTGTTGCAGTACCCCTACATTTTGTGGCTTTGGTGGAAACGGGGTACAGCCCCATCAACGCTTTTGAGGTGAAATATGGTTTTGGGGTTCAAATGAAACGCTTATAAACGCAGATGGCAAAAGGGGTACAGCCCCATGAACGCTTTTGAGGTGAAATATGGTTTTGGGGTACATACTGTGACACATGGGTGCAGAAGGGGACATGTGTTTTGGCCACACGACACTGCAGAGACAAAGGTGTGTGTATGTCTGACATACCCAGCATATCTGCTCACTGTTATCATTTAGGGACATTACACTGCAAGCATTGTAGTGAGTGAGTAATGGTTGTGTGCCACACAACGTATTGCAGATGGGACAATTCCTTGGTGTGCGTGCTACCCTCAGCCATGTGCAGCAATGCAGTGCTCTTGGGGTGTTGACTATATTAGGTATGTTGTAAATCACAGTGTGCCGTGCGCTTCAGACACTGCAGACACATCAAGGTCTGGCACAAACATTTTGATGCCAAAGAGCATTTTGTATGGGGTCTGCCCACCCAGGGATCTTCTCAGGAGATTATTGAGTGCACGTTGAACACCATACAAATGAGCCAGCCAGTTCCTGCCAGTACCTAAGACTCTAGCTGTCAAGGATTGCTTTAAGTCACGGTTCATTCGCTCCACAATTGAATTGCCCTCAGGCCTGTATGGAGACGAAAACTGCACCAGCACACCCATAGACTTCATTGCATCCTTGTACGCCTCAGAGGCGAACGCCGGACCTTGGGCTGAATGGAAGGTGCCACAGGCAAACATCCCGACAAAGACATGCATATCCCTGATGACATTTTGAGCGTCAGCACTGCGTTGTGGCCAAACCCAAAGGAATCGTGTGCACGAATCAACTGCAGCTTAAATATATTTATATGCAGTATCAGAAGGGAACGGACCGCAGTGATCAAGACATACACAGCCAAATGGTATATTAGAAATACATAGCTGTGTTTGTGGTGGGCGTGACACTGTAGATGGTTTGATTTGCTGACAAATGTCACAAGAAAGCACATAAGTACGGGTCTGTTTATATAAACCACGCCACCAATAACGTTGCTGCAAAATCGAGACTGTTGCAGACACCCCGGCATGTGCAGAAGCCATGCCCTCGTGTGCAGCTCTGATCAAAGCAGGTCTGCGGTCCATGTTGGGAATCAGCCGATCCCCAACAGATGGAATAGAAGCGTAAGGAACTTGTTCGGGAGATACATGATAAGAGTATTTCGAAGGGAAACCCTGAGGATAACCTGCTCCCTCCCTCGTAGCAGCCACTGCTACCAAAATATCATTATCTATTTTAGTCATAGACCTTATAACTGCTGCTATGGAACACGTGGCTACTGCAGATTTGGCCGCTTCATCAGTGAAAGAATTACCAAGAGCATGTGCTCCCACATGCTGATGGCCAAGAGTATGGATAACCTGTGTGAGAGGCAGAAGCTGTTTAAGCTCTGCCACTCGAACCCAAAGCATTTTATGCTTAATTGCGCTGCCTTTAGAGTCTCGATAGTCATTTTGAGTCCAAAAAAATATGTTGTCATTGAAAGATTGAACACAGTAGTAAGAATCGCATACAAAAAGAGTATTCACATTAGTATCAGCAAACTCGAGAGCAACAATAAGAGATCGCAGCTCCGCCAATTGTGCCCTACAGTCCCCAAGTGCTTGAGTATGCACGATGGAGGACTTAAATTCTCCATTGACAATGGAGCCAGCCACAGTTGCGCAAGCCACTGAATAAGCTTGTCTGGAACCTGTGGCCGGTTGAGCCGAGCCATTGGTGTAAATGACACATTTGTATTCATGCAAAGGAAGCAAAGACAACGGAGGAGGATGAACATGTTCATACTGTAAAAACTCCTGCGTCTGAAGTGCAGGGTCAAAGATAAAGTAAGTGAAACCCACCTGCCCAGGTACGATACGTATCACTATGTTCGTGGTGTTATCAAGCATCAACAAGAAGTTGGTTGCAAGCATGTCAGATTGCAGAGATTGGAGAATAGAGGTATGTTCCGGAAGCCAGCTGGCAGAAGAATATGTCAGTTGTATCAATGCATAAAGCTGCTTGATACGCTGGGCATAATCGGGAATGTAAGTTCTCCTGAAATTCAAAAATCCCAGCAAGGACTGACGTTTTTTCAGAGTAGAAGGGGGTTGCAAATGTGCACATTTCTCCAGGAAGTGGGGGGCTAACCCCTTTCCGTCATTATTGAGCTCATAGCCCAAAAAGAGCACCACCAAATGAGCGATGTGTGACTTTGCAAAGTTGAATTTATATCCATAGTCGGCGAACGCAAAAATTATGCGGTCGACTCGGACAAGATGCGGCATAAGCTCATCATCCGTGAGATAGATATCATCCACGTACAAGAACGCATCTGGATCTATGTCGTGTAACAAAGACACAACACGCTCAGCAAATGCCCCGGGGCTATACTTATACCCCATGGGCAATTGTGTACATTTTTTCTGATTACCGACGGCAGTGAATGGTGTCAAGTCACGGCTCTCAGGAGCCAGATTGTGACTGTAGAAACCATTGGATATGTCCAAGGTAGTTTTGTATTTTTTACGAACAAGGTTGTTCACCAGCGCAGAGCTGTGTGTGTTCTGCACGGCAAAGGTGCGGCAATGACTATTCAAATTTCGGTAATCCAATACAATCCGATATGAACTGTCAGGTTTTGATACCGTAAAGAGAGGATTATTCATCTGTGATGTACAGGATTCAATCACACCCTGATACTCTAACTGCGTCAGAATGCCACAAACGTGAGCCTTAGCATCGCGCTTGATTGGATATTGCGGTTGTGCCTGTGGCGTAGACCGTAAAGGTATTTCATGTGCCGGTGAATCGATATCCCAGCTCACCTGGTTACGATACACAGCAGGGGCAAGGGCCAATGCCCACTCAGCCGCTAAAGCTTTTGCATGCTCAACAGGGACGTACCGCGAAAAACTCGGAAGTATCACGTCCTCCCCTTGAGAAGCGGCTAACACAAACGGTGGAGGCCAATCCGCCTCCGCCAAAAAAATGTCGTATGAGGAGGTTAGATTTTCCCAGAAAACCGCCTTGATTGGATATTGTACATCACCCTTGATTTGAAAAATAATGTCATACAGTCTATCCGGGGGCCAACCCCGGTATCTGCTGTTTCCACAGTTATGAAGGTATCAGTTGCTGTCGCCTCCAGACAGGGACGCAGTGCCTCCCGCACTATGGTAACTTCCGCTGCGCTGTCGAGCAGAGTCACCGCCCATGTCGAGTCCAGGAGTCGTGTTCTCACAGTCTGAGGCATATCTTGCTGTTAAAGCGGCAACTTTCTTCTTCTGATACGGGGGTCTGAAACGAGGCAGGTCCTCTTGTTTGACTTTAATGTCAAACTGTTGAGCTTGATCGCGTCCCTGTTGTGTGGTCTGACTTTTGCCACGATCCTGGCGCTCCCCACCACTGACGTGAGAGTCCTATGTGTCCTGTAAAGAACGAGGACAGCGCTGATCAGGGACCTGAAATCTATCAGGAGTCTTTAGTTTCGCGCAATCGCACAAGTCATAAGCACGCTCAGAAGATTCCGGTGTCGGTGAACCTGCACGCGAACCTTGCTTCTGCTGTTGCTGCCCCTGTTTCGTAGTTTTCCAGTTCTTTTTAGGAAAGAACAGACGCCCGTCTTTATCAGTCTGGGCTTTTTGTTGAGTTTGAGATTGCGTTTGCGTTTGAGTAAAAGGCTTAACTCCCAGACTATTGTGGCCAATGGTTTTATAAGCCTTTGCAATAATCTTTGGTAATTTGAGTGGCTTGTCTGCATCTGGTACAGCCTCCAAGTGGTTTGCCACTTGGAAGCTCACAGCATCACCATTGACATTAGCAAGGATCATGTCAGCAACCACCTCGAACACCCCCACGAGTCTCATCCCCAACTCTACAGCCGCTTTGGCTCCGTGTTCATCTTGAACGCGTTTTATCACGGAGGGGAGTACGGTCATGGAGGGAGTGCCGAAACACTTCGAATAGACCGCCACAAACACCTTGCCCCAGGTGTTACAATCAGCTAATTCGGGAATTAAGGGGCCTATTATGATCACGGGCGGATCGCCACCGCCGAGCCGGTGGTGGTCACCTCCGGGCCGGCAGTGGCAATCCGCCCGCCAAATGACCCATTTTCACCCCCGCCATATTAGTATGGCGAGAGGCACCGCGGCGGACGGAAAGACCGTCTGCTGCTTTTCCGCCGGTCGGATTGCCGGCTGGGCAGAAAAGGCACAGGTTATGGTGGCGGTGCCTAGCAGGCACCGCCATCCATATTAGGATGCATGCCTTTCCATGGCGAAGACTCCGCCATGGAAAGGCATGCGGGAAATCACCGTGGGGGCCCAATGCGGGCCCCCGGGGAGTGGGGGGTGTGGATGGCTGCACTGGGTGGTACCGATGGTACCCCCCATCATTGCCATGCACAAGGTGGCAGGCACCGCGCGGTGCCTGTCACTTTGTGCATGGCAATGCACAACATGGGCTTTAACATTGCGGCGGGTGCTGCTTACAGCACCGCCCGCCACAATGTTAAAGTCGAGGATGCGCCCGCCAGTGTGGCGGGCACATCCTAATTGGCCTGGTGGTACCGCCGCAACTTCAGCAGTCGGTTCCGTGCTCCGTTGCGGTGGCGGGCAGACAAAGTCCGCCCGCCATCATAATAGGCCCCTAAGTCTTTAGGCAAACTTATAGTTAAAATCCTGTGTTTCTCCACAGGAGTGGTATTTGGAAAAACAGCCTCTAGTTGTCTAAATTTTTCAGCAAGCCAGTAAGGGAACTCATCTTTATTTTGTGGACGCTTGCCCATCAGTGAATTAACCATAAGGGGACTGATGGTCACACCACCAGGGCCTGCAGGTTGCGCAGCAACGCCAGGTGGTCCCACCTGGAAGTTGCGCGACATGAACTGTATAACAGCTCTATGCACATGTATCAAGGATGTATGTAATACACAAAGGTCTGCAATTGCAGCAGTCAAATAACGTGGGTGTGGGGTATACCCAGCCAAAACGGGCCATGTGGCCTCGCCTATCGACAAAGCGCCATTAAACCAAATTTGGTGTTGCCAAGCTGTAAGCGGAACCTCGAGAGCCCTATGAGGCTGATAAACTTGAGGAAGGGCCGTGGCAGAATAAAACACCTCAAAGCGGTAAGCTGCATCTGCTTCCATGACAGAAATGAGCTTAACACCAGCATTAGGGACTCCATTTTGAGTCAAATAAGCTGTGACTGCAGCCCGATTAGGCGGTGCAATATTAACCGCCATAATTTATAAAAAAGAACGTCAACCTAAAGCGGGACAGCGCAATTACGGGTTAATGAGAAAGAAAAACTTTTAAAATGTTAAGCTTGAAAGAACCTATAAAACATCTATATAGGAGGTTACACCGTCACAGCTGTCTCCGGAAACAGAAGTGAGGTGATTCTGGACAAGCACAAGCACTACTCAAGAGTCTCACAGATAAGAACCTGACCAAACGTTGGCGGTGCCATGTTGCGGGGATTCTGCACCTACACAAAACTATGCACAGGAAAACGGGACCTTGGTGTATAGGGGTGTACCAACCTACCACCTTAGTGCCCAAAAAATCCCAAAACCGACTAGCTATAGTGTCTCATTCGTTCTCCTCCAAATATCTCTCAGGAATCGCGGTAGCAAGACATGCTCTTTTGCTCGCTCACTCGCACTTGTCCACAACAAGATTAGGCAGAGTCACTATAATAGTTCAAAATGTTTATTTTAACTATCGTGCTCTACAATACAGTATACAAGCCACTACCAGCAGCAAAATGCATAAACTCAAAACAATTAGCATTGTTACAATTCCATATAGCACAAAGGGGGAAGTCATTGTATAAAGACAGTGGAAAGACAGTGGAAAAAGGGCTAAAAGACTTATCCACCCTCCCCTTGGTTGGAAGATGTTTATTAGAAAAAGGAGGATCTCTGGGCTTTGACAGCAGACCCCATACCTTAAAGCCTAGATGCAAGGTTTACATCATAGGAACAGCGTAGCTCTTCTCCATGGAAAAGGCTCTCTCCAAGTGTGTGTTAAAACAACATGCATCCCCGTAATATCAAAGCACGAGTCTCCAGCATTGCAGCTGTGTTTAGCATGTTATGTCTAGGTGCTAGGGACTGACCAGCACAGAATAACAAGGGGCATTGTTTATCGACCTTGCACATCGTGTTCAGACTAAAGTCCAGGAACTTCAGCAAAGAACGCGAAAAGCAGACAGTTCTCATGTGAAAGGCACAAACAATATCTTGCAAAAATAAAGTCATGTAGTAACGTGCGCAAAAGCAGCATCATGGCAGCAAAGTTCTTGCTAACTTAACAATGTCGACAATGACTCTAAGGGCCATTTAACAATCTCATTTAGCTGTTCAATTATACCCAAAGCTTCAGGACAATAGCTACAATGCTATCTCTGTTCCATTTGAAGTGCCACACAAAGCATTCTGATGACCTCATTGTTAAAATGGGTCACTCTGTCTGACTCCAGAGAAGCTGGGAATCCGAAAACGAGGTTCTCTTAACAACAGTTTGGGTACAGTGAGGCTGTAATTTCTCCGTGTTGTGTAGGCTTGCACCCATCAGAAAATACACATTTGTGACACTGAAGCCAAGGCACAAGCTAAAACAATGAAACGGATGATTTTCTTTTCTTTAAGCTTTTCATTTATTTTCCTTAAAGCAGTGGTATATGTGGAGTAAAGGTTCTCTTCTCTCTTTTTCTAGGGTCTTCAGAGCTGTCTTTTGTAGGTCTTGTCACCACCAACACCCCTCGGAGAAGAAGAGATGTCTCAGGTAAGTTCTTTTCTTATTCTTTTTTCTTAATTGTCTTTAAGGATTGGGAGTGATGGGAAAGACTCTAGACACCCAACCATCACCAGTGAATCCCTGTTATTGTTATTTTTAGCACAATAACCCATCCATCACTTCCCCACTCTCCCACATTGTCAGACTTTTCTAACGTCTGGCTTTGCTTTAATTAATATGCCCCGAAAACGGCCATGCACCTAAGAGAGCCACATCTCTCCGGGAATTTGGTGGGGCAGTTCTCGGTGTTGTCACTTCTTCGGTCTTCGTTGGCCTCTGAGGACTGTTCGGCAACATAAAAGATTGCTGGTACTCGGCCCATCCCGTAGTCTCCTTCGGTGCCTCTTTTCACTCGGCCTCCCGTGTTCCACTCTCCTCCAGCGTTTGGGATGTGCCCCACTTCTGCCTCCGGCCACATTCTTAAAGGGCCCGTATCCAATTCAGTTTGTTCCAGCGATGTCTTGACATCAGCATGCCTGGCTCCTAACAAATCACTTTTGTTAAAGGGGGTCGTTATTTTTTTCATTGGTGCTAGCGCCGGCAGTGTTGGTAAGTGTTGGTAAGTGTTGCGGGCTGAAAGGATAGTAAAGAAGAAATGAAAGGGGGAAGCATGTCGGTTTCCTCTTCCCTCTCCTCGGTCATCTCACTATATGTTGGTGCTTCATGACATACCCCTTCCCCATTCTTTTCCTGATCAGAGATATTAGGAAAACGGGAGAGAAAATCTGCATTTATTTCAAACAGAAATGGTTGCAGAGATAGAAACCAACGTAATATGGGGGGATTATTGCCTTTATTGTGGTTCATCCATTGTAAAGGTGCATGATCTGTATATAGGGTAAAGGGAGATCCTTCCAAATAATATCGTATTTTATCTACCGCCCACTTAATCTTAATGGCAAAGCACTGCTTTTCGATCACCGGGTATTTCTGCTCTCGGGGATACAATTTGCGACTAATGAACAGCACCGGGAGTTCGATACCATCCTTAGTTTTCTGGGAGAGGAAGGCACCTAGCTCTTTGTCAGAAGTGTCCATTTGCAATATAAAGGGTTCTTTGAAGTCAGGAGATATTAAGACGGGGCTAGAAGTCATAGCTGATTTGAGCTCTTGAAAGGCTTTTTGGGCGGATGGGGGTGGTTTAATAGATCCTTCGTTTTTATATCTTTTTTGAAAGGTCTGTGAAAGGGGCTGCGAGCTCAGAGTATTTGGCGATGAATCTTCGTTAATACCCTAGCAAACCTAAAAAGGCTCGAATGTCTCTCTTGGTGGTCGGAAAGGGAGTGTTTAGGATTGCCTTGACCATTTCTTGTTGTGGTTCAATGACACCATTTACTAAGAGATACCCCAGGTACCGTACTTTGTTGAACCCCAATTTGGAGTGTTTTTCATTAACATGGAGTCCTGCACATTATAGGGCTTGGAATACCTTCTGGCAGTATAAAAGGTGTTGTTCCCAATTGGGACTAAATATCATGATATCATCTAGATAGGCTGATGAAGAGGATTTGATGATTGTAGAGCACTTTATTCATGAGCCTTTGGAAGGTAGCAGGAGCTCCTTGTAAGCCAAAGGGTAATACTGTGATTTCAATAAGGCCGGTGGGGGTACTAAAAGTGTTTTTTTCTTGGTCCTCAGCCCTTAAGGGCACCTGCCAATTACCTTTGGTAAGGTCAAGGGTAGAAATATATTGAGCCACTCTGAGTTTTTTGATCAGCTCATAAATCCTGGGTAGAGGGTATGAGTCAAATTTTGAGATGTCATTGACTGCTCTATAATAAATACAAAAACTAATCGAGCCATCCGGTTTTGGTACGATTACAATAGGGGAAGACCAGTTGCTTTTTGACGGTTTTATTACTCCCATTTTTAACATATTTTCTACCTTTGTTGATATGGTGTCTCGTCTAGCTGCTGGGATTCGGTAAGGGCGTTGTTTTACTACTTTCCCTGGAGGAGTGATTGTGGAATGTTCAACCAGTGTTGTTTTACCTGGGAGGTCAGAAAAGATTGAAGAAGAAGAGGTGAAGACTTCCCGCTTTTGGGCTTCTGATAAGGCTTCATTGATAAACAGATGGCTGAGGGAAGAAGGAGCTGAATCTGGAATTAGAAGGGTGTTATTTTTAAAAACATTAATGAGGTAATTTTGTGTTTTTCTTGGAGAGATCCATACTTTATAGGTTGTAAGGCCGATCTTGTCTATAACCTCATACTTCCACTCTGGTTGTTTTATCGTTATGGAGGGGTGCAGAAGGACTAATACCCAGTCTTGGACTTTTAGGTGTCTCCATTTTTTTCCCTGGTTATAGAAGGTTTGTTGTCATTTTTGGGTCTTCTCTAGATTGGCATGAGCAAAGTCTTGTAGTTTATGTAAACGAGTTCTTAATCCCCGAATATGGTCCAGGAGACTTTGGTTATCTTCTGGTTTCGGTTGTTCCCAAGCTTCTTTCGTCATTTCTAGTAAAGTCTGAGGCTGTCTCCCGTAGAGAAGCTCAAAGGGAGAGGCTCTAAGACTGCTTTGTACCTGGCTCCTAATGACAAAGAGAGCGAGGGGTAGGAGAAGGTCCCATTCTTTTCACTCAGTAGTCAACATCTTCTAAAGAGTTAATTTGAGTGTGGCGTTATATCTCTCACATAAACCGCCCATGTGTGGATGGTATACGGAAGTCTTTATGTGAGAGATATTAAGAGTTTTACAGCTTTGTCCCATAAGACGAGACACAAAGGGAGTCCCCTGATCCATGTGGATTTCTCGGGGAAATCCTACTCTGGAAAAGAGATCTAATAACTACTACTAACAGTGCGTATAGGTTCCCTTTTTTGGACCTAGGGAGGGGACCTATAAAGTTCATACCCACTCTCTCAAATGGCTTTCAAATTATCGGAAGGGATTGTGGAGGTACAGAGGGAGGCCTGTAGGGATTTTTCCTCTGACAGACCTCATACTCCTGACAATATTTAGTTATATTGGAAAATATACCAGGCCAATAAAAATGTCTTAAAACATTCTGAGTGGTTTTCAGGGCTCCAGAATGTCCATCGAGGAGGTGTGAATGAGCAAAAAAAAAGTACTTGCTCACGGAACGGTTGAGGCACCACTAACTGGCGGGAGTAATCTTGCTTTTCCAATCGGTATAACAAATTGTTTTAAACAATGAAGTGGGGATAGCAAGTTTTGGAGGGAGATGTGGGGTTTTTCGCTTGTTGCCAGGCTACCCTAAGGGTAGGATCCTAGGCCTGAGCATACCGGAAATTTCTGTCAGAAACCCACGGGGCTTGTGCAAGTAAGTTTGGGGTAGGAGATTGATTAGTCCCTCAATCTATGACTCTATCATGATAAGATTAAGGAATGCAGGGTTATATGTTCCCAGGATAATGTTTTCAGAAAGACTGTCCATCACCTCCACTGTAACCTGCATCGGTGTCCCATTTGGTGTTTGGGCTGGAATGGTGCACAGACAAAATATCGAGTTGCAAATATCGACCTACACTAATATCGAGTTGGAAATATTGTGATACAGAAATATCGATAGCAAGAAAATCGTTGTCAAGAATATCGACTTTAAGGTAAGAAATATCGTTTTTGAAAATATCGAAGATAGTAATATCGTTTGCAAAAATATAGGGGCCGATTCCGATCTCGGTCGGAGATGCACCTAACACCATTCGGTCGGGAAAAAAGCCATGCGAATGCCTGTTTCCCGACCGATCCGCACATTATTCCGAACGAGCAAGTACGATACGCACTACAGCATAGATTCCGACCCAGTCGTACTCACCCAATCCAGGTCCTGTTCCCCGACCGAGCCGGATCCGGAATCGTAGAATCGAGCCGCACGGAAGCAAAAATGCAGCCCCGTCCGGCTGGACAAGTACGATGCACATCCCGTACGCGCCGAACCCGTCGCTACGCACGGCAAGTCAAAGCATCCGGGTGAGGCGCACATAAGCTCCGATTCGCGCCACAACATGATCCACGGCTACGAGACGAACACGCCAGCGACGAGGACGAGGCGAAGCAAAGAGAAAGACGAACGAGACGAGACCAACCATGAATCCCTTCGTGCCGATCCTACCAATATTCTACCTCTATTACCGGAACAGGCACGGACGCGTACGGCGCAGAAGGTAAGTCAGACACCAACAACAAAAACAAACTACACGTACCCGACACATCACACACAGAGGGATGCAGAAATACCTACACCAGCAACAGCAGCACCATAGGGGCGGGATGGCCCTCACCAATGCCACACATACACATAGGGGCCTGTATGCCTACCACTACTACCACCCTTACCCAGGGGGTGCCAGATGCCTACAACTACTACCACCTCTACCCATGGGGAGCTGGATGCCTGTCACTACTACCACCCTTACCCAGGGGTACCAGATGCCTACCACTACTACCACCTCTACCCATGGGGTGCCGGATGCCTGTCACTACTACCACCCTTACCCAGGGGGTGCCAGATGCCTACCACTACTACCGCCTCCACCCATGGGGGCTGGATGCCTGTCACTACTACCACCCTTACCCAGGGGTGCCAGATGCCTACCACTACTACCACCTCTACCCATGGGGGCTGGATTCCTGTCACTACTGCCACCCCTACCCATGGGAGGCTGGATGCCTACCACTACTACCACCTCTACCCATGGGGTGCCAGATGCCTGTCACTACTACCACCCTTACCCAGGGGTGCCAGATGCCTACCACTACTACCACCTCTACCCATGGGGTGCCAGATGCCTGTCACTACTACCACCTCTACCCATGGGGGCTGGATGCCTACCACTACTACCACCTCTACCCATGGGGGCAGGATGCCTACCACTACTACCACCCCTACCCATGTGGGCCTGTATGCCTACCACTACTACCACCCTTACCCAGGGGGTGCCAGATGCCTACCACTACTACCACCTCTAACCATGGGGGGCTGGATGCCTGTCACTACTACCACCCTTACACAGGGGGTGCCAGATGCCTACCACTACTACCACCTCTACCCATGGGGTGCCAGATGCCTGTCACTACTACCACCTTCACCCATGGGGGGCTGGATGCCTGTCACTACTACCACCCCTACCCAGGGGTGCCAGATGCCTACCACTACTACCACCTCTACCCATGGGGTGCCAGATGCCTGTCACTACTACCACCTCTACCCATGGGGTGCCGGATGCCTGTCACTACTACCACCCTTACCCAGGGGTGCCAGATGCCTACCACTACTACCACCTCCACCCATGGGGGGCTGGATGCCTGTCACTACTACCACCCTTACCCAGGGGTGCCAGATGCCTACCACTACTACCACCTCTACCCATGGGAGGCTGGATGCCTACCACTACTACCACCCTTGCCCAGGGGTGCCAGATGCCTACCACTACTACCACCTCTACCCATGGGGAGCTGGATGCCTGTCACTACTGCCACCCCTACCCATGGGGGCTGGATGCCTACCACTACTATCACCTCTACCCATGGGGGGCTGGATGCCTGTCACTACTGCCACCCCTACCCATGGGGGGATGGATGCCTACCACTACTACCACCTCTACCCATGGGGTGCCAGATGCCTGTCACTACTACCACCCTTACCCAGGGGGTGCCAGATGCCTACCACTACTACCACCTCTACCCATGGGGTGCCAGATGCCTGTCACTACTACCACCTCTACCCATGGGGGGCTGGATGCCTACCACTACTACCACCCTTACCCAGGGGTGCCAGATGCCTACCACTACTACCAACTCTACCCATGGGGGCTGGATGCCTGTCACAACTGCCACCCCTACCCATGGGGGCTGGATGCCTGTCACTACTACCACACTTACCCAGGGGTGCCAGATGCCTACCACTACTACCACCTCTACCCATGGGGTGCCAGATGCCTGTCACTACTACCACCTCTACCCATGGGAGGCTGGATGCCTACCACTACTACCACCCTTGCCCAGGGGTGCCAGATGCCTACCACTACTACCACCTCTAACCATGGGGGGCTGGATGCCTGTCACTACTACCACCCTTACCCAGGGGTGCCAGATGCCTACCACTACTACCACCTCTACCCATGGGGTGCCAGATGCCTGTCACTACTACCACCTTCACCCATGGGGGCTGGATGCCTGTCACTACTACCACCCCTACCCAGGGGGTGCCAGATGCCTACCACTACTACCACCTCTACCCATGGGGTGCCAGATGCCTGTCACTACTACCACCTCTACCCATGGGGTGCCGGATGCCTGTCACTACTACCACCCTTACCCAGGGGTGCCAGATGCCTACCACTACTACCACCTCCACCCATGGGGGCTGGATGCCTGTCACTACTACCACCCTTACCCAGGGGTGCCAGATGCCTACCACTACTACCACCTCTACCCATGGGAGGCTGGATGCCTACCACTACTACCACCCTTACCCAGGGGGTGCCAGATGCCTACCACTACTACCACCTCTACCCATGGGGGTCTGGATGCCTGTCACTACTGCCACCCCTACCCATGGGGGGCTGGATGCCTACCACTACTATCACCTCTACCCATGGGGGGCTGGATGCCTGTCACTACTGCCACCCCTACCCATGGGGGGATGGATGCCTACCACTACTACCACCTCTACCCATGGGGTGCCAGATGCCTGTCACTACTACCACCCTTACCCAGGGGTGCCAGATGCCTACCACTACTACCACCTCTACCCATGGGGGGCAGGATGCCTACCACTACTACCACCCCTACCCATGTGGGCCTGTATGCCTACCACTACTACCACCCTTACCCAGGGGTGCCAGATGCCTACCACTACTACCACCTCTAACCATGGGGGGCTGGATGCCTGTCACTACTACCACCCTTACACAGGGGTGCCAGATGCCTACCACTACTACCACCTCTACCCATGGGGTGCCAGATGCCTGTCACTACTACCACCTCTACCCATGGGGGCTGGATGCCTACCACTACTACCACCCCTACCCATGTGAGGCCTGTATGCCTACCACTACTACCACCCTTACCCAGGGGGTGCCAGATGCCTACCACTACTACCACCTCTAACCATGGGGGCTGGATGCCTGTCACTACTACCACCCTTACACAGGGGTGCCAGATGCCTACCACTACTACCACCTCTACCCATGGGGTGCCAGATGCCTGTCACTACTACCACCTTCACCCATGGGGGCTGGATGCCTGTCACTACTACCACCCCTACCCAGGGGTGCCAGATGCCTACCACTACTACCACCTCTACCCATGGGGTGCCAGATGCCTGTCACTACTACCACCTCTACCCATGGGGTGCCGGATGCCTGTCACTACTACCACCCTTACCCAGGGGTGCCAGATGCCTACCACTACTACCACCTCCACCCATGGGGGCTGGATGCCTGTCACTACTACCACCCTTACCCAGGGGTGCCAGATGCCTACCACTACTACCACCTCTACCCATGGGAGGCTGGATGCCTACCACTACTACCACCCTTACCCAGGGGTGCCAGATGCCTACCACTACTACCACCTCTACCCATGGGGGCTGGATGCCTGTCACTACTGCCACCCCTACCCATGGGGGGCTGGATGCCTACCACTACTATCACCTCTACCCATGGGGGCTGGATGCCTGTCACTACTGCCACCCCTACCCATGGGGGATGGATGCCTACCACTACTACCACCTCTACCCATGGGGTGCCAGATGCCTGTCACTACTACCACCCTTGCCCAGGGGTGCCAGATGCCTACCACTACTACCACCTCTACCCATGGGGTGCCAGATGCCTGTCACTACTACCACCTCTACCCATGGGGGGCTGGATGCCTACCACTACTACCACCCTTACCCAGGGGGTGCCAGATGCCTACCACTACTACCAACTCTACCCATGGGGGGCTGGATGCCTGTCACAACTGCCACCCCTACCCATGGGGGGCTGGATGCCTGTCACTACTACCACACTTACCCAGGGGGTGCCAGATGCCTACCACTACTACCACCTCTACCCATGGGGTGCCAGATGCCTGTCACTACTACCACCTCTACCCATGGGAGGCTGGATGCCTACCACTACTACCACCCCTACCCAGGGGTGCCAGATGCCTACCACTACTACCACCTCTAACCATGGGGGGCTGGATGCCTGTCACTACTACCACCCTTACCCAGGGGTGCCAGATGCCTACCACTACTACCACCTCTACCCATGGGGTGCCAGATGCCTGTCACTACTACCACCTTCACCCATGGGGGGCTGGATGCCTGTCACTACTACCACCCCTACCCAGGGGGTGCCAGATGCCTACCACTACTACCACCTCTACCCATGGGGTGCCAGATGCCTGTCACTACTACCACC